>VIBL01000141.1:0-1207285 GCA_008271625.1 Lutraria rhynchaena
ACTCGGGTTGTTGTATCCAGGACCATCTCCGTTTATTTCCTACCACTTCTTGGGGTACATTGACTTCTCTTAATCCACGAGAAAACTGTTCCCATCCTTTTGGGCTAGACCCTTTTCTTTGACGAATCACATCATTAACTAAATCTATAATGTTGGATCCTTGTATGGGTTTTCCATCATATTCCAAAACACCTTGTTCATTCCATGACATATGAGGATGATTTTGAAGAAAGTGTAATAAGAGTTGAGTTTTTCGACGCATGGTTTGGGGAACACTTTCAAGAATCCTATCGGCTAGGGTTAGTCTATCGGGAGCTGCTGCTGGAGCTGCTTGAGCTGGTGGTTGAGCTGGTGCTTGAGCTGCTTGAGCTCGAACTGCTGGAGGTGGCATGCTGGGTTCACGCGCTTTTTGATGTGACAATTGAAACTTTTGTAAGACTTGTCCATAGTGTTGTGCTTTTTCTGATTCGGACAAGGATTCATTTTGTAGAACTTCCCCCATTTGTTTCTGTAAATCAGAGGTCTGTGTGACTTGTGGGGGAGGAGGTAAACGTGGTCGCTGTTCTGATTTCCATCGATTCATCTCTTCCAGCATTTTAAACGGGACAATAGCCATTTTCTTCATATTTTTTTCACGAGTTGAGCCACTCCACCACTGAGTGCCCCTGCCGCTACAGCTTTAGCAATGACTGGAGCGAGCGCCAATAATGGAAATAATCCTCCTTTTTGATTTAACACCCGTTTCTTTTTTGAATCGATACTTTTTTATCCGCTAAGGTACGGAGATGTTGACGCTTGGACTTCAACCTTTGCTTTTGAGTGGGGGTTAAGGCAACATTGCCTTTTAAAACATTGTGACAACACTCGGAGACGCATTGAATCACTTCTTTAGGTGCTTTTTGTATCATCTTTCTTCTCATTCCCTCTGGGGCTTGAGTTAAACCCAACACCAGATGACCGTACTTGTGTAGGAGTGGACGCTTTGGAGCCATGATATCAGCTGATGCTGTTGTTTCATACATCACTGTTTATATAAAGCATCTAAGGCTTGTTTAGAAGCTGAACTCATTGGTAGGGTTCTCATTAAGTTCACACGTCCTTGTAAGATAGGTTTCAATACCATCTGTCTTGATAATTGCGATAATTTCAAGGGTGAAAATCGAGTCACAGGGGTATCTGGTGATGAAGAACTGATGTACGAAGTAGAACTTTTACTGCTTCTGGATCTGCTTTTTTTGGATCCGCTTCTGCTCAAAGAAGAAGAACTTAAACTGTTTGACCCACTTTTGGATCTGCTTCTGGATCTGCTTCTCGATCTGCTTTTTTTGGATCCGCTTCTGCTGGAAGAACTTAAACTGCTTGATCCACAGGTCGAACATGTACTGGTGGAAGAAGAACTTAAACTGCTTGATCCACAGGTCGAACATGTACTGGTTGAAGAAGAAGACGAACTCAAACGGCTTCTTAGCGTCCTGGGAGGAGTTCTCATTGGCGTTCTCATGGGAGTTTTCATTGGAGTTTTCATTGGGGTTGTCATAGGAGTACTGGTGGCAGGAGGTGACCATCGTGTTGCCGTGTAAATAGGAGAGTTGGATAGTGATTGAGTTCTCAATGGACTCTGGGGTGATCCATTTCTAGATAAACTCCCATTTCTAGATAAAAGAGGTGACAACCCATTGGGAGGTGATCCACTTAAAGAAGAAGAAGATCCATTTCTAGATAAACTCCCATTTCTAGATAAACTCCCATTTCTAGATAAAGAAGATCCACGGGAAGATCCACGGGAACCTCGTCGAAGGGTGATAAAACGTTCATCGATTGTGGGTGAAACTGTAAATGCTGGAGCTTTCTTTTTAGGAGAACGTTTCTTTGCTGGAGCTCTCTTCTTTGCTGGAGCTCTCTTCTTTGCTGGAGCTCTCTTTTTAGGAGTTTGTTTAGGAGCTCTTTTTGCAGGAGCTTTCTTTTTAGGAGCTCTTTTTGCAGGAGCTTTCTTTTTAGGAGAACGTTTCTTTCTAGGAGCTTTCTTTTTAGGCGTTCTTTTTGCAGGCGTTTTCTTAGGGCCAAATTTACGAATGGTCTTTTGACCATTCCATCGAAGTAAACTTCGTATCATGACCCCTCCAAGAAATCCACTCCCTCCTGGTTTCAATATAAGTTGACGTTTGGTGTCCACATCCACTTGATCATCACCCAACTGCTCTAGTTCATGCTGATGTTTTTGCATAAAGTTTTGTGTTTGTTTAGGTAACAGAAATTTCTTTTGTAAAATCACTTTAGCAACTAACGTAAACCATTTGACCATTTCTTTTAATCCTGATCGTAACAACTGCTCCCGTTGAGCAGGATCACGTTCCTGACTCAAATGTTCTAGCGACTGAGCTATGGTGTTCATTCTGTCTGCCATGATGACTATGATGACTCTCTAAGTTCTATCTCCTTTATATATACACCGTCGGACCACGTTCCTCTCCAGTGATCCAATGATGAAAAATATCGGTTCTCAACCGATACGTGTCTGGTGTGTGAGGGTGAAAATCAATCACTAAATACCCATGGGGTGTAGAGATCGCATCTTGATACGCGGGTAACAAGTGTGGCAATTGAATTTGATTCGCCAATACTTTGATTTGTCCTTTATCTCTTGTGTTTTGAAATAAGATCATGTAATGTGCATTTAAACTTAATGTACGACTGGCTTTCGATTGTTGAAACATGTTTTGTGTAATGTAAATAACACTGGCATTACGATGATGACCTTTTCGTGTAAACCATAATTTAATTTTCTCTTCATCTTTATCCCCAAGCATATCATCAAATACAATTAAATTGGGAATGGAGGTATCCTCCACCAACTCCTCCTCATCCTCAGGAATACCCTGTAAGAATTGAATGTGGGGTTCCTGTTCTTGTAACTGAGCATAGGCTGTTTGCCATTCTTTGTAACACCATACGATACGCTCAGGTACCACTTGAAACAGATCCGATTTGTAGGTCAACATCTTTTTGACAAATTGTGTTTTACCAGATCCACTCGGACCTGAGATAAACATATTACAAGGATGCTTAAACAATAAACTGGACTCCATGACGTGACAATCACAACTAACATCAAGTGAATGAAACAAAAGTATTTTATTGACTTTTTTTTTTACATACAACAACAACTTTTTGTTATCACTAAAATATACAACAGTGACATTAACAATAATTTTTTTACATTTTGACATGTCAACTTTTTTTTTGTGATCACTAAACATACTAAACATTGTTTGTTTTTTTTTGTTTTAGTTACACTAACAATAATTCTATATTATTACATGTCAGTCATACTTTACACTGACACACAGTTACAACACTGACAACAAAAGTCATGAAGTGGTGGAAGTATTTTCTCCGAAAATTCAAACACACATTCTGAATGTCCATATTCACTCAGAAAATTGATGACTTCGTCCTTGTTCACTACATGGTTCATCCAATCCGTTTCACTAAAGTCTAGTGGCACTGTCTGTTTATAAAATGAATTCATCACATGAAGTCCATGTCTAAATTCTTCAAACAGTTCTGATGTACTCAAACGTTGTCGAATCCATTCTCCACTATGATGACCTTCAGGTATTTTCATACGAAAAGCAAAAATCAATGCTTTTCTTAACATGGTATGCTTCATAATATCAAACTGTTCCATTCTTGAATGGTTTGAATCACTTTCTTGTTATTCACCACGTATGTATTCCAATCGTCTCGATGGATAGCTTTCAATTCTAAATGTGCATTGATCATCGCCTGATGAATCATCCGTTTAAATAGTTCAAACGTATGCGGATTCAGAATCCAGGCGTGAATGTCCTTGACCGTGTCAAGGTCATCTAGTACAATACTGAATAAAGTTTCTCTGTACAACTCAAAATCCAAAATGTAAAATAAACTCACATATCGGGGTCGTCTCGATGGTCTGTCCATAATGGAATATTCCCCGCATTCATAATAAGTCTATGTACATCCGCATGGAGAGCATCAATAGTTTGTGTCACTACACGTAAATGATGTTTTTGTTTAAAGAACACAGCACGGTAGGATAGAATCGATCTGACCTCAGTGAAAGGGATCGGTTCCTTAAATAACAGGATACCGCGTAGTTTGTATTGGGAATACACTCGCCATCCAGGTTGAGATATCCCATTGTCTTCTTCAGCCATACTAAACCATATGACATTGTCAGTAGGTTGAAATGCATTCGTTAATGCAGATATATCATTCAAAGTGGCATCGTGGATACAAAACACCCATCCAGTCGATATCATGCGATCCAATTTTTGTTGAATTAGATTGAACTTTCGTAGCATAGGTAATTTCTGACTGACAGTCAAATCCTGGCGTTCACTGACATCCTCTAATAGTCTATCTACCCGTCCAGGGTCCATACGTTGTAAACTATGAATAGCACCAGGGGTCGCCCATGCATGTACTAACTCCATCTTCCATGGTTTAGTGTTAGCCTCTATCACATAACGATAGATTTTAAGTCTTAACTCTATAGGAAGTAACGGTATCCAATCCATACTTTGTTTTTTCTTTCTGTTTTCTGTTTCGTATTTTTGTTTTGTGTTTGTATTCGACCACTACTACGACGACAACGACTGCACCATTTATATATAAGAAACAACAAGGTCAAGGTTTTTTTATGATTATTATATGACCAAAAAAAACAACAGGTCAAGGTCAGTCATGCAGATATCCATAAGGAACAGTCATGTATTCGTCGACGATGATCCGTTTGGTATACACAGAACGAAATGTTTTGATTTGTTTCTCACTCGTCACTGTTCTATCTCTATGGCGTTTAATCCTGGACGCATATTCAACTACGGTAGAATAATGTTCTCTGTCTTTCACACAGTCCACCATACTATTGAAATTCACTTGTTGAGTTGCATTATAGTCTAATGTAATGCCTTTCACTTTACACGCCTGATGTCGTTCTCCATTTTCAATGTATTCATAGCCATAGTTTTTTGGACCTAAAGCAACATATTTCACAATACGTCCATGAGGCACTTCATCCGTCCATTTTCCCAAACGACTGGAGACAATCGGTACATTGTATTCTTGAGGGTCATAAATGTACATACAACTGTCTGTGTCAAAATAGAGTACCCTTTTTCCCAGAGGTTCAAGCACTTTGTACAATTCTAATCGAGCATAAGCCGTCACAAAAGAAGCCACAACAGGATTAGAAGAAGAATGGGGATCAGCTCGATCCGATTCATCCGTGAAATTCATCAGTACGAATTCATCATGATCAAAACACTCGGCATATTTCACCGACTTTTTAGGATCATTCAGAATCTCATAGAAACGATCCAATTTATGGACATACTCTGTTTTCGGTAACAGGTTGGTTTGAGCATTTTTACCCCATAAACAATTCAACATGGTTTTGGCAAAAGCTCTTTTTCCTGGATTTTTTTTCACGTGTTCCAAGCGAATTCCCTCTGCTTCAAAATAATCTTGTTTAAATTTCAATTTATCTTCCTCTGTGTCTACGCCGGGAGGATACCCGCTGGCTTCTTGCTTCATTTTTAAGTATTTGTCAATGTATTGACGGTACACGTCCGTACTCCATTCATCCCAATGCCATACATGATATACTTTCAATACTTTATACCCTAAAGAAATGGCTTTCGCCAATTCTACATGGGTCCACGTTCCATACAATGCCCGTTCATACAGTGTATGTGTACAATAATCTAACTCCTCTTCTGCACAGGTACGACATAGAGCAAATACCATTTTGTTATTACAGTGCATAGGTAAGACAGGCATCCATACATCTTGCGGTGCAAGAACACGGCATTTAATCAATCCTTTGTATGTCTCAATACGGTGTGGATCAATTTGCTCTTGACTCAAAATCACGGGATGGCCTAATGGATACTCTCTATACTTATTGACATAAGGATAGAGGGAACAAATGTCCACGTATTTGATCTCTTGGTCTTTTTCTACTTCATGATATAGTCGGACGGCATTGGTACGACCTCCGAACAAAGCCTCCCTGGGTTGGATAGGGTCTTGACCCACATAAAATCGTTCTACTCTGGTCTTATACTCAGGGTCTTTTTGACAACGTTGATCAAATTCACATTCCCACATGACCACTAATGGATATCCTTGTTCTTTCAAATTCTCAAGTCTTTTTTGAGTGTCGTCATAGGCATGATGCATGCTTTTCAACGTATATGGATTGATGGTACCCCGGTTGGGAAAGCAGGTAGGACACCCATGAAACCAACATCCCATGAATTCATACACGGTGTCTGTCTCTTCGCAATACCCATCCACATAATATGGTCCAATTTTAACTTCTCCGCCTTTGTGATTCAAGGCATGACGAATATGAATCCCTTCAGTTACAGCAGTCATTTGTAACCAACGTATGCTTTTCATGGAATACCGAGTTTTATTAGGATATCCTGCATCAGAAATCACGGCTAAACTATGAGGTGGCATGGAATTTTTCCGCCAGGCTTTATTACACACTTGGGCTAGCGTGGTCGCTTCCGTAAAGGGATCAATTTGATCACTGGCTAACAATTGTTGACGAAATTCACCGCAACCGCGTCTTAAAATATCCACATCCGATTTACAGTATTTTTCCATTTCTTTTTGAAAATCAAATTCATCACCTTTTTTCTCATGGTACCAAGTTAGAAATTGTTGACGTTGCTCTGGTTTCATACTGTCAGGTTTGTAAAAGTGTAGCGGTAAGTAAGGTCCCACATAATCCTGATAGGATAAGGTATTGGCATAAAATGGAAACCATCCTTTAGCTAACTCAGTCAGTCCAAATGTCTTAGGAAAAGCTGAGAGTGGCATACTTAGGAAACTGAGTGAGTCAATTAATCGTATTCCATGCACTCTTAGCAGAATGATTTTACTTCCATTCATAATCAGTTGTGGTTTAGCTGTCCCGTGGGTAACGACATATCTAAGAATAAACTGGGCATCGTAACCTTGAGCATTGTGAGCAATCACTGTAGATCCTCGATGGGTGGGATTGAATAGCCACGTGCAGAATTGTTCCAACGTGTTTTCTCCACGGAATACCATTTGTCTTGCTTCATTCACTTCTTCACAATACTCACATGGATCTTGCACTGACTTACACATACATTCACCACAGGCGCGTTGCGCTACACAAAAGTTGGGTATATGTTCTCCAGAATCAAAGCGACACTCAAAGTCAAAAAAGATGAAGGGGACTTCGGGTTGCCTGCCTTTTCTATCAGGTGGTACATACGTTGGAATGTAACACTCATGATCTGGTCCTACTATTTTTTCACAATACTTGCATTTCTTTTGCCCTGGGCAAATATGATTTCGTCTCGTTCCTACAACTTTTTGTCCACATTTTCTACAATTCCATACAGACTCACAGATGGTTTTACGTTGTTTTCCACCTTTTGTTTTGTGACGATCAAAACAGGTTTGACTTCGAAATACTCGATAACAATCAGGACATTGAATGGGTTGTTCCACGGGGCATAGGGTGTGGGCATAACACTGGCAAATGTTTTTACATTGATGGGCTTCACGGTGATCATAACCCACATCACACCATTCACAATAATAACTCCGTCCAAGAAATCCTGTGATCGATATTATACTATCATAATGATTGTCATGATGAAAAATATGAATCACCCGACTTTTTTCAGTCATTGCTGGTGGTTTGAATAATAATTCATTTCCATAATGTTGTGGATGAATTTTAATGACATAGTTGGGATAGAGGTAATCTTGTAACTTGTTGTATTCTTCTATACCGCAAGCACGATCCGATGAAATATCCACTTGTTTTAATAAGGCTTCAGCTTCATGTTGTTGTAGATTTCTCTTAGACTGGCGTATGAGATTCCATCGTTTTTTCCATTCCGGGGTTTGATTTTGATTCGCTTTACACATACCAACGACAATAGATCTAGCTAAACACATCGAGTCCTTACTATTGTCAATACACACCACACTTGTCTTTGATTTCACCATGTTGAGTACGTTTGCCGACTTGAATGTCTTTTTTCCCGAGCCTTGTGGCATAGCAATATGTGTAATTTCCATCTGTGCTTCTCCGTCATGAATCTTAAACTCACGGTTGCTCTGGGCCACTCGTTCAATTTCATCCAATACTACATCTCCATTGATACGAGATGCCACATCAAATGGAATATGAATTCCAAATTCCAAATGAGGATGCTGTATGGATACACGGACTCTATCATTGGATCTTACTTGACATGTCCTATAAAGTTGATTCATCATATCATGAAACAACCGGTTTGTAAATTCAAACGACCGATCGTACGGTTGAAATGTCACATCATACACTCTAGACTGCATCTTGAATTTCCTTGATTTTCTTTCCATACGAGACTGTATTTGATAATACTCTCGTACATGCTCCAACATTGTTCGTTTGGCTGGAGGCTCATGGCTGTCACTGTCGGTGTCTGACATGATTATGAATCCTATAGTCCTTCACACTCCTCTTTTAGATATGATGTTCAAGGTCGTATTCATAATATATTCAAGGTCATGTTAATAATATATTCAAGGTCAATTATATATTCAAGGTTGCCTTCAAGGTCGTATTCATAATATGGTTTCAAGGTTGCCTTCAAGGTCGTATTAATAACATGTTTCAAGGTTACCTTCAAGGCCGCATTCAAGGTCACTCACATCTTATAAAAGGGACTGCGCCACACCACTCTAGTCATTCTAGTCACTCACAATATGAGCTACAACGATCCAAGAATGGAAAAAGCTGACGATAATAATAGCATTTATCAACAATCTTCTTTGATGTATTCATTGAAGAAAAAAATAAAAGAGTTAAACAATATAGTGGATCAACTTTGTGAGCAGAAACATGTCACATGGGATCATATACAATGTTATCGTTGTGGAAAGAAAGGACATTATGCGACTACGTGTTCAGAAAAAATAGGTAAAGATGAATGTTTTCATTGTCATGAAAACGGACATTTCGCAGCGAACTGTCCACAAAAGAATCCTCAAGTACCACCACAAGGAATGAGTGATCAATTCATTGTTGACTCAGCCAACCAAATGGATCCACCGCAAAAGAAAACGAAAATACAAAAAGAGAGAGGACAAAAAGAAAATGGACGATATGAACATTTGATGTGTTGGAACATTTGATGTGTTGGACAATGTTCTTGAATAGTTCTTAAATTGTGACAGTATTTGTAAGTTACTTTGTGATTTTTGTATTATTGTAAGTTATTTTGTTTTTGCTGATTGTAAGTGATTTTGTTGTAAAAATAAAAAACAATGAAAAAAACAAATAGTTTTTTTTTTTGTTGTTGTAGAGAGAGAGAGAGAGAGAGAGAGAGAGAGACAGTAAAACTTATCTTAAATATATGGTGGCCCTAAAAAGGGCCGTTGAAATGTGTTCAATATTTAGCTTCAGCTAAATACAAATAGCGCCAATAATTGGCGCGTAACTCATCATCATAATAGATGGTGAGATCCGGATATAAATTCCCCATCTTGATAGGTACAGCGACACTATCTTCCTCCACAAAGATTTCTTTAGGGGCACGCAAACAATTTCCCATGTTTTTGGATTGAATGTAGAACACACAGGCACATACGTTTATATACCCGAAATGTAGGTCAATCCGATTTTTCTTGGTTGGTATTAGGATTGAACAAAACACAAAAATGACGTGACGTCATTTAACATGTTCTCACACAGGTTCGCGCCTGCTGTATAAAAACCACTGTCACTCTCGAAATTCATTTCATCCTACTACAATGTCACACAGAACTCTAAGAAACATCAAGGAAACGTACGCCTCCTTAGGGCTCTACATAGAGCAGCTGGAGATGCAGCTAGAAGAGCTGCGTCTTGAGGTCAAGGAGTTGCGGGAGGCAAAGAAGACGGAGGGGTTTGCGGAGGAGGTGGTGGTGGCCAGTTCTGGGGAAGAAGACTGGGGGGATCACCCCCAGGAATCAACCCCAGCTGAAAACTGGGAGGAGGACAATGAGCCTCCTTTCAGGTTGGCCTCCACCGCCACAGAGAGAGATTTTAGAAAGTGGGACAAGTGGTGTCCCGCTTGTATGGGTAGATGTGGCCAACATCATTAGGTCACTCTACCCAAAAAACGGCCCTTTTCAGGGCCACCATATTTTTGCGAAAGCACACTTCTTGTCAAATTGTCTTTTTTGTTTCTAAAAACAAAATCCCCCACACACAAACAAACAAATTAAAAATAAAATTGAAAAAAACAAATATAAAAAAAGTCACACTGCATTTTTTGTCTGTATAGTTTTTGTAGGTTGGTTATGTTTTATTCTGTAAGCTGGCTGTGATCGTGTGTTTTTTGGGGTCCAGCATTTTGGCTGTGATCGTGTATTTTTTTGTACGTTTTTGCTGTGATTATATGTATTCTGTAAGCTGGCTGTGATCGTGTGTTTTTGTATATCAGCATTTTTGGCTGTGATCGTGTATTTTCTGTAAGTTTTTTGCTATGATTATGTTATTTTACTAGCATTATTTGGCTGTGATTGTATGTATTCTGTAGGCTGGCTGTGATCGTGTGTTTTTTGGGCTCCAGCATTTTTTGGCTGTGATCGTGTATTTTTTTGTACGTTTTGCTGTGATTATGTTATTTTTTGACTCACAATTTTTACTGTGACTGTATATTTTTGTTGGTTGGCTATGATTGCGTTTATTCTGTAGGCTTACTATGATCCTTGGGTTTTTATTTTGTTGTTATTAGGAGTAAAGAAACACAAAACAAACACAAAAACTAACACAAACACTAGCGAACAAAAAAATGACGTGACGTCATTTAACATGTTCTCACAAAGGTTCGCGCTCGCCGTATAAATTGTCAGGCGCAGAGCCATTATTTATTATTTAACATGGAGACATACAACATGCCGTATGACATTCTGAAAGAAGCGTTAGAATCGTCTGAGTTGATAGGTCAAAATGCTGTTGGACCAGTGTATGGCACTAACCAGCCACAGTACAGTCAGCCACAGTACAGTCAACTCCAATACAGCCAGCCGAATCTACAGGGGAATGTACAGCCAGTACAGTCCGTGGTGAATGGACAGACTCATGGACAGCCTAATCCACCGACTACAGAGATGGCTATGCTACAAGAACTCAAAGGAATCAGGGGAGAAATAAGACAGCTAAGGCAAGTCATGCAACTCCGTCGTGAAATCGAGTTAAAAACAGACAAACTGATTGTGCCTGTACACTTTGTGACTGACAAATGGGATAGCCAAGAGCCCCAAAAAACAGAGGAGAAAAAAGACTCTAAAAAACGTAAACATGAGACCACAGAACCAAAGAAACCTGAGAAAAAGAAAACTGACCATGGTCGGGGTATTTATGGTAAAGTCATGAAGAAATAAGTCACTGATCAAACTGATCAAACCACCAACGGCCCTTTTCAGGGCCACCATGTTTTTTGAGAAATTGACTTGGGTCAAATTGTCTTTATTTTGTCTTTTTTCTAAAATTAACAAATTGAAAAAAAAAAAACAAAGTCCACACCAAACAAAAAACAAAATCCTCAAATTCAAAAAATGTGTACCAGAGGTATACACCTTGACCCCAGAAGAAAACAAAACATTGGCCCAAATTTTCACAATTTCACCCCTTTTTTCAACACATTTTGGTCTCATTTTCCGAAAATTTGACCCCAGAGTACCGCCCATAGTGAGGGAAAATGTGTACCAGAGGTATACACCTTGACCCCAGGGTACCGCCCTTCACTACTGACGTTTGTGTGATAAGCATGTGAAACAAAGAGCACGCGTGTTGTTTACAAGTTAGTCTCATCGGATAAGCTCATGAATTAAAGCAATTAGTCGAACTATTGTCTACGAAACCCGCGACCTTTGTACCCTTGATTTTAGTCATAGATTTTGACCATTTTGAAGCTCTTTATTCAACCGAAACATCGTAAATAAATGAATATATAATGAGTGGCCACGATATACACTATTCGTCAACAATGTTAGTTCCATCATTTTGAACTGTATAAAATGAATCTTGTATGCAAAATAAGTAAACATTGGCCGTGACATGTACATAGCTCTTTCATTCTGATGTGTTAATAATCTATTGTGTTTTCAACACAATATATTTCGTGAAAAACGTACACATAACGTATATAGCATTCAATTTGAACTAAGATATTTATAAAGTAATGCCTGTGTTTTAAGAAAAAAACGTCTAAAACTAAATGATTACTCATATCGTCCAATGCGTACGCTATTCTTGAACAACTTTAATTGCTAAATTTCGATTGTTTTTCACAGAGTTCTTGTATACAAGAAAAATACAGGCCACACGCGGCTTGTACACATTCATTAGAAATATGCACACTCACATCGGGCATCGTTAAGCAGTAATTAACGTCTATAAATAAGGATGTTTGGGTGGAAAGCATGCCTTACAAGCAAATAAGCGAAGTCGCTAACAAAATATTCCCATCACACGCGCTCATTAATTAGGACTTTTACTCTATCTATTGTCTCTGAATAGAGTGAACGAATTCCGCGACCATCATAGCGTTGATTCTCGTCATGTCAATCTGATTCATTCATAATTTTGTGCGTTTTCAAGAAAATACTGTCCGTGAAATATGTAAACAGAACCCTTGACCCATATATCATTCAAATTGACCCAATCTATTTATAATATAGCACGTTTTTCGAACAAAAGCGTCTAAAAACACATCACTACACGGGCGGCGCGATACGTATAGGATTGTTGAACAACTTTAATTCTGAAATTTCGATTGTTTTTCAATAAATTCTTGTATATAAGATAAATACAGGCCATACCCAGCTTGTACAGATTCATTTGAAAAACACACAGTGAAAAGTCGCATTGTTTACCATTGACTAATATGCATAAATTATGACGTTTGTGTGGTAAGCATGTGAAACAAAGAGCACGCGTGTTGTTTACAAGTTAGTCTCATCGGATAAGCTCATTAATTAAAGCAATTAGTCGAACTATTGTCTATGAAACCCGCGACCTTTGTACCCTTGATTTTAGTCATAGAATTTGACCATTTTGAAGCTCTTTATTCAACCGAAACATCGTAAATAAATGAATCTATAGAGTTGCCACGATATACACAATTCGTCAACAATGTTAGTTCCATCATTTTGAACTGTATAAAATGAATCTTGTATGCAAAATAAGTAAACATTGGCCGCGACATGTACATAGCTCTTTCATTCTGATGTGTTAATAATCTATTGTGTTTTCAAGAAAATATAATCCGTGGAAAACGTACACATGACGTATATAGTATTCAATTTGAACTAAGATATTTATAATGCAATACCTGTGTTTTACGAAAAAAAACGTCGAAAACTAAATGATTATACATGTTGCCCATTACGTACGCTATTCTTGAACATCTTTAATTGCCAAATTTCGATTGTTTTTCACTGAGTTCTTGTATACTAGAAAAATACAGGCCACACGAGGCTTGTACACATTCATTAGAAATATGCACACACACATCGTGCATCGTTAAGCAGTAATTAACGTCTATAAATTAGGATGTTTGGGTGGAAAGCATGCCTTACAAGCAAATAAGCGAAGTCGCTAACAAAATATTCCCATCACACGCGCTCATTAATTAGGACTTTTACTCTATCTATTGTCTCTGAATAGAGTCAACGAATTCCGCGACCATCATAGCGTTGATTCTCGTCATTTCAATCTGATTCATTCATAATTTTGTGCGTTTTCAAGAAAATACTGTCCGTGAAATATGTAAACAGAACCCTTGACCCATATATCATTCAAATTGACCCAATCTATTTATAATATAGCACGTTTTTTTCGAACAAAAGCGTCTAAAAATACATCACTACACGGGCGGCGCGATACGTATAGGATTGTTGAACAACTTTAATTCTGAAATTTCGATTGTTTTTCAATAAATTCTTGCATATAAGATAAATACAGGCCATACCCAGCTTGTACAGATTCATTTGAAAAACACACAGTGAAAAGTCGCATTGTTTACCATTGACTAATATGCATAAATTATGACGTTTGTGTGATAAGCATGTGAAACAAAGAGCACGCGTGTTGTTTACAAGTTAGTCTCATCGGATAAGCTCATTAATTAAAGCAATTAGTCGAACTATTGTCTATGAAACCCGCGACCTTTGTACCCTTGATTTTCGTCATAGATTTTG
This sequence comes from Lutraria rhynchaena, assembly GCA_008271625.1. Classification (NCBI taxonomy): domain Eukaryota; kingdom Metazoa; phylum Mollusca; class Bivalvia; order Venerida; family Mactridae; genus Lutraria; species Lutraria rhynchaena. Next base: position 14,278 of record VIBL01000141.1, read on the forward strand.
ACCATTTTGAAGCTCTTTATTCAACCGAAACATCGTAAATAAATGAATATATAGAGTGGCCACGACATACACTATTCGTCAACAATGTTAGTTCCATCATTTTGAACTGTATAAAATGAATCTTGTATGCAAAATAAGTAAACATTGGCCGCGACATGTACATAGCTCTTTCATTCTGATGTGTTAATAATCTATTGTGTTTTCAACACAATATATTTCGTGAAAAACGTACACATAACGTATATAGCATTCAATTTGAACTAAGATATTTATAAAGTAATGCCTGTGTTTTAAGAAAAAAACGTCTAAAACTAAATGATTACTCATATCGTCCAATGCGTACGCTATTCTTGAACAACTTTAATTGTTAAATTTCGATTGTTTTTCACAGAGTTCTTGTATACAAGAAAAATACAGGCCACACGCGGCTTGTACACATTCATTAGAAATATGCACACTCACATCGGGCATCGTTAAGCAGTAATTAACGTCTATAAATAAGGATGTTTGGGTGGAAAGCATGCCTTACAAGCAAATAAGCGAAGTCGCTAACAAAATATTCCCATCACACGCGCTCATTAATTAGAACTTTTACTCTATCTATTGTCTCTGAATAGAGTGAACGAATTCCGCGACCATCATAGCGTTGATTCTCGTCATTTCAATCTGATTCATTCATAATTTTGTGCGTTTTCAAGAAAATACTGTCCGTGAAATATGTAAACAGAACCCTTGACCCATATATCATTCAAATTGACCCAAACTATTTATAATATAGCACGTTTTTTCGAACAAAAGCGTCTAAAAATACATCACTACACGGGCGGCGCGATACGTATAGGATTGTTGAACAACTTTAATTCTGAAATTTCGATTGTTTTTCAATAAATTCTTGTATATAAGATAAATACAGGCCATACCCAGCTTGTACAGATTCATTTGAAAAACACACAGTCAAAAGTCGCATTGTTTACCATTGACTAATATGCATAAATTATGACGTTTGTGTGATAAGCATGTGAAACAAAGAGCACGCGTGTTGTTTACAAGTTAGTCTCATCGGATAAGCTCATTAATTAAAGCAATTAGTCGAACTATTGTCTATGAAACCCGCGACCTTTGTACCCTTGATTTTCGTCATAGAATTTGACCATTTTGAAGCTCTTTATTCAACCGAAACATCGTAAATAAATGAATATATAGAGTGGCCACGATATACACTATTCGTCAACAATGTTAGTTCCATCATTTTGAACTGTATAAAATGAATCTTGTATGCAAAATAAGTAAACATTGGCCGCGACATGTACATAGCTCTTTCATTCTGATGTGTTAATAATCTATTGTGTTTTCAACACAATATATTTCGTGAAAAACGTACACATAACGTATATATAGCATTCAATTTGAACTAAGATATTTATAAAGTAATGACTGTGTTTTAAGAAAAAACGTCTAAAACTAAATGATTACTCATATCGTCCAATGCGTACGCTATTCTTGAACAACTTTAATTGCTAAATTTCGATTGTTTTTCACAGAGTTCTTGTATACAAGAAAAATACAGGCCACACGCGGCTTGTACACATTCATTAGAAATATGCACACTCACATCGGGCATCGTTAAGCAGTAATTAACGTCTATAAATAAGGATGTTTGGGTGGAAAGCATGCCTTACAAGCAAATAAGCGAAGTCGCTAACAAAATATTCCCATCACACGCGCTCATTAATTAGGACTTTTACTCTATCTATTGTCTCTGAATAGAGTCAACGAATTCCGCGACCATCATAGCGTTGATTCTCGTCATTTCAATCTGATTCATTCATAATTTTGTGCGTTTTCAAGAAAATACTGTCCGTGAAATATGTAAACAGAACCCTTGACCCATATATCATTCAAATTGACCCAAACTATTTATAATATAGCACGTTTTTTCGAACAAAAGCGTCTAAAAATACATCACTACACGGGCGGCGCGATACGTATAGGATTGTTGAACAACTTTAATTCTGAAATTTCGATTGTTTTTCAATAAATTCTTGTATATAAGATAAATACAGGCCATACCCAGCTTGTACAGATTCATTTGAAAAACACACAGTGAAAAGTCGCATTGTTTACCATTGACTAATATGCATAAATTATGACGTTTGTGTGATAAGCATGTGAAACAAAGAGCACGCGTGTTGTTTACAAGTTAGTCTCATCGGATAAGCTCATTAATTAAAGCAATTAGTCGAACTATTGTCTATGAAACCCGCGACCTTTGTACCCTTGATTTTCGTCATAGAATTTGACCATTTTGAAGCTCTTTATTCAACCGAAACATCGTAAATAAATGAATATATAGAGTTGCCACGATATACACAATTCGTCAACAATGTTAGTTCCATCATTTTGAACTGTATAAAATGAATCTTGTATGCAAAATAAGTAAACATTGGCCGCGACATGTACATAGCTCTTTCATTCTGATGTGTTAATAATCTATTGTGTTTTCAACACAATATATTTCGTGAAAAACGTACACATAACGTATATAGCATTCAATTTGGACTAAGATATTTATAATGTAATGCCTGTGTTTTAAGAAAAAAACGTCTAAAACTAAATGATTACTCATATCGTCCAATGCGTACGCTATTCTTGAACAACTTTAATTGCTAAATTTCGATTGTTTTTCACAGAGTTCTTGTATACAAGAAAAATACAGGCCACACGCGGCTTGTACACATTCATTAGAAATATGCACACTCACATCGGGCATCGTTAAGCAGTAATTAACGTCTATAAATAAGGATGTTCGGGTGGAAAGCATGCCTTACAAGCAAATAAGCGAAGTCGCTAACAAAATATTCCCATCACACGCGCTCATTAATGAGGACTTTTACTCTATCTATTGTCTCTGAATAGAGTGAACGAATTCCGCGACCATCATAGCGTTGATTCTCGTCATTTCAATCTGATTCATTCATAATTTTGTGCGTTTTCAAGAAAATACTGTCCGTGAAATATGTAAACAGAACCCTTGACCCATATATCATTCAAATTGACCCAATCTATTTATAATATAGCACGTTTTTCGAACAAAAGCGTCTAAAAACACATCACTACACGGGCGGCGCGATACGTATAGGATTGTTGAACAACTTTAATTCTGAAATTTCGATTGTTTTTCAATAAATTCTTGTATATAAGATAAATACAGGCCATACCCAGCTTGTACAGATTCATTTGAAAAACACACAGTCAAAAGCCGCATTGTTTACCATTGACTAATATGCATAAATTATGACGTTTGTGTGATAAGCATGTGAAACAAAGAGCACGCGTGTTGTTTACAAGTTAGTCCTATCGGATAAGCTCATTAATTAAAGCAATTAGTCGAACTATTGTCTATGAAACCCGCGACCTTTGTACCCTTGATTTTCGCCATAGATTTTGACCATTTTGAAGCTCTTTATTCAACCGAAACATCATAAATAAATGAATATATAGAGTGGCCACGATAAACACTATTCGTCAACAATGTTAGTTCCATCATTTTGAACTGTATAAAATGAATCTTGTATGCAAAATAAGTAAACATTGGCCGCGACATGTACATAGCTCTTTCATTCTGATGTGTTAATAATCTATTGTGTTTTCAACACAATATATTTCGTGAAAAACGTACACATAACGTATATAGCATTCAATTTGAACAAAGATATTTATAAAGTAATGCCTGTGTTTTAAGAAGAAAACGTCTAAAACTAAATGATTACTCATATCGTCCAATGCGTACGCTATTGTTGAACAACTTTAATTGCTAAATTTCGATTGTTTTTCACAGAGTTCTTGTATACAAGAAAAATACAGGCCACACGCGGCTTGTACACATTCATTAGAAATATGCACACTAACATCGGGCATCGTTAAGCAGTAATTAACGTCTATAAATAAGGATGTTTGGGTGGAAACCATGCCTTACAAGCAAATAAACGAAGTCGCTAACAAATTATTCCCATCACACGCGCTCATTAATTAGGACTTTTACTCTGTCTATTGTCTCTGAATAGAGTCAACGAATTCCGCGACCATCATAGCGTTGATTCTCGTCATTTCAATCTGATTTATTCATAATTTTGTGCGTTTTCAAGAAAATACTGTCCGTGAAATATGTAAACAGAACACTTGACCCATATATCATTCAAATTGACCCAAACTATTTATAATATAGCACGTTTTTTCGAACAAAAGCGTCTAAAAATACATCACTACACGGGCGGCGCGATACGTATAGGATTGTTGAACAACTTTAATTCTGAAATTTCGATTGTTTCTCAATAAATTCTTGTATATAAGATAAATACAGACCTTACGCGGCTTGTACAGATTCACTGAGTGAAAAAGTCATTGTTTACCATTGACTAACATGCATAAATTATGACGCTTGTGTGATAAGTATGTGAAACAAAGAGCACGCGTGTTGTTTACAAGTTAGTCTGATCGAACAAGCTCATTAATTAAGGCATTTAGTCGAACTATTGTCTATGAAATCCGCGACCTTTGTACCCTAGATTGTCGTCATGGATTTTGACCATTTTGAAGCTTTATTCAACCGAAACATGATAAATAAAAGAATATATAGAGTGGCCACGATATACACTTTTCGTCAACAATGTTAGTTCTATCATTTCGAACTGTATAAAATGAATCTTGTATGCAAAATAAGTACACATTGGCCGCGACATGTACATAGCTCTTCCAGTCTGATGTGTAAATAATCTATTGTGTTTTCAACAAAATATAACCCGTGAAAAACGTGCACATAACGTATATAGTTATATCAATTTGAACAAAGATATTTATAAAGTAATGCCTGTGTTTTTAGAAAAAAAACGTCTAAAACTAAATGATTACTCATATCGTCCAATGCGTACGCTATTCTTGAACAACTTTAATTGCTAAATTTCGATTGTTTTTCACAGAGTTCTTGTATACAAGAAAAATACAGGCCACCCGCGGCTTGTACACATTCATTAGAAGTATGCACACTCACATCGGGCATCGTTAAGCAGTAATTAACGTCTATAAATAAGGATGTTTGGGTGAAAACCATGCCTTACAAGCAAATAAGCGAAGTGGCTAACAAAACATTCCCATCACACGCGCTCATTAATTTGGACTTTTACTCAATCTATTGTCTCTGAATAGAGTCAACGAATTCCGCGACGTTCATAGCGTTGATTCTCGTCATTTCAATCTGGATTCATTCATAATTCGGTGCGTTTTCAAGAAAATACTGTCCGTGAAATATGTAAACATAACCCTTGACCCATATATCATTCAAATTGATTCAAACTATTTATATTGAGGCACGTTTTTCAAACAAAAGCGTCTAAAAATACATCACTACACGGGCGGCGCGATACGTATAGGATTATGGTTGGAACTTTAATTCTGAAATTTTTATCAAGTCCTTCCACTTTAAACTTTGTATATAAGTGATAAATAAGAAATAAGCACCAGTCCTTTTGTACGAGATTCATTGAAAACACAAAGAGCCTGGATTGTTTACCATTGACTAATATGCATAAATTATGATGTTTGTGTGATAAGTTATGTGAAACAAAGAGCACGCGTGTTGTTTACAAAGTTAGTCTCATCGGATAAGCTCATTAATTAAAGCAATTAGTCGAACTATTGTCTATGAAACCCGCGACCTTTGTACCCTTGATTTTCGTCATAGAATTTGACCATTTTGAAGCTCTTTATTCAACCGAAACATCGTAAATAAATGAATATATAGAGTTGCCACGATATACACAATTCGTCAACAATGTTAGTTCCATCATTTTGAACTGTATAAAATGAATCTTGTATGCAAAATAAGTAAACATTGGCCGCGACATGTACATAGCTCTTTCATTCTGATGTGTTAATGATCTATTGTGTTTTCAACACAATATATTTCGTGAAAAACGTACACATAACGTATATAGCATTCAATTTGAACTAAGATATTTATAAAGTAATCCCTGTGTTTTAAGAAAAAAACGTCTAAAACTAAATGATTACTCATATCGTCCAATGCGTACGCTATTCTTGAACAACTTTAATTGCTAAATTTCGATTGTTTTTCACTGAGTTCTTGTATACAAAAAAAATACAGGCCACACGCTGCTTGTTCACATTCATTAGAAATATGCACACTCACATCGTGCATCGTTAAGCAGTAATTAACGTCTATGAATTAGGATGTTTCAGTGAAAACCATGCCTTACAAGCAAATAAGCGAAGTCGCTTACAAGTTATTCCCATCACACGCGCTCATTAATTAGGACTTTTACTCTATCTATTGTCTCTGAATAGAGTCAACGAATTCCGCGACCATCATAGCGTTGATTCTCGTCATTTCAATCTGATTCATTCATAAATTTGTGCGTTTTCAAGAAAATACTGTCCGTGAAATATGTAAACAGAACCCTTGACCCATATATCATTCAAATTGACCCAAACTATTTATAATATAGCACGTTTTTTCGAACAAAAGCGTCTAAAAACACATCACTACACGGGCGGCGCGATACGTATAGGATTGTTGAACAACTTTAATTCTGAAATTTCGATTGTTTTTCAATAAATTCTTGTATATAAGATAAATACAGGCCATACCCAGCTTGTACAGATTCATTTGAAAAACACACAGTGAAAAGTCGCATTGTTTACCATTGACTAATAGGCATAAATTATGACGTTTGTGTGATAAGCATGTGAAACAAAGAGCACGCGTGTTGTTTACAAGTTAGTCTCATCGGATAAGCTCATGAATTAAAGCAATTAGTCGAACTATTGTCTATGAAACCCGCGACCTTTGTACCCTTGATTTTAGTCATAGATTTTGACCATTTTGAAGCTCTTTATTCAACCGAAACATCGTAAATAAATGAATATATAGAGTGGCCACGATATACACTATTCGTCAACAATGTTAGTTCGAACATTTTGAACTGTATAAAATGAATCTTGTATGCAAAATAAGTAAACATTGGCCGTGACATGTACATAGCTCTTTCATTCTGATGTGTTAATAATCTATTGTGTTTTCAACACAATATATTTCGTGAAAAACGTACACATAACGTATATAGCATTCAATTTGAACTAAGATATTTATAATGTAATGCTTGTGTTTTAAGAAAAAAAAGTATAAAACTAAATGATTACTCATATCGTCCAATGCGTACGCTATTCTTGAACAACTTTAATTGCTAAATTTCGATTGTTTTTCACAGAGTTCTTGTATACAAGAAAAATACAGGCCACACGCGGCTTGTACACATTCATTAGAAATATGCACAATCACATCGGGCATCGTTAAGCAGTAATTAACGTCTATAAATAAGGATGTTTGGGTGGAAAGCATGCCTTACAAGCAAATAAGCGAAGTCGCTAACAAAATATTCCCATCACACGCGCTCATTAATTAGGACTTTTACTCTATCTATTTTCTCTGAATAGAGTCAACGAATTCCGCGACCATCCTAGCGTTGATTCTCGTCATTTCAATCTGATTCATTCATAATTTTGTGCGTTTTCAAGAAAATACTGTCCGTGAAATATGTAAACAGAACCCTTGACCCATATATCATTCAAATTGACCCAAACTATTTATAATATAGCACGTTTTTTCGAACAAAAGCGTCTAAAAACACATCACTACACGGGCGGCGCGATACGTATAGGATTGTTGAACAACTTTAATTCCGAAATTTCGATTGTTTTTCAAGGAATTCTGGTATATATGATAAATACAGGCCATACGCGGCTTGTACAGTTTCATTTGAAAAACACACAGTCAAAAGTCGCATTGTTTACCATTGACTAATATGCATAAATTATGACGTTTGTGTGATAAGCATGTGAAACAAAGAGCACGCGTGTTGTTTACAAGTTTGTCTCATCGGATAAGCTCATTAATTAAGGCAATTAGTCGAACTATTGTCTATGAAACCCGCGACCTTTGTACCCTTGATTTTCGTCATAGATTTTGACCATTTTGAAGCTTTATTCAACCGAAACATCGTAAATAAATGAATATATAGAGTGGCCACGATATACACTATTCGTCAACAATGTTAGTTCTATCATTTCGAACTGTATAAAATGAATCTTGTATGCAAAATAAGTAAACATTAGCCGCGACATGTATATAGCTCTTTCAGTCTGATGTGTAAATAATCTATTGTGTTTTCAACAAAATATAACCCGTGAAAAACGTACACATAACGTATATAGCATTCAATTTGGACTAAGATATTTATAATGTAATGCCTGTGTTTTAAGAAAAAAACGTCTAAAACTAAATGATTACTCATATCGTCCAATGCGTACGCTATTCTTGAACAACTTTACTTGCTAAATTTCGATTGTTTTTCACAGAGTTCTTGTATACAAGAAAGATACAGGCCACACGCGACTTGTACACATTCATTAGAAATATGCACACTCACATCGGGCATCGTTAAGCAGTAATTAACGTCTATAAATAAGGATGTTTGGGTGGAAACCATGCCTTACAAGCAAATAAACGAAGTCGCTAACAAATTATTCCCATCACACGCGCTCATTAATTAGGACTTTTACTCTATCTATTGTCTCTGAATAGAGTCAACGAATTCCGCGACCATCATAGCGTTGATTCTCGTCATTTCAATCTGATTCATTCATAATTTTGTGCGTTTTCAAGAAAATACTGTCCGTGAAATATGTAAACAGAACCCTTGGCCCATATATCATTCAAATTGACCCAAACTATTTATAATATAGCACGTTTTTTCGAACAAAAGCGTCTAAAAATACATCACTACACGGGCGGCGCGATACGTATAGGATTGTTGAACAACTTTAATTCTGAAATTTCGATTGTTTTTCAATAAATTCTTGTATATAAGATAAATACAGACCTTACGCGGCTTGTACAGATTCATTTGAAAAACACACAGTCAAAAGTCGCATTGTTTACCATTGACTAATATGCATAAATTATGACGTTTGTGTGATAAGCATGTGAAGCAAAGAGCACGCGTGTTGTTTACAAGCTTGTCTCATCGGATAAGCTCATTAATTAAGGCAATTAGTCGAACTATTGTCTATGAAACCCGCGACGTTTTTACCCTTGTTTTTCGTCATAGATTTTGAGCATTTTGAAGCTTTATTCAACCGAAACATCATAAATAAATGAATATATAGAGTGGTCACGATATACACTATTCGTCAACAATGTTATTTCCATCATTTTGAACTGTATAAAATGAATCTTGTATGCAAAATAAGTAAACATTGGCCGCCCGCGACATGTACATAGCTCTTTCATTCTGATGTGTTAATAATCTATTGTGTTTTCAACACAATATATTTCGTGAAAAACGTACACATAACGTATATAGCATTCAATTTGAACTAAGATACTTATAATGTAATACCTGTGTTTTAAGAAAAAAAAACGTCTAAAACTAAATGATTACTCATATCGTCCAATGCGTACGCTATTCTTGAACAACTTTAATTGCTAAATTTCGATTGTTTTTCACAGAGTTCTTGTAGACAAGAAAAATACAGGCCACATGCGGCTTGTACACATTCATTAGAAATATGCACACTCCCATCGGGCATCGTTAAGCAGTAATTAACGTCTATAAATAAGGATGTTTGGGTGGAAACCATGCCTTACAAGCAAATAAACGAAGTCGCTAACAAATTATTCCCATCACACGCGCTCATTAATTAGGACTTTTACTCTGTCTATTGTCTCTGAATAGAGTCAACGAATTCCGCGACCATCATAGCGTTGATTCTCGTCATTTCAATCTGATTCATCATAATTTTGTGCGTTTTCAAGAAAATACTGTCCGTGAAATATGTAAACAGAACCCTTGACCCATATATCATTCAAATTGACCCAAACTATTTATAATATAGCACGTTTTTTCGAACAAAAGCGTCTAAAAATACATCACTACACGGGCGGCGCGATACGTATAGGATTGTTGAACAACTTTAATTCTGAAATTTCGATTGTTTTTCAATAAATTCTTGTATATAAGATAAATACAGACCTTACGCGGCTTGTACAGATTCATTTGAAAAACACACAGTCAAAAGTCGCATTGTTTACCATTGACTAATATGCATTAATTATGACTTTTGTGTGATAAGCATGTGAAACAAAGAACACGCTAGTTGTTTACAAGTTAGTCTCATCGGATAAGCTCATTAATTAAGGCAATTAGTCGAACTATTGTCTATGAAACCCGCGACCTTTGTACCCTTGATTTTCGTCATAGATTTTGACCATTTTGAAGCTTTATTCAACCGAAACATCGTAAATAAATGAATATATAGAGTGGCCACGATATACACTATTCGTCAACAATGTTAGTTCGAACATTTTGAACTGTATAAAATGAATCTTGTATGCAAAATAAGTAAACATTGGCCGCGACATGTACATAGCTCTTTCATTCTGATGTGTTAATAATCTATTGTGTTTTCAACACAATATATTTCGTGAAAAACGTACACATAACGTATATAGCATTCAATTTGGACTAAGATATTTATAATGTAATGCCTGTGTTTTAAGAAAAAAACGTCTAAAACTAAATGATTACTCATATCGTCCAATGCGTACGCTATTCTTGAACAACTTTAATTGCTAAATTTCGATTGTTTTTCACAGAGTTCTTGTATACAAGAAAAATACAGGCCACACGCGGCTTGTACACATTCATTAGAAATATGCACACTCACATCGGGCATCGTTAAGCAGTAATTAACGTCTATAAATAAGGATGTTTAGGTGGAAACCATGCCTTACAAGCAAATCAACGAAGTCGCTAACAAATTATTCCCATCACACGCGCTCATTAATTAGGACTTTTACTCTATCTATTGTCTCTGAATAGAGTCAACGAATTCCGCGACCATCATAGCGTTGATTCTCGTCATTTCAATCTGATTCATTCATAATTTTGTGCGTTTTCAAGAAAATACTGTCCGTGAAATATGTAAACAGAACCCTTGACCTATATATCATTCAAATTGACCCAAACTATTTATAATATAGCACGTTTTTTCGAACAAAAGCGTCTAAAAATACATCACTACACGGGCGGCGCGATACGTATAGGATTGTTGAACAACTTTAATTCTGAAATTTCGATTGTTTTTCAATAAATTCTTGTGTATAAGATAAATACAGACCTTACGCGGCTTGTACAGATTCATTTGAAAAACACACAGTCAAAAGTCGCATTGTTTACCATTGATTAATATTCATAAATTATGACGTTTGTGTGATAAGCATGTGAAGCAAAGAGCACGCGTGTTGTTTACAAGTTTGTCTCATCGGATAAGCTCATTAATTAAGGCAATTAGTCGAACTATTGTCTATGAAACCCGCGACCTTTGTACCCTTGATTTTCGTCATAGATTTTGACCAGTTTGAAGCTTTATTCAACCGAAACATCGTAAATAAATGAATATATAGAGTGGCCACGATATACACTATTCGTCAACAATGTTAGTTCGAACATTTTGAACTGTATAAAATGAATCTTGTATGCAAAATAAGTAAACATTGGCCGCGACATGTACATAGCTCTTTCATTCTGATGTTTAATAATCTATTGTGTTTTCAACACAATATATTTCGTGAAAAACGTACACATAACGTATATAGCATTCAATTTGGACTAAGATATTTATAATGTAATGCCTGTGTTTTAAGAAAAAAACGTCTAAAACTAAATGATTACTCATATCGTCCAATGCGTACGCTATTCTTGAACAACTTTAATTGCTAAATTTCGATTGTTTTTCACAGAGTTCTTGTATACAAGAAAAATACAGGCCACACGCGGCTTGTACACATTCATTAGAAATATGCACACTCACATCGGGCATCGTTAAGCAGTAATTAACGTCTATAAATAAGGATGTTTTGGTGGAAACCATGCCTTACAAGCAAATAAACGAAGTCGCTAACAAATTATTCCCATCACACGCGCTCATTAATTAGGACTTTTACTCTATCTATTGTCTCTGAATAGAGTCAACGAATTCCGCGACCATCATAGCGTTGATTCTCGTCATTTCAATCTGATTCATTCATAATTTTGTGTGTTTTCGAGACCATACTGTCCGTGAAGTATGTAAACAGATCCCTTGACCCATATATGTCATTGAAATTGACCTCAACTATTTATAATATAGCACGTTTTTTCGAACAAAAGCGTCTAAAAATACATCACTACACGGGCGGCGCGATACGTATAGGATTGTTGAACAACTTTAATTCTGAAATTTCGATTGTTTTTCAATAAATTCTTGTGTATAAGATAAATACAGACCTTACACGGCTTGTACAGATTCATTTGAAAAACACACAGTCAAAAGTCGCATTGTTTACCATTGACTAATATGCATAAATTATGACGTTTGTGTGATAAGCATGTGAAGCAAAGAGCACGCGTGTTGTTTACAAGTTTGTCTCATCGGATAAGCTCATTAATTAAGGCAATTAGTCGAACTATTGTCTATGAAACCCGCGACCTTTGTACCCTTGATTTTCGTCATAGATTTTGACCATTTTGAAGCTTTATTCAACCGAAACATCGTAAATAAATGAATATATAGAGTGGCCACGATATACACTATTCGTCAACAATGTTAGTTCGAACATTTTGAACTGTATAAAATGAATCTTGTATGCAATATAAGTAAACATTGGCCGCGACATGTACATAGCTCTTTCATTCTGATGTGTTAATAATCTATTGTGTTTTCAACACAATATATTTCGTGAAAAACGTGCACATAACGTATATAGCATTCAATTTGGACTAAGATATTTATAATGTAATGCCTGTGTTCTAAGAAAAAAACGTCTAAAACTAAATGATTACTCATATCGTCCAATGCGTACGCTATTCTTGAACAACTTTAATTGCTAAATTTCGATTGTTTTTCTCAGAGTTCTTGTATACAAGAAAGATACAGGCCACACGCGGCTTGTACACATTCATTAGAAATATGCACACTCACATTGTGCATCGTTAAGCAGTAATTAACATCTATAAATTAGGATGTTTCAGTGAAAACCATGCCTTACAAGCAAATAAGCGAAGTCGCTTACAAGTTATTCCCATCACACGCGCTCATTAATTAGGACATTTACTCAATCTATTGTCTCTGAAAAGAGTCAACAAATTCCGCGACCTTCATAGCGTTGATTCTCGTCATTTCAATCTGATTCATTCATAATTTTGTGCGTTTTCAAGAAAATACTGTCCGTGAAATATGTAAAGAGAACCCTTGACCCATATATCATTCAAATTGACCCAAACTATTTATAATATAGCACGTTTTTTTCGAACAAAAGCGTCTAAAAATACATCACTACACGGGCGGCGCGATACGTATAGGATTGTTGAACAACTTTAATTCTGAAATTTCGATTGTTTTTCAATAAATCCTTGTATATAAGATAAATACAGGCCATACCCAGCTTGTGCAGATTCATTTGAAAAACACACAGTCAAAAGTCGCATTGTTTACCATTGACTAATATGCATAAATTATGACGTTTGTGTGATAAGCATGTGAAACAAAGAGCACGCGTGTTGTTTACAAGTTAGTCTCATCGGATAAGCTCATTAATTAAGGCAATTAGTCGAACTATTGTCTATGAAACCCGCGACCTTTGTACCCTTGATTTTCGCCATAGATTTTGACCATTTTGAAGCTTTATTCAACCGAAACATCGTAAATAAATGAATATATAGAGTGACCACGATATACACTTTTCGTCAACAATGTTAGTTCCATCATTTTGAACTGTATAAAATGAATCTTGTATGCAAAATAAGTAAACATTGGCCGCGACATGTACATAGCTCTTTCATTCTGATGTGTTAATAATCTATTGTGTTTTCAACACAATATATTTCGTGAAAAACGTACACATAACGTATATAGCATTCAATTTGAACTAAGGTATTTATAAAGTAATGCCTGTGTTTTAAGAAAAAAACGTCTAAAACTAAATGATTACTCATATCGTCCAATGCGTACGCTATTCTTGAACAACTTTAATTGCTAAATTTCGATTGTTTTTCACAGAGTTCTTGTATACAAGAAAAATACAGGCCACACGCGGCTTGTACACATTCATTAAAAATATGCACACTCACATCGGGCATCGTTAAGCAGTAATTAACGTCTATAAATAAGGATGTTTGGGTGGAAAGCATGCCTTACAAGCAAATAAGCGAAGTCGCTAACAAAATATTCCCATCACACGCGCGCATTAATTAGGACTTTTACTCTATCTATTGTCTCTGAATAGAGTGAACGAATTCCGCGACCATCATAGCGTTGATTCTCGTCATTTCAATCTGATTCATTCATAATTTTGTGCGTTTTCAAGAAAATACTGTCCGTGAAATATGTAAACAGAACCCTTGACCCTTATATCATTCAAATTGACCCAAACTATTTATAATATAGCACGTTTTTTCGAACAAAAGCGTCTAAAAATACATCACTACACGGGCGGCGCGATACGTATAGGATTGTTGAACAACTTTAATTCTGAAATTTCGATTGTTTTTCAATAAATTCTTGTATATAAGATAAATACAGGCCATACCCAGCTTGTACAGATTCATTTGAAAAACACACAGTGAAAAGTCGCATTGTTTACCATTGACTAATATGCATAAATTATGACGTTTGTGTGGTAAGCATGTGAAACAAAGAGCACGCGTGTTGTTTACAAGTTAGTCTCATCGGATAAGCTCATTAATTAAAGCAATTAGTCGAACTATTGTCTATGAAACCCGCGACCTTTGTACCCTTGATTTTCGTCATAGAATTTGACCATTTTGAAGCTCTTTATTCAACCGAAACATCGTAAATAAATGAATATATAGAGTTGCCACGATATACACAAATCGTCAACAATGTTAGTTCCATCATTTTGAACTGTATAAAATGAATCTTGTATGCAAAATAAGTAAACATTGGCCGCGACATGTACATAGCTCTTTCATTCTGATGTGTTAATGATCTATTGTGTTTTCAACACAATATATTTCGTGAAAAACGTACACATAACGTATATATAGCATTCAATTTGAACTAAGATATTTATAAAGTAATGCCTGTGTTTTAAGAAAAAAACGTCTAAAACTAAATGATTACACATGTCGCCCATTACGTACGCTATTCTTGAACAACTTTAATTGCTAAATTTCGATTGTTTTTCACTGAGTTCTTGTGTACAAGAAAAATACAGACCACACGCGGCTTGTACACATTCATTAGAAATATGCACACTCACATCGGGCATCGTTAAGCAGTAATTAACGTCTATAAATAAGGATGTTTGGGTGGAAACCATGCCTTACAAGCAAATAAACGAAGTCGCTAACAAATTATTCCCATCACACGCGCTCATTAATTAGGACTTTTACTCTATCAATTGTCTCTGAATAGAGTCAACGAATTCCGCGACCATCATAGCGTTGATTCTCGTCATTTCAATCTGATTCATTCATAATTTTGTGCGTTTTCAAGAAAATACTGTCCGTGAAATATGTAAACAGAACCCTTGACCCATATATCATTCAAATTGACCCAAACTATTTATAATATAGCACGTTTTTTTGAACAAAAGCGTCTAAAAATACATCACTACACGGGCGGCGCGATACGTATAGGATTGTTGAACAACTTTAATTCTGAAATTTCGATTGTTTTTCAATAAATTCTTGTATATAAGATAAATACAGACCTTACGCGGCTTGTACAGATTCATTTGAAAAACGCACAGTCAAAAGTCGCATTGTTTACCATTGACTAATATGCGTAAATTATGACGTTTGTGTGATAAGCATGTGAAGCAAAGAGCACGCGTGTTGTTTCATCGGATAAGCTCATTAATTAAGGCAATTAGTCGAACTATTGTCTATGAAACCCGCGACCTTTGTACCCTTGATTTTCGTCATAGATTTTGACCATTTTGAAGCTTTATTCAACCGAAACATCGTAAATAAATGAATATATAGAGTGGCCACGATATACACTATTCGTCAACAATGTTAGTTCCATCATTTTGAACTGTATAAAATGAATCTTGTATGCAAAATAAGTAAACATTGGCCGCGACATGTACATAGCTCTTTCATTCTGATGTGTTAATAATCTATTGTGTTTTCAACACAATATATTTCGTGAAAAACGTACACATAACGTATATAGCATTCAATTTGGACTAAGATATTTATAATGTAATGCCTGTGTTTTAAGAAAAAAACGTCTAAAACTAAATGATTACTCATATCGTCCAATGCGTACGCTATTCTTGAACAACTTTAATTGCTAAATTTCGATTGTTTTTCACAGTTCTTGTATACAAGAAAATACAGGCCACACGCGGCTTGTACACATTCATTAGAAATATGCACACTCACATCGGGCATCGTTAAGCAGTAATTAACGTCTATAAATAAGGATGTTTGGGTGGAAACCATGCCTTACAAGCAAATAAACGAAGTCGCTAACAAATTATTCCCATCACACGCGCTCATTAATTAGGACTTTTACTCTATCTATTGTCTCTGAATAGAGTCAACGAATTCCGCGACCATCCTAGCGTTGATTCTCGTCATTTCAATCTGATTCATTCATAATTTTGTGCGTTTTCAAGAAAATACTGTCCGTGAAATATGTAAACAGAACCCTTGACCCATATATCATTCAAATTGACCCAAACTATTTATAATAGAGCACGTTTTTTCGAACAAAAGCGTCTAAAAATACATCACTACACGGGCGGCGCGATACGTATAGGATTGTTGAACAACTTTAATTCTGAAATTTCGATTGTTTTTCAATAAATTCCTGTGTATAAGATAAATACAGACCTTACGCGGCTTGTACAGATTCATTTGAAAAACACACAGTCAAAAGTCGCATTGTTTACCATTGACTAATATGCATAAATTATGACGTTTGTGTGATAAGCATGTGAAGCAAAGAGCACGCGTGTTGTTTACAAGCTTGTCTCATCGGATAAGCTCATTAATTAAGGCAATTAGTCGAACTATTGTCTATGAAACCCGCGACCTTTGTACCCTAGATTGTCGTCATAGATTTTGACCATTTTGAAGCTTTATTCAACCGAAACATGATAAATAAATGAATATATAGAGTGGCCACGATATACACTATTCGTCAACAATGTTAGTTCGAACATTTTGAACTGTATAAAATGAATCTTGTATGCAAAATAAGTAAACATTGGCCGCGACATGTACATAGCTCTTTCATTCTGATGTGTTAATAATCTGTTGTGTTTTCAACACAATATATTTCGTGAAAAACGTACACATAACGTATATAGCATTCAATTTGGACTAAGATATTTATAATGTAATGCCTGTGTTTTAAGAAAAACGTCTAAAACTAAATGATTACTCATATCGTCCAATGCGTACGCTATTCTTGAACAACTTTAATTGCTAAATTTCGATTGTTTTTCACAGAGTTCTTGTATACAAGAAAAATACAGGCCACACGCGGCTTGTACACGTTCATTAGAAATATGCACACTCACATCGTGCATCGTTAAGCAGTTATTAACGTCTATAGATTGGGATGTTTGGGTGAAAAGCATGCCTTACAAGCAAATAAGCGAAGTCGCTAACAAAATATTCCCATCACACGCGCTCATTAATTAGGACTTTTACTCTATCTATTGTCTCTGAATAGAGTCAACGAATTTCGCGACCATCATAGCGTTGATTCTCGTCATTTCAATCTGATTCATTCATAATTTTGTGCGTTTTCAAGAAAATACTGTCCGTGAAATATGTAAACAGAACCCTTGACCCATATATCATTCAAATTGACCCAAACTATAATATAGCACGTTTTTTCGAACAAAAGCGTCTAAAAATACATCACTACACGGGCGGCGCGATACGTATAGGATTGTTGAACAACTTTAATTCTGAAATTTCGATTGTTTTTCAATAAATTCTTGTATATAAGATAAATACAGACCTTACGCGGCTTGTACAGATTCATTTGAAAAACACACAGTCAAAAGTCGCATTGTTTACCATTGACTAATATGCATAAATTATGACGTTTGTGCGATAAGCATGTGAAGCAAAGAGCACGCGTGTTGTTTACAAGTTTGTCTCATCGGATAAGCTCATTAATTAAGGCAATTAGTCGAACTATTGTCTATGAAACCCGCGACCTTTGTACCCTTGATTTTCGTCATAGATTTTGACCAGTTTGAAGCTTTATTCAACCGAAACATCGTAAATAAATGAATATATAGAGTGGCCACGATATACACTATTCGTCAACAATGTTAGTTCGAACATTTTGAACTGTATAAAATGAATCTTGTATGCAAAATAAGTAAACATTGGCCGCGACATGTACATAGCTCTTTCATTCTGATGTGTTAATAATCTATTGTGTTTTTAACACAATATATTTCGTGAAAAACGTACACATAACGTATATAGCATTCAATTTGGACTAAGATATTTATAATGTAATGCCTGTGTTTTAAGAAAAAAACGTCTAAAACTAAATGATCACTCATATCGTCCAATGCGTACGCTATTCTTGAACAACTTTAATTGCTAAATTTCGATTGTTTCTCAGAGTTCTTGTATACAAAAGAAAGATGAGCCGCAACATGCACATTCATTAGAAATATGCACACTCACATCGTGCATCGTTAAGCAGTAATTAACGTCTATAAATAAGGATGTTTGGGTGGAAACCATGCCTTACAAGCAAATAAACGAAGTCGCTAACAAATTATTCCCATCACACGCGCTCATTAATTAGGACTTTTACTCTATCTATTGTCTCTGAATAGAGTCAACGAATTCCGCGACCATCATAGCGTTGATTCTCGTCATTTCAATCTGATTCATTCATAATTTTGTGCGTTTTCAAGAAAATACTGTCCGTGAAATATGTAAACAGAACCCTTGACCTATATATCATTCAAATTGACCCAAACTATTTATAATATAGCACGTTTTTTCGAACAAAAGCGTCTAAAAATACATCACTACACGGGCGGCGCGATACGTATAGGATTGTTGAACAACTTTAATTCTGAAATTTCGATTGTTTTTCAATAAATTCTTGCGTGTAAGATAAATACAGACCTTACGCGGCTTGTACAGATTCATTTGAAAAACACACAGTCAAAAGTCGCATTGTTTACCATTGACTAATATGCATAAATTATGACGTTTGTGTGATAAGCATGTGAAACAAAGAGCACGCGTGTTGTTTACAAGTTTGTCTCATCGGATAAGCTCATTAATTAAGGCAATTAGTCGAACTATTGTCTATGAAACCCGCGACCTTTGTACCCTTGATTTTCGTCATAGATTTTGACCATTTTGAAGCTTTATTCAACCGAAACATCGTAAATAAATGAATATATAGAGTGGCCACGATATACACTATTCGTCAACAATGTTAGTTCGAACATTTTGAACTGTATAAAATGAATATTGTATGCAAAATAAGTAAACATTGGCCGCGACATGTACATAGCTCTTTCATTCTGATGTGTTAATAATCTATTGTGTTTTCAACACAATATATTTCGTGAAAAACGTACACATAACGTATATAGCATTCAATTTGGACTAAGATATTTATAATGTAATGCCTGTGTTTTAAGAAAAAAACGTCTAAAACTAAATGATTACTCATATCGTCCAATGCGTACGCTATTCTTGAACAACTTTAATTGCTAAATTTCGATTGTTTGTCTCAGAGTTCTTGTATACAAGAAAGATACAGGCCACACGCGGCTTGTACACATTCATTAGAAATATGCACACTCACATCGGGTATCGTTAAGCAGTAATTAACGTCTATAAATAAGGATGTTTGGGTGGAAACCATGCCTTACAAGCAAATAAACGAAGTCGCTAACAAATTATTCCCATCACACGCGCTCATTAATTAGGACTTTTACTCTATCTATTGTCTCTGAATAGAGTGAACGAATTCCGCGACCATCCTAGCGTTGATTCTCGTCATTTCAATCTGATTCATTCATAATTTTGTGCGTTTTCAAGAAAATACTGTCCGTGAAATATGTAAACAGAACCCTTGACCTATATATCATTCAAATTGACCCAAACTATTTATAATATAGCACGTTTTTTCGAACAAAAGCGTCTAAAAATACATCACTACACGGGCGGCGCGATACGTATAGGATTGTTGAACAACTTTAATTCTGAAATTTCGATTGTTTTTCAATAAATTCTTGTATATAAGATAAATACAGACCTTACGCGGCTTGTACAGATTCATTTGAAAACGCACAGTCAAAAGTCGCATTGTTTACCATTGACTAATATGCATAAATTATGACGTTTGTGTGATAAGCATGTGAAACAAAGAGCACGCGTGTTGTTTACAAGTTTGTCTCATCGGATAAGCTCATTAATTAAGGCAATTAGTCGAACTATTGTCTATGAAACCCGCGACCTTTGTACCCTTGATTTTCGTCATAGATTTTGACCATTTTGAAGCTTTATTCAACTGAAACATCATAAACAAATGAATATATAGAGTGGCCACGATATACACTATTCGTCAACAATGTTAGTTCCATCATTTCGAACTGTATAAAATGAATCTTGTATGCAAATTAAGTAAACATTGGCCGCGACATGTACATAGCTCTTTCATTCTGATGTGTTAATAATCTGTGTGTTTTCAACACAATATATTTCGTGAAAAACGTACACATAACGTATATAGCATTCAATTTGGACTAAGATATTTATAAGTAAATACCTGTGTTTAAGAAAAGCGTTAAGGCTGCGTAGTTGCTATGACGTCGAAATGCGTACGCTATTCTTGAACAACTTTAATTGCTAAATTTCGATTGTTTTCACAAGAGTTCTTGTATACAAGAAAGATACAAGGCCACACACTTGGCTTCTGCATTCATTAGAAATATACTCATCGGGCATCGTTAAGCAGTAATTAGATCTATAAATAAGGATGTTTGGGTGAAACCATGCCTTACAAGCAAATAAACGAAGTCGCTAACAAATTATTCCCATCACACGCGCTCATTAATTAGGACTTTCTCTATCTATTGTCTCTGAATAAAGTCAACGAATTCCGCGACCATCATAGCGTTGATTCTCGTCATTTCAATCTGATTCATTCATAATTTTGTGCGTTTTCAGGAAAATACTGTCCGTGAAATATGTAAACAGAACCCTTGACCCATATATCATTCAAATTGACCCAAACTATTTATAATATAGCACGATTTTTTCGAACAAAAGCGTCTAAAAATACATCACTACACGGGCGGCGCGATACGTATAGGATTGTTGAACAGCTTTAATTCTGAAATTTCGATTGTTTTTCAATAAATCCTTGTATATAAGATAAATACAGGCCATACCCAGCTTGTACAGATTCATTTGAAAAACACACAGTCAAAAGTCGCATTGTTTACCATTGACTAATATGCATTAATTATGACGTTTGTGTGATAAGCATGTGAAACAAAGAACACGCGAGTTGTTTACAAGTTAGTCTCATCGGATAAGCTCATTAATTAAGGCAATTAGTCGAACTATTGTCTATGAAACCCGCGACGTTTTTACCCTTGATTTTCGTCATAGATTTTGACCATTTTGAAGCTCTTTATTCAACCTAAACATCGTAAATAAATGAATATATAGAGTGGCCACGATATACACTATTCGTCAACAATGTTAGTTCCATCATTTTGAACTGTATAAAATGAATCTTGTATGCAAAATAAGTAAACATTGGCCGCGACATGTACATAGCTCTTCCATTCTGATGTGTTAATAATCTATTGTGTTTTCAACACAATATATTTCGTGAAAAACGTACACATAACGTATATAGCATTCAATTTGGACTAAGATATTTATAATGTAATGCCTGTGTTTTAAGAAAAAAACGTCTTAAACTAAATTATCACTCATATCGTCCAATGCGTACGCTATTCTTGAACAACTTTAATTGCTAAATTTCGATTGTTTTTCTCAGAGTTCTTGTATACAAGAAAGATACAGGCCACACGCGGCTTGTACACATTCATTAGAAATATGCACACTCACATCGGGCATCGTTAAGCAGTAATTAACGTCTATAAATAAGGATGTTTGGGTGGAAACCATGCCTTACAAGCAAATAAACGAAGTCGCTAACAAATTATTCCCCTCACACGCGCTCATTAATTAGGACTTTTACTCTATCTATTGTCTCTGAATAGAGTCAACGAATTCCGCGACCATCATAGCGTTGATTCTCGTCATTTCAATCTGATTCACTCATAATTTTGTGCGTTTTCAAGAAAATACTGTCCGTGAAATATGTAAACAGAACCCTTGACCCATATATCATTCAAATTGACCCAAACTATTTATAATATAGCACGTTTTTTTCGAACAAAAGCGTCTAAAAATACATCACTACACGGGCGGCGCGATACGTATAGGATTGTTGAACAACTTTAATTCTAAAATTTCGATTGTTTTTCAATAAATTCTTGTATATAAGATAAATGCAGGCCTTACGCGGCTTGTACAGATTCATTTGAAAAACACACAGTCAAAAGTCGCATTGTTTACCATTGACTAATATGCATAAATTATGACGTTTGTGTGATAAGCATGTGAAACAAAGAGCACGCGTGTTGTTTACAAGTTAGTCTCATCGGATAAGCTCATTAATTAAAGCAATTAGTCGAACTATTGTCTATGAAACCCGTGACCTTTGTACCCTTGATTTTCGTCATAGATTTTGACCATTTTGAAGCTCTTTATTCAACCGAAACATCGTAAATAAATGAATATATAGAGTGGCAACGATATACACTATTCGTCAACAATGTTAGTTCCATCATTTTAAACTCTATAAAATGAATCTTGTATGCAAAATAAGTAAACATTGGCCGCGACATGTACATAGCTCTTTCATTCTGATGTGTTAATAATCTATTGTGTTTTCAACACAATATATTTCGTGAAAAACGTACACATAACGTATATAGCATTCAATTTGGACTAAGATATTTATAATGTAATGCCTGTGTTTTAAGAAAAAAACGTCTAAAACTAAATGATTACTCATATCGTCCACTGCGTACGCTATTCTTGAACAACTTTAATTGCTAAATTTCGATTGTTTTTCACAGAGTTCTTGTATACAAGAAAAATACAGGCCACACGCGGCTTGTACACATTCATTAAAAATATGCACACTCACATCGGGCATCGTTAAGCAGTAATTAACGTCTATAAATAAGGATGTTTGGGTGGAAAGCATGCCTTACAAGCAAATAAGCGAAGTCGCTAACAAAATATTCCCATCACACGCGCTCATTAATTAGGACTTTTACTCTATCTATTTTCTCTGAATAGAGTCAACGAATTCCGCGACCATCATAGCGTTGATTCTCGTTATTTCAATCTGATTCATTCATAATTTTGTGCGTTTTCAAGAAAATACTGTCCGTGAAATATGTAAACAGAACCCTTGACCCATATATCATTCAAATTGACCCAATCTATTTATAATATAGCACGTTTTTCGAACAAAAGCGTCTAAAAACACATCACTACACGGGCGGCGCGATACGTATAGGATTGTTGAACAACTTTAATTCTGAAATTTCGATTGTTTTTCAATAAATTCTTGTATATAAGATAAATACAGGCCATACCCAGCTTGTACAGATTCATTTGAAAATCACACAGTGAAAAGTCGCATTGTTTACCATTGACTAATATGCATAAATTATGACGTTTGTGTGATAAGCATGTGAAACAAAGAGTACGTGTGTTGTTTACAAGTTAGTCTCATCGGATGAACCCATCAATTAAGGCAATTAGTCGAACTATTGTCTATGAAAGCCGCGACCTTTGTACCCTTGATTGTCGTCATAGATTTTGACCATTTTGAAGCTTTATTCAACCGAAACATTATAAATAAATGAATATATAGAGTGGCCACGATATACACTATTCGTCAACAATGTTAGTTCTATCATTTCTAACTGCATAAAATGAATCCTGTATGCAAAATAAGTAAGCATTCACCGCGACATGTACATAGCTCTTTCAGTCTGATGTGTAAATAATCTATTGTGTTTTCAACAAAATATAACCCGTGAAAAACGTACACACAACGTATATAGAATTCAATTTGAACTGACATATTTATAATGCAAGTCCTGTGTTTTAAGAAAAAACGTCTAAAACTAAATGATTACACATGTCGCCCATTACGTACGCTATTCTTGAACAACTTTAATTGCTAAATTTCGATTGTTTTTCACAGAGTTCTTGTATACAAGAAAAATACAGGCCACACACGGCTTGTACACATTCATTAGAAATATGCACACTCACATCGGGCATCGTTAAGCAGTAATTAACGTCTATAAATAAGGATGTTTGGGTGGAAAGCATGCCTTACAAGCAAATAAGCGAAGTCGCTAACAAAATATTCCCATCACACGCTCTCATTAATTAGGACTTTTACTCTATCTATTGTCTCTGAATAGAGTGAACGAATTCCGCGACCATCATAGCGTTGATTCTCGTCATTTCAATCTGATTCACTCATAATTTTGTGCGTTTTCAAGAAAATACTGTCCGTGAAATATGTAAACAGAACCCTTGACCCATATATCATTCAAATTGACCCAAACTATTTATAATATAGCACGTTTTTTCGAACAAAAGCGTCTAAAAACACATCACTACACGGGCGGCGCGATACGTATAGGATTGTTGAACAACTTTAATTCTGAAATTTCGATTGTTTTTCAATAAATTCTAGTATATAAGATAAATACAGGCCATACCCAGCTTGTACAGATTCATTTGAAAAACACACAGTGAAAAGTCGCATTGTTTACCATTGACTAATATGCATAAATTATGACGTTTGTGTGATAAGCATGTGAAACAAAGAGCACGCGTGTTGTTTACAAGTTAGTCTCATCGAATAAGCTCATTAATTAAAGCAATTAGTCGAACTATTGTCTATGAAACCCGCGACCTTTGTACCCTTGATTTTCGTCATAGATTTTGACCATTTTGAAGCTTTATTCAACCGAAACATCGTAAATAAATGAATATATAGAGTTGCCAAGATATACACAATTCGTCAACAATGTTAGTTCCATCATTTTGAACTGTATAAAATGAATCTTGTATGCAAAATAAGTAAACATTGGCCGCGACATGTACATAGCTCTTTCATTCTGATGTGTTAATAATCTATTGTGTTTTCAACACAATATATTTCGTGAAAAACGTACACATAACGTATATAGCATTCAATTTGAACTAAGATATTTATAATGTAATGCTTGTGTTTTAAGAAAAAAACGTATAAAACTAAATGATTACTCATATCGTCCAATGCGTACGCTATTCTTGAACAACTTTAATTGCTAAATTTCGATTGTTTTTTTCACTGAGTTCTTGTATACAAGAAAAATACAGGCCACACGCGGCTTGTTCACATTCATTAGAAATATGCACACTCACATCGTGCATCGTTAAGCAGTAATTAACGTCTATAAATTAGGATGTTTCAGTGAAATCCATGCCTTACAAACAAATAAGCGAAGTCGCTTACAAGTTATTCCCATCACACGCGCTCATTAATTAGGACATTTACTCTATCTATTGTCTCTGAATAGAGTGAACGAATTCCGCGACCATCATAGCGTTGATTCTCGTCATTTCAATCTGATTCATTCATAATTTTGTGCGTTTTCAAGAAAATACTGTCCGTGAAATATGTAAACAGAACCCTTGACCCATATATCATTCAAATTGACCCAAACTATTTATAATATAGCACGTAAGTCTCATCGGATAAGCTCATTAATTAAGGCAATTAGTCGAACTATTGTCTATGAAACCCGCGACCTTTGTACCCTTGATTTTCGCCATAGATTTTGACCATTTTGAAGCTTTATTCAACCGAAACATCGTAAATAAATGAATATATAGAGTGGCCACGATATACACTATTCGTCAACAATGTAAGTTCCATCATTTTGAACTGTATAAAATGAATCTTGTATGCAAAATAAGTAAACATTGGCCGCGACATGTACATAGCTCTTTCATTCTGATGTGTTAATAATCTATTGTGTTTTCAACACAATATATTTCGTGAAAAACGTACACATAATGTATATAGCATTCGATTTGAACTAAGATATTTATAATGTAATGCCTGTGTTTTAAGAAAAAAAAACGTCTAAAACTAAATGATTACTCATATCGTCCGATGCGTACGCTATTCTTGAACAACTTTAATTGCTAAATTTCGATTGTTTTTCACAGAGTTCTTGTAGACAAGAAAAATACAGGCCACACGCGGCTTGTACACATTCATTAGAAATATGCACACTCACATCGTGCATCGTTAAGCAGTTATTAACGTCTATAGATTGGGATGTTTGGGTGGAAAGCATGCCTTACAAGCAAATAAGCGAAGTCGCTAACAAAATATTCCCATCACACGCTCTCATTAATTAGGACTTTTACTCTATCTATTGTCTCTGAATAGAGTCAACGAATTCCGCGACCATCATAGCGTTGATTCTCGTCATTTCAATCTGATTCACTCATAATTTTGTGCGTTTTCAAGAAAATACTGTCCGTGAAATATGTAAACAGAACCCTTGACCCATATATCATTCAAATTGACCCAAACTATTTATAATATAGCACGTTTTTTCGAACAAAAGCGTCTAAAAATACATCACTACACGGGCGGCGCGATACGTACAGGATTGTTGAACAACTTTAATTCTGAAATTTCGATTGTTTTTCAATAGATTCTTGTATATAAGATAAATACAGGCCATACCCAGCTTGTACAGATTCATTTGAAAAACACACAGTGAAAAGTCGCATTGTTTACCATTGACTAATATGCATAAATTATGACGTTTGTGTGATAAGCATGTGAAACAAAGAGCACGCGTGTTGTTTACAAGTTAGTCTCATCGGATAAGCTCATTAATTAAGGCAATTAGTCGAACTATTGTCTATGAAACCCGCGACCTTTGTACCCTTGATTTTCGTCATAGATTTTGACAATTTTGAAGCTTTATTCAACCGAAACATCGTAAATAAATGAATATATAGAGTGGCCACGATATACATTTTTCGTCAACAATGTTAGTTCCATCATTTTAAACTGTATAAAATGAATCTTGTATGCAAAATAAGTAAACATTGGCCGCGACATGTACATAGCTCTTTCATTCTGATGTTTAATAATCTATTGTGTTTTCAACACAATATATTTCGTGAAAAACGTACACATAACGTATATAGCATTCAATTTGAACTAAGATATTTATAATGCAATGCCTGTGTTTTAAGAAAAAAACGTCTAAAACTAAATGATTACTCATATCGTCCAATGCGTACGCTATTCTTGAACAACTTTAATTGCTAAATTTCGATTGTTTTTCACAGAGTTCTTGTATACAAGAAAAATACAGGCCACACGCGGCTTGTACACATTCATTAGAAATATGCACACTCCCATCGGGCATCGTTAAGCAGTAATTAACGTCTATAAATAAGGATGTTTGGGTGGAAAGCATGCCTTACAAGCAAATAAGCGAAGTCGCTAACAAAATATTCCCATCACACGCGCTCATTAATTAGGACTTTTACTCTATCTATTTTCTCTGAATAGAGTCAACGAATTCCGCGACCATCATAGCGTTGATTCTCGTCATTTCAATCTGATTCATTCATAATTTTGTGCGTTTTCAAGAAAATACTGTCCGTGAAATATGTAAACAGAACCCTTGACCCATATATCATTCAAATTGACCCAAACTATTTATAATATAGCACGTTTTTCGAACAAAAGCGTCTAAAAATACATCACTACACGGGCGGCGCGATACGTATAGGATTGTTGAACAACTTTAATTCTGAAATTTCGATTTTTTTCAATAAATTCTTGTGTATAAGATAAATACAGACCTTACGCGGCTTGTACAGATTCATTTGAAAAACACACAGTCAAAAGTCGCATTGTTTACCATTGACTAATATGCATAAATTATGACGTTTGTGTGATAAGCATGTGAAACAAAGAGCACGCGTGTTGTTTACAAGTTAGTCTCATCGGATATGCTCATTAATTAAGGCAATTAGTCGAACTATAGTCTGTGAAACCCGCGACCTTTGTACCCTGGATTTTCGTCATAGATTTTGACAATTTTGAAGCTTTATTCAACCGAAACATCGTAAATAAATGAATATATAGAGTGGCCACGATATACACTATTCGTCAACAATGTTAGTTTGAACATTTTGAACTGTATAAAATGAATCTTGTATGCAAAATAAGTAAACATTGGCCGCGACATGTACATAGCTCTTTCATTCTGATGTGTTAATAATCTATTGTGTTTTCAACACAATATATTTCGTGAAAAACGTACACATAACGTATATAGCATTCAATTTGGACTAAGATATTTATAATGTAATGCCTGTGTTTTAAGAAAAGAACGTCTAAAAACTAAATGATTACTCATATCGTCCAATGCGTACGCTATTCTTGAACAACTTTAATTGCTAAATTTCGATTGTTTTTCACAGAGTTCTTGTATACAAGAAAAATACAGGCCACACGCGGCTTGTACACATTTATTAGAAATATGCACACTCACATCGGGCATCGTTAAGCAGTAATTAACGTCTATAAATAAGGATGTTTGGGTGAAAACCATGCCTTACAAGCAAATAAGCGAAGTGGCTAACAAAACATTCCCATCACACGCGCTCATTAATTAGGACTTTTACTCAATCTATTGTCTCTGAACAGAGTCAACGAATTCCGCGACGTTCATAGCGTTGATTCTCGTCATTTCAATCTGATTCATTCATAATTTTGTGCGTTTTCAAGAAAATTCTGTCCGTGAAATATTTAAACAGAACCCTTGACCCATATATCATTCAAATTGACCCAAACTATTTATAATATAGCACGTTTTTTCGAACAAAAACGTCTAAAAATACATCAATACACGGGCGGCGCGATACGTATAGGATTGTTGAACAACTTTAATTCTGAAATTTCGATAGTTTTTCAATAAATTCTTGTATATAAGATAAATACAGGCCATACCCAGCTTGTACAGATTCATTTGAAAAACACACAGTGAAAAGTCGCATTGTTTACCATTGACTAATATGCATAAATTATGACGTTTGTGTGATAAGCATGTGAAACACAGAGCACGCGTGTTGTTTACAAGTTAGTCTCATCGGATAAGCTCATTAATTAAAGCAATTAGTCGAACTATTGTCTATGAAACCCGCGACCTTTGTACCCTTGATTTTCGTCATAGATTTTGACCATTTTGAAGCTCTTTATTCAACCGAAACATCGTAAATAAATGAATATATAGAGTGGCCACGATAAACACTATTCGTCAACAATGTTAGTTCCATCATTTTGAACTGTATAAAATGAATCTTGTATGCAAAATAAGTAAACATTGGCCGCGACATGTACATAGCTCTTTCATTCTGATGTGTTAATAATCTATTGTGTTTTCAGCACAATATATTTCGTAAAAAACGTACACATAACGTATATAGCATTCAATTTGAACTAAGATATTTATAAAGTAATGCCTGTGTTTTAAGAAAAAAACGTCTAAAACTAAATGATTACTCATATCGTCCAATGCGTACGCTATTCTTGAACAACTTTAATTGCTAAATTTCGATTGTTTTTCACAGAGTTCTTGTATACAAGAAAAATACAGGCCACACGCGGCTTGTACACATTCATTAGAAATATGCACACTCACATCGGGCATCGTTAAGCAGTAATTAACGTCTATAAATAAGGATGTTTGGGTGGAAAGCATGCCTTACAAGCAAATAAGCGAAGTCGCTAACAAAATATTCCTATCACACGCGCTCATTAATTAGGACTTTTACTCTATCTATTGTCTCTGAATAGAGTCAACGAATTCCGCGACCATCATAGCGTTGATTCTCGTCATTTCAATCTGATTCATTCATAATTTTGTGCGTTTTCAAGAAAATACTGTCCGTGAAATATGTAAACAGAACCCTTGACCCATATATCATTCAAATTGACCCAATCTATTTATAATATAGCACGTTTTTCGAACAAAAGCGTCTAAAAACACATCACTACACGGGCGGCGCGATACGTATAGGATTGTTGAACAACTTTAATTCTGAAATTTCGATTGTTTTTCAATAAATTCTTGTATATAAGATAAATACAGGCCATACCCAGCTTGTACAGATTCATTTGAAAAACACACAGTGAAAAGTCGCATTGTTTACCATTGACTAATATGCATAAATTATGACGTTTGTGTGGTAAGCATGTGAAACAAAGAGCACGCGTGTTGTTTACAAGTTAGTCTCATCGGATAAGCTCATTAATTAAAGCAATTAGTCGAACTATTGTCTATGAAACCCGCGACCTTTGTACCCTTGATTTTCGTCATAGAATTTGACCATTTTGAAGCTCTTTATTCAACCGAAACATCGTAAATAAATGAATATATAGAGTTGCCACGATATACACAATTCGTCAACAATGTTAGTTCCATCATTTTGAACTGTATAAAATGAATCTTGTATGCAAAATAAGTAAACATTGGCCGCGACATGTACATAGCTCTTTCATTCTGATGTGTTAATAATCTATTGTGTTTTCAACACAATATATTTCGTGAAAAACGTACACATAACGTATATAGCATTCAATTTGAACTAAGATATTTATAAAGTAATGCCTGTGTTTTTAGAAAAAAACGTCTAAAACTAAATGATTACTCATATCGTCCAATGCGTACGCTATTCTTGAACAACTTTAATTGCTAAATTTCGATTGTTTTTCACAGAGTTCTTGTATACAAGAAAATACAGGCCACACGCGGCTTGTACACATTCATTAGAAATATGCACACTCACATCGGGCATCGTTAAGCAGTAATTAACGTCTATAAATAAGGATGTTTGGGTGGAAAGCATGCCTTACAAGCAAATAAGCGAAGTCGCTAACAAAATATTCCCATCACACGCGCTCATTAATTAGGACTTTTACTCTATCTATTGTCTCTGAATAGAGTGAACGAATTCCGCGACCATCATAGCGTTGATTCTCGTCATTTCAATCTGATTCATTCATAATTTTGTGCGTTTTCAAGAAAATACTGTCCGTGAAATATGTAAACAGAACCCTTGACCCATATATCATTCAAATTGACCCAAACTATTTATAATATAGCACGTTTTTTCGAACAAAAGCGTCTAAAAATACATCACTACACGGGCGGCGCGATACGTATAGGATTGTTGAACAACTTTAATTCTGAAATTTCGATTGTTTTTCAATAAATTCTTGTATATAAGATAAATACAGGCCATACCCAGCTTGTACAGATTCATTTGAAAAACACACAGTGAAAAGTCGCATTGTTTACCATTGACTAATATGCATAAATTATGACGTTTGTGTGATAAGCATGTGAAACAAAGAGCACGCGTGTTGTTTACAAGTTAGTCTCATCGGATAAGCTCATTAATTAAAGCAATTAGTCGAACTATTGTCTATGAAACCCGCGACCTTTGTACCCTTGATTTTCGTCATAGATTTTGACCATTTTGAAGCTCTTTATTCAACCGAAACATCGTAAATAAATGAATATATAGAGTGGCCACGATATACACTATTCGTCAACAATGTTAGTTCCATCATTTTGAACTGTATAAAATGAATCTTGTATGCAAAATAAGTAAACATTGGCCGCGACATGTACATAGCTCTTTCATTCTGATGTGTTAATAATCTATTGTGTTTTCAACACAATATATTTCGTGAAAAACGTACACATAACGTATATAGCATTCAATTTGAACTAAGATATTTATAAAGTAATGCCTGTGTTTTAAGAAAAAAACGTCTAAAACTAAATGATTACTCATATCGTCCAATGCGTACGCTATTCTTGAACAACTTTAATTGCTAAATTTCGATTGTTTTTCACAGAGTTCTTGTATACAAGAAAAATACAGGCCACACGCGGCTTGTACACATTCATTAGAAATATGCACACTCACATCGGGCATCGTTAAGCAGTAATTAACGTCTATAAATAAGGATGTTTGGGTGGAAAGCATGCCTTACAAGCAAATAAGCGAAGTCGCTAACAAAATATTCCCATCACACGCGCTCATTAATTAGGACTTTTACTCTATCTATTGTCTCTGAATAGAGTCAACGAATTCCGCGACCATCATAGCGTTGATTCTCGTCATTTCAATCTGATTCATTCATAATTTTGTGCGTTTTCAAGAAAATACTGTCCGTGAAATATGTAAACAGAACCCTTGACCCATATATCATTCAAATTGACCCAAACTATTTATAATATAGCACGTTTTTTCGAACAAAAGCGTCTAAAAATACATCACTACACGGGCGGCGCGATACGTATAGGATTGTTGAACAACTTTAATTCTGAAATTTCGATTGTTTTTCAATAAATTCTTGTATATAAGATAAATACAGGCCATACCCAGCTTGTACAGATTCATTTGAAAAACACACAGTGAAAAGTCGCATTGTTTACCATTGACTAATATGCATAAATTATGACGTTTGTGTGATAAGCATGTGAAACAAAGAGCACGCGTGTTGTTTACAAGTTAGTCTCATCGGATAAGCTCATTAATTAAAGCAATTAGTCGAACTATTGTCTATGAAACCCGCGACCTTTGTACCCTTGATTTTCGTCATAGATTTTGACCATTTTGAAGCTCTTTATTCAACCGAAACATCGTAAATAAATGAATATATAGAGTGGCCACGATATACACTATTCGTCAACAATGTTAGTTCCATCATTTTGAACTGTATAAAATGAATCTTGTATGCAAAATAAGTAAACATTGGCCGCGACATGTACATAGCTCTTTCATTCTGATGTGTTAATAATCTATTGTGTTTTCAACACAATATATTTCGTGAAAAACGTACACATAACGTATATAGCATTCAATTTGAACTAAGATATTTATAATGTAATGCTGTGTTTTAAGAAAAAAACGTCTAAAACTAAATGATTACTCATATCGTCCAATGCGTACGCTATTCTTGAACAACTTTAATTGCTAAATTTCGATTGTTTTTCACAGAGTTCTTGTATACAAGAAAAATACAGGCCACACGCGGCTTGTACACATTCATTAGAAATATGCACACTCACATCGGGCATCGTTAAGCAGTAATTAACGTCTATAAATAAGGATGTTTGGGTGGAAAGCATGCCTTACAAGCAAATAAGCGAAGTCGCTAACAAAATATTCCCATCACACGCGCTCATTAATTAGGACTTTTACTCTATCTATTGTCTCTGAATAGAGTCAACGAATTCCGCGACCATCATAGCGTTGATTCTCGTCATTTCAATCTGATTCATTCATAATTTTGTGCGTTTTCAAGAAAATACTGTCCGTGAAATATGTAAACAGAACCCTTGACCCATATATCATTCAAATTGACCCAAACTATTTATAATATAGCACGTTTTTTCGAACAAAAGCGTCTAAAAATACATCACTACACGGGCGGCGCGATACGTATAGGATTGTTGAACAACTTTAATTCTGAAATTTCGATTGTTTTTCAATAAATTCTTGTATATAAGATAAATACAGGCCATACCCAGCTTGTACAGATTCATTTGAAAAACACACAGTCAAAAGTCGCATTGTTTACCATTGACTAATATGCATAAATTATGACGTTTGTGTGATAAGCATGTGAAACAAAGAGCACGCGTGTTGTTTACAAGTTAGTCTCATCGGATAAGCTCATTAATTAAAGCAATTAGTCGAACTATTGTCTATGAAACCCGCGACCTTTGTACCCTTGATTTTCGTCATAGATTTTGACCATTTTGAAGCTCTTTATTCAACCGAAACATCGTAAATAAATGAATATATAGAGTGGCCACGATATACACTATTCGTCAACAATGTTAGTTCCATCATTTTGAACTGTATAAAATGAATCTTGTATGCAAAATAAGTAAACATTGGCCGCGACATGTACATAGCTCTTTCATTCTGATGTGTTAATAATCTATTGTGTTTTCAGCACAATATATTTCGTGAAAAACGTACACATAACGTATATAGCATTCAATTTGAACTAAGATATTTATAAAGTAATCCCTGTGTTTTAAGAAAAAAACGTCTAAAACTAAATGATTACTCATATCGTCCAATGCGTACGCTATTCTTGAACAACTTTAATTGCTAAATTTCGATTGTTTTTCACAGAGTTCTTGTATACAAGAAAAATACAGGCCACACGCGGCTTGTACACATTCATTAGAAATATGCACACTCACATCGGGCATCGTTAAGCAGTAATTAACGTCTATAAATAAGGATGTTTGGGTGGAAAGCATGCCTTACAAGCAAATAAGCGAAGTCGCTAACAAAATATTCCCATCACACGCGCTCATTAATTAGGACTTTTACTCTATCTATTGTCTCTGAATAGAGTCAACGAATTCCGCGACCATCATAGCGTTGATTCTCGTCATTTCAATCTGATTCATTCATAATTTTGTGCGTTTTCAAGAAAATACTGTCCGTGAAATATGTAAACAGAACCCTTGACCCATATATCATTCAAATTGACCCAAACTATTTATAATATAGCACGTTTTTTCGAACAAAAGCGTCTAAAAATACATCACTACACGGGCGGCGCGATACGTATAGGATTGTTGAACAACTTTAATTCTGAAATTTCGATTGTTTTTCAATAAATTCTTGTATATAAGATAAATACAGGCCATACCCAGCTTGTACAGATTCATTTGAAAAACACACAGTGAAAAGTCGCATTGTTTACCATTGACTAATATGCATAAATTATGACGTTTGTGTGATAAGCATGTGAAACAAAGAGCACGCGTGTTGTTTACAAGTTAGTCTCATCGGATAAGCTCATTAATTAAAGCAATTAGTCGAACTATTGTTTATGAAACCCGCGACCTTTGTACCCTTGATTTTCGTCATAGATTTTGACCATTTTGAAGCTCTTTATTCAACCGAAACATCGTAAATAAATGAATATATAGAGTGGCCACGATATACACTATTCGTCAACAATGTTAGTTCCATCATTTTGAACTGTATAAAATGAATCTTGTATGCAAAATAAGTAAACATTGGCCGCGACATGTACATAGCTCTTTCATTCTGATGTGTTAATAATCTATTGTGTTTTCAACAGAATATATTTCGTGAAAAACGTACACATAACGTATATAGCATTCAATTTGAACTAAGATATTTATAAAGTAATGCCTGTGTTTTAAGAAAAAAACGTCTAAAACTAAATGATTACTCATATCGTCCAATGCGTACGCTATTCTTGAACAACTTTAATTGTTAAATTTCGATTGTTTTTCACAGAGTTCTTGTATACAAGAAAAATACAGGCCACACGCGGCTTGTACACATTCATTAGAAATATGCACACTCACATCGGGCATCGTTAAGCAGTAATTAACGTCTATAAATAAGGATGTTTGGGTGGAAAGCATGCCTACAAGCAAATAAGCAAAGTCGCTTACAAGCTATTCCCATCACACGCGCTCATAAACGTGCACATGATGTATATAGCAGTCCATTTTTGAACTAAGCACTGTTGACTGTACATTTGTATTGACTTCTATCATAGATTAGGCAATCTCAAAGGAAAATCGAAAATTATATTGTGCACTTGTGGATTTCCGTAATGCGTTTTGTGTTATTTATAGAAATGGAATCTGAAATATAATGTTATTATATGGAGCTTCTACTAATTTTTTTAAGATGTTGCAAAAAGTATACGACAGTGTTAAATCGTGCGTACCTGTAAATGTGGATCTTTCTGAAAATTTTGAAAGCCTTAAAGATGTAAAACAGGGTGAACCATTATCTGCTGTTTTGTTTTATGTTCTTTACATGACATATATCAATCTGTGATAGACGAAGTCGTTGCCTTCAGTTTAAGTGATTTGAGAATTTTCTTACTTCTTTTTGCTGAGGATACAATCCTTATGTCTTATACTAAAGAAGGCTTACAAAAGTTATTGAATAACTTGCTTTTCTATTTCAATAAATGGGACATATCTTTTAATACAGGTAATACTGCTGCTATGGTCCTTAAAAATGGAAATAAGGCTGAAAATATTAAATTGTTTTACGGTATTTGTAAACTTGATATTGTAAAATGATTCACTTATCTTGGAGTTATCTTGTCATCAAACGGTTCTTTTTTCAAGCACAAAAATCTTTAACTTTTATGCATTATTTGATTCAATATCACTTGATATATCAGATAAAATCAAATTATTCGATTCCATGGTAACAGCAATTTTGAATTATGGAAGTGAAATTTGGGGTTTCCATAAAGCCCCTGATGTTGAAAAACAGCGCTTAAAATTTCTTAAACAATTGCTTAAAGTCCGTCAACAAACACCAAGCGCTGCTATTTATGGCGAGTTCGGTAGATTTCCTACGTACATAATACGAAAAAAACAGACTAATTAAGTATTGATATAAAATAATGCAACATCCTGAGTCATTAATGTGTAAACTTTTCTCCGAGAGGATAACGATCATTTTGTAAATAAATGGTCATTAAATATTAAACGATTACTTCATGACTTAGGGTATAGTTATTTATGGGATAATACAGTAGTATACACTACTATATAGACTGAATACACAATGTATAATCAGAAGTATATTTGACAAATATATACAAAAATGGTTTTCTGATGTGAGTACGTCATCAAAACTTGAAGCATACTGTATTTTTAAAAGCAACCTCGAGATTGAAAAGTATTTGAGTAAGTAAGAGTTGTGTAACATTTGGTAAATTTCGAATTCCTTTAAGTCGGTTTAGATGTTTTATAATTTGCTGATAGAAGAAGGAAGAATAGAAAGACGATTAAGAATCTGTACCAAATGTAACATGAATTGTACAGAAAAGGAATATCATTTCCTGTTAGTCGCACGCTTGTTGTTTGCACGTTAGTCTCATCAAATAAGCTCATTAATTAATGCATGCACTAAAGCTATTGTGTACGAAAAAAAGTAAATAAAATCACGATCCTTATATAGTTGATCTTCGTCGTATATATTGAGCATTTTTAAACCAAATGTCACAATAATAAGTGAATGCACAGAACATCTGTGATATTTACAAGCCGTGTATAAGGTTAATTTAATCATTTTGAGCTAAATAAAATAAAGTATTGTATATGAAATAAGTAAATGTGAGCCGCGACATGTATATTGGTCATTTCAATCTGATTTGTTAATAATACAGGGCGTGTTTTCAGCATAATATATTATAACTCATGTCGTCTGATACCTATAATATTATTGAACAATTTTAATTCCTAAATTTCGATGGTTTTTTCACGGATGTCTTGTATATAAGATAAATACAGGCCGCACACAGATTCGACACATGCATTTGAAATATACACAATCATAGCGTGCATTGTTTATCCATTGATTAACGTCTATAATTTAAGATGTTTGATTGAAAAGCATATGCAACAAAGAAATATGCATAACACGCTTGTTGTTTGCCATTTAATTTCACCAAATAAGTTCCATAATTAAGCATTTAGTCAAACTCATGTGTATGAAAATATTAATGTCCATTACATTAAACTTGCTCGACTGCGTATTAAATAGTTACATGGACTATCGGCGGAAAAAAGATCGTCTGCTGTATACTGTCATAGATTAAATCCCCTACAAAAATATACTTGCGCAACAGTGCTTAAATAGCGGATAAATCACGCCGCGCTTGAATGATTCCGATTTTTTACTCAAAAGTGTGGTCCAGGCTTTGCCCCTTGACTACTTTTACAGTTCGTTATATTACACCGAAAGGTATGCATATCACTATTAACGGTTCACTTTATTTTGAAGAAGCATTTGAAAGTCAGAAAGATTTTTGCTAGATGGGTGCCACATTTGTTGACTGGTGAGCAAAAGAAGAAACCGGTTCCAGCGGCCAAAAAAACTGCTTCAAATGTTTCCAAAATATGACGAAAAAACAGTTTGCCAATGTCGTAACAGATGATGAAACTTGGGTCCATTATTTTGAGCCCGTCAGAAAGGTTAGCAATAAGATCTGGGCCACTAAACACAGCAAACGCCCAATAATTGCCCAACGGTCTTTGAGTGTAATAAAGGTTTTGTATGCAATTTTCTTCACTGGTGTAGGAGTCGCAATAAAAGTGCCGGTGAAAAGGGCAAAAGCATCACCGGAAAGTACTGCAAAGACGTAGTACTGACGAAACTGAAAACGTATTATCAGAAACGACGCCCAGTCACTGGTTTTAAACATATCCGTCTTCTACATGACAATGCCCCCGCTCATACCTCCGCGATAGTTACGGCGTTTCTGAAGAAAGAAAAAGTAACTGTTTCCCCCCCCCCCGTATTCCCCAGACCTTGCCCCATGTGATTTCTTTTTGTTTCTGAAATTGAAATCATTTCTTGCTGGGCGGAAATGCAAGTCCCAACAGGCACTTGGATCTGCCATTCATCAGTACCTTATTACTGTACCCAAATCAGCGTACAGTGACGCATTCAGGAAGTGGATACGTCGGCTGAAACTTTGCATTTCTAGCCCCGGGGAGTACTTCAAGGGCATGGAATGAACACTTTTGGGCTAACTTGATATTTGAAGTCTCCAGATAGAAATATGCAGTTTATTTCGAACATCCTTCGTACACACTTATATCGTTAGTTTCTTCATTTCGAACTGTTTAATGTTAAACAATCATAATTCCAAGATTTATATTGTTTTTCGACGAAGTCTCGTATATAAAATAAATGCACGCCATCCGCGGCTGGGCAAATTCATTAAAATATTTTTTTCAACCGAAACAAAACAAATAAATGAACACATGAAGAGCTCGTGACATTTACTAACCGTCTACAACTTCAGTTTCTTCATTTCGAACTGAACAAAAAAAGAGATCTAGTACACTGTATAAAAAATAAGTAAACATGAGCCGCGATAATATGGTGCTCATTTCAATCTGATATATGTTTTTAAAGTGTTTTCAACAAAATAATCAATAAACGAAACCCGTGATGTAAATAGCATTCAATTTGATCTTAGATATTTATATTGCGGTGTGTTGTTTTCCAACAAATTAATCTCTAGGAATAAATGTTACACATGTCGGGCAATATATGTTCTCTTGTTGAAAGACGTAAATTGCTAAATTTCAGATGTTTTTAATGAAGACTTGTATATAAAATATATATATGCCGAATTCTCCTCTTGTTGTCTCCTGAATAAAAATACGGATAGAAAGCATCTCTGTGTTGGCTCAGAAATATAGTTGAAGGGAGGTAATTAGTTAGACGGTCTTTAATGCTCCCAGGAGAGTTGTTTTCATACAACTATATTCCTACTTCCTCTTTTTATCAAAATGTTTATCGTGAAACTTCATGCAAAAGTTGTAGTTTATTTGTGACAAGTGTCAGACAATTATATCGAATACATTAAACTTAAAAGGATATAGTAGTTTTGTTTCCTTTTAAAATATTTAAAAATATCAAATTGTTGAGTTCTCACAGTGCTTTGATGACAGACATGTTTTCAAAACACAAATTTACTCCTCTATAAATAGATAAGGAAATGTCTCTTTTTGTGAGTAATTGTAAATTGCAAACAATGCCTGTACATAGTATTGCTATGAAATTCCTATAATTGTTCTATCTAAGGTGTGATTGATTAGCACAGGGCGTATGGCATGTGAACTGTTTAACCCCTTTGTGATATAAAAAAAACCCATCTTATTATCGAAAATGCTGGTCAGTTGTAATTATACATAGTTATATTATTACGTATTTACGTCATTAAATGATTGGTCAATCGGATAAAGACCACATTGTAAGATTTGTAAAGAAACCTACTTAATCATTGACGGGTATAGTTTGGTGCATTTCACGCACGAGAAAACATAAAAATTCTGCTCAGTCTCATGGGCTATTGTCAATTGATGACGTCATTCGATAATTAGTTACTTTTACAGATTTTATTTAGAATACCCAGAAATGTGTCAACATATGTTTACTTCATTCGTTTGAAAAAAGAATTATAAAAATGCATACTTGTAGTCATTATTCTATTGTCTGGAAGGAAAAATGATTCTTGTGAAATGACTCACGAAGTAACTTCTTAGTAGAACATAGGACAATCAAAGCATAAAATATAGCGATTTCTCCTTGAAAAAGAACTTATACCGATTTTGGAAAACCTTTCAGGGTCCGCTGTCCGTAGTCGACTAGTGTCTGCTTCATACGGCAAATAAAAGAGTGTTTTTTTTCGTTCATTGTAAATTTGTGCCTGTTGCTCATGGATGTAAGCATCTGTTGGACTGCATACATACATCCAGTGGTATTCTTGTGCTAACAGAAATATTACACTGCGGTAGTACTCGTACGTCCAATATACATTTATTTTTTAACCATTTCTCTGAAGAACAATCAAACCATCTTTCACATCAGTCATATAAATATTGACGAACATCTCTTATTTCTCTTATCAGACGCGATGTTTAAGAAGTAAGACGCCAGGATTGACTTTATTTTATTTTTAAATAACTAAACAACTTTCGGGACCCGAAAAAATCGGTCGTACTTGCGAGGTGATATCATTATCAAGTTGAATTATAGGGAAGTGATTGAAAGTCGGTCCAAAACTAAGATTAGTGCTCTTTATAACATGGTGATTGTAATATTGAGGTTGTTGTTATGTGAGGTTTTACTGTATTTTTCCTCAAATAAATTGTTTAACATGTTGCACGATACATATACTGTTGTTTGTCAATGTTAACTTCAAATTTTCTAAAAATTAGTATGTTTGAATGTAAACCAAACCTTACAAACAAGTATGCGAAGTTCTCATCAAATAAGGTCATTATCTAGGATATTTAGTGGAACTATTTTCTATGAAAAAGGTAAACAAAACCCGCGATCCATATGCCGTTGATTTTCGTCATAAATATTGACCATTTTAGATGTTTTATTGAACAAATGAATGAATAGAGCGTCCGTGATATTTACTGGCCGTCTATGTACAACATTAATTTCCGCACCTCGAGCTGTATAAAAAAAATTTGAATACAAAATAAGTAAACGTGAGCCACTATATGCGTATTGTTCATCTCAATCTGATGCATTAATAATTTACTGTTTTCTACAAAATATCGTCCTTGAAATATGTAAACAAAGCCCATGAAATAAATACCATTTAATTAGATTTTAGGATAGTGCAGCACATCCTTTTCAACAAAAATATCTAAAACAAATAATAATGTAAACAAGTAATTTGTCCGTGGCTTCGTCATAACTACAAATGTATTTATAGACAGCATGATAACGGGTTTGTTTATGTATGTATTTATTTTCCCAATGCATTAATTTATTCCATTTATTTCAAGGGGGAACACCATAAATCTGATAGGGCTGTTTTCATAAAGGAGTGGTACCAGTGGTTACTCAGTGTAACTCTACAAATGAAGACCATTGTACAGACAAATCGTTTTATCTCTTTTTCAAAGAAACTTAATTTGTCCAAATATATCTTTTAATTGTAAATGATTTTTCCTGTATCAATATTCTATTTGTTTCCTGATTTCAGTGTTACTTTTCGATATTTCCGTCACATTTCTACAAAACATTGCATTAAAACATCATTTCCTTACCAAATAACTATTGGGCAATGTTTGGTAACTTGTTATAGAAGCTCGCGCAAGATTATGTTTGTTATTTCCATTGTGTAAGTCAATTATTTCACATATTACATGTAATCTTAAACTGCGCGTATTTCATTGACTCTTTTCATGGATTGTATTTTTCTATTATCAACAATATCTTTTCGGGGTGCCACAATTAATTTTAAAATATTCAGTATGTAATGATCATACAAGACTCTAATATTCACTAAATGTATTATCTTATTTTTTCTCTGATAGGATACTGCTCTAAGATGTACGTTAGTAATCCAAAAAATCGTGGACACTGGTTCTAGGAGAAGGGGAGTACTAATGAATACATCGTGAGATAAAGTCAAAACTTACTGCACGACATAAAACTATACACCATGTGTGGTTATCCTTGATTTAAAGAAAATCGGACATACTTAGATTTAAAAATATCTGTAGATACATTTTAAAGTCAACAAAATAACTCTACTGTTACTCCGTACATTGACCAGGCACTTCCTTCTGTTGCATTCAAGCTTTGTCCCTCCCCCCCCTCTCTCTCTCGACCGGTCTCTAGCACCCCACAATCGCTTATAGACACCAAGGTCCTGTATTTCACGCTGAAACATCTTACAGGGTCTTATTCAGTGTTACTTTACTGGTAAGTTTAACATCAGCAAACATATACTCATTGTTCATTATACTAAAGGCGGAGTCACCTTGGCCCCGCCCCTCCCTTGGCTTTGTACAAAAACAAGTCAAAAAACCTTCTATAATCGTGCAAATCATGAAGTATGGCGTATCTGGTTCTGTGAACCCTAAATTTTCTGGATTGTTTTCTGCCTTATTGGATT
This sequence comes from Lutraria rhynchaena, assembly GCA_008271625.1. Taxonomy (NCBI): domain Eukaryota; kingdom Metazoa; phylum Mollusca; class Bivalvia; order Venerida; family Mactridae; genus Lutraria; species Lutraria rhynchaena. The sequence continues at coordinate 57,127 of VIBL01000141.1, forward strand.
TTACCTTCGGACTTCGATTTTACCGAATGCAAGGTGAATCTGAATGTAAACGATCAAAACAAGAGTACATTGATGACACGGTCTTCCGAGAATATTTGAGGATAAAAACTGTGGGGTTGCGGTAAGTTCGTAACCAATCCAATTCGTAACCTCATTTTTTTGGTCGATCGGTTACAATTTTCGCTAGTCAGTTCGTAACCTTTCCAGATCATCGGTCATTTCGTAACTTCTTTTATTGTGTATGTCTTTTTATGTATTTCTTTTTATGTACGTATTTTTATGTATGTCTTTCATTACGCTATTTAAGAAGTGTTTGTTGATATTTCACAAATGTAATCGGTTGATGATTGACAGAAAGTGGACATGATACGAGTAAGTTAAGGGTCTATTTATCCGTGAAATATTACTTGATATTTTTGTTTTATTTTTAGATATATCATTAGAGATCGGACATTCTACCTCTAGACCACAATTTTAGTTAGGTGCGAAGATCTGGTAATATTAGCTAGTGATTACCGAGAGCTCGTTTATTATAATTGTTTACAGTTTTTTTATTACTCTAGTAGGGTAACAACTGTCTGTATTAAGCTGTGCCTTTCTAGGATACATCCATTACACTGGAAATAAGTCTTATTATATATTTATAGTTTGGTGCCCTGAATTGGTCAGTGTCTATCTATTTCTAAGGTCTATTTGGTGAAAAGTTTTACATTATTCTAGTTCGGTGCAAATTGCCTGTATACAATAGTCAGTGACTAGAATAACTATGTATATTTGGTAATAAGTTGTATATTACTCTAGTTTGATGGGAATCACCTGTTTAGGATTCCTATTCACATTTTGGTAAAGTCATTATGATTACAGTTTGATGGGAATCACCTGTTTAGGATTCCTATTCACATTTTGGTAAAGCCATTATGATTATAGTTTGGTGGGAATCACCTGTAATAATCTGTGACAGTCTAAAATTTATGTATTGTACTAGTAAAAGGTCTTAGTATAGTGGGGTGCATTTATTAGTTGGTGACTTTCTAGAACTCCTTTGTTATACTGATTAAGGTATCGTATTATCTTGTTTGGTGCAAATAACCTATAATACTTGGTGACTGTCTGCATTTGTGTCCTTATATTTATGTAATGGCTCCTAGAAATGATTTTTTATTGTTTAACAGAGGCTTAATAAAAGTTGTCTTTTGTACAGGATGGGTTGGAACGAAAAGTGGACAATCCCAGGGTGGGCCCTGTCACAAAGACATCCAACACAGATAAAGACACAGCGTCCATTGTCTCCATGGTAGTAGATGAGCTCCTAAAACATAATTGGTGTGTGGGAACAGGTCAGCTACAACTACATACAGCCAGGTTGAACAGGAGGAACAAAGGGGTACAACAGAAATGCTGCCACTTGATGTCATAATTAATTGAGAACCTGAGACAAATCATGGTATTAACTTTATTAGTGAGCTACAATGATCAATCCGTCTACTCTGGCATTTGTCATTCACACCTGGGGGTTGTTAACACTATAGTGGTCACACTTTGGAACGAACCAGTCATCAGACCTGGTCAGAATTTTTGTCTGAATGATCTCTTGGACAAGTTGGATCATGGCTTAGGTTAAAAACTAGGTCACCAGGTCAAATCACAGGAAGACCATAAATGCTGCAATCTTTACTCAGGTGAGTGAAAAATGGTCATCTTGGCCCTCCTATGTTTAAATGTAGCTGTAATTTTCATCTGCCAGTATATTTCTGAAACATGGTTGATGACAGTTTTAAAACTAAAAAGAAAAAAATGATACTGTAAATATGTATCATAGGTATGTTTTGTATTATGTAAATGTCAGAGCATGCTCCTATAATTTGTTTTGATATGCTGCTAAGCGCAATAATTTTTAGATCGACATTAAGTTCCATCATTTTAAACAAAAAATGTTTGATATTGTATGACAATTTGGCTGTTATTTATGCCCTTACAATTTTAAGTATTTATGTGTATTTACTATATCTAAATAGTGCCAATACAACTGAGCCAATGGAAACTGAAGATGATATGAGCTTTCAATATGGAGCAACCATTGGTATTAAAACTAGTGGAACTAACATGGAGCATGCTGCCAGAATGGGTGACAAACCACTAAAGCTTTATGATGCTCTACTAGACTTGAGATCTAAGTGTCTTAGTTCCATGAAGTACGGAAAGAATAAACTGAATCTTAAAGGTTTTGTACTGAACTGTGTACAAGCTGCATTATCTATGGTGAAGGATGAAGTTGAAAATACAAACAAGGAGACTGACAGATTATCGATGGTTCTTACATTTCTGTATCAAGATCATGAAGGAGGTAAGCAGATTGTTCAAATCTGTTGAAGTAATTTTTACTCCTTAGCTGTCGGCATTATACAGACTGTCCCCAAACTGTCTGAAATGAAATTTACTTCTAAAAATATAATGTAGAATGAAGGATTAAGATGAGTTTCTAAATCAAAGTTAGCATATCTTTGTTAAGACATTGAACAAGTATTGATATGTTTTGATGATTTTAAAAACTAAAATCCTACATTTCACTGAACATCATTGGAATTTTGGCCCAAAGGGTTATGTTGGTAAGAATTATTTCATAGATAAATAACAGAAAGTATTTTTATGTGATTAGGATAGTCTGTTTCTACCATATAAATATTAATGTTAAAATTATAGGTTTTTCATGATGTTGAACATGTTTGGATCATACAATAATACAAGTTTGTAATATTTTAGATCAAGCATCTTTTCTACGTGGATTATGTTCATTCATTGCCAAACTTCTTAAGGAGAAGGAATCAAAATCCCACCTGGCTCACCATTGGTTGGTAAATGAAGCTGCTTCAAATGACAATGTAAACAAAGCTGGAACATTCAGGTCTGTAGATTTTTTATTATAAGAACTGTAGAATAGCCTGAAGATTTATCATGTTAATCTTTTAGCACAAAATGCTTATAGGCAGCTGTAGTGATTGCTTTTTGTTGTCCGACATCTTGTGTTGTGTGACATGTGTCGTCAACAATTGCCTCATGTGAACTGTTTTCTCAAACTGCTAAGCCTGTTTCAATCAAAATTTACAGGAGTGATCCTTACATATTTTTCTATCAAGATTTAACAAATGATGCCCCTGGGATCAAAATTGGCCCTACCCTAGAGTCTCTTGTTTTAATAGGGAAACCTTTAAATATCTTTTTGTCCAAAACATTATGCACTGGAGTTTAGGTATCTGGTGTGTAGCATTGTCTTGTGGGCTTCTACCGATGTTGTTCAAATTATGCCGTTGGGGTCACTTGTTTTGTGTAAATTCTATGGGGAACACCTTTTTAAATCTTGGCCTTAATCACATTGCCTAGAGCTTAGATATTGGTGTGTTGCATAGATGCGCTGTTCTCTACTGATATTCTTCAAATTATTCCCCAGATTTGAAATTGGCCCCGCCCATGGATCATTTGTTTCTCCTAGATTATACTGGTGAACCTTTAAAAACATTTTTGGTCAAAACTGCATCCTTCTCAATCACCAAATTCTGCATATATAGAGTGGCTTTATTTCGGTTTAATGTTTAAAATTCCTGTTATGATATATGTAACATTTGTTGCCTTAATGTACTCACAGTGATATAGGTTCTACAATGACCTTGGGCAATTGTTCATTCTGAACTAATGATCTGTAAGTTGTTTGATATGTTCTTATGATGTCTATCTGACTGTTGATATTTTACTATTCTTTCCTACAGACCATCGTGTCTTCAGACATTGGAGAAAAAAATTGCCCCTATATTAGCTGGGGAAATAGCATGTCTAGATACAAATGACAACTTAAAGATCTTGCAAAATACACTTACAGTATGGAAACAAGGACATTGGCTTCGATTCTTGAATGCACAAATGCAATAGATTTGCAGGTTTGTACAATATGCATTGCTATTCAGAAAAGTAAGGGGCCTCAGTTTGTACAATATGTATTGCTATTCAGAAAAGTAAGGGGCCTCAGTTTGTACAATATGTATCGCTATTCAGAAAAGTAAGGGCCTCAGTTTGTACAATATGTATTGCTATTCAGAAAAGTAAGGGCCTCAGTTTGTACAATATGTATCGCTATTCAGAAAAGTAAGGGCCTCAGTTTGTACAATATGTATTGCTATTCAGAAAAGTAAGGGCCTCAGTTTGTACAATATGTATTGCTATTCAGAAAAGTAAGGGCCTCAGTTTGTACAATATGTATTGCTATTCAGAAAAGTAAGGGCCTCAGTTTGTACAATATGTATTGCTATTCAGAAAAGTAAGGGGCCTCAGTTTGTACAATATGTATTGCTATTCAGAAAAGTAAGGAGCCTCGGTTTGTACAATGTGTATTGCTATTCAGAAAAGTAAGGGGCCTCAGTGTTCAAGTGGTTAAGGTAATCACAAGCACCTCACAGCTGTAAAAAAGGATCTCACTGTGGGACCAAATTTCACATGTGATGAAACTGTCCAGCTAGCTTATGGAAGGTCAGTGGTTCTATCCAGGTGTGCCTAGGGTCTTCCTCCACTATTAAAATCTTGAAGTCACCAAATGACCCTTCCTATGTGATGTAATGTGATGTGACACAGGAGAAAAAAAACAAAAAAAATCAGTAAAATGCTCCATTCTGAATCGCTTAAAATTCATTTAAACTTTTATTGGAGCATGTAACTGAGCAGAGTAAATTGAAAGAAGTTGTTGTCATGACAACAGATTGTTAAGGACCTTCCTTTACAGCATGTTTTCCATTCTCATGGTTCATTATTCCAAAAATAGCAGACATTCTGAATTTAACCAGACTAACTGGTCATTCAAATGAAGATGGTAAATGTTTTATTGTTACATTTAAATCGTGTTGGTTACTGGTTACTGGGCACGTCTTATTGAATATATAACCATCATTAAGCTAACCAGATTACTGTTGTTTATAGAATATTATCTCTGTGTCTTGAAGACATAAGTTAATGAAATCTTCCATTTCATTTGTTACTGAAGTAAATTTTATATGTTTACAAGTGTTAGTGTTTTTCAAACTTTTTTGCCTCTTTTTAGGTATTTTGTTTGATGTAATGATATTTAAATTTTATGACGTCTGTATCAATACTAATCTATTTTACAAAGTATACAAGTCTGTAATTAAACTGCTGCTGCTGTTGAGAATAAATGCTTTTAGATCCATATCAGACATGTATTTTCTTTGGAAATTAGACTTAAACATGATGTCAAGTCATTTGTCCTCTACTTTCTATTCTGCCCTCAATGGAACAATTTATTACTGATGAGTGATAGTGCAATAAAAGACATTAATGTATGTCGTGTTTAATGTGTATTATAACAAAAGAAGAAGCAATGAATGAATCTGTTCAAGATTTTGTATCATGCTTCATCTGTGTATAAACAAAGGTTTGTTTTTGAATATCTCTTACTTATTAAGATTAAACTCTGTCTATGTATATATGTAGTTATAATCTGTGACTGTATAATACTAAAATGTATTTGAAATGCTTGAGAGCTCAAAATGTTGTGTTTTGCCCTCTTCCTTAGAAACATTCTGAAATGTGCAATGCAAGCCTTGACATAGTTTCAATGTAATTTATTTAATATAAATGCAATTTTAGTCTGTTTATACATGTTTTAAACAGATTCTTCAAAAAATGTGATACGTAAATTATGGCAAGACGTGAATTAAGTATTACACATATGAATTGTCTGCTGTTTCAGCTTGTGTGTCTGTCTGTTCTCTACAAAAGTAATGGAATTATTCATGAATCTCCAGGCTGTGGTCTGCTGTATAACGTAGTGTGTATTCATCTAGCATACAAGTCACTAGTTCCCCAACTGACATACTCCCGTGCTATGAACAACGTTTGGCCTGAGTATAGTGAAAGCATTATTAATCTGAAACAACAGAAACCAGACCACTTTATGTTCAAAGAACAAGAATCGGTGAGTTTGTTAAGTATTTCTTTCCATGATAATCTGCTGATTTATTCACAATATTAAACATTCTAGTGTTTCTCTGATGATTATGCAATTACATTAGGTGTATATTTTTCATTGAGTCTTGATGTCATATAACCCATCTCCCACTCTTTCTTTGTAGACAAACTATAGTTACTTCCATGATGTTGCTATTTTGACAATTATTTTATGACTAATTTAATTTGGCATTTCCATGAAAAATATGTAATAACATTTGGGACACTCTTACTCTTGGTACTGGCTTACTAGCAGTATATTGTTTGTGTGATATGGAAATTCAAGTTGGATGTTGGAAAATGTAAAATAGTTTAATCATATTATTTTCAGTCATTTTCTGCTGTTTGTGTGCTGATAGAAATCTTACCCCAAAGAAACAAGAGCTCGATGTATAACTTTGGCGATCCTTATAGTTAAATAAGGCACACAGATACAGGCATGTGATAGAAAAACTGTATGGAGATGACAGCTACCAGTCTGTGTATGGAACTAAGTGAGTTTGTTATGTTATGAATGTTGTATAGAGATCACAGCTACCAGTTTGTGTATAGAACTAAGTAAGTTTGTTATGTTATAAATGTTGTATAGAGATCACAGCTACCAGTCTGTGTATAGAACTAAGTAAGTTTGTTATGTTATTAATGTTGTATAGAGATCACAGCTACCAGTCTGTGTATAGAACTAAGTAAGTTTGTTATGTTATGAATGTTGTATAGAGATCACAGCTACCAGTTTGTGTATAGAACTAAGTAAGTTTGTTATGTTATGAATGTTGTATAGAGATCACAGCTACCAGTCTGTGTATAGAACTAAGTAAGTTTGTTATGTTATTAATGTTGTATAGAGATCACAGCTACCAGTCTGTGTATAGAACTAAGTAAGTTTGTTATGTTATTAATGTTGTATAGAGATCACAGCTACCAGTCTGTGTATAGAACTAAGTAAGTTTGTTATGTTATAAATGTTGTATAGAGATCACAGCTACCAGTCTGTGTATAGAACTAAGTAAGTTTGTTATGTTATTAATGTTGTATAGAGATCACAGCTACCAGTCTGTGTATAGAACTAAGTAAGTTTGTTATGTTATGAATGTTGTATAGAGATCACAGCTACCAGTCTGTGTATAGAACTAAGTGAGTTTGTTATGATATAAATGTTGTATAGAGATCACAGCCACCAGTGTTGTTTATTACCTGTGTGTAAAATCATGTTGTTTATTACCTGTGTGTAAAATCATGTTGTGTTATTACCTGTGTGTAAAATCATGTTGTTTATTATCTGTGTGTAAAATCATGTTGTTTAGTACCTGTGTGTATGTGAATTGTGATACAAATAGGTATAGCCTGTCTTTCAACTAAGTATTATATGAAAATATTGTTCCACCTTGTCTTGGATGTATCTCAATGAGTTATTTAATCATGTATTATTTGACTGCTTGTCTGAGCTGTTTCTTAGATTGGTTTTTCTCTTAACTAAATCACATTTGGTAAGCAGTGATTAATGTTCATTATAGAGTAGAGACTCCAGTCATTATTTAAGTGATGACTGTGACTTCAAACTGTTGGATGGCTTTTTAGTTATAAAGCTTTTCTTACTTTTTTTATCTGTTAAAATAATATTGATATTGACCATTTTCTTTAGATGAGTTATTCTTAACTTTTTGTTAACCTGGTTGTTTTGTAAGTTGAAAGAGCGTAATATCCGGAGTTGGGTTTGAAAAAGAACAAGGTTACAAGGGCCTTTTGTGAGATTTCTTGCTCCCATATTTTTATCTTCGTAAAATGCAAAAATGGTGAATAAATATCAGCAGGAAGAATTTTAAAAAATCTTTTAAAGAACACTTTTGTCAAAGGTGTCTCAGATACTGCAACTTTGAATTTAACATGCTTGTGACTACAGACACCAATTATGTATCTTGTTCAGTATATACTTACTGGATTGAGGATTCTAGACAGATATTGTTAACAATGCATGAATTTCAAGAGGTGATTTCAATTAATGCTTTGTAGGAGTGGAACAAGATGTTGCTCATGTGAGTCTGTGCTAGAAAGATCACAAATAACTGTTCCATGTGGTGATGCACTGTGTGACCAATGTTACAATGACATGGTGGTTACAGAAATGCAATGTGCAAAGTGCCATTAGTCTTTGCCAGATAACTGCAATCCAGTCAGACAAGATAATATTAAGTAAATATGTTTTATGTTATAGTAAGTGTAGATTTATAATGAAGACAGTTATGTGTGAAGTGCAATGTTTTAGATAAAATGTTTGAAGTATAAAAAATGCATATTGCATCAAAGTTTCAGAGTATGGTACAAAAAAAGCTGCCAATGATAAAGAATTTCACAATTAGTGTTCAACTGCTTACTGTTCAGCTTTATATTAATGGCTGCATATATAATTCTCACAAAAAAAGGGAGGCATCGTAGTCTAGAGGTAGGACATCTGACCTCTGCTGTATAGTTTTATTGTTATTACAGAAAAAAGCTGGAAAAAACTTGATAATTACCAGAAAAGATGTAATACATTTTTCATGGATGTTGTTAATCAATTATGTTTTGCTGACAATACGGCTTCTTCTGCTGATGTTGTGGAAAACTACTTGGATATATTTTCTTTACTTCACGAGGGAAACAGCTACAACAGTGTACACGAGAGTTGAATGTGTTTGATACAAGCATTGATCCTTATCCTGTATTCATCTTTCTTACTTCAACGTCTTATGAAGACCAGGTACATTATTAGATTTTATTAAGTATAGTAGAATAATTGTTTTTTATTGTTTGAAACTTTTTATCATAATAATAAAAAATTTTTGTGAAATAAAAATTGTATCTTTACCCATTTTGGATTGTTAATGGCGCTTTACTGTTAGCTCACCTGAGCACATAGTGATGAGATTCAGGAGATCAATCACATCACGGTGTAGTGCTCAGTTAGTTGGTAATACAGAGTATAGAGGTATGTATTTATGGAGCTCAGTTTGTTTGTTATACAGTGTATAGAAGTATGTTTTGCATAGAGCTCAGTTTGTTGGCTATACAGTGTATAGAGGTATGTATTTATGGAGCTCAGTTTGTTTGTTATAATGTGTATAGAAGTATGTTCTATATAGAGCTCAGTTTGTTTGTTATAATGTGTATAGAAGTATGTTCTGTATAGAGCTCAGTTTGTTGGTTATACAGTGTATAGAAGTATGTTCTGTATAGAACTCAGTTTGTTGGTTATACAGTGCATAGAAGTATGTTCTATATAGAACTCAGTTTGTTGGTTATACAGTGCATGTGTAGAGGGCTCAGTTTTGTACTTAAACAATGTATAGCAGTCTATCTATCATGTAATCTACCAATTAATTGCATTCTTTGATCCATTTTACTGTTTACTAAGTACTTAATTGCTATAGATTTTAAGCTTGTCATCAGGGTTGAAGTTTTAACTTGCCGTTTGTTTTGTGGCAAGCAGCTTATTTTCGTACTCACTATATTCACTCACTATATTCACTCACTATCTTTCCTGATGTGTAAAAGATCCTACCAACAGATGGAGATTTATACTAATAATACACAGATATAAATTGTTTCTTTAATTGCTGTTACCATGATCAATGTCATTGTGGTAAATATGTAGGTAAATATATAGATAAAAAAGGAATTCTTAGGAAAAAGCTCATATAAAAAGTCCTACCTTCCATGTGTCTTCATAAGTGCTGGAACAAATAAGTTTATACATAGTACATAATGTTTGAATCGTGATTATGGCTTACAAAAGCACATATTGTAGTTGCAAATAAAAAATAAATTGCAATTGGCATACATAAACTAGAAGGATTAATGAAAGGAAAACCACTAAATGTTAACTTACAGTATACCGGGTGACTAACGTCAGATATATTTTAAATGCATTGTTGAAAAAAATCATCCAGCTAAAACATTAACAAGATAAAACATTTATCGAGAGATTGGCATCTTTATTTATATAACTTCCCACATTCATGTTCAATGTGTAAATGTGGTGGACAAGTTGTTTTTGACTATTTATGAAGATTTACATAATGTTGTAATATAGCAGAACATGTTTAGTTTGTTCATTTATCTATGGATAAAAAATATTATCATCAAGATTATAATCGTCTGTCGTCTGGCGTCAACAATGGTCTTCTCCTCAGAAACTACCAGTCGGATTTACCTCAAATTTGCTGTGCAGAAGCCTTTTGACTTTCTAAATGCAATTTGCTCATATTGTACCAGTTGACCCCTTTTAGGGGTCACTAGAGCTAGAGCTAAAAATAGAAAAAAAAATAATCATCTCATGGACCAATGGATGGATCATCACCAAACTTGGTTTGTAGCATCCTTATATGGACTTTTATCAGATTTGCTCAAATAAAAATGGTTGGCCCCTTTTAGGGGCTGCTAGAGCTAAAAATAGAAAAACCTTTAAACATCTTATTCTCATAAACCAATGGATGGATGATCACCAAACTTGGTCTGTAGCATCCTTAGATGGTCCTTTCTCAAGTTTGCTCAAATAAATTTGGTCAGCCCCTAGAGCCAAAAACAGAAATACCTTTAAAATGACTTTTTCTCATGTTTCTATGGATGGATTATTACCAAACTTGGTTTTTAAGCATCTTTAGATAGTGTTCTACCAGATTTGCTGAAATAAAAATGGTTGGCCCCAGTTAGGGTCCACTAGAGCTAAACATAGAAATACCTTAAAATGACTTCTTTTCATGAACCAGTGGTTGGATCATCACCAAATTTGGTCTGTGGCATCCTTCAGTCATCACAAATATTCTTTTGTAGTATTCTTTGATGGTCCTTTATCAAGTTTATTATTGTCCCTCATTATTTGCCCACAAGTGTACCTTTATTTCCTTTTTAGTAACAAGTTAATTAATATTTATTCTGGTGAGGGATGCAGGGCCATCATGGCCCTCTTGTTTGTATTTCTTTTTTTTCAGCACAGATTAGTAATTTAAGCTTGGAGATAAAAAGTTTGATTCATTTCTTCTCTCATAGTATTTAATTAGTATGGATAGTTCACTTTTATAAAGATTCCAAACATTGACATGTTTGTTTTTACTTTCACTGATGAAGTATGCTTTGTAAATACAGAAACCTAATAATGTTAAAAATTCATTGAAATAGTTGTACTTAGTGCAATTAACCTTATATCCAACTAAAATGTTTTTAAACATTTAATGTTTTTGTTAATGTTACATTTGTCAAAAACCTTCTATAGTTCAGTCCAGATGTCTTGTACTATTGTACAGTCTATAAATACATGTTCATTATTTTCAACAGTGTGACATATAGCGCAATTCTGTGAATCTACCATTCTCCATCTAAATCTTACATCTTTACATGGGAAAATTCTGTTGAGTAGTTTATATTTGAATTGTTTAAGTTTGTTATCGGGCAAAGAATGGATGAATTTATACTGCGGTTGCCAATGTATGTTTTCCTCTATATGTACGTTCCAGAATCCGTGTATATATGGAATTGTGAATTTTGTTTTGATTATTGTGTTGTATATTTGTTTATTAGTAAGTGTAACAATAGGCTTGTTAAAACAGTGTGGTTAGGTGTTTATTTTTACCTTGGTGAGACGTGAATTTTCGGTATGCAGTATTCTAGTCCATTTTTGCGGGAAACATTTTTTCAAAAAAATTATTTTTGATATCCAATTGGTTTTATCTTTGAGATTAGTGTATATATATTATTTTCTTGCAAAATTCCCATGTCGTCAGTTATGTCATTTACAAAAATTATGTTTGATTTTACCCAACTTCTAAACAGTATAACCTTATTGTTATATTTTATGTGTCTGTTACCTGTCGGTGGATTTACGTATTTTTTCTTGTCATTTTGTTGAACTAATTTTTGTTTGACTTTCTTATCATTTCAGGTGATTTTATGACAGATAGTACTACTGTATATTCCCTTAAAAACGCCCCTCCCCTACTAAACGCCCCTCCCTTTTTGGACAAGAGAAAAAAAAGTGACTTACCATGACATGCTATTTTAATCATCATAATTTAATAAATAAGATGAACAATAGAAATTAGCAGAAAACACTTTTAAATCCAAGGAATGACACAAACACATTTTCAAAAATGTAACTCCCTGGGGGGGCATTTATTACGGAATATACGGTATATATATTTGTTTGGATCAAGTTTCTCATTGTTCTGTCATTTTAGGAGTTAATGAACAGCAAAATCAACTTAAAACCAGGACATCTGATCTCAGCACCAGATCAACACGTGTGTTCATGGAATCTGAAGCCTTATTGTGCATTACCTGTCTGCGATGTCACATTTAAAAGGGGATTCAACTTTACTTGAATCACAGATGAATTTGTTTAACAATCCACAAGCTTGTATAGTAAGTAGTCCTTGTATATTACAACAAATATACATGAAGAAACATGTACTCAATGAATAATTAAAGTGCTGTATTGAAATGCTAATATTTTTGTCTTTTATCTCTAGGACTGTAATAGTTTGAATTCAAGTAAAGTGTTTATGTATGTTTATGACAGAAAAAAAGAATTTACCTACTTACCTACAGACCCAAAAAGTATGGGTCGGAAGTGGCAAACAAACAATTTCTTAAGGATGACCCTGTTGAAAAACACATGTATCAAAAACAGTAGCTGATCCAAATAACTGTATGAAGATAAGGCTATCACTGGTACTGAGCAAGTGTTAGTTACTGGTTATCAGTTCATCTTATCTACCAATCAGTATGTAGTAGGCAAGTGGAATAGGGGCTATGAGGTAAAGGGTTAATAGAACATGTTTGTTGTGTACTATTTATTTATGTTGGTGTTGACAGAACAAAGATAAACAAAGTTAAATATGTTTTGCACTAAAACCTCTTCAGATTCTTTGGTCTGTAGGTGGATCAAGCCATTTGTGTGAACTTTTTGCAAACTTCTAGTAAAACACATGGAGTGTGTGATACTTAGGAAGTGTGTTTTCATAAAATGTAAGTTCATGTCAAATTAGATGTATGGCATATATGAAGAAAATGTGGCGTTGTGAAACTATGGACATCACATTTATTTTGATAAATGGTACCTATATATTTAGTCCTTATTAATACAAGACCAAAAGGAAATTGGTTTGTTAAGCAGGTAGTGTGTATAGTTCAGATGTTTATTTGAATGTATTATTTCTGTTACAGACAGAGAAATATGAACAAAACAACACAATTGACAAAACTAAGAAGTGAAGTAGAGAAGGTAATGTTATTTTGATACTTCAAAATTAGTTGATGTATGCATGTTAATTCTGAAAAGGATCTTAAATATAAAACACATTTCTTAGGAAAACTGTGTACCGATATCAATAGTCGAAAACGAAATTTAGGCTAGTATGAAGATCATAGTGAGTTTTGATTGCCTTTATTCCCCATCTTTATGTATCCAGCATTCTGCTACATGTGTCATTAATACGTGCCTCACTATACGGATGAAATACAAAGGAGCTGGTACTTTCTAAATGTCTATACTTTTTTCTAAAAGTGTATCAGCATAGTAACATGTTCTCCTGTACAAATAGCTCTTGGAAGAATTAATGTAACTTAGTAGTTATACAAGCATGAATGATTTAGTTATAATCAAACATGATACATGGAAATAATGTTCATTTTCAACTTGTGTTCTTGAACTGTAATACTTCATATGTCCTGAAAATAATCCATACCTTGTGTGTGCATTCATTTTGTGTAATATGAAAATAACTTATGAATGAAACAATGTTTCATTTATCTAATTTAGTTATCAAAGAAGGTCTTGAAATGGCAAGATAGTTCTGAAAATATTTCACCTTCATGTCAGGATGTATAGGTAAGAGTTTATATATAAATGATTGAAAACATACTACACTAGTTAGAATTACAGTTAAGCTGAAACTTGTAAATTTCACAGTTGTGTTGTGGCTTGTATGAATAAGCTACTCAATTTTGTTGTTTAGTGCCGACAGCCATTATGAAGTGGCTTAAAGCATCCTGATTGACAAAGCAGTTCAGTAGACAGGTGTGCTGTTATGCAAACAGCTATATTGAAAGAATGATTAGATCAAGCAAGGATAAGTTAACATACTGTCTATGTTGATTGTCTGTAAATAAAACTACCTTCTTGTTTCCTTCTAGAATCAAAATCATTTTATTTTATGTTCTCAGAGTATGTATTCTGATTTTCGTAAATGCTGGAAGATGCGACCGTTATACTTACCCGTGTTTGATTTGCAACACTAGTTCACATATCTGCGGGCTATTTCACTGTGAAACTACATATGAGTTTCATATATAAATATATATTATATTGATCCATTTAAGACGATGCATGTGCATCAATTCAATTTCTGCTTTGCTTTTCTACACGAAAACAATACGGTTTTTGCGTATTGCAATATATTGCAATACGGTTTTATCATATTGTTGCACCCCTACCAATTGAGCAAATATTGACCTAAATTTATGAGCAACACATGCATGTCTGTCCCCTTAAGAATTTTTCTGCCCCTAAACCCTATAACTTAGGGTTTCCCAAAAAATTCTAAACCCAAACTCTGAAGGCTGTTAAAACATTTTTAAATTTAAGTATTCAACTGATGTACAGTAAAACTAGCAATTCAAAGCACCAAAGACAATAATCTTGATAAATGTTTTATTTACATTATCACTCTAGGGGTGTCAATATCCCCTCTTTAATCCCATCCACATATATGGCAAGTCCTTTGTTAGATGAATGAATACCATCTTCCCAATAAATCCTGTATTTTAATATCAATGTCTAAACTTATAACGTCCCTATTTTGTCTCCATGTTGTTTGTTTACCCCATGTGTGCATTCTTTTCTTTTTGGCTTCCATCTTCAAATTAAATTTCTTGTACCCCCCCGATTGATTCTTTGCAAAATATCCACCTATATCAATTTTGTTTGCTCAAATGCACTTCTAAAATAACTTATTCCTTCTTTTATTATTCTCATTATATCCTAGTGTCTGTATTTGCTAAGTAATTCCACCTATATGAATCAGTATTATCCCTGGTGCTTGTCTTAACAAAATATCTAACTGAATGCTATGAACAAAATCACACCATGACATACCCCTAATTCCTCACTGCCCTTTGTTTTCCTTTTTCTTTGAGGTTATCCTTATTAACTTGTTTAGCCTACTGACCAGCCCAATATGGGATTGAATCTCCCAGTATCCAGATATCTGTATGAACAATAAAATAATAAAATTTAGATAGGGATTACTTTAATATAAATGAGCAGGCAGAATCAGCGAATGTAAGACTTATATGCTTCAGATTGCCACCTGCCTAATTTCATAATAGTACTATTTGGCACTCCTTTCCTTGCTAAGTCAGTAGCCCTACCTATTCTAAAGCTATAAGTGCAACATTTCTTATTAGTGTAGCCTAAACTATTTATTGTTGTCTGTAAATCTGTTGTAAATTGATATCTTGATAGCTTAGATTTTTGGTCTTATCGATACATATTTTTCCATGGCTCTTATTGGGCAGATTAATTGATCTTGGTCACGTGGTAGCTTTATTTGAAAAGGTATACCCATTTGGTTATTCTTTGTATAATGTAACATTATCCTTAAGCTTTTAGGGTTGGTTAATATTTGTAAATCCTGAAATTGAGCACATTTTTTACAGTCTGAGAATTTGAAACAATCTCGCTAACCCTATATAAGCCAAAGTATGCTAAAGTAAATGCTGCTTTAAATAGGTGTTCTTCAAAAGCATCAATACATACGTTTTTGATTGAGTTATTATTTTATTTAGGATTCTCTTGTTATCTAAAGCGCCTATCCTTTGACTTTTTGAATCGACAACAGCCTTCTAAATTTTTTTAACGGCAAAATTTTCTGAAATGTTGTACCAACCATTTGTTTTATGATAGTAGTTTATACCAGCAATATAAGTATCAATAGTCCTTGGTGACCAGCCTGAATCAAAGCCGTATGTCATAAAATATATTACATGATCAATTTTTATGGGCCAAACGTTTATGAAATTCAATTTTAGCCGAAGTTGTTAAAAGCATTTGTTGCTGTTAAGTATGTGCTTTTTGTATACTTTTCCATGCTTTCTGATAGTATGCATTTTGATCTGTGCTGAAGATACACCACACAATATCTGGTATTTTTTTGAGGTTTCTGGTCTGCTTTGGGGCTTGCCAGAACTACCTGAATCTGACCATCTGAAAATGAGATAATGCATTGCAAATTTCATTTGCCTGGCATTTGTGTTGCTAGTATAAATGTATTTATTTTTATATGTTTCATACTTAATCCCCTGATAATCGACATAACCCATTCTGATTTTGATGTTAATTAATTAACTGTCTGGACCACTGCTGAATTATTACAAAAGAATTTTATCTTCTTATTTTGCAAATATTCCCTCCACATGATGATGGCTACAAAAATTGGAAAACATTTTAGTCTAGTAATACTGTTTGTATATCCCTTTTCAATGGCAGCTATTTGGCCACTTAGCTTGAGACCAATGCCCTCTAAAATATATACTAAAACCCATTCCTATACCCCCCCGCTCTATCTGTAAATACTTGTATGTCTTCATTTGAGGACTAAAATCTATCCTGGAAAACTGATATACCATTGAACTTAGTAAAAAAAAATTAGTCGCATAACAGTATCTGCATTAATGCTTTTGTTTATTCTTATATGATGATATGGTTTTGTTAAACCACAAATTGAATTGATCAATCATCTGCTAAATGGACGGCCCACTGCGATTGCTCTACAACAAGAGTTTGATAAGCCTATTAGTGACTGCATCTCTGTAACCTCATGGTTATTTTATAATGTTTTAATTAAATTTATCAAAATCCCCATTTTGTCTTTTGGAATCCTTATTTCCATTTTTTTAGTCTAGTTCCAAACCTAGAAACACTATCACTGCAGTTGGGCTTACTGTTTTCTGTTTTGCTAATGGTACACCTAATTCTGGCATACATTCCATAAAAATGTTCATAATTTGTTGACATGACTCAGCTGTTTTATTGCCTCATCTAGATAGTGAATTTATTTTCCCTTATTCATTCTTTGTTTAAATAAAAATTCTAAAATTGAAGAAGAGTTGACTTGCCTTAATCTAAACTGGCGCTCGTTATGTTATCCAGGCGAAACCTGGTTGTTTTGCACATTCACGAACAGTATTGGCATAATGAAGTAGTTTATAAATTTTATCCACATGTGTAGCTAAATAAATCAACATGTATATTATAAATGCATGGATCCATCTCTCAATGGAAGTAATTGTTTCTTTAGTTTGTTTGGGTTTCAAAACCAATTGGCCATTGTGCATCACAATCGTTTAGCATTATTAACTTCCACTAATTCGCTGGTGCCTTTCAATGGTAATGACTGGTTAATGTAATCACCCTTACTAATTTGGCTTTTGAGAGCTGGAGGCATGTGTATCACTAAATTGTCTTGACCATGGTAGGATTTAGCGTTTCCTGATGCAAATTTCCTAATAACCAATCCAGCAGCAACATAGTTGGAGTACTCAAAACATTTGTTTCAACATTTGAAACATTGTGCCTTTTTCCCCCTCTGCCAGACCACACCCTTGTTCTGAGTTTGGAGCACATTCTGGCTCTAATAAAATTTGTTCAAAATCAGTAATTGGAATATTGCTTTCATACGCCTTTCATGTAGAGTCATATCTAAGCGTTCTGATATGTGCAAAAAAGATTTGTTTGCACTTTTAGCAAAAAGAACACAATTATCTCTGTCATGGTCAACTTTGTGAAGCTCTTCAGTTGAAAAGTATCCAAATTTGTTTGGACTAGTGAGCTACTTTCTCAGTTTGCCGTCCAGCTTAGTTGATGCAGTAAGAGATTTTTCTAGGTAATTTAATTAAGTATTTAATTGGTCTGTATCATTAGTAAATACAAATGATTAGACAGTAGTGATTTGCCTTGATTTTCTGCTGAATGAATCAAACACCTTGGCAAATATGTTTTTTGTTTCAAAATAAAAACAAAATGATAGAATAAAATTATGTTTGTTTTTAAGTTGTTTAAAACAAGTACAAAGCATCTTGAATAACATCAGAACTGATCAATACCTGGTAAGGGGTGAATTTATGGCTCAGAAATTATAATGTTTTCTTTTATATGTAGATTAGTCATGTAATTTTTAAATATAGCCATAGTTTGCAATTTTTGAGTCAAAATTTTTTTGACAGTCAAAATAAAAACCTGTGACAATGTTTAAAATAGTACACATGGTACCATCCTTGTATCAGTTATTGTAGTACAACCTGTATGCAATAAAATGATTGATTTCCAGGATGAAAATTCTAAAGTATGACTAGAGATCATGTCTATCAGATAGTCACCTGGGTGATCAACTCTAGGAAGCAATTGGAGAGTTTAACCCTGATCCTGCAGTGGCCCACTGGCAAAGAATCCCATTCTTCAGTAACACTTTCAAGCCAAAGGTAATTTGACATTGAGCGCATGAAAACGCCCTTTATGACACTAAGATGATAACGTCATTAAGCAGTTAATACATGACCGCACTTATCCAATGACCCAGTGCAAACAATTATTTATTTCTGTGTTCACTATTTATGCATTTGCGTGCTAAATAAGAAGAAATCACATCCAAATGGAAGATTTTAATAAAATTGTTCACTTCCATAAATTTGCACATAGATTAATTTTTTGTATGGATACTTTGTGGCTTGCTGGTTGATTTGCTGATAACAAAACAAATTTTGCATTGTACATTTTATTTGTCTCCATTATATGTGCGTGATTATAACCGGACACGTTCTTACTCGCTTGTTTTGTAGGATCTTTTTTTACAGTTACTTATTTTCACACATATAAAAACAAATAACACCATTTCAATTTCTAAGTTCCTTTTAATGTAATGATGTTATTTTATTGTTTAAGTTTTTATTGCTATGTATATGTCCATAACTTATTTATATTCACTCGTTATGGTTTCTTTAACATTTACTTCCATGTACTTTACTTTTCCTGTCCTGTATACAACTATGTTTAACTTTCTTACTTCTAACTTCTTAACCTTCCTACTCAAACTCTAACTCTTTCTCTCCTCTCTGACTAACTCTCTTTTTTTATATCTTTCATTAGTTGAACTCACCCTCAATGTCTTACCACACCCATTCAATCTATTATCTCACATTTCCACCAATCATTAACATTCATTCAAATATTATATCTGTCTATCTTAATTATCTATGACTTACATTTACTTCAATTTAGACCAAAGATCAAAGATAATTAGAATTACACATTATGCTGTGAGACTGTACAGTTTAAAATATAATACTAATGTGTGAATTACTTATCAATAAATGAACCCCTTTTATCAAAGATACTAATTTACAAACCAGACCAAAACTAATACACATAACATTTCCATATGGTAATTACTGCTTTGATAATTAACTGAAACATACAACAACATCATAAACTAATCCTGTTCAAAATTTGTGTATGAAAATATTAATGTATAGAAATAATGTATAACTCATTTTTATCATTCTGTCCTATGATAATAGCTCAGTTGGTAGAGTGTTAGGCTAAAAAAACATTTATGCATTGTATGTCACTGGTTCAAATCACACTTGATCTGCATTTTTTAAGTTGTATTTTTATATTCAGAAGACTTTAAATGAAAAAGTATTAACAGATATAAAAAATATTAACACATATAAAAATTATTAACACATAAAAATGTTAACATGTATAAAAATTATTAACACATATAAAAATTATAAAAACATAAAAATATTAACACATATAAAAATTATTAACACATACAAGAATTATTGACACATATAAAATATTAACACATATAAAATCATTAACACATATAAAATATTGACACATATAAAATATTAACACATATGAAATATTAACACACATAAAATTATTAACACATATAAAATATTAACACATATAAAGATTATTATCGCATATAAAATTATCGACAGATAAAAATATTAACACATATGAAATATTAGCTCATAAAAAATATTAACACATATAAAATTGTTAATACATATAAAATATTAGCACATATGAAATATTAACACATATAAAATTATGAACACATATAAAATTATCAACACATATAAAATATTAACACATATAAAATTATTTACACATATAAAAATATTAACACATATAAAAATATTAACACATTTGTTATGATTCAGCTTGATCCATTCTTAAAAAGGATTCTGAAAGGTAACAGAGAGATCTTGGGTAAAATCAAACTAGACTCAATAATTTGATCTCTGTTACCTTTCAGTCAGAGAGAATGTGACAAGAGGCCTGTCTTAAGATGCTACAGTATTAAAGAACAGATAGTAAAGTTAAACAACCTGGTAATAATTTGATCTTCAGTTGTTACGTAGAAACTTTCAAAAAATGACACTTGTTTTGACATGACACTTGAAAAAGAATCTTAATATTGATCTTGACATGGTGCGTATGTTTTGGGAAGTGTTTTGTGTCACGCACAAAGTCTGATGATAAACTTGAATACTTCTTTCATATAGAATTACTTCTGGTGCTTATAATTATGAACAATGCGTATTTACTGAAGATAACCAACTTCATGGAATACTTATAAAGAGCCAACAGACATTTTGGGAAAACATAGACAATGACAAGTTTTGTGAAAGCATTTGACTTAAAGCAAGACTTGATATACCAGAATTAGTTTGTTTGACACTATTGTACAAATTATGTTCTTCAAAGCAAAGTGGATAAATTTCTTTATGGAAATGTCAAATTATCCCTGATTTTCTATGCTTAGGAGGGAATTTGTTCAAATGTGACTTTTTAATTCATTCAAAATGCGAGAGTTGTTTTTCCGCATACATGTAACAGCATATCCCATATATTTTTCTCTTGGGATTTTTATATAAAACTGAAACTTCAGTATCTACAAGATACTCCAATTGTCATCTAATATCTTCTGATATCTGGTGTTAAAACCACAAATTAATATGAAATATGGTATGTATTTAACCTAAGTTAGTGACCTCCTAAATATTAATACCACCTCATTATCAGGACCACTAATCGTTTTGCAGAATTTCTATTAATATTAAGACTATTTTTTTCTTTTCTAAAGATGGTAAAATATTGAGGTTTTACTGTAATTGCAAAATAAAAGATATGATAGAGTAACCATAAAGGAAAATTATTAGGAAATTATTTGCCTTGATAGAATTTACATTTTTAATGACACAATCATAGGGTAATATTGAAATAAGATAGACATGTTGAAATAAAATTATTCAAATTATTTATGATCACAGGACTCAGTACATGGAAACAAAACACACCCTTCAGGACTTGATTTGAAAAACAGTGGCTGTCAAATGCAGATGTACAAGTGATTTTTCAACTGTTTGCATATTGTAATGGTTTATTTTCATAAAGACGAAAAACAGTAAGGTGCTATATACATGTATATTGTTATTTATTCCCCTTTAAGCTTTAAGGTTGCTAGAAAAGCTGATTTAAAAGTCTGTTTGTTAATTCATATGATATGTAAGGAAATCGTTTTTCCGTCTTTTTTCACAGATTTCAAGTGATGTTGTACTTTGTAGGTAATACTACAAATATAGTCATGTTCATTTAAACGCATCATGTAATGTTAAGTGTAGTTTCTTAATTTCCAGCAGTAATTTTGTTCAGTGCATACTTGAAGACTAGTGAAGAAGTGTTTTAGATTCCTCTTTAATTGGTAAATGATTACCATGTATGTGAAGAACTGGTTTTATTTTTTTAAGCATGTATTACAGAGATGGGTGCAGTTCCACCATCAACAACTCTTCAACATCCGCAGCAACATGACCAATAATCTAGAAAAGCAACACCTGGTCTTCAAATAGGATTACTTAGCGCATTACACTCAAGGGTCTCTGATGAGTATGTTGACAACACTCGTAACCAAATTCCTGTCAGAACAGTTACAACAGGTAATTATTGTTGATTTGTCATTCTGTATGCTTATGAGTCATTAAGGATTTTGGCATGTTTTGGCATACTGTCCTCCCTTGCTAATGAACATTTGAGTCAAAAGAATTGATTTGGTTGTTATGATATAAATATGATGAATCTTACTGAAAAATTTGGAGAATATTTCTGATATGTTTTCAGTGTGATGATAAATGAAATAATACTGAGGTATAATCTTTAAATAAATATAAAAAAAACTGTTATTACATCATTCCCCACAGAAGAATTCTGCATTGGGACATAGGTTTGTCATTGTCCATCCCACTGTTACTCTGAACTTTCAAATTGATAATTATGTGGCCTTATGTTCCAAAAGGTCTCTAACTATCTATTTGTAAGCTTGTCTGTTGGTCACAAATTCAACTATTGGTGATAAATTGTGTACTTTTTAATAGATTTCAAAAGAATTTCAACATATCCCCAATACAACATGGATCAGGAGGAAGAAGGTGAATAGTGTCACACCAAGGTCAAGGCCACAAAATATAACTTTCATTGATAGCTTAGCTCTACAATGCAATTATTAGTCTGAGCTATTTTTCTCACCCTGCAGTCGTTATCATAGTAACACGTTGTTAAGTTTTTGCAGGTGATATCTCCATAACTAATTAAGGTAATCACTTGAAACTTCCCATGTGTCTCTTTTTCCAGTGAACTTGTACAAATGAATAAATGGATTTTTTTCCAGATAAGTCCAGTACAATGCTAAAGGACACAACTGCAAGTACACTGCTGACCTTCCATATTTCTTGAGGTACAAATGTAAGATGTTCATTTATCACTGTATGAAGTGCCTCCTAACATCTAACCCTACATTTTCATCGATATCACCGACAGGTTCAAAGACAGTTCATGTCACATGTCATGATAGTGGGAGCAGTATGATGTTGATCTTGGAAGTGCACTTCCATGCTGCTCATGTGAGGACTAGCTAAAAACCTATCTACCTTGTTAGTACATGTTGCACATCATCCTTCATGTTCTGGGACAAGAGTGGAATACTCTTAGTGATAAATTTACTGGATCACCTTGGTTTTGTTTAGTAATTAACACAATCCAACATCCTCAAATGAAACAGAGAGTGGACATACAATGACTACCAAGAAGCTCGCAGATGTGGAAAAGAATTCAAATCATAGTTTGTGACTGAAAAGCACAAAATCAAAGTGTAAGGTGTTGTCTTCAAACGTTAACAATTATATGTACCGTCTGAGGAACACTACTGATTATGAAGATATTTATCAAGATCTTATGAATCTACATAAAAAACATTAATTTTGTCTAAGATACCTTCTAAGTCTCAATTACTGTTGTGAAAACCTACTTTAGGTACCACAAAAGTACCAGTATGGAAAACTGAAGTTACAAAAAACCAAGAGGAGGAAGGCTAAAATAGGAAGAAAATTGAACCAAGTATGTATCTATTATTTAAGCACATTATTTTAAAAAGAATTAGGGGAGGGGATGTAGGTTTGTCCAGTTGTCCAACAGTTAGTCTTAGTGACTTAAAAGAGATGTGAGGCCAAAGTGACCAAGTTAAGAACAGAATTGAGGGTGATGGCCTCTTTTTTGATAAAGAAAAGAATCATGGAATTAACCCTTTAGCATGTTTCTTTGTCTGTCTTCCCTCACAGACAAGCCATCATTCACAAAAAACTGTCATTCACAAACAAGCCACTATTGGCAGGAAGATATCCTTTCAATGAAAATGCTTTTTATCTAATGGTTTGAATTAGCCAAAAAAATGGAATGTAAATGTTTGGTCAGCTCATAAATTTGCTCTTAGTATGGGCAAAGGATAACAAACCTCATACCAGTATGTTTTGTATGTATTGACTAAATATACTACTCAAAATTTGATAGGGATCACTTAATAGATGATATATATTTCATAGGGTATTAACTTTTTATTGATTCTTAATTGTTATTTTGCAATTTTCGACATTTTAATTAGTGCTTTTATTTTATTTTTACATATTGATTTATCTCATTTATGTCAGAAGTGAAACAATTTTAAAAGCTAGCCAAAAGTGAAAGGATCTTTTCAATATCATGTGTGGTGCCCATTGGTATTGATTACTGCCTGGCGTCGTCTTCTCATGCTACTGATAAGCCTGCGGATGTTGCCTTGTGGGATTCTAACCCACCCCTCAAGGAGGGCTTGTTGTAGCTCCTGGATGGTGATGGGCTTAATAGGGTGTGCAGATATTGCAACCTGAAGCATGCCCCAGACATGTTTTATGTGGTTGCAGTCTGGAGACCTGGCAGGCCAGTCCATCCTGACGATTGTTTCAGCTTGGAGGTACTCATTGGTCACTCTGGCTCTGTGAGGTCTGGCATTGTCATCCATTAGAATGAAATCTGGGCCTATTGCACCAGTATATGGATGAACGTATACATCAAAGACCTCTCTGAGCTTTCAGATTGCGGTATTCAGTTATATGCAGATTGGTCTTCCCCTGCATACTGACCCCTGCCCAAACCATTACTGAGCCCCCACCGATGCATAACCGGAGCAAAATGCTCATTGGTTGTTCACCACACCCAGACATGCCTATCTGTAAAGTCAACACTGAATCTGGACATTAAATTGTCATTAAAAGTCCATGTTACATGACATTGTGCTTGGATGTGATTTGTGATATACAAATTGCAGGTCGTCTAGCCCTCATGCCAGCACCATGCAGTCTGTTCTGAATAAAATAACTGTATAATGCATGTTTAATGAGCGTGACCTCGGCACGGCGAGCGCACAGAGTCAGGAGAGAATGCAACTAACTGACTAAGTAAGAAAGGGGTGCCCAATGCGCATACTCAGTTAGAAACACAGAAAAACATGTGCACTGTCCTGTGAGTTGTATTTCGCGTGAATGTCCCTGGTCCCCAGCTGGAAACACAGATGATTAAACATAAAATAGTTTGTCAATAAAGTTTTATTCATCAAATCCAGTATTCAAGTGATAAAGAAATAGATATCAAGAAATAAAATTACAAGATAACAAAAATATGCAAAGCATTCCAAATGAGAACATTTCCCATAAACAATAGAACAAGGGTGGGGAACCTCGCTTGGCAGTATTAGGTACAAATTACAAAGAAGGACTCATAAGAAAATAGCAAAGCATCTAACCTAGCAGAAACTTAGAATCTTACAAAAATAGTAGAAAATGTCTAAAAAAAGAATTCTAAAGTATTTTAACTAATTTAGTGGATTCAACACAAAAATAATAGTTATTTAATAAAGTGCTTAATTCAAACTAAACTAATCATCTTGATAAACTTATACAAATGCAGCATATCTCGTTATCACATTATGAAGCAATAGTTACAGATATATACTTAAAATAAATTTGTTCATTAGAAGAATAGCTTTTACTATATTAAATAGAGGTAACAATAAGTCAATTTATTCAAGAAATTTTACAGAAAGTGATTAAGTAAAACATAAAACATCATTTAAAAAAAGATGTATTTCATAACTATTTAATATACAAAATATGAAAAGTAAAGCCACATACCTGGAAACACAGATGATAAAACATAAAATAGTTTGTCAATAAAGTTTTATTCATCAAATCCAGTATTCAAGTGATAGCTGGAAATGAGAATTTAAGGTTTAAATAGTTTCTGTGTTCCAGACTTCAAATTGCCAATACAATTGCCAAGCAAACATTGAGACTTAAACTCATCCTGTCAGCTTGGCATTTCCTTTGTTATGGCCCTTTGTGTCGCTTAACTACTAACTGATTATCAAAAATTTAATTAATAAAGGAATCTAGAAACTTAAGATGTTGGTATAAGAAAATGTTTTAGGTGTGATAAGTATTAGTCTAAACTGTCTTTCCTTATTATAGACGAAGTTTACAAAACAAGTGTTAAAAGCCATAAAATATTTCTAATGTTCAATAATCTGTTTAAGGTATGCTGCATTTGATAAAAAGATAAGATAAAATAAATTGATAAGTTTCCCTTAATATTTAAATTATATAAAAGTTACAAAGTTAACATCACTATATTCAAAATCCTTATTTAATAACGAAACTTTACATATCCAACATTATATATTTATTTAAACATTTATGAAAGAATGACTTATAATGAAAAACATACAATATAACCAAAAATAAGCATCATAATACATGTAACTTAGCTGTGGTTAACATTTACTGGTATGAGCTTTTTTGGACTTTGAAATGACAGAAAACTTGATTTAAAAAAACAGAGCAGGGATCTGTTTCAAGAAACATAAACATAGTTTTTTGTGATACAATCTCACTGTCAAATATTTTAGTTTCTTGTTGTAAACTAAATTCAGTATATGTTATTTTTTCCATTAATGTGCTGTTTTATTTTAGCTAGAAAGACATGAGATTTTCAACCAAATTCCTGCGAAAAACAAAAAACTTTGTGGACAACCAGATGATAAAAGGTATTCAATACAATTTATTTGGTCTTTCTAAATACATCCCACAGGCCCTTGAAAAAACCATGACTATTCAAGATGTATGTTTCTCTGTGTTAACATTTCTCTCTCATCAAGAAGCAAACATAGTGTTAACATGTTATTGGGATTAGATATGAACACATTAATGACTTTTTAGTTACATTTTGAACTTTGTTTTTGTTATTTTGACATTTTGTGTTGTATTATTGGAAATTGAAATTGATTATTTTGTGTCTTAGAAAATCCTTGTTAACGTTCTATGGGTCACAGTTTTGATTGGATCTTCACCAAACCTTGTCAAAATGCTTGTCTTAATGATATCTTGGTTAAGTTTGGACATGGGTCATCTGGGGTCAAAAACTGGGTCACCAGGTCAAATCATAGAAAAACCTTGTTAATGCTCTAGGGTTCAAAGTTTTGATTGGCTCTTCACCAAACCTTGTCATATTGATTGTTTTAATGTTGTCTTGGACAGGTTTGAACATGGGCCATCTGGGGTAAAAAGCTAGGTCACCATCTTTGGAAAACCTTGTTAACCTTCTGTAGATCACAGTTTTGATTTGAGGTTCACCAAACCTTGTCAAAATGATTATCTTAATGATATCTTGGTTAAATTTAATTATGGGTCACCTGGGATTAAAAACTAGGTCACCAGGTCAAATCACTGGAAAACCTTGTTAACCTTGTAGAGGTCGCAGTTTTGATTGGATCTTCCTCAAACTATTTGACATTCTATACCTTTCTATCTAAAATTAGTTTAAATTGAGAACATTTTATTGAATGAGATTTATTTGTCATTGTGTTAAGAATTTTTCAGTTTAGTTTTATGTGAAGGATGAGGCCCTTTATTACCTTCTTTTTTAACCCTTGCAAAATGACCTTCTTTAAACGAAAGCCTTTTCTTCTACTACAGTTAAACCTCAGCTGACTCAAAATGTTCTGATTTTCATATCATTTTGAACTTTCTCATCAAATCTGTCACAAAAATAGAGAGAAAATCAGTGGGACTGATAGATGATGTCAAACTTTTGTAGAATTTCATACTTTCTAAATTCAGATGTACATAGTGTCAATTCTGATATTAAGATCAGTTACATATACCGTATATTCCCCTTAAACACCCCTCCCCTAATAAACGCCCCCTTTTTGGACTAGAGAAAACAAAAGTGACTTACCATGACAGGCTAATCCGAGGTGAAAATGTCCCCCCCTGAGGGCATTTATTAGGAAATATACGGTATAAACTGTTCTGTAGTCAGAATGGCAGTATAATGGTGTCAAGTGTTGGGTGAAAGATGTCATTTGTCACTCAGTGGCTGTTATGTTGAGGTTTTACTGTTTATCATATACTTCTGCATTGTCTGACAATGTTGTTTGTTTTTCACAGTGTTCGTTATCCACCATTTACTAGAAAAAAGTAAAATACCGTTGCATGGCTTACAAAAAAAAGAAGTTGAAATCCAATGGTGCCTCTTCATTAATTCCATACTTTGTTTTTGGAACAATATTTGCTGTATTTCTGAAGGTAATTATTTCAATTTAATCATATTTACTAAATGTGAATGGTCAGTTTGCCGGTCATTAATGTCAATGTTAAATCTTATTCTTACTTCCTTCTGTTTTAAAACCAATTAAATCCACATTGCATACTTGCATCATGTATACAGAAATAGCATTACAAGGATTTAGCTTTTGCTTCTTTCTGGTTCATAGACTGTAAACCCATGTATCCATGTATGGTAAATATACTTGTTCTGATTCCTTACTGTAGTTACTGTATCATATTATAGTATACCTGTATTGTAAAACTGTGTGGTACTAGCATGTGTCCATAAAATCTGTGTGATCTAACTTAGATACTTATAATTGCTTTATATGATTATCTTTTATTTTTACTTGTAATTTAGATTACACAATATTTTTGTTGAGTGAAATGTTTGTAATGGAATACAACTAACATACTTTTGTATACTGCTATGTGTCTATCGCCAAATCTGTATGTATATAATGCACATATTGTTAGTATTCTTTTTTATTAAATCTTAAACTATTCATCTTATCAGATGTGATTTCACGAAATAACATAAGTCTGTTGAATGATTCAAATTTGCCATAAATTAGTGAATTCATTCTTTTATCATTACTGTGTGTAAGATCAGCTTCGGTACATTTGGCCTAAAATAGGAGTTTTCTCTATCCCCCACCGACGTTATTTTTCTACCAACCTTACACTTTTTTTGGCATGGTAAATTTTTTTCTTGCCAGTATTTTCATTTTCATATGAACTACAGTAAAACCTTGATAAAGAGACCATCTTCAGGACCAAAAAAAGATTGTCATTATGAGGTGGTTTCATAATCAAATTAGGTTATAAAGGAGTTATTGAAAGCCAGTCAGAAAATAAGAAGTCGATATAACAGGGTGGTAGTAATATTGAGGTGATCACAATGTGAGGTTTTTCCGTGTATCTTCAAACTTAAAAAGATATATTCAAAAATGTTTTGCCGAATTGCTGACTTATTTTTTAGGGGATGTTAGTGGAAACATTGGGTTATTTTGCCTAATTAGTATGTTTTAGACCAAGAATCAATTGACTAAATAATGTTTCATATTGTGATTTATTTATACTATAATAAAACTACATGATGAAGGTTGAAACAGTCTGTGTATATTGTTCAGGACAAACATTATCTGTCTACTTCCAGCTGTACATGAAGGGTTATAGATGATTTGTCTATGTAAGTGATTGTATGTGGTAGATATAGAAACTGTTACTGTATCTAACATGGTGTATTTCTTATCTGTTTGCTGTTTTTATATTACACCAGTATTAGTTCATTATAAATTTGTAGTGTTTCAAAATCTAATATTTTATTATAAAGATCAACTATGTACAGTATAACCCCTGAAAACCGGACCCCTTCCACACTGGGTCAAAAGTTTGGTTTTAAGAATTCTGGTTTTCAGAGAACTATTCATTGTAGAAGAGAAAAAAAATGGGACTTGAAAAAAATTATCCAAATTTCTGAGAATTCAGAGTCCAGTTTTCAGGGGTTATAATGTATTTTATTATAACAGTCAACTATGAACTGTCAACATTATGCATTAAATATACAATTATGTTAATTATCCACCATTGTTTGTGTGCCACGACATATCTACGTATTTACGTACATGTATTTAATTTGTATATGCCAAGTCCAGAACACTTCAGAATGAATTCTTAGTCTATGGCTGTAATTTGCATCAGTCTGTTTATAATACATTCCACACATTTGGTACTGACATGCTAATTGCCTCGCTTACAAAAACTCCCAAATTTTGCTGAAATAATGCATTAAACATTGTTTCTATCTTGGCTGTAACTCTTCTTAAGATTATTTTTGCTTTATTTGAAGATTATTGACATTCATGGGTTCTTCCTGTAAATAAAAATTATTTTGCAGCCCAACTGAAAAAAAAAGTTCTATGAAAATGTAATTGTTCCTAAAACTTTATAAGCTAAAATAATTATAATTATCTTAAACTTATTTTTATTGTCCATTTCTATTTATACACCATATTATGTACCATTTATTGTTTTCACTTTGTCATGTTTGTTAATGGCCAAAGACTAATTGCCGAAATGCCACAAGTTTCGCATGTGAGGAAGTTGTCCAGCTAACTTACTGTAGGTTGGTGGTTTTAACCAGGTCTTCTCCACTTTTAAATGCTGGAAAATCACTGAATGGCCCTGGTTGTTAGTGCTACATTAAACCCCAGTGAAAAAAGAGATATGTAATAGTATGTATTACAAGTTCTGTTGATGCTACTTCATACTATGCTGGAATAGATGAATTAATGTGGGACTAAATATGTACCTTCATATAGTGATCACTTTTTTAATAGCTTTTAAAGTGAAATGTAATACTTGCGTGTTCATTCAATAATAAATCAGATTTTAGCTGATATGGCAAACAGTAACATGTACAAATGTATACAGCTGTTGCATGTATGTGATAAATAGTGAGATATGACTGGAGCTGTGCTATATGTGTGTCATATGCGACCTTAAATAAGGGGTCAGTTTGGTGTTTGGGGCTAGTGACATTTCTGACTTCATGTTCCTAATAAGGGTTAAATCAATGAATAGTATAACAACCACAGCAATAGTTTTAATCAGTATCTTCTAGGAAATCATGTTTCATTGATCATGTTTCATTGATCATGTTTCATTGATCATGTTTCATTGATAATGTTTCATTGATCATGTTTCATTGATTATGTTTCATGGATCATATTACATTGATGTTTCATTGATCATGTTTCATTGATCATGTTTCATTGATAAACTCATCAGGATTTAGTTGTTCATGTTTCCCTGACTAACAACTGTTGTATGATTAATGATTAAGTGTGAGGGCATTGAATATAGCAGGAAATGTGGATGTTTTTGGTCAGTGTTTTTTTTTTTTGTAGGACAAATGATAATTGTACCAGTTGTGTTAATTCTCGGTTATGCATATTTACCATGCACCCCTTTGCAGTATTTGTTTTTTAGCGCACCTGAGCACAACATACTCAAGGTGAGCTTTGTGATGGCCCGTTGTCTATTGTTCGTGCGTGCATCTGTGCATCCGTCTGTGCATCCGTCTGTGCGTCTCCTTCTTGTATATCATTGTGTGCCTTATAAATATAAACTTTTTGTTTAAACCAAACAATTTACAAGTAATAATAAATCTGTAATATTTTATATCATTTTACGACCGACATATAAATGATCTATACAAAGAATGCATTAAATGCATGATGCTATAACTGATATAATTTTTGTGTCAATAATAATTACTGTAACAGATGCATTAAGATGAAAGTATATTGTAAATCTTCCGTCTTAGAAGTAAAACTGAATGAATGTTTTAATATGATGTGGTATTTCTTCAAAATAATTGATTTGCATTTGCATTTTACTACAACTTATCAAATCTTTGATTTAATCAGTGAAGCAGAGGCATTAACTTAGGCATTTCCTTACAGTTGTCTCATTTATGTCATCAACAAATAGAAAAAGAATTCTTCGAATTGCCAAATTTATATATCAAGCTATGCTTCTAAGAAACAATACCCTGAATATTCAATACATGTTCCTTTAAATTGTATGCATATTTTATGCTCTATTTATTTTCAATGATTTTTTCAGCTATTTTTATCATGATTGTGAATCTTATGTTGTATAACTGTTTGAAACCTTTTCATATTATTTCATGCCTTTATGTTCAGTTCAACTTTATGTCTTTACTATAAAATTTTCCAAACCATTGTAAATGGCCAAAGGCAATTTATTATTGCTAGTTATGCCAATAAACTTGATATTGATATTGTTTTAATGTTACTTAATCTTACATATTGTTTAAACCAAAGAACACGCAAGTAATAATGAATCTAAAATATTCTAAATCATTTTACAATCGTAACTAAATGATGCATACCATGAATGCATTAAATACTTCGTGCTATGGCCAATATTTTCCATATTAAGTGATTCAGAGAAGGTGTACAGTGTAACTTTTGTAAATTTCATGTTTTACATGTTGAATATATTTAATTATCCTACAGTATATGTTTATGTCATGGAACATTATAAATTCATTTTATGTTACAAGTTGCCTATTTCATAGTTTGTGTCAAATAGTGAAACAAGGACATATTCTTGAGAATTTATGGTATTTATGATAAATCTCAAATAAATAAGGTCAAATAAAAGAGATAGTAACTTTTATTTTCTTACACAGTTTGAATCTAATAGTTTCTTTGGTATTAGTACCATAATAATCTTGTTAGGCCCCAATAGGGGTGAGAACGGCATCAAAATCTTGAAAATCGATGAGTATTGTCCGTAGATCGCCTGATCTACGCTTGTACTACGATTTCTCCATGACCACCGCCTGGTATAATCGTATTTCAATTATTTGCTGATTGTACTACGATGTTATTACGATTATGAAGATCTTGCCACGATCCTCCCACGATGCGTCTATGGCCGATCTTACTATGTTCTTACACTGCTTTAACCCCGATTTATTTTAGCCACGCTCCTGTTATGCTTATTTTGGCTTTGCTTTTCCTAAGTAATTTTGACAAATGCAGACACTAACTTGTTGCACTGAGGTGACAAATGTTTGATTGGATTTTTTTAGATTTTATATTTTTTACCTCATCATATCTCCGTCATTTATTAGTTTTTTGTAAACAAAATTGTTCAAAAATTTTTCCATGATCAGACAGTTTTGAGTGTTCTAGAACGATGTCTGTACCCCATAGGTCAAGGTCATTATTGGGCTTGATGTTGAATTTGGGCATCTAGTTCATGTGTGTACTGAGTCTTCTGGGAGTGCTTGGTTGGTTAAGGATGAGACTGTTGATTATTTCAATGTATGATTGAGACTGATTTTAGTCTTATGTTACTTTGTGCACAATTTTAACTCATTAATTGTTCACAAATTGTTTGATGTTGCACCTTAGTTCAGTTACAAGTGTATCATACAATATGTATCTACATGTAGAGAATATCTTGGAAGTTATGAAAATCAGATTTAAATGAAATTCAGTATGACCTCAAAAAGCTGAACCTCTTCAGGACTGAGTCAAAAATCCAGTTTTCTGAGAATTCTGAATTTCAGAGTAATATCAATGACAGAAGAGAATGAAAATGGGACTTGAAAATTGTCTGACTTTTAGAGAATTCTGGTTTTCAGGGAGTCCAGTTTTGAGGTGTTATTCTGTATATAAAAACATGTGTGCATAAAGACCCTATTTCTTATCAAGTCAATGGTTGAACTGTATAAATTTTAGGTTTGACATGTGTACATGTTGTAGAATTACTTAACTATTACACAGAAACAATGAATTTTGTGTAGGAAATGTTTGATCCACTGCTGCTACTGATATCATTATAAGCTATGTATATATTCAACTGTTATCATAAGCTGTCTTAATGTACCACTGTTATCATAAGCTGTATTTATGTACCACAACACTATTTATCAATAGGATATAATTATAGCTACATGAACATTCCTGTCCAGTTGAATTTTACAACTGGTAAAAAATCATTGAAATTGACCAAAAAAAACTCTTGATAATTGTATGTTGAGGGGTATTTATGCTTTGTCACATTTTTTTCTTAACATACTATTTTCTTACCTACAACACTAATTTTTCACTTACCACTATCTTTTTCACTATCTTCTCTTTTACTGCACTATCTTCTCACTTACCACATTATTTTCTCACTTACCACATTATTTTCTCACTTACTACATTATTTTCTCACTTACCTCACTATCTTCTCACTTACCACATTATTTTCTCACTTACCTCACTATTTTCTCACTTACCACATTATTTTCTCACTTACCTCATTATCTTCTCACTTACTACACTATCTTCTCACTTACCTCATTATTTTCTCACTTACCTCACTATCATCTCACTTACCACACTATTTTCTCACTTACCTCACTATTTTCTCACTTACCACATTATTTTCTCACTTACCACATTATTTTCTCACTTACTACACTGTCTTCTCATTTACATCATTATTTTCTCACTTACATCACTATCATCTCACTTACCACACTATTTTCTCACTCACCACACTATTTTCTCACTTACCACACTATTTTCTCACTTACCACACTATTTTCTCACTTACCATACTAATTTCTCACTTACCGTACTAATTTCTCGTCATACTATTTTACCTTCACTAAGGGACCACCACCTTTACCCAAGAGGTGAAAAAAGGCATTGTATTATTTTTTGTTATTTGGTACTTGTTATGTACATTTAGTTAAACATACTCATTATCCTCTGTCATGTACACATCAAACTTTACACTGGTCAATTTATTGTACAAGGGTTATTAGGTATTTTTACTATTAATCCTTTTGTCTACACAATATTTTTGTGTTCAGTTTAGAACGGTTGAATGCTTTCCTGTCCCATTCGTCAATAGGCTTTTACCATGAAATTCTCATGTTTTTTGAAAAAGTGAACACAAGTAGTTGAGGAGAACCAGTTTTTCCAGCAGGTTGTTAACTCATTGGCACATGGCAGGTAGATATTTTACCTCTTTTCACAGTTTTAGTCATTTTATATCCAAGTAATGAAATTGTATTGTAGACCAAGGTATGTTAGCTTTTACAGTTTTATTATGTATTCTTCTCTAAAATAGGACTTTGCACTTTGCTCTGGATATTTTCAATTTATTTTTTATCTCTTCATTATAACTATATTGTTGAATTATTGTTGAAAGGTGAATTCTCATCTGCTGATTTCATTGTTAGGATATTTGCAAATTAATGTCATCTCAATACTGGTACTAAAAAATCATAATGAATATTTTGGGCAGTCAGTTTGAATCAGTTGAATACTCTAATATTATCCATGGTGTAATTTGTATTTTTTATGCTCCCCCCCCCCCTTGAACGGATTTGGACTTACAAACCCTTATCACTTGCTAGAATGCTTTATTACTTACACATGTTAGTTGCATTATTACCGTTGGTTTTCATAATTAATATGCAATAACAATTTTGAATTTGTCTTTCAGAATTAAATAATTGTCATTATTTGTCTCTTATTACAACTTGTGTGTTACGTAATGTTTATTATTTGTTAAGTTAATGTCGGCCAAAAGCTATACATAGCTTATGTTTACTCTTGTATATATACAGACAATAAATTAATATCGATTCTGATTCTGATTCTGCTGAGATTTAGGAACCAGTCTTTGATACATTTAAGGTTTAGGAACCAGTCTTTGATACAACTAAGGTTTCGGAACCAGTCTTTGATACAACTAAGGTTTAGGATCCCGTCTTTGATAGAGCTAAGATTTGGGAACCAGTCTTTGTGTGCCACATTACTACACTAAGAAGACTGCACAGAAACAATCAATGAGGGACTAGAGTTTGTTTACTAGTTTTCTAATATTCCAGATTTATCATCACAACTTCAGTGTGAATTTCATATGTTCAAAACAGAACCATCTTCCTGTTTATTTTTTATTTAATGTCTCTTTATTTTTATTTATATTTCAGATAAACCAAGAAAACTATTTAGCAGAATCAAGAAAATATTATGATTTTGGTGGTAAGTAAATCATATGTTTTATAATCTGAATTTTGGTGAGTTTATATTGACTTAAGACTTGATTGATGTAGAAAAGATTTTCAACTATAAAGTGACCATCTATGTTGAACTGATTATGTCGCTGACTAACAAAAGAAATTTTCACTCCTTTTTGCCACTAAACACATATGATTGGAAATCAGTATTTAATTATTGACTGCTTTGTAAACATGTCAGTTTTCATGATCACAGTTATAAAACTGATACAAACAATTCACTGGAAACACAAATATTGAAAATGATTAATGTTCTTATATTCGCTCATTTAAAACTGACAAAAACTGGCTGCTTAATTGACATGACATGACCTCGACCTGAACTGAAGGTTCACCGTGGGCTGTTAGTATGGGTTGGGGTATACTACGGCTTCAACTATGGTGTTCACCTCTAAAACTACAAGTTAGATTTTCTTCATATTTGCTGTGTAGAATCCTTTTGACATTCTAACTGCAATTTGTTCATATTATACCAGTTGACCTCTTTTAGGGTCACCATAGCTAAAAATAGAAAAACGTTTAAACCATTGATGAGTGAAATGATTGGTTTTACAGAAATGTTGCCAAGATATACTTAATACTCAAATGACATTTTCTTGTAATCAGGGCCTGGTTTTCAACTTTCAAAATACTCTAAATGCTTTATTTATATAAAAAAGTGTGAAAATAATGATTATCAAGTCTTATACTTCCATCTGAAATATTCATTATAAAATATTCATTATAAAACTTTAGCTCTTTTTTATCTGAAATAATCATTATAAACTTTAAATATTTATTATAAAACTTCAGCTCTTTTCTGTCTGAATATTCATTATAAAACCTCAGCCATTTTCCATCTCAATATTCATTATAAAACTTATTTTCTGTCTGAATAGTCATCCTAAAACTTTAGCTATTTTCTGCCTGAATATTTATTATTAAACTTTAGCTATTTTCTGCCGGAATATTCATTATAAAACTTTAGCTTTTTCTGCCTGAATATTCATTATAAAACTTTAGCTATTTTCTGCCTGAATATTCTTTTTAAAACTTTAGCTATTTTCCGTCTGAATATTTATTGTAAAACTTTACCTATTTTCTGTCTGAATATTCAATATAAAACTTTAGCTATTTTCTGTCTGAATATTCATTATAAGACTTCAGCTATTTTCTGTCTGAATATTCATTATAAAACTTTAGCTATTTTCCGTCTGAATATTTATTATATAACTTTAGTTCTCTTTTTTGTTTACAAGGTGTTGATCATTCTGTAAATACTCCAAAATTTTGCACTTTTAGTTCTGGGACAAAACAAATCTTATACATAATGTAAGCTAAGACTACATCACTATGAAATCATTTATGAAGAACATTGTAGTTGAATTTTACATAATCACCTTTTCACCTAAGTGACTATGTTCTAATCAAATAATGGTTTTAAATTCTTAAAAATATGTTTATGATATGGGGCTGATGATAATAAAATGTGGGTCAAAATGACCCACTTCCAAAACAGCCCAATACCGAAATAGCCTAAATGCATATTGGCCTGTACCAAAATTATACTTCATGTTTCATGTGATTTTATCATTTTTGGCAGATTTATAGCCCTTTGTTTTTTAATTCTTCTTTCAACTCCTGTCACACACCAGATTTAGTGCAGGAATTTTCTGACCTACTTGTGGTTTTATATGACTTTTATGACAGGTTGTCAGTCACACGTAGAATAGATAGATAGAAGCAGTCAGCACTGGGCATTCTATTTGAGACCGCTATGTAGGCTGTAATAAGTACCAAGCTTGTTATAGTTAAGTCACAATATTTATTCAAGGTCCAGTAGTGAATGATATAATTATAACACATTAAACAATTTAAAATGTTTACATAGTTCAAATTACAAAAATAGCAATATTTTGGGAAAAAACGCTTGGCAAGAGGAACAATTATTATTTGTAATTTGAAAGAGCACCATTGTACACTGAAGTTAGCATTTGATGTTAAATAAGTTTGAGTAAATTATAAAATTAATTATTTACTTGTAGGATAAGATCTGCAAATTCATTTTTTATTATTCTTTGTCCAGTATACTGTCAAACCTGCAAACAAAGGCCACCCTTTGGAAAGACAAAATATAGCCTTTATTGACAGGTGGCCTTTACTCAAAAGTCAGTTTGTTCTAAATAATCAGTGATGGATTTTCAAAGAATGGCCATTATTCACAAGGTGGTCTTTATTCAGAGGTTGCTGCTAACAAAGGTTTCACTGTAACACTTCAAGAGGAGAGTCCATATACCATCATATTATTCTGAAGAATTTTAAAGACATCCCCGGAAACCAAACTTCCTCTGGTCCCAAGGGGGTTCAGTTACTTAGTTTCCACTGTACTATTTAATTTCAATCACTGTATCATCAAGGTTGCAAGCAGACAGTTGAAAAGTCAGGGAAATCTGATATTTTTTCAAGGTCAAGGAATTGTCAGGGAATTTTGAAAATTGGTCCTTGAAAAATGAAAATCCTGAAAAGTCAGAGAAAAATTAGTTTGAAGAGCAAATAGAATATTTTTCTGTTGTAATGGCTATGGCAGTTTTCTTGTATTAACAATTCATTGCATTAATTATCAAATTTATCTGCTTTGATTTTTCTTTATAATTCTGTAATATAAAAATTCTAACATTATAGACAAGATTACTTGAAGACTGACAGGCTTTGCAACCCTTGCCTGCTGAGCTGGCTTACATCTTTTACTAACTTACAGATGCTTGCATGGTATGTGGGAATGTTTCATGTCAATGAGCTTAATATACTAATCTTCATTTTTGTCTGTACAAATGGAATCAATGGATGCAACTGAATAATGTGATTGGTTGGGTTGAAAAAAAAAATATTTTCAAATGTTTGAAATAGCATGTTAACTTTGTACTTGCAGATTATCTAATTAGTGTGGGATTAATTATCTAATTAGTAGTGATTAATAGTGTTTTACTGTATTTTTTTCTTGACAGTTGTTCTAGTCAATAGTGCATAATTTATGCTTCAGCTTCACTTTAGACAATGTCTTAATTTTTAGCTCACCGGAACCGAAGGTGGGTAGGTGGATGCTCTGGCATCCCTCGTCTAGTGTCAACAATGTTCTTCTCCTTTTAGGGGTCACAAGAGCTAAAAATAGGAAAACCTTTAATCATCTTTTTCTCATGAACCAATGGATGGATCATCACCAAACTTGGTCTGTAGCATTCTTATATGGACTTTTATCAGATTTGCCAAAAAAAATTTGGTCGGCCCCTTTAAGGGGCCGCTAGAGCTAAAAATAGAAAAACCTTTAATCGTCTTATTCTCATGAACCAATGGATGGATCATCACTAAACTTGGTCTGTAGCATCCTTAGATGGTACTTTCTCAAGTTTGCTCAAATAAATTTGGTCGGCTTTTTTTAGGGGCGGCTAGAGCTAAAAATAGGATTACCTTAAAATGACTTTTTCTCATGTTTCTATGGATTGATTATTACCAAACATGATCTGTAGCATCCTTAGATGGACTTTTATCAGATTTGTGAAAAATAAAATTGGTTGGCCCCTATTAGGGGCCGCTAGAGCTAAACATAG
Source organism: Lutraria rhynchaena (assembly GCA_008271625.1). NCBI lineage: Eukaryota > Metazoa > Mollusca > Bivalvia > Venerida > Mactridae > Lutraria > Lutraria rhynchaena. Next base: position 96,418 of record VIBL01000141.1, read on the forward strand.
AAATACCTTAAAATGACTTCTTTTCATGAACCAGTGGTTGGATCATCACCAAATCTTGTCGGTGGCATCTTTCAGTCATCACAAATATTCTTTTGTAGTATCCTTTGATGGTCCTTTATCAAGTTTATTATTGTTCCCCATTATTTGCCCACAAGTGTACCTTTATTACGTTTTTAGTGACAAGTTAATTAATATTTATTCTGGTGAGCGATGCAGGGCCATCATGTTGAGTTTTTTCTCTAACGTAGTTGGTCTTACATAATGATAAACATTTTATGTAATTTTATATTCTGCACAGCTATTATTTTTGTAAGTTGTGAAGCTATCATTTTTTGTATCTTTTGTTTAATATGTTAATCACTCCAGAGTATTGAAGAACAATTTTAAGTTCCTGACTGATTGCAAACTATGCATTTTAAATTGGTTTAATCTTAAGATGTTTTCTTATATGTTATTTCAGTTATGATAAGGTTGAATACCAAAACACTAGCAAATTTCTTAAATGCCCAGGCAGAGAGCTTTATTCTAATTAATGCATTATTTGACCTTAGCCTTTTTCAAACCTTGCAATTATTGGTCAGTTTTTGTAATTTAGAATGAAAAGTTAAATATTCATGTTTTAATTGGTCACTTGACCATAATTTGGTATTTAGCTCTCCACACTCTGGAGATAGATATGGAGCGACTGAGATTGGGATTAATATAGAGACAGTAGAGAATAGAGTATCAAGATGTGCTGATGTGTTTGTTATTTTGGGTTTTATAGTTTTTCTAGTGATTTGTGGTTTTAAGTAGTTTCTTTTGAAGTTTTCAACAAACTTTTATTAAATACAGAAAGTTATATGATTGTTCAGTTGTTCTTGACAATTTTGGTATTATATGTAATTAATAATTGTATTCAATCCAAACCTGGGTGCAAATAACTTGTAGCTTATCATTCTGCTACATTTCCTTCATATTTCAAAACCTCCAATGTTTTTCTATATTATCATAAAAGATGCTGTTGAAATGTTCTAAAAACTCTCATTCAACATGATTCTGCATTGATTTTTTTTAATTTGCAGTGTAAAGTTGACTTTTGACTTCCTCATGTTTCACCATCTTGTAGAAGTGCTGTCGTACACCATTGGTTCGTCAGTGTGGTCATCTTTGAAGAAGAATACAAACATTTGAAAGGTGAGAGCAAATTGATAAATTGTTCTTTGTATAGGTTCTTCCCCAGGGATGAAAACTGTGGGGAAATTAAAATGTCCTTCTAGACGTAAAATGGGACTAACCATTCATCTGACTTCCATTTCTTTTTAACATTAACATTTTACAAATTAATGTTAAAGAGCTTTGGAAGTCTTATAAACTTGGTAAGTACTTGTAACAGGGTTTTCAGAACTGATCTGTTTTCAGGTTACCTGCGAGAACAATATGATAAAGTTCTCACTAACAATGTAAACTACACAAACACTAGCGCAGTATAATAAACTAGTAAAAAGTATAGGATGAAGAAACTGTAACTATGACTTGATATGATGTTGGAAAGACTAGAATTTTTATCCACTTAATAATCTACATAATCATATTATGTTGAGCTACCAAATAAAATAAGAAGTGACTGGACAAAGTTGATGATAATGGTGTTTTAGTTTCATCATATTTAGATGCCGATCTCCTGTGTGTGTGTGTGTGTGTGATACCCATGAGATTTGTGTGTCTAACATTGTGTTTTGGTACACAGTGCAATATTGCTCAATTATTCTTTGATATGTATACATACTTTAAATACATGTGTTGTAATTTTTAAACTCCTCATACTTTGCTCAGAATATACTGAACAGTTTAGACAGTATAAGTAATTAAGAATGAGTACCTCACCTAAATTTGTCTGTATGTGAAAATATATATTTTTATGTGAAATTTTAAGTTACTGAATTGGAATTGTATGCAATATCATTTGTGATTTATGTATATTTAATGATTTCAATGTTTTGTAAATATTCTGTAAAGTAGATTTTAATGTTGTTTTGTGGTTTGTCAATTTCAGGTGTCAACTTTGATGATCCGTGTGTTGCTGAATCAGCATCTGCCTTGATGAAGATGGCTGTTTGGACAAGTAAAATACCATTTTAATAATCTGTATACAAATGTAAGTATTAGATGGTCAACAAACCTCTTGATAAAGTCTTTTTTAATCATAAAATTTCTCTATTTTTTTTAATAAAATGCAAATACAGTCAAATATGTGTTTGCATTCACCTCCGAATAAGACTACCCTGTAGAGGCCATTCTTTGAAAAAAACACGTTTGATTATTAAGAACTGAGTTCCAAATAAAGGCCACATTTTTCTTTCCCAAGGGTGGCCTTTGTTCACAGGATTGACTGTATTTTAAGATTAATCTCCCCTACTTGTAAAACAATAACAAATGCGAAATAATTTACAAGTTTTTATCTAAAGAATTCTTAAAAGAAACAATGGATTAGCTACTGACTGTGATCAATTGTTTTATTGACCAAACAACAGTTGTTTTTCTTTGTTGTGTTTACAAATAAAGCAACAGTTTACTCATCGGCCAAGATGAAGTGAAAATAAAATTGTTGAATGTGTTGAAATTGTGTTCAAAAAACATGGAAAAGGCTTTCAACACACATGTTAACCGATTGACTAGAAGTATTAGTGCATTCATAATTGAAAATAATAAGAAAATAGTTATTTATTTGAATAACGTACATGCTTGTACTGAACTGTTAGACATTTTCAACCCTTATCAGCATGAGAGTCAGCATCTCCCTCTCAACAACAGCCACCTCCCTATAATAGTCAATTTTCTAATGACAGGTTGTTGACTGTTGTAGAGGTTTCACTGTATATTATTTATTGAACTATTTTTGGGTATTCCCAACATGTCTGAATTAGAAAATTTGTAGTCCTTATGATGAGAAAAAAAGCATTGAATGGTGGATATATAACATTCAAACTTGCCTATATTATCTCTGTCTCCAATACAAAACAATCAAAAAACGTTTAAAGAAAACAGGGTTTTTTTATTATGCCCCGGCATCTAATGATGTGGGGGCATGTAGTGATTGTCTTGTCCACCTGTCTATGGAGTAAACTGCTGTTATTTCTGAACATATTCTGATCAAACTTTGTTATTAAATACTGTAGAGTATATAACACTGATAAAGCTCCTCACATGTCTGAATGTAGAGCTTTTAACCAGGTTTTGCAAAGGAAAAAACTGGTTATTAGATTGCCGCCTGTGGTGGGTGGTTGGTGTCAACAGTTGGTTTAATCTCAATAACTTTTGTTTTTATTGACAACTTCTCACCAAACGTTTTATATAGCATGCTTAAATAAAGGCCTATTTTGGGATTGCATTTGGTGGTTCTAGATCCAAGGTCAAGGTCACTGTTATACATAAGTAAAGTAAAAATTCAGTCTCATCCAAGGGAGACAACTCTTATGATCATGTAACTATATTCTCCTGAGTTACTTCCCTTAATACCAGATAATTATGTAGAACAATTATGCATTGTTTGTATGCAGAAACATTGCTCCTTCTTATTGCTTTGTATTGTTGTATGGATGGTAGAACTAACTAGTGTTCAGAAATTATTTATTAGGACCCTGCATTGAAAATGTAGGAGCAATATAATCAAGTTGTCAGTCAGTTGGTCTGTGGAGTAAACAGCTGTGTTATTTCTTCACATATTCTGATCAAACTTTAACTTTTCTTGTACTTGACTTCTGGGTACATTCAAAATGGCAGATGGTCAACCATCTTGGAATCTGGTAAAATTTTATGGAGCAAACTACTAAAATACCAAATACAATCTCAAAGTATGTTTACTTGTAAGCATACCAGATTTAAAGTTTGGTAAGAATAGACATTTCTTTTTCATTAGTTTATAGTGGTCTGAGCCTTCACATCTCCTAAATTTGAACAGGAGCACTGATTGGTAATTGGTCTTGAAAGCAGTCATCGAGCATAATTAATATAAGTTACAAAAACTTGTTTTTTGCAATTAATGTAAAAAATAAGTATAGTGCTTTGGAAAAAGTGGTTTTCATGGAATTTCCATGTCTTGTTCAAAAATATTACAATGAATTAAAGTTGATTTTATATTGCTCTCTATTTGTAAATTTTTCTGTGATTTCAGGTTCTATATTGTTGCAGATGAATGACCTAGACCTATGGAAGCAGATATGTTGCTAGTGAATGTTTACATCTGTGTGTTTGTGTTATTTTATTTGACCCTCAAACCACCCAAAATGAATGTCCTATCTCAGATTATTATTATAAAGGTTACATGTAGGCTGAAACACGGTATTGGTGCTGATAGTTGTCTCACTTGCTCAAAGATATAAATTTTTAGGTAGCATATTTTCTTGGAGTTAATTACAAAGTTCCCCTGCTTAGTTTAGTTTTCTTGAACATGCATGCATTTAGTTTATACTAATTAATTTTAGCTCAATTGTGAAACAAGCAATTTTGCTAACATAAATCACGCTTGAGTCTGCTTCCTGGACACCACACCAGTACTACATGGGAAAATTGGATTGTGAAATTCATGAACGAAACCTGTCGAACCTGGGATTCGAGCTCGGGACCTTCGGATCAGAGGTCAGACACTTTACCTCTAGAGCACGATGCCACCCAACATGCATATATTTATTTTTTTATATCCACCATTTCCATCCTATGGTATACCAAAAGATTTTTTTATCCTTTTTTTATACCTTTTTGTGTGGTTTCTGAAACCTTTTCTAAACAATCATTTTCCATGATGTTAATTCATAGCTATACAAATTATGGCCAATTTAGACATACATGAATACACATTAGCCAATGAAGGATTTATGTTTTTGAAATGAGTAATGATGAAACTATTGCAAAATAAACTTTTAATGCTTACAAAAACTACAGAATTTTTAATTTCAATATTTGCGAAAGAACAATCATTCATTCGTGATCAGCACCAAAACCATGTTTTAGCTGTGTGCCCATACCACATGACTTTGATGTCATTTTCAAAATTATCCAACTGATTGATTCGAAATCTTCAACTTCAAGTAATTCTTTATCAGATACGACCAAATAAAGCAAAGGTCAAGACCAAAAGTGTGAACTACAGGCGCATTGTAGTGTTTTTTTTGATAGATGAATAGTTTTTGCCCGAAAATGGGGAAAATGTTTCTTTCTGCAAAACTTTGTTCGAGAAAATAGTTTTCCTGTTTTCGGGCTAAATCTGTTCATTTATCAAAAAAACAGTAAACAGTTATATTTGATTAAACGCCTAGTATCTAGGTTGAACATAATCAATGGTGTTGTACATTAATAGATAAAAATAATTGAAAAATTATACTTAGAAAATTTCTTTATAATAAATACAGAAATAAAAAAAAGAATAAAGGGATGATTGTAATTAAAAGAATTCATAGAATTTTTGAAAACAGTACTTTTTTCTGGAAGATGTCTTAACAATTCAGCATGATTAATGTCTGCAGGCAGAAAAACATTACATTGCGCTTGTAGTTCACACTTTTGGCCTTAGAATCGATCCGATTGCCATATTGACAGTCACGTTGTATGGGCACCCTCTGTAGCGTGTTTCAAAGACATACCATTTCTAAGATGGCAGTTTTTAGATTCAAAGATCTTGCTGTTGGTGTTATGTCTATGAAAACAGGTTACAGCATCTTCAAAAATGTACATGTAACCCCAGATCTGTTTTTATTCTTGTTTCATGTGTTAAGAATTGTAGAATTTGAGATTTATTGTGATACAAAATTATATGGGTATTTAATACGGCTATTGTAAAAAGGTACAGCTGTAAAACTGGAGAACCCATTTTTTCACATTTTGTGGCATGTGAAAAGTCCAGAACAGATTATGGACTTATCAAAATTTTCCCCTTGAATTTTGGCGTTTTTTTTCTTTTTTTTTTTATGCAAAATTTCCTTCCTGCTTTTTTCATGTGTTTCAGTATATTTACCTTTTATACTTATACATTTGTACTTGTCTGACTATAGTATGAAGTTTGTAAATACTTATATATATTTTCTGTTCTTTGACTAGTATGTTATTTCTTGTGTGCTGTAATTGTGTATTTGAAATATTCAGGTAAATAAATTTGTTCATTTTATTTTCTTGTCTTTCTACAATATTTGATCAGTTCTAATTTAGGTCAGTCACTAGTTTACTAACAATGTATATTACTTGATTGTAATAAATTGTGTTTATAAGCCAGTGACACTCCTAAATTAATTTTCATTTATGTATTTAAAAATGCCAACTAACAAAGCATGGTATTTGTTTATTTTCACAATATACAATGACATTTAAAAATATCTGGATCATCATAGTAAAAAACGATACAGAAATACAGCACTGCACAAAAAACAAACCCATCAACTTCACTTCTACTCACAGACAGTAGTGACGGGCATGTCAAAGTAAGAATCTAGACGCCCAACTCGACCCAAAAAATTCCCTTCATAGGAAAATGCCTTCGAATACAAGCCCAGTGCTTGAACTGGTTAATGTGCACCATCATTCCCTATGTTGGTGCTTCAGAATTCTTTATTTTTGTATTCTTAGACAAGTTTTCTTTAGAAGAGAATTTTTGTGATGAGTAGGGCATCTTTGATTTCAGTTCTTTCTTTGACATGCCCGTCACTACTTCCTGTGAGTAGAAGTCGTGTTGGTGGGTTTGTTTTTTGAACAGTGTTATATTTCTGTTTGAGCATCCAACGTCTCAAAACACAATCCACGAAACAACAGTGATAGATTCACACACATCCTCCATCAGCAACAAAAAAAAAGAACGAAAGCCAAAAAAATAAAGTACAGTAGAAACTCGTTATATCGAACTCACTTACATTGAATTAATTATAAAGTCCCAAATTTGATCCTTTTTACGTATTAAAAAATGCACTCATTTCAAATTAGTTGGTCTCTTATATTTCTGCATATTACAACAAACCGAAGCAACCAAGTTGTCAAATTCGTCTGATAATTTGTATATCAAAGTTTGTTTGAATTTTACGAAGTCCCTTTTAAGCTTTGATATAACGAGTTTTTTCTGTATATAAACTTTAAATTCCTTTTCCAAGTCTACGGTCCAATTACTGAGCAGCCATCAGAACCATATTTCCACCATTGATTGCTTGCATCCACAAAGAAACAACAGTGATAGATTCACACAAAAATAAAATACAATAGAAACTCGTGATATCAAACTCGCTTAAATTGAATTCCCGCTTTCATCGATACAATTATATGAATTTCATCCCTTTTACATATTAAAAAATGTACTTATTTTGAATTTGTTGGCCTCGATATTTCTGTATATTGAAGTAGATAATTTGTCCCAAACATCGATTTTAATTTATACTGCGAACATTTATTTCAAATTAGCACGATTAGATATTTTTTACAACATTTAAGTAAACAGAGTTTTCAAATTTGTCTGATTATTTATATATTGAAGTTTGTTTATATTGAAAAATTTTACAAAGTCCCTTGAACTTCGATATAACGAGTTTCTACTGTATATAATCTTTAAATTCCTTTTCCACGTCTAATTACTAAGCAGTCATCAGAACTTTATTTCCACCATTGATTGCTTGAAAGCCAAGATCTCATGGAGTCAATATCAACCTGTAATCAGAAAAAAATGGAAAAATTTACAAGCAGCTTGAAAAGCTTTTTTTGGTTATATTGTCACTAAATCACATTTAGATCATGTAAAAGGAACAAGTGACAGGTACAAGTGTTTCTTTAAGAAGTATATTCTACCAAATCTCAGGATAAATAGACATTAGCAGACGATAAACCTACAGTAAAAAATAATCCATAATAGATTCCACATACTGTGTGCTTTAATCAAGTGTCCTTACTTTATCAAGTGTCCTTACTGCAACAAGTGTCCTCACTACAACAAGTTTCCTTACTACATCAAGTCTCCTTACTACATCAAGTGTCTCTACTACATCAAGTGTCTCTGCTACATCAAGTATCTCTACTACCACCTCAGAACATTATGCAGAAGATTGATTGCCTACTAACCATGAAGACCTAATATAGATTATGTTGTTCATAAATTTACAATTATTAAAAGACTACATAGGAAAAAATAGACAAAATTTACAATTTAAATAAATGCCAAAGAAACATAATTTAAGCCAAATATTAAAGAAATAGAGAATTTAAAAAGTTTCAGAATGGTCAAAGGCAACCGTGTTAGTATCAAAGTATTCTAGTTAGCGGTTTTGTAAGTCCAAATCCAATTTTATGGACGGACAGACAAGGTGATCACTATATACCCTTACATTATAAAATACCACTTATTACACAGTGTCCTTACAATATCAAGTGTCCTTTCTAAAAGAAGCGACCTTACTACATCAAATATCCTTACTACGTTTAACTACACTGCACCAGAAAAGAAACTTTCGCAAAGTAGGTCTTAAACTTATCAGGTTAAACACAATGTAGAAAAATGTGTATATATAGTAGTTAACACTGATGTCCTAGTTTGGGAAATTGGTCAGATAATCACCTCATGTGATTTCATGTGATATCCATCTGGTTTACATGTGTAAACTTTTTTCAATGCAAATTATTGCACTTGATGACTACAGTCAGAAAAATACCTTTCAGCTCCAGTTAGTTAATGATATACTTGTTTACAATTACCAACTACATAGGTCAGACAAGGGTAAGTTCATAATGTACTGTTTCTTTTAAATAAATATAACATGTGGTGTTGGTTGTTAATATTTTTTATTTAAATTAAGGAGTGATCTCTCTTTATTGTAACACTGTATTGATTTCCCACATCATGGATTATCCGAAACCCTAGAATATCCAAAATATTTCAGACCTTCATGTATCCATTTCAGATAATTGAGATTCTACTATATTAGTGTTTTTCATAAATAAAGGCTAGACCAAACAAATTCTTTTACAAGTTAAGGTACAATTTTAAAATATGAACAATGCTTACAAAACTGTGTGGTATACCTGGAAGCAATTAGACTTCTGCCTGAGACGGAGGCCTTATTCTCAGATTATTGGTCAGTCTGTGTAGTTGTCTGGTCATGAAGCCCTCTAATTAAAACAGATCTGGGAGCACACACTTGATCTTGCTGTCATTACCATATCCTGTAACAAGATACTAGTATGAGCAAATAATGGTTGTACAAAATGTAGAATTGGTAGCATTACAAAAATTAGTCTACAGTCATAAATTTGACTCCAGTTATGTAAAAATAAAATATTTTACAATTATCAACAATAATCAAGAAAGCAATTTTGCAGCACCGAAACATTGGTTCTAAACGTCACCTGCCTACAATAGCCAGTGATAGTATTCCCCTGGAAGCAGTAACAGCAGCTAATTTCAACCTCCAAGTATAATCACCTAAATAAAGTCTAGTTTTTTTACTTCCAAAGATGGCCTTATTATAAAGGTTTGAGTGAACGTAAACAGAATAACAACCGTGAAAACAGGTACTTACAAAAGAAATTCAGAATTATGTTGCTAAGGCTACTGTGTCAGAATGAATTCTTTAACAGTTTTGAAGTACAATGTGCGGTATCTTCAACACTAAATTGAAAATTACTACTAATAAGTCCTCTCAGTGCTTTGATTTGAATAACAACAACAACAACCCCTTCAGTGCTTTGATTTAGATAATAACAGTAGTCCTCTCTGTGTTTTGAATTGAATAACAACAACAGTCCTCTCAGTGCTTTGACTTAAATAACAACAATATTCCTATCAGTGCTTTGGTTTAAATAACAACAATAGTCCTCTCAGTGCTTTGATTGAAATAACAATATTCCTATCAGTGCTATGATTAAAATAACAACAACAGTCCTCTCAGTGCTTTGATTTAATAACAACAATATTCCTATCACTGTTTTGATTTAAATAACAACAGTCCTCTCAGTGCTTTGATTTAAATAACAACAATATTCCTATCAGTCTTTTGATTTAAAAAACAACAATATTCCTATCAGTCTTTTGATTTAAAAAAACAACAATATTCCTATCAGTCTTTTGATTTAAAAAACAACAATATTCCTATCAGTCTTTTGATTTAAAAAAACAACATATTCCTATCAGTCTTTTGATTTAAATAACAACAATATTCCTATCAGTGTTTTGATTTAAATAACAACAGTTTTCTCAGTGCTTTGATCTAAATAGCAACAATATTCCTATCAGTGTTTTGATTTAAATAGCAACAATATTCCTATCAGTGTTTTGATTTAAATAACAACAATATTCCTATCAGTGTTTTGATTTAAATAACAACAATATTCCTATCAGTGTTTTGATTTAAATATCAACAGATCTCTTAGTGTTTTGATTTAAATAACAACAATATTCCTATCAGTGCTTTGATTTAAATAACAACAATATTCCTATCAGTGTTTTGATTTAAATAACAACAATATTCCTATCACTGTTTTGATTTAAATATCAACAGATCTCTCAGTGTTTTGATTTAAATAACAACAATATTCCTATCTGTGCTTTGATTTAAATAACAACAATATTCCTATCAGTGCTTTGATTTAAATAACAACAATATTCCTATCAATGCTTTGATTTCAATAACATCAGCAGTGATTAGTCTTCCACTGTAGTCATTTCTTTAAATGTGTGTAAATATACTAAGACTCAACAATTGGTTAGAATCAACCACACAATAAGATGTTGATGAATCCTGCTTCAATTATACAAAAGTTAGCTTAAAATGTCTCAACCATTAAGATTCGATTAACCTCCCTGGATTAATCAAATGTTTTTATTTTTTGCCATACAAATAGAAATAAACTGTAAAAATGAATAAAATATAACACATGGATGTATAGGACAGGTTTGAGATATTTTGTTATGGTTCAAATTCAAAATTCCTTTTATGATCCCATTTCTGACACCATTAATGTAAATAAGGAGCAACAAGAGCTGTCAGAGGACAACATGCTGGACTATCAAGCGCTTGTCAGAAACAATGAAACATTACAATGTATTCATCACATGTTCATAAATTTTCACTATAAAAATAATTGATCAAAAAAATTTCAATTTTACTAGCAACGACCTTGACCTTGAAACTGACCTTGATCTTGAAATCAACCCAAGTGGTCCCAAATATTTGTCACATTAAGACCTTCATACAAACTATCTACGTTAAAAAAATGAATAAAATTATACACAAAAACCAAAATAAGTGATCAAAAACTATTTCAATTTTACTTACTAAGACCTTGACCTTGATATCAACCCCAGTAGTGCCAAATGTTTGTCACATCAAGACCTTCATACAAACTATCTATGTAACAAACTTGGTTGAAAAATATTCATCCATCAAACGTTATTAAACAAAAAATATTTTTTTGCAAAAAAGTTCACTTGAAAAGGACCAAAAAACCTAAACAATTTTAAATTAATTGGACAAAAATGAAATAAGATATAAGAATTTATAGTAAAGCAGGCAAAAGGTTTAACCAAATGCCGACACTTGGGTGAGTAAAATAGCTCTACCTATTCTGATAAATAGCCCAGCTGAAAATTCTATGGTCCCCACCGGGGATTGAACACAGGACCCCTAGCACTGTAGTTAACCCGACAACTAGACTGTTGAAAGTGGTCTATATTCCAACAATTACTAAACATTTTACAAAAATAAAAGGAAACTAAACTTTTCACTAGTACTAGAAATAGAACAACCATATTTTCAATACAACTTTACATAAGCAGACACATAAAAGCTAATTTTAAAAAGTCCACTTACCTGTAAACTCCAGTCCATAAATCTTTCAAAAAACTTCTCAATAAAAAACCATGTCTGACCAGCATGCTGGCCTGTGAGTTTCTGATTTTTCCCGCTTTAAATCAAGTGAACCTGAAAGGACAATATATTATCCAATGAATTACGAGTTTATATTCAAGTAACTACAAAACAAGATTCAGTCGACCAATAAAAATCTGTTTTACAAATTTAGAAAACACACTGAATCTTGTCTTGTCTAAAACAAAAAGGTGTGTTTCCATTCAGTCACCAACTTTCTTATCAAAACAAAGATTTATTTCAACACATACTTGTAAGCTTGATATCGTAAACACTGAAAGTTAATCCCATTATATAAATCTATAGTTAGGACATCCGTATTAAAAAAAATGAACATTATTAAATTATCATTAATATATCATTATTTACACAGGCTTGCACCAGACATTAAAAGCTGAGGGTCAAAAATGACCCTTAGCTGACATTAATTTCCTTTGGTACAAATTCTCAAGAGAAAGAAGCTTCATTATTTTACTAATTTCAAGAGTTAATTTTAGGTATGGTCAAACCTGCATTAGTGGCCACCTTCAAATAAAGACTACCCTTAAAATACAGGCCATTCTTTGAAAAACTGTGACTGATTATTTTGACCTCCAAATAAAGGCCATCTGTCAATAAAGGCCAGATTTTCTTTCCCAAGGGTGGCCTTTGTTCACAAGTTTGACTGTACAGACTTCATGGAGCATTTTAAAGTCAGTGTAAAATTCCTAATTACATATTTAAATGTAAATTAGGAAAAGTAAAACCTGTTTTGGCTAAAAAATACCACAGTATCTTTTCACTGACTGAAGGAAGCTGTTTTAAGTGGTGTTGGATTTGATAGGTGTTTGACATACTTCGATGATATTTGTGTAAAATCATGGGTGAAAGTTGAAAATTTCAAAAAAATTACCTCATCGCCATGGAAACAATAAAAACCAGTTAAGGTCCAGACCTGGGGAAAACCAGATGTTCTGGAAAATTCCAGAAAACTTTTAATCTCGGGTAAAACATTTCAGGAAGCTATTAAAAATCTTAAATTTGTATTGTCAAGGTTTAAGGAAGCTATTCTCAAACCACAAAAAAAATGTAAATTATTTCACACTAGTGTTTTAAGTACATACAATCAGTGCTAAAGGTGACCCAGACATGACTAAATGTATAAATGAATGACCTGTTCCAACAAATAGGCATGAAGTTAAATTATGGTTAGGAATATGTGACTTTTACAGGAAAATGATAAAAAATCTCAGAAATTGCTTTACCAATCACACTGCTTCCCAGAAAAAATATAAAATTTAAATGAAGCTTTTCAAAGGCTTAAAGAATGTTTGACAAGCCCACCTGTTTTATCATTTCCTGATATTAATGGGGGAAGTTTTATATTGGATACTGATGTGGTGACACAATTTCTGGAGTACCATCCTAAATGCAGAATGGTAGTGAAAAACTGTTTGTTTATGGGAGTAATGTCTTAAATCAAACTCAAAGAAATTACTGTGTTACCAAACGTGAATTATTGGCAATAGTAAATTTTGTTCAACATTATAAACAATATCTGTCAGGAAGAAAGTTTACACAACATTCAGAACATAAAAGTTTTATTCATTTACAAAACTTGAAAGAACCGGAAGATTTAGGCACATTGATCAATATACTAGGACAGTATGTAGATTATAGATAAGTGTATATAAGTAATTGAATGCTGATAGTTTAACAAGAATTTAACACCCTTGAAATATACAGTGTTCCTTCTCGTAATGTCACCTCTCTAGAATGGTTCCCTCTCTGAAACAGCATTTAATTCTCCTCCCTGTGCAATTTCAACATATTTTTACCTCTAAAGAATGACAACTCCTTATTACGTCAAACAGCAGCCAAAAGTACATACCGGCACCTGTATGTTCACATCTCAATTTTTGTTCTTTTGACTATGAGAACTAAGATGAAGAAAGTCTATTTAACATTAGAGCAGCGTTGAGTTTTCCACAGGGTGTCCTTTGTACAAAAGTTTGACTTGTAATGTACAGTCCAACCTGTGAACAAAGGTCACCCTTAGGAATTACAAAATCTGGCATTTATTGACAGATAGTCTTTATTCTGAGGTCAGCTTGTTCTAAATAATCAGTGATTGTTTTTTTTAAAGAACAGCCTTTATTCATAGGGAAGTCTTTATTTGGACGTGACTGCAAACACAGGTTTGACTGTATATTGCATATATACTACATGTATATTGCTGGGTAACTATAACAGAACTGGATATTTTTAACAATAATTCAACAAATTATGTTTCATATAAAAATTGTTTCTGCTGTTTGTAGAACAGAATTGACACAAACAATTATGCCATACCAATTTGATTGAAATTATGACGACATGAGCAATTGTGTTTCCTCCATTAAGATAATGTGTGAACTGATTGTATTCTCATATTGTTGCTCAAAAAGGGTATATTTTACAAAAACAGACACATTATTTCAAAAGGTAAAAATGTATCAAGAAATTTCTATCAGTCAAAGATCGTAAAACTAATGAATTTCACATCAATTCAGTATGGCCTTAAGATATTGTATAAATGATAAAACTTACATTTCAATGATAACATGTTTGTATTCAGGTTGATGACTGTGTGAAGAGGATCCTATAACACGTCATGTATAAAATAGTTGTCCTTTCTGTCAGACGTTATGTAATCATTAAACATTCCAGCCTGTAACAATGAAATAAATTAACTTAAACTAATATATCACCACGTAGGATGATCCTCGCTGGTACTTTAATTACGATAATTGAAAGAAATTTCCTGTATTAATTTCTTACACTGAGATGAATTGTGGCATCTTAATTATCAGTACACGTAGCCATCAAAGTTTCAGCCAATGTTTTCAAAGAAATATATGTAGGTCAAGCTGCCAGGTTTACAACAGGTACTTCCACGGTAACTTTTGTTTAATAAAATATGGTGGCCATGTAGACACATAATTCAAAATAAATTCAGTTTTAAAAGCTCTCAACAGATTAGTCCTGCCATACCCCATCTTGCTTTCTTTGCTTTGGCTTTTGTTTTTTTTAATAATGATACAAAACTGCATAAGATGAGGTAAGCAACGAAGTATGTAGCATTGTCAAACTTTTGATTTGATAGAATTTACAGTTGATGAACGGTGCTAAATATGCAAACTAGCACATTTTCGGATTATTGTGGTATCAGCGAGGATGACTATACTATACTATGTACATAAAATTACCAGATAATTCTATAACTCTTACGTCAGACTCAATCATTCAGTTTTGAATACAGCTTCACTGTATGTTTTCGACCAAAAATTTAATGAGTGTTTCTATATTTCAAGTGAAACAACTTACATCACAATGTTGAAATATCACCTGAATTCATATCACAATAAAGTAATTTCAGCATCTTACACTTTTACTTTTATACAAGTATGCTGTTGGATCAAATAGCAGTGAACTATTTTACCAAAACTTTTTCTATTTCAACATTTGAGCTTATCCTATAATCTTTTATCAGGGCTCAAACTTCAGTAAACCTTTAACAGAGTCTTTGTTTTTAACCACACAGACAATGTATAGGCTAGTACATTATACTGGGATATTATATAACTTCTTGATCTAACAACCTTTTCCCATTTAACAGGCTGTCAAGAGACCTTTTTTCAAAAAGTAGGAAAAGAATAAAAGAATAGGAACTTTTTCTTCAAAAGCAGTCTTACCAGAGTCACTGTATTTCTGATTCACTATACATATCATGGTGCACTTCATACTGTTGAGGCTCAAATACCCATATCAGACTACCACTGGCAACCTAAAATGTTTTGTATTGGTTAAAACACAGAAATACAAATTACAAACACTACAACAGGGTTCCCACAAAGAAAAGAAATAAAACTTCCCTGACTTTTCCCTGACCCAAACCATTTTTCCCTGACTAAAAATAGCATCAAGTTTGCACAATTTTTGAGCATTAAATGCATTTTTAAACCCCTTTCAGCTTCTTCTTTAGTAAGTTAATTACTGTAAATGACAAAAAAATATCCAAAATCTCCATGCATAAGCATATTTCTTAGAGTAAGATGTTTACAAGAATAAAAAAGATTCTCATAATCATAAATAACAATAAAGATACCCAAAATAAAGGAAGAAACTGCCTTAACCTTTCTGATTTTACTTCCTACTATTTGACCAACATTCTTCTCTTACAAAATTCCCTGACTTTTCCCTGACTTTTGCTTTTTTCTCAAATTTCCCTGACCAATTTCAAATTCCCAAACTTTTCCCTGACCTTGAAAAAATTTTTCTTCAGATTATTTTAAATTTCATTAAGAAATTCACAGTAAGCAAGGTCCCTACGATGATTTACTCCCTTGCAGCTCAGTGTGTCATGTGCAAACACTACAACCCTTGCTCTGAAGAAGTGTTGAATCGACAGAAGATATTTTTATTGTTGTATTGTGGAACACTCCACGAAAAATGTCATTTTTCAGTTCTTTTGCTGACTTAGATGTGCCTAGACTGGAGTTAATTTGATAACTTAAATGATCAAGGGCACGATAGGACCAGCCAATTTTTTTTTAATCTGTAAAGAAATAATTATAAAATGTTTGACTTTGATCCCTTGTAATGAATTTAGAGTGCATTAACTGATGCACAGTGAGAATAGTTACATCATATATAAACATTTTGTTCAGAACAGGTACCCTGAGAATACAGATGTATTGGTTATTATCACACATATTAGGGCTGATCAGCATAAGGCATAATCCTTCAACTACCTTACAATAATTAATTGAAACTACAGAACAATCTGAAAGTGCTTATGTGGTGTATCCTCTTCAACTAATTTATCAGAGGCTTCTCACAGAAATTTTAATGAATGCAATTGGTGGTGTAATTGTAAATATGTTAGAATAAAATCAACAAGTTGATATCTTGGCACAAAATCAATGATTGATCAGAATTACCATACTAAATACACCTTAAAACAACAGGTACAGTAATGACAACACATACTTACGATAAATATTACTAAAAACGCTGATTCAGCGCAAAAATGTAATCAAGGAACGTTCTATTCACGTTCAGTTCACAAAAATCGTCGCATGATTGAAACTTCAAATATCATGATGCAATGACCTTTGCCTCGTAATTTGTTTGTAAGCGGACGTTTCATTGGCTGAATCATAATGGCGTAGCGAGGTGGAAATCTATGACGGAGTCGACAATTTTGTTAATGTCACGCGAGCAGACCATTCCTGGATTATTCTTTTGTGCCGGATCAGTGTATTTCAGAGATATTTATGTTTAGCACGCGTTGTCATTCCTCTACCTGTTGTTTTAAGGTGTATTTAGTATGATAATTCTGACCAATTTGGTGTTGCGAGGTCGCCTTCGACTAAACGAAATTGACGATTTTTCTGAGGAAAAAGATTAAATATCTGCTTCATTGTTTTGAATTGGACAAAGTGCTTACAATGTTTTCGCTATCTGTAGACATCATTTATTTGAAATTTGAGCGATTCCTTAAAAAGTTACGTAGTTTTAAACAAACTTGGTGCAGAAGTTGTAACCCCAGGGTTTTTTGTGATTTTGGGGAAAAGGCCTGGCCTTTCGGAAGGGAAAAAACGCGCGAAAATCGCATTTTGGGGAAAACCTTTGTATTAACAAAACTTGAAAATAAACAATGAAAACTTAAAAAACAACACTTCAGATAGTTATCTTCCTTGCTTTGAAACCCTTAAACATATCAACAAGTAGATCAAACTATCATATTATGCAACTTGACCCCTTTTAGTGATCATCTGAGTTAAATATAGCTCCTGTACATTTTTGGGACGAGAAAATCTGCTAAAAATTAAAGCAACAACAACTCAGCAACTTTGTGTAAATGGAGATTTACGAATGGGTACAGGGTAGAACGAGCACACAGATCACAAACCGCACGAAATTCGCAACAACTGGGTCCTTATGCCTCAAAAACCTCATTAAAAACGACCTCTACAAACGAATGAATGGCGCAATTACCCCACCCACCCACTTGGAAGCTAGGTTAATAAAACGATATCAATAACATACAATGTGTGGCTTCTACGAAGTTTTTGAAGAATGGTGATATTTTTTTGGTTCCAGAAGAGTCAGATATCTCTATTTTTTGTGTAACATCTTCTGTTGTGCGATCAAACGAAAGTAAATCGAAGATGGTGTAAAGTTCGGAACGACCGGGACAACGCAGCGGTTTCTTCCCTTGATCAAACTGTCAAACCCGCGATCGTGGCATCGTAATTCAGTGCGTAAATATCGTTTATTGGTTGTAATAAAAATGCAATTTTGTAACGTGTTCACGATAGACAAACGTTTCGTTTACAATTGAGGTACACTGCATATATGACCGCAGGTTCGGGACCCGCAGATTAGATCCGGTCCTGGCTTTTACACTATCTCCGGAAACGGAAATGGATCCAGTGTTTGTGAACATCGGCGATTTTTTTTTAAAAGTACGAGTTTTTGAAAGAAAACAAACAAGCAAAGGAGAATTTTTCGGTCCGAGGGGAGTTTTTCGCCTGAGGGGAATTTTTCGGCCCGAGGGGAATTTTTTCGGGTGGGGAAGTAGCCGTTAAGCGGCTACAGTTATCTGGGACCAATATACACTGTGTATATTGGTCCCAGCAGTTATATAGCAAAAAAAAAAACCTGAACCCTTGTATATGTATATATATAATATAGGTGTTTTTGGTCCGTGTGGCCATTTTAGGCCTAATACTCATTATACTCCATCCTTTCAACGTACTAGCCCCCTGTGACCCAGCCTACAGAACAGACAAAGTGCCTGTTACATGTTAATATGATGAAAACTATCAATATGAAAAGTTTAGCATCAGACATGTTGACAACGCTGATATAAGCAACAGAAAGAAATATTGTTATATGTAAACAGAATATCAATAGATACGGCAAATATTTTGATCTACTTCCTCCACAACTTTACTTCTAAGACACCAATGGTGCACAGTACGTGAATGATTGAGCGATTACTTAGAAATATTGATCACCAATTCAAGTTGATTAGAAGAACAATAACACCTTACCAGGAATTGTCCGCCAGTGTGATGTTTTATCTTCCAACCTCAGCTGGTCACATAACAGAAACAGAACCTCCTACACTCAATAACAAATTCAGTTTCATTAAAGAAATATCACGACACCACATGAAAGAATACGTCCGTTAACACAAGTCCATCCATAAATGAAATGAGTCTCAACTGTCTGGTATCGCTTAATAAACAGAATCTGGTCCATGTCACTCGGAACTACTCGGATGTCTCTCGACATTGACCTCGGACGTAATACGATGGCATCCATTGGGACTACTTTCAACCTCGTTTCCAAATAGCGCTAAAATGGTTGTCGTACAAATCCGTCGTACAAAGATTTCAATGTCTGGATCTGTTTAACTTTTAAATCGAAGTCAACATGAACACAATCTTTAGCAAACTGCAAAGCTGCAAAGAAGTCACTGTCATCGGCCATCTTTACGCGTAGAACAATTGAGTGAGAATGCAGTTCCGGCGGAGAAATGCATCGATTTGATGCATATTCCTCCACCAATCACATCCGAGGTTAGTATAGAGCGAAGCGGAGTTAGCCGAGGATTGCCGATTGGAAAATCACGGTACATACCATATTCTGCTGCCGTGCGGCTGTAAGCGCGGTACGTAATAGCTGCGTCTTGGAACACCAAATCAGGACCTACACATAACATGCGCTCAAAACATGCGCTCGGCCAAATAGAACTTTCCGAATGCCATCCATTCAAAATGTCAAAGAAAAAACACGTTTTCTGGTGCTTTTTTCATTTTTATTTTTCATGCAACTCTCACACACCATAGGCGGATCCAGGATTTCTAGTTTGGGTTGGGGGGACTGAACAAGTAGGCTGGAGGTCCAGTTTCAGGGCGAATTGTACGTTATGTCATTGGGTTACTGTACTCGCAGCTTTTTTGGACATTTATATATATTTTCATGTAAATATCATATTTCATGATAGAAAAAAACTTTGCTTGGGCAATTTTGGGGGGCGTACGCCGAGTCCCTCCCTGGATCCGCCTATGCACACTTAATAAATTTAACTGCTTTAATGATGTTTTAAGTACCTCTAATAATATTGTTCAAGGTCCGTGCATTGTTGAAATTCATAACATATCAGATTGTTACTATGTTGAGCTAGCAACCACAATCTAAATGGGTATGTACCATTATGTCGCTCATTTGCACAACAGTTAACATTGTATGATCTGTAACATAACATATTTAATATAGGCCAGCATTCATTAATTACTCATTCTAGCTACACAGGTTGACAGTTACATTGTGTCGTGCTAGTCATTTATTGTTTTTGTATTTTTGCTTGCTGGTACTACTTGCAGCATTTATATTTCTTTATTTCAACTATAAATAATTACATTTCATTGTTATTTCGGGTAACTATTCCAAAAGGCCTTAAGTGGACCCACCATATAAATAACATCACATCCAAGGCAAAAAAAACTCCTTAAGATTTATCCAAAGAAACATCAAAACCCAAAACAGGCAAGTCAAAACTTCAGAATATGTAATCTATGTAAGATTGCAACTAGAACACTGCGCAATAATACGGCACTCTTGGCAGAAACATCTAACAAAGTTAGAAATAAAGTTGTAAGTGTACAAAGAGCTGCGGCTAGATATGTTTGCGATAATTTGATTTCCAAAGTAGTGTCACACAAATGTTACATAATCTTGGCTGGCCCTCCCTAGAAAGCCGCAGACTCCATTCCTCTCCTATATTTCTCTACAAAATCCATAACAGCCTTGTATATGTTGATCATAACCACCTCATCACAACTAGAAATTTGAACTTCCCGATTCCCCCAGTCTCGTACCTTTCTTCAAGGAAAGGTTGGAGACAGCTCCTTTCTAGCTCCCTAGATGTTTTTTAATCTTAACCTTGCATTCTTTTTATCTGTCAACTTTTATCTTTTAACTGAGCACTTAAAACTTTTTTAACACAGTTTTCCTGACAAGCGCCTCCCAGTTATAATCAGTATTGATTGATCAGGAGTATCAGCGCCCAATGGTATAAACATTGGTTAACTTTAACCAAATGGTTAACTTAACCCAAGGTTAAATTTAACCATTTTGGTTTACTAACCGTTAAAAAAGTCATAAAAACATATAAAAAGGGCTGCCATTTTGGTACTGGTTACCGTTTATGTTAAGATTTAACGAGCATCTTAAACTTGGGTTAGATTTATTTGAGCTTTAACAAAAACAACATTTAGTTAAACTTAAACAAAATTTTCTACAACAGCTAACCGAACATTTAACCAAAAACTCTGATAAAGTTAACCACTGTTTATACAATCGGGTGCAGGTGGACAACTGCAGGTTTTTAAAACTAATCAAGGATTCCTCGGCTAGCCGCACACGAACGCACGCTCACTCACGGCCCCAATGTAACAAGAGGCAGAAAATAAAGTTCTCAATGCAGGACTAGAACCTGCGACCTTCTGATTGCAAGTCCGCTGCTCTACCAACTGAGCTAATCGGGCTGACGCTCATACAAACTACTATAAACATATGTATACAGCCTGTTACAATATCAAGACAAAGACAAGATCAGGGAAATTAATGTGTTAAGACGCTTGTCAGTAAATTTATACCGATTTTTATGAAATATTTCAAAAACAAATAACTTTGTACGCATGTTTCATTTGTTATTCATACTTATTGTATTTATTTGTGTTCTACCCTCGCTTTGTATTTGTTTCCCTCCTCGCTTTGTATTTGTGAATCGATATTAGACCCGAAACCTATAATCCTGAGATGTGTTCACCAAAGTCACGTGCTATTCACATTATTGTTGGTTACTGAATACCGAAAACAAATATTTACCGAAAACAACCGAAAACAAATTCAGATTACCGAAAACAAATTATATTTTTATAATTAATCATTTTCAAATAATATAACTTAATGTTTGCTAAAGAATGGTGTTTATTGAACTCATAAACGAAATTTCGTGTTAATTCATTGATTTTGATGGAAGTTATGAAGATTTATAAAATCTGCTAGTACAGTGTTAGAGTTCCTTCCTCTTCGAACCGAAAACAAATTAGAAAACCGAAAACAAATTATAACTTTATTATTAAGGAATCTAGAACGACTGAATTTAATGTAGAAATACAATAGTATTTATTACAATCATACACGAAATTCTGATTGAATACATTGATTTTTACAGAACTTAAAGATTTTTAAAATATGCAAGTACGTTATATGAGTTGCTTCCCATGCATATTAAAATACTGTCAAGGTATGTTTAGATTCATCCTTAATTGTTTTGGGTAACCGTATACCGAATAATAACGACTGCTTTGAATTTTTACATAACTTAATATTTTAGACGGGCACACCCTAATTGATTAATTGAATGATTACAAAGGTTAACCGGATTAACAGTTTGTTAGAGGTTGAAATTACTTACTTGATTGCAATAAAAACTGATTGATAAACATGCTTTTATAGGTGATAATTTCGTTAAAGTGTCCTTCTTATTTTAATGAATCAAGATTTAAGGATTCGTCGCAAACAATTCCACCAGTTACACTTTAATTGAAGTGTCATTCCTTTGAAGTTAGCAGATGAGAAAATGTTTATTTATGCACTTGACTGTACATGAGTGTGTGTCTTCTCCTAGGCACGAAGTTTCCGAGGAATCTGACACAGTTTCACTTCGTTCTGACCCAAATGCCATGTGTGTCAGATTCTTCAGATGATTCAGACTTACTGATAATTGATAACTTTGTCATATTCATACGTTGAATGTACTTGCCATTGTCCCTGACCCCTTACATCATGCCCTCTAGTTCAGTGAAAAATGTTCTCTCACAAAATTGAATGATCTTGTCATTGTCCCACAACCCTACTTCTCATTTTATACATGTATGAGCGAACAGCATTCAAAACTAGCACTAGTTTTGAAAATTAGTTTAATACCACGTTATAAAAATATACATTTTATGTCATCTATATGTCGTTTATTGTGTGATATGTGAAAGAATGAATGGATGGACAAACAATTTTGTTTTACTTATGTTATTTTATTTATGCTTTACATTGCATTTCTATATCTCCTGGCATTGAATTAAAAGATGAAAAGGGAAAATAACAACGTACGTTTTACCTGAGACCAATGGTCTCAGGTTTACAAGAACAGTAACTTATACCAGTCACAATGAATTCACTCAGAATTACGTGTATGATTGTAATTTACACCATTTTATCACTACATTAAATTCAATTATTTCAGATTCATTAGTAAGACAGTTGTCATTTGTTTTCGGTAATCTGATTTGTTTTCGGTTAGAAGGGAAGCAACTCCAACACTCTGTAATGTTCTTGCGTATTTTTCATATCATAATAACATCCGTAAAAATCAATATATTCAAACAGAATTTCGTATATGATCATAATAAACACTATTATATGATAACACTGAAGTTACCGATTTCAAATTCATAAATAATAAAGTTATCATTTGTTTTCGGTATTCTGATTTGTTTTCGGTACGAATGGAAGCAACTCAAACACTGGACGATATGCTAGCATATTTTATAAATGTTCATAACTTCCATTAAAATCAATAAATTAAGCGAAATTTCGTGTATGAGTTCAATAAACATTATTCATCTGCAAACATTGTTATCTTGATGACGTGACCGCTTCTAGAATGATACTCCCGCCCATTTTTACCTGAAAAAAACCCGCGCCATTTGAAGTTTGACCTGCGCTTGCTTAAGGGGTTACCTGCGTCTAGGAAATTTAAAAGGTGTTTGAACAGTTGTGATTTGGATGATTGATGACAACTTACTCTGAAAAATCATCATTTTGTGTGTGCCTAGTGTTTTGTGTTCCAATGACGCCAGAATTTGCGTTCGATAAAAAAGAAGACCCAGCGAATGGCCGACATGGACCCAATCGGCAATCCTCGGCTAACTCCGCTTCGCTCCATACTAACCTCGGATGTGATTGGTGGAGGAATATACATCAAATCGATGCATTTCTCCGCCGGATCGCCTTCTCACGCAATTGTTCTACGCGTAAAGATGGCAGATGACAGTGACTTCTTTGAAGTTTTGCAGTTTGCTAAAGATTGTGTTCATGTTGACTTCGATTTAAAAGTCAAACAGATCCAGACATTGAAATCTTTGTACGACGGATTTGTACGACAACCATTTTTAGCGCTATTTGGAAACGAGGTTGAAAGTAGTCCCAATGGATGCCATCGTATTACGTCCGAGGTCAATGTCGAGAGACATCCGAGTAGTTCCGAGTGGTGATTTTCACGTTAATATAAATTTTCACCAACAACCAATCAAATGAAAGAAAAGTGAATGACCTTCACAATGATATCTGAAAGTTCCGTATCGAGCTAAAAATAGCGATTTCAGACAAATAACAAAGACAAAAGTTGGACATTTTGGTAATTAATAATTGTTTTTTTTTCTAAAACTTTCATTGGTATTTGCATAGTCTGGACAGTTTATGAAAAACTAAACATTGAAATTCAGAAGCTTTTATTCATATCGCGAAAAAACGTTTTCTTTTTCAGGAATGTAACATCGCGGGGTTCCCCACCCAGTCAACACGAAGACGTTCTTATGTTGAATTGCTGACATGGCTGGTGTAGAATTAGGTAGGATTAACTTTTTTGACGTGTAACTAATTAAATAATGCTTTAAAGGGCTAACTTTTCATAATTTACGCTTCAAAACGGAATTGTTGGAAGTTATGTTGTAATCAAAAGCTGAGTTCAAGTTTAAGTTACACTTACGGCTACTTTCACTTTCAATTTAAATAACTATGAATTATCAAAATGAGAGTAACTTTTATTTATTTGGCAATTCATTTCTTTACATTCTATTACATTGTTAAGATTTTAGAATAATGAAATGCTGCTTTAATGATTAAACTTTTATAAGAACTGACAATGTTGATGTTATTTTAAGTGAATAGGATCCTAGGATCACAGCTTTGTGGTCCTTTCTAATTTTTTCCAGTCTGCTGTGCAGTTCAATGTTATACTTAGCTGCAGCTCAGCTTATTTCAGGTGAATTTACAAAAGCTGCCTGTCAGCTTATTTCAGATGAATTTACAAAAACTGCAGGTCAGCTTATTTCAGATGAATTTACAAAAGCTGCAGGACAGCTTATTTCAGATGAATTTACAAAAGCTGCCTGTCAGCTTATTTCAGATGAATTTACAAAAGCTGCAGGTCAGCTTATTTCAGATGAATTTACAAAAGCTGCCTGTCAGCTTATTTCAGATGAATTTACAAAAGCTGCCTGTCAGCTTATTTCCGATGAACTTACAAAAGCTGCTGGACAGCTTATTTCAGATGAATTTACAAAAGCTGCCTGTCAGCTTATTTTAGATGAATTTACAAAAGCTGCCTGTCAGCTTATTTCAGATGAATTTACAAAAGCTGCCTGTCAGCTTATTTTAGATGAATTTACAAAAGCTGCCTGTCAGCTTATTTCAGATGAATTTACACAAGCTGCAGGTCAGCTTATTTCAGATGAATTTACAAAAGCTGCAGGACAGCTTATTTCAGATAAATGTACAAAAGCTGCAGGACAGCTTATTTCAGATGAATTTACAAAAGCTGCAGGACAGCTTATTTCAGATAAATTACGAAAGCTGCAGGACAGCTACAGAATATATAAACCTTACAATATTAGCTTATTTTGTTATAATTCAATGATACTGCTGATGGACTTGGCAATCTTAATTTTACTTTCAATTATTAGGATAGCTGACTATTTTTATAGGGGCAAGTAGAAGTAATCAAATCCCAACTAATGAAGACATTTTGAAAATATGGAAAGGCACATCATCAGTTGACAATTTAATAAAGAATTTAGCTGCCCAGTTCCCTATTTGCAAATGGGAATCAAATGACAAGTTTGTAATTCAAACTAAAATATCTCGTTTGAATGCTGAAAAGGCAAAACTTTCTCGTGACAGAAAAAAGCTGAGTTAAGAAGTCTCCTAAGCTCAGACTTTGAATACCACAGAGATGTTATAATGTGTCAGACTTCAGTGATGAATCAACAGGCAATGAACTGCAAAAAGATTTGATCACACACAGTCAAGTACAAAACAGATCCTACTTGAAAATCAAACTCTTAAGAGAGATATTGACTGTGATCTTGAAAAAAATGAAAACCTGTCATAACGAGTACACTCTTCAGAGCAAAAAATTGAATTATTGCAAAACTTACCAGAAATAACTAATGAAAAGTTTAAATCTGCTTGTACGAACCTTAAAAAATCTGATAAACTCATGGAAGAATTACAAACTTGGTAAAAAAAATGACACCTTGTCGAAGCAATTTTCGGATGCTGTTGATAAATTGCATGAGAATAAACTTAAGTTATAGAAGCAATCTACTAGAAACTTAAAACAAGAAACTTAAGAGGAGAGATGAAAAAATAACAATTTTTCGAGAAAACATAAATGAACTGACAAGAGAGAAAAGTGAGAAAAAGAGTGAGATAGAGGAAGTGAGGAGAGAGAAAGAAATCATGAAGAGTGAGGTTGGTGATTTGAAAAAGGAAAAAGGAAATTTATTGTTAAAAGTTAACAGGCTTAAATTTGCAAAACAAAATGATTATTATGATGATAATTTGGCAAAAATTTCTGCTTTGAAATTAGATATTATAGAGAAAAGTGAAAAAATATAACTACTTGAGCAAAGAAATGCACTGCTGTCTGACCCTGTGATTGAATCTTTTTATGAAGGTAAGTACACCAATGAAATTTGTCAAACTATAATGACCCTGATAACAGAATGTGGAGTCAGTCAGAAAAAAGTCAACTTAGTAATGGAAACTGTGGTAAAAAATCTTACAGGTAAAACTTTATCACGATCGCCTAGCACTGGTGTAAGAAACTGTCTCGTACTTGAAGCAAAACGGGTAGCCAATCAGCAACTTACTCAAACTCTAGTTGAAGATTCAACAGTAACATTCCATCAAGATGGTACTTCTAAATTTCAAAAACATTAGCAGTCCTTTCAGATAACAGATTCACGTGGACAGTCAGTGTCAGCTGGCCTTCATGAAGTTGGTAAAAGTGATGCAAACACACAATTTAATGCTTTTGAGTTAATTCTGTCTGACCTTGCAGATACAATAAAGGAAGGTAATGGAGAGGCAAAGGTTGCAGGTTTAGTGCAGTTCATCATTGCAACAATGTCAGACCAAGGATCAGTTAAACCTGTATTCAATCAAAAATTCTGCTTCGTGAAGATCTTTTACCGATAGTATATGAAAGATGGGCAGACATGTCTGAAGCAGACAAGTCCAGTCTAGGTAAAGTTTTTGGCTTCTTTTGTAAAATGCAAATTTTAGTTAATATGGCAACAGAGGTAGATAAATCATTGCTGGAATTCACAAGAACAGTCATATCTGAGGGTCACAATCCATTTTGTTACCATATGACTGAAAGTGGATGTGCAAGACTTGTGAGAACAGTAAGCAAAGCCTTTACTACCCATGGCTGTGAAAAGTCTGGAGTTGGAGGTCATTTTTTAACTTATTTGCAGGTGAAAGGTTTGAAAAACAAATTTATTACTTTTAGTGGTCAGCGCTTTACCCATCTTTTTTTGCAGGCGGAGCTACATATTACCATCTTACAGATATTCAAGACTTCATTCATAAATGGTCTGACCCTTATGACTTGTTAAAAAGTGTGGCCTTTGATGTTAAAGAGCCAGTCTATATTGTTGGTTTGAGGGCACTTGGTCTTATAGATAAAATTATCAGTGGGCCTTTATGGAGACTTGTAGAGGAACTCCCTTGCGTGCTTTCCCTTAATACACACTTACATCAGCTTAAAATTAATCTTGAAGCCTGGTCAAAGGATGCCTCTGCAGTTATGTCTGGTGAAATTGTATTTAGTGATGCAAAAATTAATAAGGACTGTATTTATGAATCTCTGTCTGCACCTTCAGAAGACCCTTTGATTGAAACATATACTCAGATGGCACTTGAAATTTGTTTTGGTTCTATGCTCATTATTTAATAGCACCAGTGCAAAGACCAATTGCCAGGAGGTAAGTATTGGGATCTGAATACGCATGAGGTACGTGTGCTCTCCTCTGTTCCTAATACAAATACAGTTAGTGATCGAGACTTCGCACAACTTGATATGTTGATGCATGCAAAGCCGAGTGCATCAACTGTCACATATGAATCTATTATCATGTGGTGCAACAACAAAACATCAACATGGTTAAACCCTCTTTCATGTGCAGAAAAGAAGCAAGTTCTGACGGATGCTCGCACATCTGCTCCAGGTATGTCATTAAAAATAAAAGAAAGACAAAGACAGCTATTTACCAGTAAACTTGAAAATTTAATGTAGCGTGAGTGGCTATATGGTGATATCAAGTTTTACTAATTTATAATTTTAAAAAGTCAACCATAATTGTATACATTAATAAACCCACTATACAGAGTCTATTGCAAGTGATTTGAAACAAATATTGCACTTGGTCTGTCTTCTATAAACCAATATCGCACGTAGTTTTCATATTTTTGAATAAAGATCAATCACTACTCTGTATATAAGGATATATTACAACAATTAGACTTAAAATAACAATTATGGTATCATGCAGGGAACCATGTCTCAGATTTTTGATAACGTCCTCCATTCAATAGATATTTGACTTTAAAGAAATTCCATAGCCTGAACCCCGCTGACAATTACGTAATACGTCATAGATAAAAAACGAAAATGAATATCAAAATTCTGTGATAAGGTTCCCTAGATAAGCATTTCCGCTACAAAATACCGCAAACCGCTTTGAAATCCATTTTCAAATAAGGCGGCAATCTTTGTTCAAAAATAGCACCCACTGCGTTTTTTTCTAAGCGAGAAATTAACAATAAAAGTGTCAGATCATTATCACCTCGTGTAATGAACAATTATTCTATAAATTAATACAGCCTACTAAAATTTGATGACCAATCAAATTCGTCCATCGTTAGCGGATCAATTAGTGAAACCGCCCACCAATTTAGATGACTCTAAGCAGCTTAATTACGAATTATTTGTCAAAATAGTATCATATCGTACCGATGCAATACACAGTACATCAGATTTCTCGTCAACCGAGAGGCTTTCAACGGGGAAAACGGCTGATTGGGAAATCGAGTTGAAGATGGTTGTGGAAGTTAAATGGAAGGTAGCCATGCATTTAGTGTAAAAATAAGAACTTAAAGATGTGATTGGTTTGTAGAAAAGGGTTTATGTTTTATGTCTATTAATGTTATCATTTAAAAACATACTAATATATAAAGGTAATTTGGATATATAACAGAATAAAATGAGATTCTCGAAAAACATGCACGTTCGATGTCCGTAAGACGTTACTGTTTTTCATCCCATTGTTTGTTTGATAGCTTTCAATATTTTACCAAAATGTACAGAGTTGCTTAATAAAAGTTCACGTTGAAATAACTTTATTTTATTGGATACATCGATGAAATAGCGAAAATAATACTTTTCGTTGACCCAGTCTCCATGTATTAATTTACTGGCAATTTAAATATATTGTAGTTTTATAACTCGTGTTTAATTGTATTTGATACCTAACTGACTCTGGAATATATAATTTTAATTAAACTTGTAAAAATGGTACGTCGTAACATTAACGGGGTAACAATCTTTGACAGCTCGTTTTCTTATTGTGTGCGTTTTATTGAAAGGTGCGTGAAGTGTCTGCATACCATATTGCTGTTTATTATATCTCCCGCCAAAACATAAAGGAATGTGTGATTCGACATAGAACAGAACAGAACAGAACATGATGTTTATTCAGCATGAACACATGGTGTTCGTCGCCATTATAATCTTTGGCGGTACACCTACTATAGTTATACACAATGTATAGCAATATATAAATGACATAAAAATACATGTTGATAACAGGAAAGTGCAGTAATATACTAGCTTGACTATACATTTCTACTGCAGTACAATTAAACTAGACTAACAGAGTACGAGTTAATTTCTAAGCTTGGTAGCCTTATATTTAAATTTATGCACAGTAGACCAATGGCAATAGTATCTAGGAAATAATTCATTTCTAAGGTTTCTATAACACGGACAAACCAGAACGAAATGATACTCATTTTCAATACAATTCATATTACATTTCAGACAAGTTCTAGCATTTACTTGTGTATTATTATAACGACCTTCTTCAATAGCAAGCTTATGAGCTGCGCATCTCATACGAGACAATGCAGTACGAAATTTTTCTTTTC
Source organism: Lutraria rhynchaena (assembly GCA_008271625.1). Taxonomy (NCBI): domain Eukaryota; kingdom Metazoa; phylum Mollusca; class Bivalvia; order Venerida; family Mactridae; genus Lutraria; species Lutraria rhynchaena. The sequence goes on from VIBL01000141.1 coordinate 126,657, forward strand.
TTACAAAATCCAAGTAGTTTTCATATTCAAATATATTTTTATACAATTTAAGTGTTCTTAGTCTTGGTGACTCCTGAACTAAACTATACCAATGTTGCAGATATTGATCACGAACTGTTTGAAGTATTAAATTCAACTGGATATTAGAGATTGGTCCAGCGTCCCATAAATTAGAAAACCTAATTCATCTAACAACGTTTTGACATTTAAAGAACAAACATTAACAAAATTGCCAAAAATATCTCTTTGGTTAAACAGCTTAAAACATAATGTAGAAGGATCTTTGATAATATTAAACCAATATTTAAGAATTCTGGTTTTACGAATAGCAAACAGTGGGAAACGTCCGAGTTCCCCATAAACAGCTAAATTCGATGTTTGCTGTCGTACATTTAACAATCGTTTCAAAAATTTAATATGAATTTTCTCAATGTCGGGTCCTTTATGGAATCCCAATACTTCAGACCCATAAAACAAGATAGAAGTCACCATAGCATCAAATAATTTCAATTTATCTGCTGTAACTAAATCTATTTTGTCGAACAAAGAATGTAAACTAAGCATGACTCTTGAGGCTTGACGTGCAAGGGATTTCTGCGTTTGAAAATAACAACCATTTGAGGAAAGTACAACTCCTAAATATTTAAATTTAGAGACAACAGTTAATCTAGTGCCATTATAGACAAATTCTACATTTTCTTGCCGATTGCCTTTATTACATACCATCACAAATGTTTTTTCAGTATTAACAGAAATACCCCAGGTAGTACAATACATATATAAATTATCCAACAATTTTTGGAGACCCTCTTTCGAATAAGACATAAGCACAGTGTCATCTGCGAATAACAATAAAAATAAATTCAGATCATCCACTGAAAAAGTATCAAAAGTGCCTTCACTTAAGACTGAGTATATATCATTTATAAACATTAAAAACAACAGGGGAGACAATGGTTCACCTTGTTTCACACCTTTGAAACTTTTAAAGCTTTCTGTGATATTTCCATTTACTCGTACAGATGATCTTACATTTTCATATATTTTACGAATTATATTAACAAATTTAGTTGAAACGCCGATTCCAAGTAATTTATAAAATATACCATTTCTGTAGACAACATCAAAAGCCTTGCGAAAATCGACACAATAGAGTTTTTTGTTTTCATTTTTTACAACTTTCTTAATGATAGAATTTAAGGCAAAAATACAATCAGTAGTACTTTTATTACGTCTGAAACCAAACTGGAATGGGTTAAGTTTGTCATTATCTTCGGTCCAATTTCTCAATCTAGAATCAAGGATAATAGAAAAAATCTTCGCAAATATACTGCTTAGAGTAATCCCTCTATAATTATTTACATTATTCAATTCACCCTTCTTAGGGACTGGAACAATTATACCATTTGTCCAGCTTCGAGGATAAATACAATTGGAATACATATGATTAAACAATTTACATAACAATGGTGCTAAATGATTACTACATTCAATAAACATTTCAGGCAACAAATTGTCACAGCCGCCGCTTTTGCCGCGTTTTAGCGAAGAGATCGCCCTTGTTACTTCGTTCAATGAAATATCTGAGTCTAACATGTCGACATTAATATTTGTGGTATCATTTATCATGAATCTCTCAACATTGTCATTACTGTATTCATCAGAATCAGAAAATACATTTCTAAAATGGTTAAGAAAGTCTTCAGAGCTAATGTTAACTTCATCATGGAATGAGTTACGTTTTAAACGTTTAACTTCTTTCCAAAATTTACTAGGTTGCTTCACAGCTACTTTATGCAAATTACCTTTTTGTTGTGTCATATATTTAGCTCGAGCTCTTCGCTTTATGCGTCGGTAAATGCGTCGACTATCTATCATTAAGTTGTAATATTCATCTGTTCGACCCTTGTTATAAAGTATATTGTAATAACGAAGTTTACGTTTTGCGAGTTCACAATCTTTGGTGAACCAAGGATTTTTATATCTATGATACTTATCATTAGAAACCCTCAATGGTTTACTGAAAATAGTAGAAGAGTTATCCTACAACAATGATGAAAAATTATCAATACCAGCATCAAAATCAATTCTGTTAGATATGACATCTTCAACAATAGCTGTATAATTTGCTATGTTTTCACTAACTAAGTTTTTAAATGCATCACTTTTACAGTCACTCCAAAATAATTTATGATTTGTGACATCTTCGTACTGGTTAATTTTAACTGGTTCAAGTTTAAACCCAACTTTAAAATTTACCTGAATAGGTACATGATCAGAGAATGAATATAGGTCATGCACAATGAAGTCGTCGATTAAATGAAAGACATTACTTGACATAATTGCATAGTCAATTAAGCTTTTACCCTTCGTAGACATGTAGGTAAAGCTACCTGTACATGCGTCATCGCCCACTCGTCCATTTACAATTCTTAAATCGCTACTTAAGCATATGTCTAGGACCCTATTACCTGAAACATTCACAGTTTTATCCATAGAACAACGTTCAGGAACATCATATACATTGTTACACATATCAATAAATGATGGAGATATGAACTTATCAAGATCATCGTTCTTCTCCAGAACATCGGATTTCACACCGCATCTTGCGTTAAGATCACCAACAATACCAACAGATCCCAAGTTACTATACTTTTAGATATTTGCCTCCAATAGATCAAACAAACCAACATCATTGAACGAATAATACAATGAATTACTTGTAGGTATATAAACAAAGCAAATATATAAATCATTGTCAAAACCAAAGAAGGAATGGTCAAGTTTAACCCAAAAACTTCCACTGTCACATATCTCACATATTGTGATACCATTTTTTAGAGAGTGTTTATACATGAGACATACACCTCCATGACCGCGTCTTGAATTTAAGCTTTCAGGCCATAGTACACATATTGATTCATATCCTTGGATCTTAAAAGGTTGGTCACAGTTTTGCCAAGTTTCACAAAAGAATAGGATATCGAAATCGTCAACAAGATGTAGGAAATCAGGATCGTGAATATATGACTTCAAGCCACCGACATTCCAAGAAAAGATACACAGTTGGTTGCACTTTTCATCGCATCCCTAAGTTGGAGAATATATCTGGTTGTTGATAAACAATTTATCACGAACTAGTACGGCTTTTTTGCCCTGTTTACGAGCTTCCAACATCACAAGAATGAGTTCCTTCCTGCGGTCTTTCACTTCAGGTGGATATTGGTCAGCAACATTATAAGACGTATTTCTCAGGTTCTTAGTCTTGAGAGCGCTTTTAATGATCTGCTTTGAAGGCGAATCCAGTTTAGCGACCATCGGACGAACTTTTCCAGGATATGCTCGACCAATTCTATGGGCACGTCCTATTACGATATTAGTCTTCGCATCGTCGATAGCCAGTATTTTTTCACAAAATGTTATACATTTGCTGGCACAATTTTCGTTCAAACCAACGGACGCTGCCTGTGAGTTCATAATGTCAGTAGGTTGAGACTCCATGAGAGAGGGTAGAGAGCTATCACTTTGTGATGCATTATCAACTGGCACATCAGACACTTGCTGGTTACGATGAGGCATTTCAGTGGCAGGGTTAAAAGGCTCGTCTTCTGGAATGCCAAAGAACAATAAATTATCTCTCATCGATCTGCATTTCAAGTCAATGAATTACACGCATCATTAGCTTTCTTAAGTTGTGCATTTTCATCTCTTACATGTTTAAGATCAGCTTTTAGAATAGAAATATCATTAGAATTTTGGTCAGTTCCAGCAAATAGCTCCTCATATTGATCACTGAGATATGTATTTGATCTCTCGATATCATTGATTTTCTTGTCCATAGAATTGAGCCGTTCTGTAATTTCGTCAACTGTTGTTTGAATTGTACGTAGTTGGTTCAGTTTTTGGTCCATATTATCCAGTCGTTGTAATATACTCGTGTCATTGCTCACGACTGTGGTGTTCTGGGCGGTAGACTGATACTGTATAGGTGAAGTCTGGTTGACGTAGTACGGCGATGAAGGAAACATTGGTTGGAGTATAAATGACTGACCAACATTTGCAGGGGTGGCAATTGCAGCATTATTTGCCGGGGTGTTAGTAGCCATCTTACGTTTTGGCTCAACCTTGTCGTTATTTGGGGATATAATGTCCTTTTTCCGCTTTCTTGTCATCAAAAATTTGGTTTAATGTACATCATATTGGACAATCATGAATATAAGTCATATTATTCCAATGCAACGTGTTTGTTTTATAAAATTCTATGCTACGCCCCTGGCTAATATAATTTTTGTGTGAAAGCTGATTTCACTTGGTGTCCGTGCAAATTTCGTGGGATACACCGTGTCACTGAAGCGTGACGGATTTTACATCATAGCCTTAGTACTGTGAGATAATTGTACATGTACACATTTTACACATAAGCAGTAGTATAGAGGTAGAAGAGTGTGTTATGGAGTCAATTAGGCGTGGTATTAGTGATTTAAACTTCCAAAACTTCCGAAACTGTATAAAAAGTTAATGTCACCTTATTTTGTTCCCAATTTCAAAATTTATAGACAATATCCTAATCTATCCAATCATATAATTTTCACTCCAATAAAACTTTAAATCCTTTGATAAACCAACACACTATATCAGTTTACCGTGCAACCGCCGTTCGATACAATATAATAAGGTCTAAATTGACCCATATTGATAGCATAATTAGCAAGGCGTTAGAGTATGATATCGATATCACACTTCAATAAGACCACCGTTCCGGATCAGTTATTTCATTATATATTTCATATTAAAAGTACATTAGTTGCTACTAGCCCAATCAACCAAGGTGTTAATGAATTCACACGTTTCTTGCACATCAAATGATTGTTGCGGTTATATATTTATTACGTAATTTTCCACCATAAAGTTTCCATTTTCACAATATGTCATGTCACTATGGTCAAATTTTTCACTGGATATAGATTTGTGCAGTTCGGTATCTTTAGCATTCGTAAACCAACTTCCGTGAGAAAGAGATTTCTAACTACATTTTTCACTTTTTGAGAACACTCTAACATCGTGCTTAGCCTTATTTTTCTTATTTCCCATTCTAATCCGCTTGATGTTGATAATCTGTCGAATTTTAAATATTTATGTTAGCATACAAGCGATACCAAATTAAATATCGATTGATACAAATTTGCCCTCAAGGAGCCCCTTACAACGCCGCATCCTAGACCGTTCTCGCTGATAAAGTGGAGTCGAGATGGGGGTGCAGTTTTTATCGCGATAAACACTATTTTTGCATATTCGGATCGATTTTTTTGTTGCATGATATGATAGTATGATATTTGATTATTGTTAGTGACTTAAAATGTCATTTTCGCATTTTTTTATGTTTGTAGGCACTTACGCTACATTAAGGCTGCGACAGGAAAAAAAGGCAAAATAGGAGGAGAAATTACACTGAAATAAGGTAAGATTAACACAAAAACTCTCAGACATAGGTGGTCTGTGGTTAACATCTGATCAAGTTAATCATTTTGTTGGCGCATGTGACAGAGTTGCCTTACTGAAAGATGCAATTGTTACCCAACTGCAATTTCGAAAGGTAGTTTTAAACTGTAGGGGTCCAAAACATCTGTTCCAACAGTCTGTCAAAGGTCATCAATTTGAAGTCAAAGAAATGGCAGACAATTTGAAATCTATCATTGAATTCAATAACAATGAGAATATTAATGACAATTTAGAACCAAAACTTATGTACAAGAGTACTATTCAGGCTCATGATGATGTTCAGAACTTAAAAAGATCATTAAATATTAAGATTCATGAAAACGGACAAAAGGTTCTCATTACTCAACAGAAGGAATTGTTACCACTTTATTGTCAGAGCCTGGCAAATTGGTAGGTAAGACGGTAAAACATATCTTCTGAGTGTCTGCATGAAAACAGAACATATTCATACAATTTGAATGATGTCAAAGCATTTTTGAGAAATATATATTGAGAGCATGGAACATTAAAATATGAATATTCACTCAAGTAATACTTTTTTATGCATCAAAATTTTCAAATGCAGTTTTTTAAGTCATTAATATTGATAAGAGGTTTACAGAGATGTGACTTTTTAAGAAAAAATCCAATTAAAAAATGCCTTTGCATTGCTACTACTACTAGCATGGATGTTTTTTTAAATTGCAATTTCGACTGTGTCAGCGTATTTCATGATTTAAATTTTGCTGTAAACGTTTTTCATGAATGAACATTTTTTAACTCTTTATGCATAATACCCAACCCCTGTCTATAATTATAGTTAGTTTTGAGTTAATATGTCCAAGTGATGCAAACAATATGATTACTTTAAACATCAATTACTGAACACAATACAAATTGTTTGGTTACATGTATTTGTAATAACATATATATATGATACTATTTGCTGCAGAACACCAGTGACAACCCGTATACCTAGTGTTGTAAAGAGAAAGAAAAAAGACTATAAGATGAATCTATGTAACAGTCATGTTAAGAAGCAATTGGACAAAAAAATCCATGTAAAACCAGGTCTGGAATGAGCTGCACTATTGATATTGCTTGGCAGAAGAAAGGATTCGACAGTTTAACATGTAAGTCATATGCATCGCCAGTATGTTATTATAATGATGACCGGGTGAGACCGGCATTTATCCTGATCTGAGTTACTTCCCTTTTTGTGTGTGTGTTTCCGCTCCGTTTTGTGTGAAGTTATATTATAATAAACTGTCTGAGAAACTTGCCTGAGTTCCAGTGCTTATTGTCTGGATATCTACCTAATGGCGTGGTGGCAGCGGTATTAAAGAATCTACAATCTGCCTAGTGACAGTTATAATCACGAATACCTACATTAATGTGATATTTTTCCTTTACAAAGGGGCAGATAGTGCTACGAATCTTGCGTAGTATAACAATAACATTGAGAAACTCCAAACATGGCAAGCGCAAGAGCCCCAAAACAATGGTGCTTAAGCAAGGAAGAAAGTATAACATCTTTCGAGTCTTGGCGTCAAAACCTCCAGTACACGCTATCACTAGATACTAATTTTGCGCCTTTCTTGGTTGAAGGAGTTACCTGGGAGCAGAAGTCCAACGCTGCTCCACTTAGAGGGTTTACAGACGATGGTGAACCAGTGCCTGAGGCCTCTAGACGTACCGCCGCCCAAAAGGTCACTCATTTAGACTTTATGTTGGGTCAGATTGCCAATTTTTGTCCAGTCATTTCTCGTTCGACCATTGTTAAAAAATCAACATCCATTCAAAGCATATGGCAGGCTATCAGGCTACATTTTGGATTTCAGTCCACCGGTAGTCACTTTCTGGACTTTGACAATATACAGTTAAAACCTGGAGAACGCCCAGAGGATTTATACCAGCGTCTAGAAAGCTTTATTGAAGATAATCTCTTGAGAAAGAATGGAAATATCTCGCATATGGGGGTGATACCTGATGAAGATGAAGAAGTTTCACCTACCGTTGAAAACTTAGTCGTCCTTACATGGCTCAGATTAGTTGACTCTAGACTTTCCGCCCTTGTAAAGCAAAGGTATGGTACCGAGCTTCGTTCGCGTACATTAGCATCTCTCAAGCCTGAAATATCCTTGGCTTTAGACAGTCTACTGGAAGAAATAAAATCAGTTTCGGAGGCAAGGGTCCTACGCTCAGCTTACCAGTATAATCAGCAGCCTAAAAGTTCGAAAGGTATATCTCGTCCTACCCCACGTTCTAGCCCAACGTGCCCTTTATGTAAACAAGCTGGTCGTCTGAAAATTAACCACTACTTGAGCAAGTGTATATACTTACCGACTGAAGAAAGAAAATATTTTTCTAAAGTGCGCCAGACCATTCCTGATGAACAGTTAAGTGACAATAGTGACTTAGATGATATGTGGTCTGAGTACGAGTCTACACCTCAGTCCGATCATGGGGTCCGCGCTGTAACCACACGACGCGTGAGCAACAAAAAGTCGCCTATTCTCAGGACATTTTATAAACATTTTCCACTTATCGTGACCTTAGACACAGGTAGTGAAACCAACATGCTGAAGCTGTCTACCGCTAGGCACTTAGGTGTTCCATTTAAGAAAAGTAATCAACAAGCCCTTCAGGCTGATGGTTCAACACCACTTAACGTCGCAGGGGAGACTAAGATCATTCTTACCCGCGGAAAATACAACTTTGTGTTGGAGGCATTAGTGGTTCAAGAATTGGATGCTGATGTGCTCGGTGGTGTACCATTTATGGCTGATAATGATATCTGTGTACGACCAGCAAAGAAACTCATAGTGATTGATGATAATGAAAATATTCATTACAGTGCTGACTCATCTGAAGCCTCCATGAACCATGTGCGCCGAACGCAATCCTATGTAATACGAGCTACTTCACCCAATGCAGTCACTACATGGCCAGGAGCCTACCTTGAAGTTGACGTTCCATCAGACCTTGGGACTGATTCTTCGATTGCCATTGAACCAAAATTTGGCATTCTGTCAGACCATAAGTGGCCCGAGCCCCAAATTGTTGAAGTTATTGATGGCAAGGCTAGGATTATCAACTCAACTGACCAGCCAATACATGTTCGTAAGCATGACCATGTTTGCCAGGTACATCACACCACTATTATGGCTACCACAGACACTTCCGGGACAACATTACAGTTTGATATGGATCCTCCTATCTTAAGTAAACTTAAGATAAAAAAATTCTCCGCTGCAGTTTCCATCGATGCAGATGGTCAATTATCAGCTCAGGTACGACAGGATTTTGCGAAGGTACTGACTCAGTATGATAGTGTATTCGATCCAGAAATTTCAGGATAGAATGGTGCATCTGGCCCCTTTCAAGCTGTCGTTAACATGGGACCTGTACAGCCTCCGCAGAGAAAAGGTCGTTTACCACAATATGCACGAGATAAGTTAGTTACATTACAAGAACATTTTGACGATCTAGAAAAACAAGGCGTTTTTTCCCGCCCAGAGGATTTGAATATATCAGTCGAGTACTTAAACCCCTCATTTCTTGTGAAGAAGCCACAAGGAGGTTTACGCCTTGTCACCGCATTTGCTGACGTGGGTCGTTATGCTAAGCCCCAACCATCCCTCATGCCTGATGTTGACTCGACATTACGTTTGATAGGACAGTGGCAGTATATTATTCAAACTGACTGGACAAGTGCGCTTTACCAAATACCTTTGTCCAGAGATGCAATGAGATATTGTGGTGTAGTAACTCCATTTCGGGGAGTTCGTGTATACAGAAGATGCGCTATGGGAATGCCAGGATCGGAAACCGCTTTAGAAGAGCTCATGTGTCGTGTATTAGGTGATCTCTTACAAGAAGGTGTGGTAACAAAGCTCGCTGATGATCTTTATTGTGGTGGCAACACACCTGAAGAGCTTCTTGCAAATTGGACTCGCGTGCTACATGCTCTAGACAAGAATAATTTGAAACTCAAAGCATCAAAAACTGTCATTTGTCCTAAATCCACTTCAATACTAGGATGGAATTGGAGCCTCGGCAAGCTCTCTGCTAGTCATCACCGTATAGCCACATTATCGACATGTTCAGTTCCTCCTACCGTACACGGGCTGAGGTCATTCATTGGTGCGTATAAGGTTCTCAGTCGTGTCTTACCTTCATGTTCTCATGTGATATCGCCACTAGACGACTTAGTGAGCGGTCGTGAGTCATCTGAAAAAATTACTTGGACAGATGAGAGTCTCAAGTTATTCTATAACGCTCAAGCTTCCCTTTCACGTCACAAGTCTATTGTACTTCCACGTCCATCCGACAAGTTGTGGATAGTAACTGATGGTTCTGTTAAACAAAGAGGCATAGGTTCCACTCTTTACATTTCACGAGGTGATAAGCTTTTGCTTTCCGGTTTCTTCAGTGCAAAACTTCGTAAACATCAAGTTTCATGGTTACCTTGCGAAGTGGAAGCTCTCAGTATAGCTGCTGCCGTCAAACACTTTAGCCCTTATATCATTCAGTCGAGTCAGCAAGCTTGCGTACTCACAGACAGCAAACCTTGTGTTCAGGCTGTTGACAAACTTTGTCGCGGTGAGTTTTCCTCAAGTCCTCGCATAACTGCCTTATTATCAGTAATCAGTCGATACCAAGTCCATATACAACATTTAGCCGGTTCGGTCAACTTACCCAGTGATTTTGCAAGCCGTAACGCTCCAGATTGTGATAACCCAAACTGTCAGATTTGCAGTTTTATACACCGTACAGAGGACTCAGTTGTGAGATCCGTTCGTGCGGAAGACGTACTTCACAGCACAGCTCGTTTACCATACACTACATAGATTTACGACGAGCGCACGCTCACTTATCCCAAGGTACTAGACCGTCTAAGAAGATGACCAATATTAAGGACGTGAAACGTTACCTAACTTGTGTTTCTATCGCTAAGGACGGCCTTTTGGTTGTCCTACACTCCGAGCCACTGCGTACCCCTGTAGAGTTAATAGTTGTTCCACGTACGGCTTTAGATGGACTAATAACTGCCCTACACATCAAACTCGATCATCCATCCAGACATCATATGAGTCAAGTTATTCGGCGCCACTTTTATGCTCTAGATTTACAGAAGCTATAGAACGAGTGACCGATTCTTGTCATGGCTGTGCTTCACTCAAGAAGCTCCCACACAGTTTATTGGAGCATTCAACTGAAGATTCCCCAGAAACTGTCGGTTTAACATTCGCAGCAGATGTTTTGAAACGTAGCAAACAGCTAGTGTTTGTTTTGTGTGAGACTTCTACATCCTATACAGTTGTATCCTTAATTGAAAATGAAAAAAGAAATACTGTGAGGGACTCACTGATCTGTTTGTGCATGGATCTTCATCCAATATTTGGGCCACCAGCTGTAGTTAGAGTGGATCCAGCTCCTTGTTTAATAGCATTAAGGGACGATAATATTCTTAGACAACTGAATATTAATTTAGATATAGGTCGTGTCAAAAATTAGAATAAGAACCCAGTTGCCGAAAAGGCTATTTCTGAGCTTGAAGACGAAATTCAAAGACTGGAGCCAAGTGGCTGTGCATTAACGAAAGTGCAGTTCTCTATTGCAGTGTCAAAACTTAACTGGCGAATTCGTCGCGAGGGGATGTCTGCAAGGGAGTTGTGGACTCAACACAATCAGTTTACTCATGAGCAATTACCTATATGTGACAAAGAAATAATCTTGAACCAACATCAGACTCGTCTTGATAATCATAAGGCCAGTGAAAGGTATAAGAACAAGACAAAATCTCAAAATTTATCTTGTAGTGTAACTGTTGGAGACCTTGTGTATCTATATAATGACAGGAACAAGTTGAGTTCTCGACAACGTTATCTAGTGGTGTCATCACAGGACAATTGGTTATTCGTCAAGAAATTTACAGGAAATCAATTGCGTAGTACCTCCTGTAAGATCAGACAAAACGAGTGCTTTCGCGTTCCTTGTGAGGTGTCAGACAGTTCCATAGCTCATCAGTACGATGACACAAGCGATAGTGAAGACAGGATCGAGCCTCCAGAGATACCAAATCAATGCGTGCCTTCAACATTAACTGAGCCTATAGAACCATTAACTGTGCCGTTCCAACAACCTGAGGTAGTGCAAAATGATCAGCCACCAGATACTGTGGAAAACCCTCCCCTTGTAACTGTAGTTAGTGACGAGCTTCAATCATCCAGACCAAAACGCACGCATAGACGACCAAAATATTTGGAGGACTATGATTGTACCTAATTAAGTACAGTTTAGGAAAGTCATGACCGCACGAGTGCTTACCGTTCAAGTTAATTGACTAGTGTTTAAATAGTTAGTTGTTATACTTAAGAAATAGTTTCTAACAAGTGACATAGTTATACATGAACTTGATTTGCAGTTTATTGATCTTTTGTTGCAAGTTTATTGTCATAAGTAAGACATTGGTGTTTTGAGGAAAATAGAGATTCAATATCAATTCATAAAAATATGTGAAATGTTTATTAATTAGTTTTGTGAGATGTTGATATCTATGAAAGTACCTTTCTAATAGCTTTATCATGTTGAAGTTCAGAAGTTTGTTATTAAGTTTATAGAGACTGTTCGTATAGAATTTTAGTTTGGTACAGATATGTGTAACTTACGCTTACTGTTTATAATTTCATATATCATCTTTGTGTAGAAAAGAAAATAATCTATTAGAGATAAACAGAGGTAGCGCCAGTATGTTATTATAATGATGACCGGGTGAGACCGGCATTTATCCTGATCTGAGTTACTTCCCTTTTTGTGTGTGTGTTTCCGCTCCGTGTGAAGTTATACTATAATAAACTGTCTGAGAAACTTGCCTGAGTTCCAGTGTTTATTGTCTGGATATCTACCTAATGGCGCATTTTGTTCTATTGAGTAATAATTACAAAGCTCCATGATTAAATCATTATATTAATGATGATCAGTTCTTTATCAATACAACAGAAAGGGCAAATAAATGAATAGATAGACTGAATATTAAATGACACAAAAATCAGTCACCTTTGTGTACAGTTACGTGGCAAATGTTGCTTTTAATGTTAGTCATAATTATAATTGCATAATCTGATGGTCGACTCATTCATAAATGTTTATTTTTTATGATTTTTTCATTCACTACAAATATTTCCACTCAGGGTTTCATCAATAGTGAAAATAAGTATTTCATTTCTCACAATGAAATGAGATGTCATCATGTAAAACATTCAACAAATATCCTCTGTACTGTATATATCTATTTACAGCACACACCTTTCTAATGAGCAAGTCAATATTTGGGGAAAAAAAGTAGTTAAGACTAGTATGACATAGAACATGTGGTGTTTGTATTAACTGAAGGAGGTTTAAACCTGGACAGAAAGTAAGAAAGTAACACTTTATGTTACTTTTACACTGGCTGTTTTTATTTTATCTTGTGTTAATCAATAAATATTAAAACTTTCCTAGGTAAAAGTTGAAAAATACTCCATGAACTTACAAAAAAATGAAAATTTTGAATATAGAAGTTATAGTTAACGTTTTTAGTGACCAAATGATGTAATTGAATTTGTTACTTAATTTAATGTAAAGAAAATATTGTTATCTCAGTGTTCTAGTTATATTTTCTGTAGGCAAAACATATTTATGATTTGTACAAAAAAACTGAAAAGGTCAAATAAGATAATATTATTATGTTGATATCAAATTTGTGTGACCTAGCCTAAATTTGCACCAAGAATTTATGAAACTTCAATGTCATACTTATCATACCATGATGACTGAAGTAATTGACATTTTGTGTTGGAAAAATTACCTCTCCGTCATTCACAGTCTTCATCTTTCGCATTCACCTGTTAGCAGTAAAAATAGAATGCAGAGTTGAATCTAGGATGCGGGATTGGTAAAATCACGCATTGTCTAACTAATTGGCACTAAGAAAAGAAATCTATGGGCCACATCCCATGCATAATACCAATTTATGGCGCAAAATAAAAGTTTCTGTGCGTATAAAAATCGCCGGATACCTGCAGAACCGAGATATAAATCTGTACACTTTCAGTCCCAATTCAGATCAATATTGCACATCCTATTTTTAGACCTACTAAATATTCGGGCATAATCGAGGTTACGGAATTGGCCGAGTTGCCATGATGTCATCCTCCACGTGTTGACTACGTAATATTTGACGTCATGAATCGAATCGAATCGCGTTTGTAGAAGGTCATTGTTTCTTGCCATAAAATGTCGAATCAACTCAAATTAACAGAATTTCTTAAATAAAGAACAAAGGACGAACGAAACAGTCGTTCAGAAGAAAGTTTAACGGAGGAACAAGGTGCATCGTTGGAACAGTCAGTTCCAGACGGCAAGAAATGAAAGTTCGAGCACACTTTCCAAAAGAATTGGCTCGGAACCTATCCATGACCATGGCTGAGAAAAACAGACTCGGGAATGATTTGTGCTTTGTGTTCCGAGTATGGGAAGATAAACACTTTTACTCGTGGCCGCACAAACTATCGATCGAGCACTTTGACAAGACATGTTTCCTCTCAGGACTACTGTGACGCCATCAAAGGTTCGGTCTTACTAAAGGGCATGGCAACAAGTTTTTTTGAGATACTTTATTATTTTTGTTTCCCGATTTCGTTTTGATAAATTTGAATATAGATCTAGTGATAAAATATCGGTTGCATTTTGTTCTTGAGTCTGGAGAATAAACTCTCAATTCTTATCCAATGCGCATGTGCAGTGAAAGTAAGTTATTATGGCTGCTGCACGAAGAAAGAATCACTAGAAAGTGTCTGAAATGAATCGATGGTCATTCTGCGTACTAGTAATTATTACTTTCTGAATGTGAATTTAATTAAAAACAAACTGAACTTAATTTTTAGCAGTGAAAATTGATCATAACTATAGAAATGCAAAATGAATAATGATACAAACATCCCGTAAACTGCGGTTTGTGATGTGTCTTTCAACATTGATGTTGGTTTCTGTCCGGCGTAGTTTTTGTGTTCATTACCCTTTATTTAACTAGAACTCTCCTATTATTCCAATCTAAAGCTTCATTTAATGTAGATAGGTTGGTGTAAAGGAACATCGCGAGTAGACAGAAAATAGATAAGAGCATATTATTGTTCTTTTCCTACAATGTTTACAAAAGAATGTGACAATGTGAATACACGTTTCTAGTGATAAACGGAAGTCAAATTCACAAACTGACTGGGAAAACAAAATCTAAAGGGGCCGTTTAACATTTGTACATTGCTGTGCATTAAGCCCCTATTAATGTTATGAACTTTTTGAGATAACGCCAAGCACATGTGACAATCGGAATTCGTGACAATCTATTGATACTGATAGAATATTTGTATTTTATAGAAAAGAATGAAAACTTGTTATTGTTATTAGATCTACTTTCATTATACAGCAGCTCTTCTCAAATCTAATGAAAATTTAGATGGAGTTGCTGTATTGCTAGTAACTCAAATAGTGAGCATATATTTCAAAAAGCCGTATTTTCTATTGTAGGCAACAGATGAGGCTCTGAAAAGAAGTGATACCCCCTCACTGCAGCCATGCGCTCAACATTTTGGATGGCCAAGGAAGATATTCCGATAAACAAATACACATGTGTATTGGAACTTTAAAAACTGAATGGCTGTGTCGTGTTACAAAATTTAAGCATTTCCAATAACGCAACATACTCATCAAGAGCAACAGGTATTGAGCTGCAAGAATGTATCGCTGAGACAATTTATCTCAGCACAATAGATGCTATAAGAAAAGCTGAGATGTTTTCTGTTTTAATTGACGAATCTTCAGATATCAGTGTTTCCAAACAAATGGTGGCCTATGTGAAGATAGTAAATGAAAGTTTTGAACCGAAAACATACTTTCTGAAGAACATGACAATTGACAATCCCAAGTCAGATGTTGAAGTCTTGTTTAACTTAGTAATGAATCTATTGAATAAAGAACAACTTGACATTACAAAATTGAGGGGTTTTGGAAGTGATGGTGCTGCGGTAATGGTCGGTAAGAGAAATGGAGTAGCAGCTAATCTGAAACAGAGGAGTCCTCACTTAGTATCCATTCATTGTATGGCACACCAGTTTAACCTTTGTACTTCACAAGCATCAAAAAACAACCCACATTTCAAAGACTTTGAACAAACTTTATCAGATCTTTACTACCATTTTGGTGGTTCCAAGTCCGGGAATCGTGCATGTGAGCTTGCTGAACTTCAGAAAATACTGATTTTCTGAATCATCCAAAAGTGAAGGTAAAAGAGTATCATGAAATTCAATGGTTGCCATTCTATGAGGCAGTGTTTGCAGTGTATAAGTCATGGCCTTCATTATTAACTTAATACAAAAAACGTAATGATAGAAAATGTAAAGACTTTCTGCATAAATTATCAGAGTACATGACCTTACAGCAACAGCAATTATTGATACTTAGAACTGTTCATTAAATAATGCTTACATAACTCATAGCATTTTCATTGTTTATGCTAATTAATATCAGGATAGACATTATATAGTGAAGAACATGTCACTTATTTTATACATTTTAAAGATTACAATCCATAACCTCAAGCAGACATACTTGTTAGTTGTCTATTACATCACACATCACTAGTATTTATGCAACACCACTAAAATAATTACTTTGTATTTTCAGATGATGCTAAACTTAAGAATCCAAAAAAGGAAAATTTAATAGCATGAATGAGAGACTCAGTGTACAGTTCTTTGATTGGATGCAGTTTCTTCAACTGTACTTTAAGCCACTGAAGTATCCATCTCAGTACCAGGTGTTTTCATTTGACAGTTCTAACCTAGGCGTAGTGACATGCAAAACAGACTTGGATTCTCCAGCTGTAAAGTATAACTTGTTACAAAAAAATTCAGTGATTGACTCTTCAGCTATGCTGAATGAACTAGCACAGCCCAGAATGGAGCCAGTCAGACAAGGGTACCTGTTTGAACAATTTAACGAATTTTGTAACACAGTTGATATATACTTCAGATATGTGTGTGTATATTTTAACTTTGTTGTTGCTGATATTGTTTTATTGTGGTAATGCTTAAGACTCTGTTTGATTATTGTATGTGATTTTATTCTTCAATCAGTTTTGTTATAATTTTAAATAAAAGAATTAGAACTTTTTGCACACTTGACATAATACATTGTTTATCATGTTTACAATGCTTAATTAATATTTTATTAACTTTTGAATTGCACATTTGAACTATGATTATACATTTACATTAGTACATATATACATTACATGAAATTTACATATGTAAAGATCTCAAAATCTGTGTGTTTATTTTGAAACTAAATGTTTATCTTTTTAACTGTATGTTAAGCTTATGAGAATGAAAGCTACAAATGTTGTGTACAAATTATCATCAAGTAAGTACATTGTACATGTAACTGCTCACATTAATTTGTTAATGATGAGGCAGGGATCGTTCTTATGTTACTTAGCAACAATTAGATGTCATATGTTTCCAACAGACTCACACCTAACTTTACAGGAGCAGACAATTTATCTTTTTAATGCTCCTTTCAATTTCTTTAAAAACATGGTGTAAGTACAATGGAAACCCTCTAAACTGGTTCCTCTATAAATTGGTTTCCTCTCTAAATCGGTCAAATGTTCCGGTCCTGATTTTATAACTACATGTAAATAATTAAAAATTCCCCTGTAAACTGGCATCCCCTCTAAACCAGCCAAATGACCTGGTCCCGGGCTTGGCTTGTTTAGAGGGGTTCCACTGTGTTTGCGTGAAAATGGTTAATTGACTTTCAATGAATCTTTAATTATGTTGATGATGAAATTGTTAATAAACTTGTATTGTTGGATGTTGTAAATTTTTAAATAATGTGTCTGTTAAATCAAATGGTTGAGTATTTGTCACAAAGTGTCTACATATGTGAATGTGTTTTATATATGTTTCTAATTTGTGACAGAAGGGCCTCATTTTGTCTTTATTATCCCTACAGGGATAGTTTATTCAAAAGTTTTTCTAGAATTAAGCTTTATTGGCTATAAGTAATCGGTTTATTTTTTCTGATTAAATGCATTAATTTCTGTCATCAAAATCTTATTTTTGTAATAGTTTTGGCTTGCTTTCATGGTAAAATTTTCATTCTTGTACAGTTTTGCAACTCTAAATTTCTACATTTTTGATATAATAATTTTGTTTAAGCTAGTACAAAGAGTTTTAAATTCTTGTGAGCTTAGTAGTAAGGGTATTGAGCGTGTCTAGGCGACCCCCCCTTTGGGGTGGCGTCGGTTTTCGCTCGCTTCGCTCGCTCAAACCTCCCTAGACACGCTCAATACCCTTACTACTGTTGTAAAAAAAATATATTTGGAAATGTAAAAAATATATACATACGAATGTACTGTAAAATAAATATATTTGGAAATGTAAAAAATATATATGTACGAATGTATGTAATATAAAAATAATAAATATAATATTAGTCGGAATTTGTCCATCGAGAAAAAGGAGGTCAGGGGAATGAAGAAAATAAAATTGGGGTGTGGGGTACTAGACAATTGGCGTTCCGATATTTGGGGGGTTTGTGAAATAAAAAAAATATATGTGTTGTGGAATTACTTAAATATATCTAGAGCATTTTAATATAATTCAATCAACAGCGACGCCACGGTACATTCTGTTGTTGAGTTCCCCTGTAAGCAAATGAAGTTAATAACATCCGAAGTATCAACTTCAAACGGTGGTTGGAAATTATCATGTTTTCTTGTAGTTGAATGAAGTGTAATTTCACAACCTTCCAATATTTTTCCATTTATAGATATACCCACTTTAACTTCACCAATCAGCCATTTACTTGAAAGACCCATTCCTAATATTCGACCCCGACGAATCATGACATAACCAACAGAATTAGTTTTACATCCATTCCCTTGAGAGAAAACTTCATTTCTTGTGATTGCACCTTTGGATTCTGCAGTTATTGTAATTAAATAAGTTTTTTTCCGCATCTGTTCAATAATGTTTAGCATTGAATTATTATTTATTGTAAGTTTTTTAAATCTCTCTTGTAAATCATCAAAGCGATCATTTTGTATATTTATTTGATCCATCATTCCACTTCTGTTAATGTGAACATCTTGTTGAAATTTTGTTATTCTTGATTCAAGGTCGGCGGTGGGTTTTATTTTATTCAATAAATTTTCAATATATTCTTTTCGTTTCTGTTTCTTGATTCCAAAGATACTCATTTTTTATAAGTAAAAATCAAAACTCCGTAATCTGTAATTCTTGTTCATAAAAACTACCTTTAATTTCTTCACCTTTTAAATCTTTTATTTTATAAGTAACAGGATTAGTATTTAAAACTTCTTCAATTACAAATATTTCGGTTCTCCAACGAGTGGTATAACCTTTTTCAAATTTATCTTTCTTTTTTGATATTCTCACTCTATCTCCAACTTTAAATTTAGGTTGTTTGGTTTCATTTTCTTCTTCTGGATATAAATTTTCATATACTATTGATTTATTTTCCAGTTTACTCGCTTCAACAGGTGTCATTTTAATTGAAGAATGAACTGTATTATTATAATTATTAACTAATTCATCTAATACATCATAATATTTAGTAGTTTCGTGAGCAGTAAAATATTTAAACATATGTTGTTTCATTGTTCCTATCCAACGTTCTACAACACTTGATTTTTCTTCATTCTCAGTTGAATATAATTTTATGTTATTATCTTTTAATAATTCTTTTACTTGTCGATTGTAAAATTCTGATCCTTTATCCGACCAAATATACATTGGTTTTCTTTCTTTAAATAATGTTTCAAATGCTTCACTTACCGTTGCTCCTGTTTTATTTTTTAAAGGAATCAACCAACCATATTTACTAAAAATATCTATAACTGCTAATAAATATTTATAGTGTTTATTTTGTTTTGAATATTGTTGCATATCTACCAAATCAACTGCCCATGTTTGATCTATTGAATGAACATGAACACGTCTTTTAGGAAAAGATTTTACAACTCTATGATGTAATTCATCTGCTAATTTATTTGTCAGACCACCTATAAATCTATTTTTTTTAGATCCACATTCAGAACATTTAGCTTTTAACATTTGTCTATTATTGGCAGTTGTTACTTGCTCCACTGAATTATTTTCAGTATGTTTTTTACAACGTAAACAATATATTTTTCCGACCTCTCGATTTGGTTGCTCCATTTTTAATATATTAAAATTGATTTCTTTAAAAATAATGGAAAGAAAAGTTTGTACAAAGTGTAATATATATAAATATTTATATGAATATCATAAATCAAATGGTAGGGCGATGGGTGTTAAATCAGCATGTAAAGAATGTAACAAACCCATGCAACGAAACCATTATTTAAATAATAAAGAAAAATACAAAAAAGCTTATCGAGAATTTATATTAAGAAATCCTGATTATCAACATGATTATTATTTTGAAAATAAAAATAGGTACCTAATTTAAAATTGTTTTTTATAAAATAGGTACCTGATTGAAAATTGTTTCTTTAAAAATAGGTACCTAATTGAAAATTGTTTCTTTAAAAATAAGTACCTGATTGAAAATTGTTTTTTATAAAATAGGTACCTGATTGAAAATTGTTTCTTTGAAAATAGGTACCTAATTTAAAATTGTTTTTTATAAAATAGATACCTAATTGAAAATTGTTTTTTATAAAATAGGTACCTGATTGAAAATTGTTTTTTATAAAATAGGTACCTGATTGAAAATTGTTTCTTTAAAAATGAGACCCCAAAACCCCAAATTATTCAAAGACCTTATCACTGAAATAGATATTGATGATATAGATGAATATGATATAACTAAATATATAAACTTATTAAAAGATAAAATAGTTATTAATCGATTTCCTTTGAAAATAAAAATAACAATAACAAGTGAATTTTTAACTCCTATGTCATTTGATATAATAGAAAGTCATTACTCTCATCCTGCTCAAGTTATCCTATCACAAAATAATTTATCCAAATTTTATGAAAGTCTAATAGATAAATTTGAAGCTTGGGTAGATAAATTTCAAGAAAGAGGAAGTGGTTTTGTTTTTAGAAATATTAAAAGTGTAAAAGTAAAACAATATAAATATGGTAGTCAGAAAGCTTCATCTTATATTCCTATTCAATTTAAATCAAGAAATATTATTAATGTGAAAAATACAAATGATAATAAATGTTTTCTTTGGTCCGTATTGGCTAAACTATATCCCACTTCCGAGCATAAATATAGAGTAACCAAATATAAAGAACATGAAAATAAAATTAATATGAAAGGAATTGAATACCCTGTTAAAATAAAAGATATCCCAAAAGTAGAGAAACAAAACAATCTAAGTATCAATGTATTTGCTTTGGCGAAACAAAAAAATAAACAATCTTTATATCCAATTTATATTTCAAATGCTACCAACCGGACAATTGATCTTTTATATATTGAAAGTAATGGAAATACTCATTATTGTTTAATTAAAGATTTAGATAGTTTTATGTACGATAAGAATAAACATAAATCATTTACATGTAGAAATTGTTTACAAGGATTTCAAAGAGAAGAAACACTAATAAAACATAAAGAAATATGTTATGATAATGAATATTGTAAAACCATAATGGTAAAACCGGAGAAGAGTATTCTTAAATTTAAAAATTATCATTTTAAAAATAAATTACCATTTGTTATATATTGTGATTTTGAATCAAACAATATTCCAATAAAGTCATCTCAACCAAATCCTAACGAATCTTACATAAATCCAATATTTAAACAAGCAATAAATAGTTATGGAATATATGTTAAATCTGATTGTCCACAAATATATAAATCTCAATACTTTTCTTATGTTGGTGATGATGCAGTAAAAAAATATATGGAAAAAGTAATGAAGATATTCAAAGAAATAAATTATAATATATACCTTAACGAACAGAAAAAACCAAAATTGAATACATATGAAGAAAAAGAATTTCAGGAAGCAACCAATTGTTATATATGTGGAGTTGAGTTTTCCGAATCTCCCGAGTTGGAAATAAGAAAACATAAAAAAATAAATGTGAAGAAGTTTAAATCCGTGAATGAAAGACATATAAGATTACGAGAAAAAATAGATAAACCCAAACTAAAATATATTGTTGATAATCCAGATAAATTCAATTTGGGAAGTAGATATATTAAAGGAAATCAAATGGATCATGATTCACAATTACAATTATTAAAAGATTATCTAGATGAAACTAATGAATTTGGAGAATGTATCATGTCTTATCACCAACGTAATAAATTTGGAAGATATTGGACTAATGAAAAAATGGGATTACAAAATATGAGTAGAAGAATTAGACATACACTATGTAAAGATAATATGATTGATATTGATATGAAGAATGCCCACCCCACTTTACTATCATCTTATTGTCATAAAAATAATATTAAATGTGGTGCACTAGATTATTATATCAATAATAGAGAAGAATTATTAGTCCAATATGGTAAATTGAAAAAATTATCTAGAGAAGATTCAAAAAAAGATTTATTAGCTATTCTCAATGGAAGAGAAATAAATATGAATTGTAAATATCCCGATTGGTTTGTTGATTATTACAAAGGGATGAGAGAAATAATAGATAAAGTTTGTGAATTTAATCCATCTTTGGTTGAACTTGCAACAAAACAAAAAAAAGAAAGGGGGTCAGATTATAATATTAAAGGTTCCGCAATTAATCTATTGTTATGTGATATGGAAAACAAATCATTGATGGCAGCATTTGATTATCTAATAGAACAAGGTGTTGAAGTTGGTGCATTGGTATTCGATGGTTTGATGATTTATAAAAATGAAAGAGATATCGAAGAATTGTTGAAGGGATGTTCAAAAGCTGTAAAAGAAAAAACAGGAAATGATATAATATTTACAGAAAAAATAATGGATGAAGGATATAATATAGACATATCCTCCGAAACGCAAATTAGAGAAACCCCCCAGTCACGAACGAAAATAAGAGAACATTGTCATTATACTGGAAAATATCGAGGTGCAGCATGCCAATCTTGTAATACCAAAGAAGGCAAAGCAACAAAATTAATTCCTGTATTATTTCACAATGGTTCTAATTATGATTTCCACTTTATAATTGAAGAATTGATGAAATACGAAAATGATTATAATAAAGTAAAACTTCTTTCTAAAAACTCAGAAGAATATATTTCTATAGAATATGGATCATATTATAAAAAATTAAGATTTCTAGATTCTTATAGATTTATGTTGAAAGGTCTATCGGACATTGCCAAATCAATTGATAATTTTCCTATTTTAGAAAGTGAATATCCAACATGCAAACACGAAGAGCTTGCTTTATTAAAACGAAAGGGCTTTTATCCATATGAATATGTAGATTCTATAGAAAGATTAAAAGAAACAAAATTACCTCCAATAGAAAAGTTTTATTCTACTTTAAAACAAGAAGGTATAACAGAAAAAGAATATGAACACGCACAAGATGTTTGGAAAATATTTAAATGTAAAACTCTACAAGATTACCATGAGCTATATTTAAAAACCGATGTGTTGATATTGGCGGATGCATTTGAGAAATTTAGAAACTTCTTCCTACAACATCATGAAATTGATCCATGTTATTGTTATTCAGCCCCAGGACTTACATGGCAATGTGGTTTAAAATATACAGGAGTTGAATTAGAATTATTAACAGATTATGATATGTTACTAATGTTTGAAAAAGGAATAAGAGGGGGGTTTTCTGGTGTTTTGGGACCACGACATGTAAAAACTTTTAATAAATATACACCCAATTATCATAGTGGTGGAAATAGAATATTAGATGAAAATGAAATGAAAGAATGTTTAGAAATATTGAAGAACGGTGGTGATTTAAATGATTTTCTTGAAGAAAAATTTTTATTATATCTTGATGCTAATAATTTATATGGTTGGGCAATGTCACAACCTTTACCAACTAAAGATTTTAAATGGGAAGAGAATCCAGATTATTATTTAAATATCCCAAAAGGTAGAGGTTGTATAATAGAATGTGATTTAGAATATCCCGATGAATGTAAAAAGAAAACAATTAAATATCCATTGGCACCAGAAAAGATAAAAGTAACCAAGGAAGAACTTTCATCGTATCAGTTAGAATTATTAGAAAAGGACAAAAAAAAGCTGTAAGTAAAGAAGAAAAACTATTCTTAACATTATATGATAAAAAGAAATATATTGTTCATCATAGTATTTTAAAAGATTATATTAAACTTGGTATGAAAGTTACTAAAGTATATAGAACTATTTCTTTTGAAGAATCAAATTGGTTGGCAAAGTATATTAATTTTAATACCGAGCAGAGAACAAAATCAAAATCTGCATTCGAAAAAGATTTATGGAAGTTAATGAATAATTCGTTTTATGGTAAGACATTAGAAAATATTAGAGGAAGAAGTGAGATTATATTATCTTCCAATAGAGAAGAAGTAAAAAAATATATAAACAAACCAAATTTTAAAGACTCAATAATATTTAATGATAATTTAGTTGCTATAATTAATAATGTTACATCCGTTAAATTTAACAAACCTATTTATTTGGGACAGGCTATATTGGATTATTCTAAACAATTAATGTACCAATTTTACTATAATGTTGTAAATGAATTTGGGCCAAGGAATAAACTTGTTGCAAGTGATTCAGTTTTAGGTAATACTCCGTTGATACTAAGGCGTCGAAATAAAATATTTATTCGTAAGATAAAATATGAATATTTAAATGGTAAATTTTATCATAAACCAGATGATAATATTGAAGTTTGGACAAGTAGAGGATTTTCTAAAATAAAAACTGTAATTAAACACGAAACGAATAAAAAAATATTTAGGGTTGTCACATCATTGGGATTTGTTGATGTAACTGAAGATCA
This sequence comes from Lutraria rhynchaena, assembly GCA_008271625.1. Taxonomy (NCBI): domain Eukaryota; kingdom Metazoa; phylum Mollusca; class Bivalvia; order Venerida; family Mactridae; genus Lutraria; species Lutraria rhynchaena. The sequence goes on from VIBL01000141.1 coordinate 151,178, forward strand.
TTCTTTGATTAAAGATAATAATGAAATAATTAAACCTAAAGATTTAACATTAAATACCAATCTTCTATTTAATGATAATTATAAAGAAAATTTAAATCCTCCTTTAAAAAGAGACTTCTTAAAATTAGAACCAAAAACTTTGGAAGAGAAAAAAGCTTTCATCGAAGGTTTCTTTTTGGCGGATGGAAGCAGTGGAATTTATCAATACGAACGTGGAACAAATTATTCTTGGAAGTTATATAATCAAGATTTGGAACTTTTAAATAAATGTTTAAAATGGTGTAGAGAAATTTATCCAACTGATTTTAAAATAATCGATTGTATGAGATCATCTCGTGTATATGTAATTATTCCGAAGGGGAGAGGAAGTCATGAAGCAATGGCAGAAGGATTTAAAAAATTTTATACCAATAAACGTGAAAAGTACATTCCACGTAAAATTCTCAATAAAGATTACAACTACAGATTATTTTTCTTTAGAGGATTTTATCAAGGTGATGGTTATAAAAAGGGGAAAGATTGGCAATTTTGTTTTTCACAAAAATCCAAAATTACATTTTCATGTTTGCACTACCTTATAACATCTCTAGGTTATAATACAAATGTTAATACATGTAATACTAGACCGAATATATTTTTCTTAAACATAACCAAAAAAGAACAAGTCGCCAATGTAAAAAAGATAATACCATTGGGAAAACAAGAAAAAAATGTTTATGATTTATCTACCGAAACTGGAAATTTTAATTGTGGATTTCCATTGATCGTAAAAAATACTGATTCCGTTTTCATATCAGTTAAAACAAAAGATATTTATGAGGATATGAAAAATATAAAAGATTATTTAGATACATCAGATTATCCCAAAGATCATCCTTTATATTCTGAAAAAAATAAAAAGGTGATTGGCAAATTTAAAGATGAGTTAAATGGTAAAATTATGAATGAAATAGTTTACTTGAGGAGTAAGGCATATTCTTTTACATATTTGGACCATGCCCAAAACATAAAAGAAGAAAAGAAATTAAAAGGAATTGGAAAAACTACAATTAAAAAAGATATAAAATTCAATGATTACAAAGATTCTCTATTTAATAATGAAACTAAAATGAATAGAATATATACATTAAACTCCGATAAACATAATATGTACATCAATGAAGTTAATAAAAAAAAGTACAACACCATTCGATGATAAAAGATATATACATGACAACGGAATAGATACTTCACCATATGGATCTCTTTATTTTATTTAGCTTAATTTCCATGTAATAAATCCAGTTAATGCCATACCACCAACAATAAATGCAATCTCTCTATTCTTCTGGTCTTCCGATGGATTATAAAAATCACTTAATGTAGGTTTAGGAGGTAAATCTGGTAATTGTTTACCGGTAATATAATAATAATTCTTCATTGCTTCATCGGCGTTATCAAATTCATTCATAGCGTGATGTTCCTTTTTCAGTTGTTCGTTAATAAAATCTATTCTTTGTGTTCTTTTTTCATTCCATTCAATCTGGGCTTCTTCCAATTGTTCCATTGCCTTATTATGTCTTTTTCTCTCTTCATCACTATTTCTTCCCATATGTGAAAATAAATAATTACTACCAGAAAAGGCTAACGCATTCACAACTGCTCCACCAACCATCATTGCTACTGCGCTTGCCATTTTTATAGGATTATTTCATAATATCGGCTGGAATAATACCTTGTTTAACCAACATATCTCTTGTTGATATTGCTAGCAATATATCAACAGTTAACATTCCAATATCCGCTATATTAAAATCTACTTTTGGAGGTGTTTTTCTTAATATTTTTCTACCTAGTTCCGAATACCCAACCGTTAAAATACTTATCACCCCCGAATGATATAACATGTTTGCTATTTGTTTTCCGTCTATTTGTGAAGTCATTTTTTATATAATAAATTTAGTTAAATTCAAATGGATCATTTTCTTTTTTTTATCAATTTCTTTCTTAGCGGGTTGTCGTTGTATGGCTGGCTGTTGTTTGGATTTATATATATATATTCCCAATACGACAACTCCAATTAGATATAAAGATATATAATTTTTTATCTTGAAACTTTCCAATATATTTGTACGTTGAATTTCATCTTTTGTTATCGGGCTTCCTTCTTGGGGAGATTCCCTCCCTTTTACTTTCTTCATTGATTCAACTTCTTTTATTTTTAATTCGGCTTTTAATTTTTTTGCTTCAGCACCTTTTTTACCAGCTAATACTCTTTTTGGATTTTTAGTTTTGACTTCGCTCGTAATATTTTCGCTCATCTTTTTATATAGTAATATTTTCACTTTTTTCTTCGTCTTTTCTTCGATTTCTCCTCAGGTCCAGAGACTATATGTTTTATTGTTGTTATCATGGTTGTAAAAGGTGCAAGATACATTCCATATCTATAATACAATTCACAACATGCGTTAGTCAAAGCATGATGGATAAATGGATCATCTTCCAAATCTTGTTTTAGTTTTGATGGATTGGCAGTATTAAAATATTTTGATATTCCCATAACATATAAATTAATAAAAGTATTTCCCAATGTATCTGTCATATTTGCTCCCAATCGAGCTTCATATCTACGATATAATTTATTTATTTGTTCTGGCGTCATTGTATCAATATCTGTCATTTGCAAGTCTTTACCAAGATATTGTCTACTTCCTCCACCTGCAATGATAGCTGATAATCTTTCACGTTTTGTTTCAATATTTTGATCATTCACTTTTTGATCATCAGCGCATTCCTTAAGCAATTCTTCAGCATCCATTTTTATAGGTATATTTTTAAGCATTGCTAAAGCATTACTTAAGCATTGCTTTTAGCAATTCCCCGTACATATCTTAAGCATTGCTTTTAGCAAATTTAGCATTGCTTTTAGCATTGCTTTAGCTACCGCTTAAATGAACGAGAAGCATTGCTTAGCATTGCTTTAGCATTGCTTTAGCATTGCTTAGAATTGCTTAAGCATTGCTTTTAGCAATTTTCCCGCACATATCTTAAGCATTGCTTTAGCAAATTTAGCATTGCTTTTAGCAAATTTAGCATTGCTTTTAGCATTGCTTTAGCATTGCTTAAGCTACCGCTTAAAGTGAGCGAGAAGCATTGCTTAAGCATTGCTTAGAATTGCTTAAGTAAATTTAGCATTGCTTTAGCATTGCTTAGAATTGCTTAAGCATTACTTAATCAACTACCCAATAATCGGTAGGTTGGTCAGTTTTCAAAATTAATTTACTATGTTTCATTTTTTTCAATTCTTCCTTTATTCTTTGTCGTTCTTCCAATGTAGGAATAACATCATTCTCTCTTAAACAATTTTCAAAACTATCCCTGTCCTTGGTGTAGAATATACATAACCATTTTGTTTGTTCTCTTAAATCTTTCAAAACCGAATTGTATCTTTGTGATATAACCCAAACCGATTGTTCGGCATGTCTTCCAGAAAATGCCAACTCCGATAACATATCTTTTTTCTTTGTTAATTCTTTTGTAGCACTGCAATCATCAATAATATATAGAGTTGGATGACCGGCATATTTTTTGAAGAACATTCTTAGTAGTTCTTGTAATTTTTCTTCCCCCTTAATTATTGGATTTACAATTATAATATTCTTCGTTTTTGGGTTTTTAACATCACCAATCCACTCACGATTTTTGTAGGCCTTGTTCCATTGAATTGTTGGGCAAAGTATAACGATATATATAAATATATTCTATATTCACCCTCGAGTAAATCTAAAACAAATTCAGTTTTCCCACAACCGGTTTGACCACATATAATTGCACAATGTGGATATTTTGGTAGTTCCATTTATTAATAACTAATTTCTTTAAATCTACCATCTTCAAAATTAATTTGTGCATCTTGTATAACAAATAGATAAACATTTATTGTTTCATCATCTCCTGCTTCTTTAGTTATTTGTATTGTTATACCTTCTGATGCATTTTCAATTCTTCTTCCCGAACCATGAAGAGAGTTATCATCCGTTGAACGTAAATCCAACCACAATGCATAATTGTTTGTTAGATATTTTTCTAATGTTGTATCGGTGAAATATAAATCTTTTATAACCATATTTGTTTCTTTATTTTGTTTTGAATTCAAAGCAAAAAATTTATTTATTTCATCCCACTGTTGGTATGCTTTCATTCCTTGACTGTATAGTTGATTTGGTACACCTTCTATTGTCATTTCTACTTTTGTTATTTCTGGATTGTAATAATTTTGAGTTGATGTTATCTCCGGATCTTCAAACAACATTAGAATACCTTTCATACTTCTAGCAGGAACATTTAGATTAATATTCCATAATGTATCAGATTTGTTTTTAGTTATTTTTCTATGTCTAAGTATTCTATCATACAAAATAACCATTTTACCACCAACTTGTTGACTTATTTGTCTTGCGAATCCGGTATCAGAAACGGTATCAAATTCCAAGCAAATATTTTTGATTGAATAACTTGAATCGGGATCTGATGATTTGATTACTTTGTTATAATCGTTAAATGTAAGTTCATATTCAAGTCTATCACCAAGACCAGCTTGATAAAATGGCATGTGAGTATTCAATAATTCAAAATCTAGTGGAATACAAAATCTATTTCCATATGCTTTTGCAACAGCTTGATCTTCTTTGTCCGCCGAAGCATTTTTGGATCCAACCCTATGTCTTAACATATTGGGTTTACCGATGCCTTGGTATGCCATATTTGCTCGTTCAGTTGGAGATTTCCATAAATCAATATAACAATGGTAAATATCACTATCATCAATAGACATAACTTCATTTCCACTTATTCTAATTGTGGTTTTCTTAATTATTAATCTTCCTATATTTTGAAATATAGTTGCATTTACATCTTTAGAGTTTATTTCAATTTCAAATGCCAATCTAACTGTACCTGGAACAATAACATCATTAGTACCTAGATTAGGAAATCTCACCAACAATTGTTGATTTTGATCAATAGTTGAAGGATTATTGGTAATTACAACACTTTGACGAATACCTCTAACACCACGTGGTTCTCTTATTTTTCTGTATGGATTTAATTTGTTTCCGTAGGCCGACATTTTTTAAAGATAAAAAATAGCTTAAAAATGGCTGAAGGTGGTAGAATGGAATTTGATAATCCTGCATTTGATAAAGATGATTACGATGTAGATGATTACCGTGAGGACGAAGAAGAAACATATTTTATGGATGAAGAAGAGTTTCAAAGACTATCGAATATTAAATTTAAAATATTGGATAATTTTGTGGGGGCTGATCGTGAAAGAGAAACCGGCACTTTGTTAGAAATAATGTTAAAACGATTTTATGAAAGAAATGACGAACGAGTGAGAAGTAACGATAATTACTTTTTGAAACAGGATGGAATGGGTAGGCTGGTGTTTGGTATTAAAGTCGGGGGTCGGGATTACAACCTCTCATATTACAAAACAAAAAACCCCGATGAATTAATGAATTTTTATTCATTCGACACACTTCAGGGGAGATATGGTGTTGATTTTGTTAGAAGTGAATTGGGAGTAGAAAATTATCAACCTCATGCTGGTCGAGTGTATTATGGTAGAAAGGAGTTAAGACAATTAATTGAGGAAAGAAACAAACCACCACTACCGGCAGAGGCCGCTGCAAAATTACAAAATGCAGAGAATAACCTACCCGATGTTGAAAATGTGGAAATGACCGATTTACCCAATGCAGCTGAAACTACAAGGAAAGAAGTGGCAACTTTCTTTGACGAACTGGACGAACAATACAGGGGAATTCATAGTGAACAAGGAATACAAACCGATATGACAAAGAGAGAAATGGATGGTATCCTTAAAGCTATTACCAGTGTAAAAGAAGAGACTGCAAATGAATTAGCAAAATTATCCGAAACAAATAAAGACTTGGCAAAAGAAAAAGAAAAATTGGAACAAGCTAAATCGGACAACGATGAATTTCAAATAGAGAGAATAAAAAGTAGAATAAGAGATTTAGAGCTTGAGAGAAGTGCAAGACTTGAAGTAATTGAAATTAATAGAGATAGATTACGTACCCAAATTAATAGAATAAAAGAAACTATATATAAAATATTAAATGAAGATACAACATTGGCTGAAAGAATTAAAACATTATTCAGAGAACAAGGAGTTACAATTGTTAGTCTTTTAACTGCTTTTGGTATGGTTATTGGTGTTATCGTTGAAACTATTATTCCTACTACAGGTGGAGGTGGAACTATTCCTACTCCTTCTCCAAAACCCCCCAAAAAAGATGGTATAAAAGAATGGATTAAAAAACAATTAGCCAATCTTGGAAAACTATTAGCCAATCTTGCAGGAAAAGCAGCAGCTGCATTACCTGGTATAATTGGTTCTATTGTGTCTTGGTTATTTTCAACAACTGGAAAAGTTGTTAATTGGTTTGGAGAACATTTATTGGCTTTGGTCGTTCTTGTTGTTGGACTGTTATATGCAGCCGCTAGGGAATATATATTAAAATAATACCCATTACTATACTTCCCACTATTAATGCTGTTTTGTTTTCTTCATGTTGTTTTGCATCTTTCTTCGTTTCGATAGATTTGGGTATAGATTTTTTCGTTTCGGGTGGAAGTTCTGGAAGAGATTTCTTCGTTTTAGTTCCCATAAGTTCTACATGATGCTTCGGTGGAATAGGTTGATTATTCACACTATTATTTATTCCAAGCACTTCATCATCGGTGGCTACCACAATCTTATTGTTATAATCTTGAATTGTCCCAATTCGTAATTCCGTATCACTGGGAGACATGTACAATCCAATTCCATAAACATAGTCAACTTTACTTCGTGCATATTTTAATGTGTTTTGATACCTTGAAATTTGACTTGGTAAATCCACAGGACTATTAATAGCATCCTCAACATTTGCAAGGAATTGTTTTTGAGCATCAAAAGCTGTTCCTGTTCCAAGTATAGTTGTTCTTGTTTGGGATTGGGAACTTAGTATAGCCCAACAATAAGTTCTTATAGATTCATTAATCCGTTCAATTCCTGCTCTTGTAAAACCATTTGATACATCAAGAATAAATGTCGTCCATGTATCTTTAATATCATCCGATTGTTGAATATAATCAATATGAACTTTTTTAGGTGGTAAATATTCACATGATGAAATACCACAACGTCTACCACCCGGCACTTCTGGTCCAAATGTCATTTTTGATAAATCTAGATCGGTTGCCGTACTACTAACAACGTGTTGGGATGAATAATCATGTCTAAAATCTGTACGTTTCCAAGCTGTATGACTTGTTGTATAAATAATTCCAAGACCATCATTTTGTCTCCAGTCCGAATTGGGATCTACATCAAACTCTTTACATATTCTTTCATATGCACCTCGATCATACCCACTACTAAATGCATTCCAACTTTTATCTTGTGGCAGTGCAATAGATAATTCAAATAGAATTCGTCTTGTTTGGTAATAAACATGAAACAAAAATAATGATCCGGTCAATCCACCCGCCTTCAAATGATTGTTTAAATCTATACCACAACCTGTAGTAGCACACCATATTGCAAAATTTAGTTGATTTTGCCAAAATGATAAAATATTTGTATTCCAGCGTTGTACTATTTCATTTGATGCTACATGTGGTAAAATATATTTTTCGAATACATTTGGGAAATCTACGTTGAAACTTTTTCCAGATGATGAAATAATAATATTTTGTTTTATAATGTTGATTGACTTCTTGTTAAATACTCCGGCACCGGGATAAAGAGCTTCATCGTTATACTTAAATTCTTTTGGTGTCATTTTTTTATTTTTAAAAAATGTATCATACGATTTCCGATATCGATAAAACAATAATCTTACAACAATATATAGATAACAAATATAGTAATATGAGAATTGGATTGAAGAGTTTTACTTATACTATAGGTTGGTATAATTTAATTGACGAACATATTCAAAAAATTGGTGAACGTGCACATAAGATTACAAATGGTTATTATAGTTTTCAAGAAATAGTAGATATATTTCTAAATAATAATATTATATTATCCGTAAACGAAACAAATGGTATTGTTTCTTTAATTACCCCCACTGAAATAAAAATAACCAAAGGTTTATGCCGAATATTAGGATTTGGAAATAAGAAAAAATTTATAAATGCCGAAAATCCACACTATGGTATCAAAACAATAAATTTGTTACCTTATAAACAACTTTATATTCATCTCGATCAGATAAATAGTGCTTATAATTTTTTTGATGGTGCTCCTAGTAATATCCTTGGTGTTGTTTCTGTTGAGAATAGAGCGTTTGGTGATGTTGTCCATACACATTTTGATAATCCAGAATACAAACAATTGGCACATGGTAATATTTCGGAATTAAGTATAAGTGTTCGTGATGAGAACAATCAGAAGATAAACAACAATGGATTACCAATTGGTTGCGTATTGGAAGTTATATAATTTTCCCTTAAAAATTAAACAACCAACAGCCCCGAATTTATATCCAGAATTACCCAGTGAAGATGGTAGAGATGAAGGAGGACAAAATTATAGATTGCAGAAAATATCGGAAATTGAGAAAACATTAATCAACGAAAGAGATACTCGTAAAGCATTATATAAGAAATATAAACGTGGAATTAATATTACCGACGGTATTGATAGCATTCTAATATCAATGTCTGTTATTTTAGCAGGTATTGGTTTGGCGGTTCCAATTTTATTTCCATTAGAAATTGCCGCTGTTGTATGTGGAAGTTTGGGTGCTTGTGTAAAAATTATTAGACGTAAATTATTTACAAAAACACAAAAACATTATAAGATTGAAACTATTGCCGAAAGTAAATTGAATAGTATAAAAGATTTAATTTCAAAGGCTTTGACAGATGGTAGAATTTCTGAAAATGAATTTAAACTTATATTGGACGAGCTAGAAGAATATAATAATCTAAAAGATATCATACATTCAAAACAATCAGGATTGAGTGAGATAGATAGAAGAAAACTTATTGAAGAAGGTAAAGCTCAGGCTTTGTCAGAATTAAAAAAAAAATAGGAAATGCTTAATTTTATTCAATAAAATTACTATAGTAAATGACCCACCTCCGAAATACCCAACATTAGACATACCTATATTCCCCCTCAGTGGATAAAATCCGACTAATATTATATTTATTATTTTTATATTACATACATTCGTACATATATATTTTTTACATTTCCAAATATATTTATTTTACAGTACATTCATACATATATATTTTTTACATTTCCAAATATATTTTTTTTACAACAGTAGTAAGGGTATTGAGCGTGTCTAGGGAGGTTTGAGCGAGCGAAGCGAGCGAAAACCGACGCCCCCCCAAAGGGGGGGTGGCCTAGACACGCTCAATACCCTTACTACTGAGCTTTGAAAAATTCCTAAATTATTGAATTTTATTCAATAAAATTACTATAGTAAATGACCCACCTCCGAAATACCCAACATTAGACATACCTATATTCCCCCTCAGTGGATAAAATCCGACTAATATTATATTTATTATTTTTATATTACATACATTCGTACATATATATTTTTTACATTTCCAAATATATTTATTTTACAGTACATTCATACATATATATTTTTTACATTTCCAAATATATTTTTTTTACAACAGTAGTAAGGGTATTGAGCGTGTCTAGGGAGGTTTGAGCGAGCGAAGCGAGCGAAAACCGACGCCCCCCCAAAGGGGGGGTGGCCTAGACACGCTCAATACCCTTACTACTGAGCTTTGAAAAATTCCTAAATTATTGAATTTCCTAGCTAGTAATGAAGTATAAACTGTCGTAAATGTGTTTGAGATTGTCATTTGTTTTACATTTTGGAATTTATTGTATTAGTATAAGTACATGATCTTACTTTATCTAGTCTGTGGGTTGTAATAAGAAACTTCAGGTCATTTTATTTTCACACAGTCATGTATGGTGGACAAGAAGTGATTTTGTTTACTTTGTTACATTTTTGAATATATAAATTCATAAGATGTTGATGTCTTTGTTTTAATAAATTTATTTTTTAATAATAATAAAGACACTATTTAGGCAACACAGTTAGGCATGGACCCTATCTTTCTTGTGAACCTCTCAAAATGTAACAGATCTCATACATACAACAGCATTTACAATAATAGATGAAACAAATTGATAAAATGACAAATCTTTAATTACAAAAATAGTATTAGTGCTGGTGCTTTGGGTATGAGACTGTATGAGTTTTCCATAACAAATATATTTGCTTTTGAAGGCACCTAAACTTCAGGCATTGTATTTACCCTCAGGGAGGGAGTTTTAAACAGTAGGTCCAGAATAATAAAAAGATTTCTTAGTGAATTCTAATTTTGTTTTTTTTTTTGTTTAAGCATTCTGTTTGCAGTCAATTAACTTCAGATAATGGGTGTAAAGTTCATGGATTTTTTAGAATTTAGTTAACGTGTAACGGTTAACAGATATACTGGTTAATATTGCAATACGATTTACCGGTTAGTTTTCTCTGAACCAGTTTTTGTAGTCATGGCGATGCCACGAATGAAAAGGTCTCAGAAATATATACAATATATATATATCAGCATTTTCTCTCCATTCTGCCTCCATCATTAACTTATGTATTTGATTTGCTCATCAGTTAAACACTATTTCACTTTGAAAGTACATATGAATTTCATATATAAATATATATAATATTGATACCTTTAAGGCGATGCATGTGCATCAATTCCTTCTTAGCTTTTTTGTGCGAAAAAACAATACGTATTGCAATATATTGCAATATGATTTTTACCGTATTGTTACACCCCTATGTGGTAGTATGTATGCATTGTAGATTCCTAGCTGGAGTGTTTTTTTTGGGGTAATATGAATATTATTCATTTATCCATTTGTTCATACATTTAAATTGTGTTATGTGACTAAGAATTGATCAACTATGGAATGAGAGATGCCGTAACACTGCGACATTGTGACACTTAAGTGCTGGTAATGTTAACAGTTTTTGTATTATTTTTTACTCTGGTTTCACTAAAGGTGACCGAGCAGAGTATTCCACTCCTAGAGGACACTAGAACTGAAGCAGCTCAGTTTGGGGTCCATTTATCAATAAGTGATTTTGTTTTGTGTTTACCAGCATTAAGTGTAACAAGCTGTAGACTGTAGTAATTTTATTAGAATGAACAAGAGACTGTTTAAATTCTTTTTTCTGTAATTCATATTTTTTATTTTGTTTGTTTGTTTGTTTGTTTTCATCATTTCATTATTTTAATAAATGTTTAAAATGTTAATAAACAAAAGTTTTGTTACGTTGTGATGGTTCTCTGTTAATTAAAGTCTGCTACCTATTCTGTCCATCATGCTACAGTATTTTATACGTTTTGTTGCTAGGCAACAGAAATAATTATTGCATGATTTAACTGGATAGAATGTTTCAAAATAATCATCATTTTAACTACTTTACATACATTTATAAGAAAATGAATTTGGAAGCGTAGAAGTTTGTTTGTTATGTACTTATTTAAAGTACAAATAAAATTTAACAATTCAAGATTTGTCAGATTTTATGATGTTTTGTGACGTCAGTGGTCTTATTTAAGTTGCCATGGTTACATAATGTCTGTGAATGGAGAGTTGAAATTTTCAGGTTATATCCATGATAGGATGTTTATTTAAACAAAAATGAATGTGCCATTTTTTGTTCATCTGACCTGACTTTAACCACATGTATACAAACATATTCAACAAGTAACTAGTATTGCCCGCAACACATAATGTCACCTGCCAGTTGCGCCTTGACTCAATATGATAATTAATCTGTATAACTGTCACACATGTATTAAATACAACATTATCAAGTAATCAATACAGAATTTCTTTCACATGGCCTGAATAAAGTTTGTTATTGCAGTATCAAGATTTTTCAACATGTTCTTTACTATCAACATTACCATAGCGACCAGAATTGTAACCCTCGGAGACAACAAAATATCTAATATAATATTACTAACTCAAATACCAAATTTCATTCGCCTATCTTGAACAGTGAAAAGTTATGACACAATCAATATACTTTTGTGGATATTTTTACTATTTCCGTTACCATGGTAACTACAATTTTAAAAATAGGAGAAAATGCATGATCTGCATGTTAATCTTCACATTGCTACCAATTCACATACCAACTTTCATCATCCTACGTTGTTTAGTTATTGAGTTACCGCTGGATCCAGATGTTCTGGCCACATATTTACTAATTCTGTTACCATAGTAACCATAATTCTTTCGCGATGGAGAAAAGAAAATAACGTGCATGGTGTACACATTATCACCTATTCACATACCAATTTTCATCAAGCTAGCTTGTTTAGTTACTGAGTTATCGCGGGATGCAGTTTTGAGTGGACAGACGGAGGGCAAACTTATAGTCCCTTCCGGTGTGAGCACCGGTAGGGGACTAAAACATTCACTAAGACAAAAGTAGAGAATGAATTTTTGATTTATTGTGCCTATGATCTTATTGTTTATTTTTTCCAGATGTCAGTTTGATAAAGTTCTTATCGCTACTTAACAATTGTTGCACAGGGGCGTAACCAGCGAAAGCTTAGGGGTTAGACCTTAATTACATATAATAACGGGTCTTTCAAATAAAACGTGTGGTTCAAAGAAATCGTATTCAGTGCCCCTAATCCTTCCTAATCTCACCATTTTAAGTTCTAACTTAAAAAAATCTCAGACCCCCAGCAGCAGGAGGGGTTAACTGCACATTCAATTACAAAATTACATACAGAGCAACCTCTCCAGAGGGACCCTCTCTTGAGCAACAACCTCCCTTCAACAACAGCATGATTTTTTTCCAACTGAACGATTAACTATCAGTTTAACCTCTCACAATCGTAACTTAAACGTATCTTGGTATACTTTTTACTAGTAATGGTAACCTAAAATGTGCTGTTAAAACACAATCAGATCAAGCATTAAAAGCATACCATAATTTACTTACTATTTTTGATCGAGTCAATTTAAGTATCAAAGCCAAATTGGATTTATCCGATTCCATGGTCGGGCCAATTTTACTATACGGGTCCGAAGTCTGGGGAATTTTTCAATATAACGAAATTGATAAACTTCATTATAAATTCTGCAAACAATTACTTGGTGTTCGTGCAAGTACTCCAAACGTAGCAGTTCTTGGTGAATTAGGTAGGCTACCAATCTATGTCAAAGCTCTTGAAAGATCTATCAAATTTTGGATTAAAATAATGTCTTATCAAAATTCTATTACTTATCTATTATATAACGAACAATGTCAATCAAGTAATTCTAACACATGGGCTTATAAAATGAAAATGTTATTTGATGAACTTGGATATAGTGATATATTTTTAAATTTCAACCAAAATTCCAGTTATCTCCCTTCCCTTAAACGTAGATTACATGATCAATTTATCCAAGAGTGGAGAAACTAGAAGTATCATGCCAAGACTAAATGTTTATAACAAAATTAAAAGTGATTCCAGTTTCTCAAGTTATCTGCGTACGATTGAAAATGACTCATTAAGAAAACAAATTTCCTGCATCAGATTATCGTCTCATTCACTTAATATAGAAGTAGGTTGTACCCAGAATATAATACGAAGAGCGAATTTGCAAAGTATGTACATTAAACCAATTAGAATCTGAATTTCATTTCTTGTTATGCTGTACTCTGTATAATGATATTAGAAAAAAGTATTTTGGTAAAATTTCTTAACCCATGCATCCTGCATGATTGTGCAGTTTGAAAACTGACTTTCAACTAAAACGGCGACTAAAAATGCGGCATCTCTCCTGAAATTCTGATGCAAAATCGGAGACATCGACCGATGAAAACTCGCGATGGATACGTATGACATATGTCAATTATGTGTCATAAATGTAACTACAATTCAGGAGCTAGCTGTTCTGGACAATTTGTCAAAAATCATGCACAAATCTACTCGTACGCAACTTCTTCAGGAAATATTCAACTTAGATCAATGAACATTCAATGTCTTATTAGATAACATTATTTTGCATTGGATATTTTCGAAGTCAATAAAACTATGCTTATATTACTCTGTTTTACATAGAATGCAGAACTATATTATTTTTGGTCCTTTATCGCATTGATTCCATTCCGGTTGTGCGTTCTCGGGTATAGAGCTATAGTTGGCCGATTCGTGGATGGAATACTTAACACACATTTTAAAAACATAGGCATTGTATGATACTATTAAATCGTAAAAATGAATAGGATAATTCCTGTTTTTTATTCCCATGCATAGTATTATCCATTGCATATTTTCTAATTTGAGTTAAAGAACACAACTGCTCCTGCTTTAGACTTCCGTCGACGAATGCGCAAATCGAACGGATACATGGTACATTAGAAACTCCATAGACAGTTTGCAATCCTTAACCGTACAAAAGATAACTCGCATTTTATTTTATTCCTATAATATTTCAACCTCAGGAAATAGAGGAATCAGGAATTTCGCTAATAAGTATACGGCATGTGGTCCAGAAGGTGTCCGGTTTTGGAGTTTTGAATTCCCTATATTTTCACATTTCATTTTCAAATGTGTTAAGATGGTTGCCAGGGAGATGAGAGTGATTGCTGGGGGTGCGAAAGTGGTTGCTTTTGTCCTCAAGGTGGTTGCTAGGCCCGCTAAGGTCGTAAATGTGGTTGCTATGGGCGTTCAGGCGGTTGCTAGGAGGGCGAGACTGGTTTCTATGGACCTAAAATCGGTTGCTATGGGCGCTAGAGTAATTGGTATGGATTTAAGTTGGTTGCTAGGGGCGTTAGAGTGGTTGTTATGGACTTTTAGTTGGTTGCTAGGGGCGTTAGAGTGGTTGCTATGCACCATAAGTTGGTTGCTAGGGGGCGCTAGAGTAGATGCTATAGACCGTAAGTTGGTTGATAGGGACACAAGAGTGGTTGCTATGGACCGTAAGTTGGTAACTAAGGGCGCGAAAGTGGTTTTATGGACCTTGAGGCGGTTACAAGGGGTGCAGGACTAGTGGCTATAGACCTTAAGGCGGTTGCTACGGGAGCGAGAGTGGTTGCTATGGGTACGTGGATGGTTGCTATGTGTCAAAGGATGGTTGCTTTGAAGTCATATTTGTCCTATGTAATACTTGTGTCTTGTTTAGGTTCGATACTAAACCTCAGACCATGTGCGACATTTAGCGTCAGTCGATTTTTTTGCGACGTTTAGCGTCAGCGTTGTGACATTTAGCGTAAGCGTTGTGACATTTAGCGTCAGGGCAATTGACCCCTTTCCTGTTTCGCGCCCCCAAGCGGATTTTTCCGATTGCGCAATCCAAGATGGCGGCGTATGGGGTCATGGTGTAATCTACGATATTACGCCAGTATTTCGTGTTTAGCAGTATTTTATGCAGATAGATCACTATTCTACGACAATTATTGAGAAGCTGTATTGATAACTAAAATATATGCGATATTCAAGCGATATATTTGTCGCTAAAATTAGGTGGAATCCGTCTTGTTTCCGATTTGTATGCACATTAAGTGGATGGGGGCGGTTTTTAAAAAAAGTCATTTCAGAAGAAAGTGTCTATTTTCTGACTTTATTTTTCATGTATCTATGTCTAAACAATTCGTTTAATTGTACCAGTATGTATTGATATTAATGAATCCGTGTAGATCTGGTACAAAGTACATCCTATTGAATCTTGCACAGTATTTGTGCCATTTTACAAAAAAGATGTATAAATTCATTATATTAAAACCACTAAATTAATTTGCAAAAAAAACCCCGAAAAAATGCAAACATATACATGTATATAGGTCTAGGTATTCCAAAAAAAATCTTGGAAAAGCCTTGAGTATAAAAGTTAGGCAGGTTTTAAGATCCTACCAATGACCATTTTCGGGGTGTAATATGTTAGCATATGATTTTTTTCACAATTTTCTTCTTTTCATTCTGAAAGCATTACTTATTTTAAAATATGAGATGTTACATTTTTAATTGTAGAATCCAATGCTGTTTAATTTGGTAAATGGTATATAATGTTGTAGAACAAATACTTTTTTTTTAGACTAAAATAACCAAAATTGGTACCACTGTAGCCAGTGACTTCACTTATTTATCTTTGATAATCTTTTACTCAAAATATTCTCATGAAAATGACTTCAAGAGTCAGTCATAAAATTTGAACATTACAGGGACCTGATTATGTAATGTTACGTAATAATGCTGCCCTTTTGTCAGTTGACAGTTTCAGTGTTAATTGGTCCCTTTGATAACAGTACATCACTTATCAAATCACAGTGTGGGACCAGTATATAGCCAATCAACCATACCATCATGTTGCACAGTGCCAGGATGTATCCCAGACATGACCCTTAATGTGTGAAATTATATAATCTCATTTTTAACAAAACATTACTAACCATGATTGCCGATGCAATAAAATGTGCTAAAGAAAGAGATAGAAAACAGAAGAAAATTGAAACATTTATTGTATCTGTAATTGAAAAATTGTAATTATGATAATAGTGATTTCATCTCCATCTTTTAACCTCTAATTTGATATTTGATTATAAAAAACAACAACATTTATTCTGCTATTAAATTTATAGAAGTTTTTACAGTCTTAACCAGGCAGATAGATAATTGTTGATATTTAATCATTACCAATAAAATTTGAAAATTAGTTGAACTGTTGATATACAATAAACTGTTAATACAATATAGCACTACGATTTGGATGCCGTAAAAACTTTTCAGTCGGCAGGTCATAGATGGGTCGGTCGGGTAACCGGAAACCAACCTATGTTTTTAGACCCTATCAGAAAACATAGTGAATGTGTAACTTTGTTTTCCTCCAATTTAATTCAAGAAATATAATGTAGATATTTTATTTTTCACGTGGATCACATGTACAACTGGAATTTCAGTTAATTGACAAAGGAATGGAACTTCTAAAAATGTACAAATTGCAGTGACCTGTGGTTGTTTTAGTTTGAAAAACATCAGTAAGAAAAAAAAACAATGTGAAGTGCTTACATTACTGCGGAAGTTGATTAATTAGTATACTGAATGGTGAACTGGACATCATTTCACATTGATCTACATCATTTCAGACACATTTCTTCGTTTTGATGCTGTTTACGGCTGCGGCTGTGGTCCAGTGGTTAGAGTGCTGGACTTGTAACCCGGCTCCTTGTAAGTTAGTACTGGTTAGTATGCAGTCCAGGAAAACTGGTCAGGTTTACCGGTCGCTGTATATAAGGGAAATATTGTTGAAAAATGGTGTTAAACCCAAGTGGCAATAAGTTACGTAAAAACAAACAGAAACAAAAATAAACATTTGATGCTGTTTAATATAAATACAGATAAACAGATAATGGCAATTCATGACAACCAAAAATGATAGCTTTCCATTTCACCGAGTGCCACATTACTTTTAGTTATGTCCATCCCAGTTTAGTGTAATGTCCATCCTGCTGTAAATAAGCTGCTATTATATTTTTCTTGGATAAACTTTATTGCCTTTGTCGCCAGTGTGACGATAGTGAAGAATTGATGATCCAGTGTGATTTTGTGATAATTTATTTCATCCCAGAATTGATGATGAAGCAGAGAATTTGTCTTCTTGGAACTGCCGTGGTGCGGCACCTACACGATACAGGAAACCTTATCTAAAATAGATAAAATAAATAAAAGTACATGTATATCATCATGAGCCTGTGTTTGGTAAGACACATGACTTAAGAAACATGGCGAAAATAAACCATAGAAAATATTTGTTCGGTACTATCTTGCATTCCAGGGACCAGGATCGTTATTCATTTACTACCAGCACAATCAGTAGTAAGATATTACGGATCCTGTTGCAGTTTTCAAACCCCCACCAAAAAGGTTCAAACCTCAATTTGAACCTTTCCCCCTCCCAGAAGGAGAAACTTCAACACTACACCATCTCCGTGGTACAAAATCAACCACCATCATTCTCAACCATCTTTAAAGTGCTCATCATTCTAAACCATCTTTAAAGTGCTCATCATTCTCAACCATACTCAAGATGTTCATCATTCTCAACCATACTCAAGATGTTCATCATTCTCAACCATACTCAAGATGTTCATCATTCTCAACCATACTCAAGGTGCTCATCATTCTCAACTCCCCCTTTCGCCTAAAATTATAAATATGAGATTTTCCCCATATTTATAAAAAAATCTTATCCGCCCGGTTTATGATATAATTTTATATGCCCTTTTTCTTGAAAGGTAAATTTCTTATACGCCAAAGGGGTGATTGATATTGTAGAGTTTGGTTTAATAATATTAAACGAGATCTTTGTTATCGATCCAGCTATTAAACGACGCGGGGTAGCCGTACCACTTTACCAACGATTTATTACCTTTACGGCGTATTATTTTCTCGATTCTAAATGTTTCTTGATCGGTTTATTGTAGTTCTTGTTCGTAAAACGTGCCTTGTATTTCTTCCCCATTATAGTCTGCTATTTTATACGTTACCGGTATAGTTTTTTGTACGACAGTCACGGTAAAGATTTCTTCGGTCCATCTCGGTGTTTACCCTTTTTCAAACGTTTTCTTTTTTTCGAGATTCTCACTTTATCACCCACCGAAAATTGCGGATTAAAAGTTTTTATTTTATAATGATCCGGGTAAAGATTTTGCCAAACTCTAATTTTATTTTTCTCTTTACTAGCTTCAACGGGTGTCATTTTTATTGACGAGTGCCTCGTATTATTGTATTGATCAACGAGTTCGTCCAACACGTCAATGTATACCCGTGTGGAATTTGCTGAAAAATATTTCCACATTTTCTCCTTCATCGTTCTATTCCACCTCTCCACCACGTTAGATTTTTCTTCATTTTCGGTAGAATACAATTCCGTTAGACCCTGTACTTCTTTAATGTAAAATTCTTTACCTTTATCGACCCATATTTTTTGCGGTCTTCTTTTTTTAAATATCTTTTTCAAAGCAGTCGCGACCGATTTCCCAGTCTTATCTTTTAGCGGAATTAACCAACCGTATTTGGAAAAAAATATCGATAACAGCAAGCAGGTACTTGATTCCCCGGTTAAATTTTGAGAACGCTTGCATATCTACAATGCAATTTTTTTAGTCCCATCCCGAATCTCATTTTTGTTCCAATAATTGTTCGTACGATATATCTATCCGCTCTCTCTCTCAATGTGGGATTATAAATCCCTTCCATTTCCGCAATCATGTTTTTATCGCAAACTTTATTTCTCGTTTTAGTATCTTTGTTTTTCAAGTAACACACGTCATGATGATACGCCGCTTTATCTATTCTATTTACGGGCTTACTACAACTTTTTGGAGTAAGATCCGGATTCAATCTTTTATTTAATTTTGTTCCAGGTCCAGTGAAATTATGCCCCGGTAAATGCATTTCGAAAGGCAGATTATTTATCGCTTTATTTAATAACGAACCACCCTCAATTTTTATAAATTGAGTTTTTCGCGTTCCACACACCACACATTTTCCCCTCTTCATAGGTCTATTATTTTTCGTTGTTACTCGTTCTATATTTTCCGTATCAGTTGTTTTTTTACATTTGACGCAATACATTTTATTTAACGAGTTATTCGATTTAAATAAAAATGGAAATCAAGGATTTATCTTGGACGAATAAAACCAAACGGTTCAACAATTCTCTTTTACCAAAAAGTATTCGCGGGGAAATCGTTGGCAAATCCGGTTGCGGCAAAACAACTTTGTTGTTAAATTTGTTATTACAACCAGGATGGCTCGATTACGACAATCTACAAGTTTTGGGAAGAGTTTATTTCAACCCAAATACGCTCTAATCCACAAAGCTTTTAAGAAAAAGTTGGACAAAGACGACATTTTACGGCTTTTTAGTATGCGCGATAAAATTGCAGCAAGATATATAACTCCCAGCCAATTTATCGAACTTTTAACTCGCGAACAAGATCCCAAACGTGAAGGTCTTAAATGCGATTTTTACGAAAACGCTTCAGACGTTCCAGATCCGCGAGATTTAAATCCGTCTCATAAAAATTTAATGATTTTTGACGATTTACTTTTGGAAAAACAAAACAAATGCGAATGCTATTATGTGCGAGGACGCCATAGCAATGTCGACTGTTTTTATCTTTCTCAAAATTATTTTAAATTGCCTCGGCAAACGATACGAGAAAATGCCAATTTTATTTGTTTGTTTCAGCAATATATAAAAAATATTAACCACATTTACAACGATCACGTGAGTCAAGATATGACCGTGGACGAATTTAAAAAATTATGCTACGAAACTTGGGCTAAACCTTATAAATTTGTTGTGATTGATTTATCTTCTAAAAAGAATTATGGGAAATATCGCCGCGGTTTCGACGAATTCTATATAATTTAAAACATTTTCTCGCGTACGAAAATGGAAAGTTTGTTACGTGATATAGCTAAAAAAACATCTCCTAAAAGTTCTATGCAAATTGTCGTGTCTGACAATACCACAAAGTTTACGACAATATTTCACCCGCCTTTGGAGCTTGACAAGGATAAACGATACGAAATTGCACTCGTTAACCTCGAGACTTATTATTCGTTCCCAAATATTAGTTCTCATAATAATCATTTCAGATACTCTTTCAACGAAGGTAAAGATTGGGAATTATTTATTATTCCGGAAGGAAGTTACGATATTATAGATATTGATCGATTTATTCGAGAGAAAATGAAAGAAAATAATCACCCCGATAAAATTACGGCAAATCCAAATACGTTAAAATCTAGGATTAACGTGGCAGATAAATTTATCGTTGACTTCAGACACCCAAGGTTTTTGGTTTTGCATCCGCGGTGTACCGATCCGGTATACACGAATCCGAAAATGTGGTTGATATTTTATCCATTAATGCCATTCGGGTTAATATAAATATAATTTCGGGAAGTTACGTCAACGGTCTCGTGCAAAATACGATTTACACATTTTTCCCAAACGTGAGTCCCGGATACAAAATCGTAGAAACTCCGTCAAATTTAGTTTATTTGCCAATTATTCTCTCTACGATTAACAATTTGGAAACCACCATTACGGATCAAAATGGAAATTTATTAAATTTACGCGGTGAAAATGTTACGATCCGATTACATATTAGGGAAATTTAAACGTTTTCCGTTTTGAAGAAAAATAATGTACGAAAATATTCGCGTAAATATTTCACAGGGGCAAAGAGATAAAATTGCTCGCGCGGCTCAAAATGGAACTTCTACAGTTATTCGCTTGGGTAAGGACGATTTAGTCGGCAATGATCTTATTGCCGTAACTCATACTCAAGCGAATAAAATTCGAAAGGCCATGGTGAATGGGGTTGGTTTAGATTTAAGAATGAGTAAAACCCAACTTTCGCATAATTTGAGTGTGGAAGGAGGATTTTTACCGCTTTTAGCCGGTCTCGCTGCTAGAGCTCTTCCTATGGTTGCTGGTAAAGTTTTACCCGCGATGGGAATCGGAGCTCTGTCGGGGCTCGGTAGTACGGCGGTTCAAAAAGCTTTAGGTTCCGGTTTATATATCAAGAAAGGTGGTAACGTTTGTCAAATTGAAACTGACGGCAAGGGTTTGTATTTACAGCCTGCTTTGGGTAGTGGATTGGGTACAGTAGGGGATGGTCTTTATTTGAAAAAAGGAGGTCAAATTTATGACGGACGAGGAATTTTGCTCGGTCAAAATAGCCCGTTTAAAAATGTTCCTCTACTCGGAATGTTTCTTTGAGTTAAACGATTCCGCTCGATTAAAAAAATGGAGTCACAAGAATTGAGATAACGCAAAATCAAAGAAATTCAAGCCATTTTTACCCAGGAAGAATCACAGCGCATTTCTACGGGCTTAAAATATAAAAAATGCCGCAAGATTATCGATACCCTCGATATGTTTTTAGTTTCGCTTCAGTCGGCTTATCCGCTGGAAGTGTTGTACTTTTGTCTACGGTCGTAGCGGTTGCTGCCGCAGGTTTTTCCGCTCTAACTGCCGCGGGTAAATATCTCAGTAAAAGATTTTCGACGAAAGCGCAAAAACACGAAAGAATTAGAATTTTGGCAGCGACCAAATTGAATACCGTTTCGTCCCTTATATCCAAAGCTCTCAACGACGATCAAATTTCGGACGAAGAATTTCAACTCATTCGCTCAGAATTGGATAAATTTTTTGTCATGAAAGAAGATATTCGCAAAACGAGTAGAAAAACCATCAGCCAACTCGATGAGGAATTTAAGAAACCTTTGCCCAAAACGGGGTAGATCAAATTACAAATGTACTTTAAAAACAACGAGCAAATGTACTTTTAAATCGAATTAAAAACGTTTTAATTTTTAGAAAAATATGGCTTTTCTAAAAATTACAGACCCTTCACAAAGGGACAAAATGGTGCGCGAATTTCACGACTTGAAGCAACGCCTCAAGGATAATTTTCTTCAGGAACGCGGCGCTGAGCGAAGTTTACAAGAAGATTTATCGCAAGTTTTTAAACCCATCACGGACGTTCACAAAGTGCTGCCAAGGATATAATTGACGTTCAAAAAAGTACCGCGGAAGAAATTAAAGAAGGGTTGAGCGAAATCCCAGGTGTATTCCCCCCTACAGCGCATGTTGAACCTGGTGAACCTATTGATACATCATCCCTCTACATCAACGAAGAATTATTAGATTTAATTCGTCATCGCGATTCTGATAAACAATTTGGTATAAAGGAGCGCCGCAACGGTTATTTTATGGGCAATAAAAAGGTTGATATAAAGGAAAACAACGATTTGCTAGTAGATGGTGTAGAATATGAAGGCACCCCCGGATTTTGGAATCTTATTACGTCTAAAACTCCGAATGAACATATATACACCGAGGATGATTTAAAAAATTATTTTAAATTAGTAGATCAAACGAATGTTCGGTTTGAAAAATACAACCCCAAGGGCAAGCTGAATACTAATCGATCATTTAACAAAGTTAAATTTTTTAATCACATTTTCGTTACAAAAGGTTCCGGACTTACTAATCCTAATAATCTTTTAGAGAGATTAGAGTTATTGCTCACGAGCAAAGCCGGGTGTAATACCGGATTGCGAAACGAAATATTATCCGTGTGTAACGAGCTTTTACAACGACATGTGATCAATTCCAGTCAATTTAAAACGTTGTTGTCGCTAATTTAAAAAATGCTTGTTCCTAAAAATCGAGGTTTTGTTCGACGCTACGCTTACGGCGGAAGCGGTTTATTCGACTTTTTAGCTAGTTTTTTTCACTAAAAGTATGATGAAAGCAGCCGCCCAAAAAGTGGACCAAGCCGCGCTGGAGGCTGGTAAATCAGCCGCGACGGAAGCGGGTAAAAAAGCTTTAAGCGCGGTTGGTAAAAAGCTGACGGAAAAAGCTAAAAGCGCGCTAACCCCAAAATCTAAAGCCATTTTAGAAAAACATCTTACTCCCGCCGAACCAATTTCACTCGGATCTCTTATTGACGGCAGTGGAATTGATAATTTAATTAAAGAATTTTACCGAAAGTAAAAAATGTTAAATTGTCGAATTTGCCAAGTACCCGATCGAAATTCTGCCGTGGTTTATTTTTCAAAAGCCGCTACAAAATTGCCGAAATTTTAGAACTCCGCGAAACGGTTTATAATTATATGAAAGCTGTTGTGAGATTAACCGACGATCAAATGGACGTCTTTTTGGATCTCCAAGAGCAAGTTAATAAATTTTTAGCCGAAAATAATTTTCCCTCTTTTACGCTCGTTTAGGGAAATAAAATTTACCCCAAGGTCAAAAGAGAGCACACTAGCGACTTTAAGAAAATACTTTTCAAGCGAGTTTTTATCCAAGACGACAAATCTTATCCCCACATTTTTCTCGAATAATTTTTTATTTAAAAGAGATCACCCCGTTTTTTAAAAAATGTACAGTATAACAGAATCTTACGCGGCTGACGAACGGACAGAACGCTACGAATATCACGAGTACGAACCTATTTCGGGCACTAATTTAAACACTCCGGGCGAAATTAGAATAAATGTAGAGACTCAAGATTTATTTACCCACCCGAGCGAAAGTTTTTTACAGATTGAAGGTAGATTGATGAAAGCCGATGGTACGGCTTACGCGGATCCTAATGTTATCACCCTCACAAATAACGGTCTCATGTATCTTTTTAGTCACGTGAGATATCAACTTTCTGGACAAGAAATCGAATCTCTTTTCAATCCCGGCCAAGCCACCACTATGCTCGGAGTTTTGAAATATCCCGATGACTTTTCGAAATCTCAGGGTTTGAATCAATTGTGGTATAAAGATACCGAAGCTACAGCCAATCTGGTCAACAATAACGGATTTAAGGTTCGGCAATTTCTTTTGATTAGAAAGCCGGATCCAAAAGGCACGTTTAGTTTCTGCGTGCCGCTTAAACATTTTTTTTTGGATTTTGCGAAGATTACGATAAATTTTTATACGGGATGAAACAAACGCTAACCTTAGGCAATCTGATGATTATGCTATCTTTAGGGCTAACGCGGCGGATGCTGGTCAAGTCGCTCTCACCAAACTTTCTTGGTTTATTCCCAGCGTTGAACCCGCCGCCTCGCAAAAGGCTGCTTTGTACAAGACGATCGAATCCAAAGCCAGTCTTCCCGTAGGTTATCGTATGAGGCAGTGTGATTCCATCAGCGTTCCACAATCTACGAGTTTTTCGTGGAGGCTTTCAGCCAAGACGAGCCCCGAGAAACCTCGTTGGATTATAGTCGGTTTTCAAACTAATAAAGGCGGTAATCAAGAAACAAATCCTGCCCTTTTCGATCACGTTAATTTAACCAATATGTACGTTACGCTCAATTCCGATAGATATCCCCAAGTAGATCATCAGTTGGATTTTGACCAATACAAAATTTCTCGCGCGTACAAAGATGCGGCCTCGTTTAGATCCAATTTTTACAGTATGGACGAAATTATTTCCAATCCCAACATTTCGCCGGAAGATTATCGCGATCTTTTCCCCATTTTCGTTTTTGACGTGTCCAAACAAAGCGAAAGATTGAAATATTCCGTGACGGATATAAATATCAAAGCTCAGTTTGGCGCGAACGTTCCCGCCAACACGATGGCTTTTGCGGTTGTTATAAGCGACAGGTTAATGACGTTTCAATCTGACGGAAATAATATGAGCGCGGTTTACGGTTAGTTTAAAAAATAAAATTTCGAATAAAATGATAAATGAAATCGAGGAATATATCGAAGAAAATCGCCAACCGCTAATCGAAGAATTTGTAGAAAATGTTGATTGCGGTTTTACCATGATTTTAAAATGCTTGACCCCGGAAAAAGAACTTATACTTTTTACTACGGAAAAAGAATATTCGGATAGTTTGAACAAAATTTACGACTCGTTGGCTAAACAAATATTGGAAAAAAAACGAGATAAAGAAATTCACTTGATCGAATCTCTAACAATTAGTTCGACTAAAGAAAAACGTTTTATAGAAAATGTGGAAGAAGAAGAAAGAACTCGAAATTAAACAAATCGAAGGAAATTTAGACTCTTCTTACGCCCGCTACGAAATTTTAGGAAGTAAAAAATTTAGCCCGGTAGAGTTTTTCAGCGCGATAAGCTCCATCATGGTTAAATTTTTAAAAGATAAACCGAAATACGAAATTCGCTTAATTTTATCCGGCCGATTAGAAACCACGGAAGACATTGTCGGAAAGACGGCAATTCCTTGGCGAAGCGTTTTTTCGGAAAAGGAAATTGTCGATAGCGAAACGGATAGAGAGAGCCTATTTTATAGAATGTCGGGAGATATAACGTCCCAAATTCGCAGGTGGTTCCCAAAACCAACGATGTATTTAACGATTCAAACTTTCGATTACGTCTAAAAATGTAATTTAAGAAAATTACATTTTTATAAAAAAGGTCCGAAAATAAAAAAATCGAAGGAATTATACACCCGCAAAATCCT
The DNA here is from genome assembly GCA_008271625.1 of Lutraria rhynchaena. Classification (NCBI taxonomy): domain Eukaryota; kingdom Metazoa; phylum Mollusca; class Bivalvia; order Venerida; family Mactridae; genus Lutraria; species Lutraria rhynchaena. The sequence goes on from VIBL01000141.1 coordinate 177,251, forward strand.
GCGTTTGATAAGCCATCGTCGAATCCTCTCGAACAGCGGAAAATAACTGTCGAGGATTACGCGGGTGTTAAGCATCCTCAAAATCCTGCGTTTGATAAACCATCTCGAACAACGGAAAATCAAGGGCTGTCGGCATTAAACCTTCATCCGCGAGTCGCGCACGCGACGCGAAAAGAAAAAAATTATCCCGCGTTATAAAAAATGTATTCGGTTCTCGAATTGCGACAACTTATTAAAAAACACGGAATAAGGGGATATTCTCGCAGCACGAAAGAAGAGTTGATAAAAGTACTTAAAGAGTTGCGCATTTTGCCGGCGGATGATAATTTTTTACATATTAAGATTTTGGATATAACTATCAATATATCTCGTAATTTTAAAACGATAGAAGAAGCGTGTCATTTTTTACGAATGGAGCCCCGCGTTTTTCAATCCTATAGAGATCGGCTTTACAAAAAAAGATATCTGATTATGTTCGAACTCGAGGAAGACGAAATTAATTTGAGAACAGAGATTTTTTTAAGCTCGACCTGAAATTAAAAAATTAATTGAATTATTTTAAAAAAAATATTTTTAATAAAAATGTTGTATTCTCTTCCGGAACTCAAACAATTGGCTCGAGAAAATAACCTCGGCGGTTGCGCGTTGTTAAATAAACTGGCGCTCACAAAATTATTGGTGGAGAAAAATATAATTTCCGAACCGACAAAACCAGAAAAGGAGAAAAAAAATTTATTCGCCGAGATACGATTATTTGAAAACGGTTGATAGAAGACCTATCTCGGTTATTATAAAAAACGTGGAAACGGGTGAAACGGAAATTGTGCGTTCTATTCGAGACGCGGCACGATATATAAATACATCGATTTATAGTATAGAAAAATATAACGGGAAAATTTGTAAAAATAAATACGCGATCGACGTGTGCAGGCCGATAAAATAAAAAATAATTTAGGAATTATATTATTCTAACAAAAACGAATAATATAATTTATTTTGATTTCAATTAAAAAAAATTTTCATATGATAAAAACAATGAATTTTCTCGGAAGAATCAGTAGCGCGATACAACGTACCGCGTCAAACGTTTTATCTGGAGCTCGCGATTTAGGCGCGAGAGTTATCAATCGTTTTACGAATTGGTTAACCGATAACGTGGACGAAGGGCAAATTAATCGAGTGTTGGAGGAGATCTCGGAAGAAACGAGGAAGAGACGGGAGCCACCTTTCACGATGATAAGAGGCCAATCCACTTTGCGGGATTTTACGATCGTGTATACGATAGAAGGGCGAGCGGGTTACGGTCCTCGCGAGTTTTTAAGAGCGGTTAGACCACGAATAATAATCCATCTTGATGACCACCGGCGACATAAAATTTAAATGGTTTTAAAATGTCGGATCGAAAAACCCAACCTCGCGACTGGAGATGAAATCGTAGAAGCGGCGTTTTTCGTTTCTCATGTGGAAATTATTACCGAAGCAACAAACGACGAAGAATTATACGATGCCATGGTTGAAAGAATATTGGAAAATATGGCGACGTTTCAAAGCGGGGGTAGCAATTGGATATTTCATTCGATCGAGAAACCCGAAATTTATATGACGGTTTATGACCCGTTGAGAGGAAGTTCCTACATTAAATTGCCGAGCGTGATAGAGAACAAGAAGGCTATTATAAATATGAAAAATAGCGACGAAAAATGTTTTCTATGGAGCGTTTTGAGGGCTTTAAACCCGAAAGAATCGAACCCCGAACGTATTTCCGATTTAAAAAGTAAAGAGAGCACGTTAAATATGGCGGGGATTAAGCACCCCGTAAAGATAAAAGACGTATCTAAATTCGAAAAACAAAATCCGGGAATTGGCATAGTCGTTCTGGGATATGAAGAGAGAAAAGGTGTTTATCCCCTCTATCACGGTAAGTCTGGAGCTGAAAACCCGATAATACTTTTCTTGTTTAATGGGATGAAAAAGGATGAAGAAACTAATAATATGAAAGAAGTACAACATTATTGTTGAGTAAAAGCCCCAAGCAGATTATTGTCCAAGCAGATTTCGAAAGCGAAAGACAAAAAAACGTTTTTGTTGGAACTGTTTAAATCCGTTCACCAGACAAACGGCGTTGGATAAACACAAGCAATGGTGTTTTAAAAAAGAAACCGTGACGATTGAGATGCCGCCGGATGGAACGGCTGTTGAATTTAAAAATAGTGGTAGAAAAATTCAACACCCTTTCGCAATTTACGCCGATTTCGAATCTTTCTTAAGACCTATTGATACGTGCTCACCGGGTTCCGAAAAGAGATATACTAAAAATATCATCATCACTCCCCGGCTGGGTTTTGCATTTATGTCAAGTGCTTCGACGATCGCGTGTACAAAAAGGATCCTATCGTATATACCGCGAAAAGCGACGATGAAGATATTGACCAAAAATTGTAGAGACGCTGGAGGAAATCGCGAGGGAGATTTCTAACGTTAAAAAGAAATACATGATATTTAATAAAGAGGACAAAATAAATTTCGAGCGAGCAACGAGGTGTTGGATCTGTACCAAAGATTTTGACAATCCCGAAGAGGCGTATAAGAAAAAGTATAATAAAACAAATTTCAACACGAAGGCGTTTCAGAAATTTGCCGAAGATCGTGAAAAGGTTTGCGATCACTGTTACTATACGGGAAAATACAGAGGAGCGGCACATAATTCGTGTAGTCGTAAATGTAGAAAACCAAACTTTATACCCGTTTATTTTCATGATTTGACTGGATACGACCGTCATTTATTCGTCAAAATTTTGGGAAAAACTCCGAGTGAGCTCGGGTGTATCGCGAAAACGGAGGAAGAATATATTAGTTTTTCGAAAAAGATACCAACGGGGAGAATTGGATAAAAAATAAAGGAACGGACGACGCAGAGGAGGTGGAAATTACCGTAGAAATTAGGTTTATAGACACTTTTTAATTTATGGCTTCTGGTTTGGATAAGCTCGCGGGTAATCTAGAAAAAGATCAATTTTCGACCACGAAAAAATATTTTAAGGATAATCGTCTGCGGGAATTAATTACGAAAAAGGGCGTGTATCCGTACGAATGGGTAGATTCCGCGGAAAAATTTAAAGAAACGTCTTTACCGCCGAAAGAATCCTTTTATTCGAAGTTAAACGAAAAAGGAATTACCGATGAACAATACGCTCACGCCCGAGAGGTGTGGAAAAAATTTAATTGTAGAACGTTTAAGGATTATCACGAGTTGTATAATAAAACGGACGTTTTGTTGTTGGCGGACGTTTTCGAGAATTTCCGAGACATTTGCTTAAAAAATTACAAGTCGGATCCCGCGTTGTATTATACAGCACCAAGTTTGGCTTATGACGCCATGCTGAAAATTACGGGAGTAGAATTAGAATTGTTGACGGATCCGGACATGTTACTCATGTTCGAAGAAGGTTTGAGGGGCGGGGTCTCTACAATCACAAAGAGATACGCCGAGGCTAATAATAAATACATGGGAAAAAAATTCGATTCGAATAAACCTTCGAAATATATCGAATATTTAGACGCTAACAATTTATACGGATGGGCAATGTGTCAGTCGTTACCACCTGGGAAGTTTAAATGGATGGAGGAAACGGAATTAGAAAATTGGAAAAATATTCCCTGTATCCTAGAAGTTGATTTGGATTATCCTCGCGAGTTACACGATTTGCACAACGATTACCCTTTAGCTCCCGAACATATAAAGAAGGGCGGAGTGGATAAATTAATTCCAAATTTATACAACAAGAAAAATTATGTGCTTCACCACAGAAATTTAAAACAGTATGAGGAGATGGGATTAAAAATTGTAAAAATTCACAAAGGAATCAAATTCGAGGAATCCAATTTTATGAAGAAATATATCGATCTAAATACGAGCCTGAGGGCTAAAGCGAAAAACGAGTTTGAAAAAGATTTTTTTAAATTGATGAATAATTCCGTTTTCGGGAAAACGATGGAAAATATTAGAAATCATAGGGATATCAAATTGGTTACGAATAGGGATAACGCGAAAAAATTGGCGGCGAAACCAAATTTTGCCGGAATTACAATTTTTAACGAAAATCTAATAGCCATGCATATGAACAAAACTATCTTGAAATTTAATAAACCGTTTTACCTCGGGATGTGTATTTTGGATTTGAGCAAAACGCTCATGTACGATTTCCACTACAATTATATTAAAAAGAAATATGGGGAAAAAGCTAGATTGTTATTTACGGATACGGATAGTTTAATGTACGAAATCGAGACGGAGGATTTTTATAAAGATATTGCCTCGGACGTAAAAGAAAAATTTGACACGAGCAATTTTGACCCGAATCACGAATCCGGAATCTTTTCTAACGTAAACAAAAAAGTGATCGGTATGATGAAAGACGAGACGGGTGGAAAAATTATAGAGGGCTTTTTTGGATTGAGGGCTAAATTATATTCGTATAAAATGTTCGAAGGACCGGAAGAGAAAAAATGTAAAGGAGTGAAAAAGGTCGTTGTGGAATAATGTATTGGATTCGAAGATTATAAACGATGCTTATCTACGGGAATAGAACAATTGAGAAAGATGAATATTTTAAGAAGCCACAAACACGAAATGTATACGGAAGAAATAAATAAGATCGCTTTAAGCGCGGATGATGACTAAAGATTTATTTTATCAAATAAAATAGGCACGTTGGCATTTGGTCATTATCGTATTAACGAATTGGAATCATTTTAAAAAATGAACGTTGGAAATTTATCTTTACCGAATAGACCGCTGACCAATTTCGAATTGGAAGACGCGGCTAAAAAACTAAAAATTCCCCACTTTCGTGGAGTTTTTATGAGAAATCAACTCCCGGCGCGTTCGCGAAAGTGGGAATGCGGAATTTTAAATTTAGATGATACGGATCCGAATGACGGCGTTGGATCTCATAATGCGGGTGGTACGCATTGGGTGTGTTGGATTAAAAAGGAAAATAATTATTATTGCGACCCTTATGGAATTCCTCCCCCGGAAGAGCTGGTAAAATATTTAAAATCGAAAATATTTTACAATAAAGATCAAGTGCAACCGAGGGGGTCGGTTATTTGCGGGCATTATGTTTATACGTATTAAACGAAAGTTGGAAGAAATAAAATGCCTGTTGATAAATTTGGTCGAATGCCGAAAACCAAAGTTTCAGAGTCGGACGTATCCTTGGCTTATATAAGCAACAATTTCCTAAAAAGGGGAGGAATTAACATGTTTGGAGAAAAAAATACGAATCTCGGTATTCCTACGGATGCGGGAGATGCGTCACCTAAATCGTTTGTGATAAAGAGAATAAATAAAGCTATAAAAGATTACGACTTGGATAATTTAAAACGGATGTTGGAAAGCGTGGAAGAACAAGTAAAAAGTTGTTTGGACGAAAAAGAGTTGAAACAAGTAAAAATAGGTATCGTGGAAAAGATGAGAAAAAAATTGGAAAAAAAATATATTGATAAAGAAAAATTGGAAGCCGAAATAGATTAACTCGAGAAGGAATAGGCGTTGAATGATAAAACTGCCGAAGAAAAAAATACGCGGGAAATAATGAGTAATATTGAAAGGGGGGTGAACATTCTTAAAAAGGATATAGTAAAGCTGATAGATGAAAAAGATGAAGAGACGTTAAAGATAATTATCGATAGGATGCAAGCTGATATTAGCGAAGTCATCGCGGGAAGAAATGAGAAAATTGGTCAAATAAAATCGATTACACTAAATATTGAAAGCAACCAATTGACCGTTTTATTGTTTTCGCTCAATATTGATAAAAACGCTGTTATCAAAATACGTCGAGACCCCAAAAATCGAATTGAGGTCACCGACGGGAAAAGTAAACGATTCTTGCATTTCACGGCTGCCTTTAATATGTCGCCGAACGAGTATATTAAACATGATGATGTGGTTGGGTATCCGCATCCCGCGAGTTGCGATTATCTGAGTGGTAGAGAAAGCTGGCACCTCAAACAACCGGGTATTTACACGCTCCACGTCGATTTAAAATATAAATCTGACGAACCGGGTCGAAAGAAACGAATGTTTGAAGTGGTTGAAGGTAGAACGACGAAAATATTTTGGGAAGAGCGGGGGAGAGAGAGTGTGACGGAAACGTTCTCGTTTAATATTATTAAACCAAACTCTATAATATCAATCACCCCTTTGGCGTATAAGAAATTTACCTTTCAAGAAAAAGGGCATATAAAATTATATTATAAATCGGGCGGATAAGATTTTTTTATAAATATGGGGAAAATCTCATATTTATAATTTTAGGCGAAAGGGGGAGTTGAGAATGATGAGCACCTTGAGTATGGTTGAGAATGATGAACATCTTGAGTATGGTTGAGAATGATGAACATCTTGAGTATGGTTGAGAATGATGAGCACTTTAAAGATGGTTGAGAATGATGAGCACTTTAAAGATGGTTGAGAATGATGGTGGTTGATTTTGTACCACGGAGATGGTGTGGTGTTGAAGTTTCTCCTCCTGGGAGGGGGGAAAGGTTCAAATTGAAGTTTGAACCTTTTTGGTGGGGGTTTGAAAACTGCAACAGGATCCGTAATATCTTACTACTACAATCCAATGTAAGTTAGGTGTACACAGGCAACATATAATTTCGGAACGCAATATGATTATAAAGATCGCTATGATCATGTAATAAACCATTCAAAAGATAAGAAACGTAGCTATCGGCACATAAATATATTTTTTATTACATCACCCCACCCACTAAATTCAAGCCAACATATTATGCATAAATGATGAAAATCAAACGATCTAATAATCGTTTAGGATCAAACCGATATTAAATATGCAAGAAAAGTTATTCTCTTACCTTACATGAAGTTTGGATGAAATGACAGGAACATAAAAACGGTGTATTTCGATAAAAAACGACTATGACAGTTATTCAGCGCATGACCCCATACGCGGCCATTTTGGATTGCGCAATCGGAAAATCCGCTAGGGGGCGCGAAACAGGAAAATCTTCAATTGCGACGTTTAGCGGCGTTGAGACGTTTAGCGGCGCTAAACACGCTCCTGTTACGCTTCTTTTGAACATGTTCAATATAAGCATGGCGGGTGCGTGGAGCTTCACGATCTTCACGATTCTACTACGACCCTACCACGTTAATAAAGACTCTCTCGATCTGCCACGATGATACCACGACTGGTCACGATTCGGTACCAAGTTTAGAGCGGGGTATAATAGCAACACTATACTCATTCATTCTTTAAATGCCCTATTCACAGCAACGCTTGTTGCAGGATATACCCCGAAAGAAATTAACAAGGCTGATATTGTCACGATTCATAAAGAAAACAAGATACGCCAAAACAACCCAAACAACTATCGTACCGTATCATCGGCCTCGTGTATCCTGAAGCTATTAAATTGTTCTACTTCAAACATTGGAGCCTCATGATGTCAGTAAAATTAATAATCAGGGGGCTGTTAGAGGATTAAGATGTAAAATGACATCATTCCTTGTCGAGGAAAAAATTTCTTCGCTCGTGAAAATAAGAGTAAATTGTATGTGGATGCACGACAAGCTTTCCCCCGCGTTTTCGCATAACGGGTTAATGTGCAAACTGTTAAAAACTAACATAGACCTATTACCGAGTTATACACAGTATGTACTCATTAATGACAAGTATAGTACGGAACAACTCATTTATGTCGGACTGGTTTTCAGTACTACAGGGTACTCGTCAAGATGGCTGTTGCTCGCCTATCTTATAATTATCTTCTGTACATAAATGTACTGATTGAGAAACTAGAATCGAACAGTCCAGGACTCTGTATGTACGATAGAGCTATATCGAGCCATACGGTCACAGACGTCATGTTACTAATTTCAAGAACGGACTGCAACAAATGCTTAACAAATTTAATGATTACAGTAACAAATGGAGATTTCTTTACAGCCTTTCAAAGTATTCAATGAGTCAATTAGTGGTGTTTCTTTTATTTGCCCCTAAACTTGTTCTATCAAAATGCGAACGGTATTCTTCATATTTCTAATGTTCTCTAGAAAATTATGCTAATGTAACTAATACTTGTTTAATTTTGTTTTAGTATTTTTAAAATGAAAATCCAGAATTCATTTCGTGCTTAATGAAGATACGCACGAGTCCAAACAATATGAAAATTTTCGACAATATCCATGAAAATAGTCGGTCCCGTTGAGCAAAACACTGTGCAATTATAGGTCTGCCGAGGAAAATTGACGTTTGTTTTGATTGTATAAAAGAAATGGGATGATAAATCAAACAAAGACACGATAATTTATATTAGATAAATCAGTGCATTAATGAAGAGTTTAGATATTAATTTTTATCAAATGTATTTTATTCAACATTTACACGGATCTTGATGATGTAAACGATGGTAATTTAGCTTGATACTGATGTAAGTTTGTTCATCTCCAAGTATAAATAGATAAGTATAGAACAGGGGTCGTATTCACGGCGTATCATAAGAGAACACAAGTGAAATTTTCTTAAGTTTCCCATATATATTTATCTCAAACGATTTAATAGCATTTTACATATATTGATAGAGCATTCCATATCCTACATTGTTTTGTATTTACGTTGGAATGTCTTCACTGTTCTTATATAAATAACAGTTTCCATTTTTTCTTAAACTTGAGATTTCTTAAGGTGCTTTGTGAATACCACCTTTAAACAGAAATTTATTAATTCACGTCAAGTACATAGAGTACAACGTTAATCATAAACACGGCGAAAACACGCCAGGCTAAAATAAATTGATGTTTAGTTTCTCAGACACCGTTTCATCCAGTACATAATTATTTTCAGATATCTGGGAATATGTAATGGAAGTCTACCTAATTCGCCGTATACTGCTATGTTGGACGAATTCAGTTTTACATTTAGTGTATTATTTTTAAAAAATAAATGAATACATTTTATTTCATATGATTTACTAATGCCTCATATTTCACAAGCATAACTTAAAATAGACCCTATATACAGTCAAACCTGGGAACATTCAACTTCAACGCCATTACATGTTAAAAATTCGTTTCTAAATTAACCGTCACCCTTACGATAAATCATTACCTCAGTTTAATGTGTGTTAACTGCATGTATTAAACTCCACTTATGACAAGAACCCTTTAATAATTGTAAGCTTTTATTAATTTAATTGAGTTTCCTACCAATTATTATCATGCCACCGGCAAACAGAAGCAAAATAAAGATTATTTCTTCGAGAGACAATCCTTCATTTATACCATGGTGAAGGAATAACGTTAAATCATCAACAAGCGACAATAAAACAAGGGACATAACTTCGAACGGCTTACTCGAGAAAGTCTAAGTCAGTACGAGTTACACAACTTGGCAAAGGACATGTAATGTATTTGGTTTTTCAGATTTTCAGATTCAAATGCGCTTATTTGCAAGTTGTTAACACTTTAGTGAATAACCAATCACTGTAGTTTACTGATGAACACGGGGAGTTGTGACTTCATCAACTTTATATTCAGTATATATATTCAATAATTTATCATCTTTATACAATCTTTATACAGTCTATTATTTCCGTTACCAGTCTCACTATCTGCTGATAGTACTTTGATTCAACATGTACAGTCAAACCCGCAAACAATGACCATCTTGAGATTATACAACAAATATGACCTCTATATGTTCAGTCTTACTTTATTAGATAACAATATTCCCCGTCTAAGTGACATACTGTTTAAGGCAGTGTTCATGTTTCTGTTCAGAGGCTGAAGTTCTGTTAAAAATTACTGTCCAGAGATTGAATTAAAACTGACCATCTAAAGAGCGTGGAGTAATTCAAAGCAAACACAAAACAACGTCTAACATTTTGTTTGTTTGTTATCTTCTTTCATTTAAAATTCACAAATAATACAATAATACACATACAATTATGCCCACGTTCTACATGCGTAATATCCTATTTATTTCAAAATCTGCTGTTAATGGTCTGCTGTTTGTTTGTAAGAATTGTAATCAAGACTTTAATGTTTAATTCCCAGCCGAAATTCCTAAAATAAATCCCAAATTGTGCCGAATTCAAGTGCTTATGGTATATATACGGGAAAGGCCTCCTAATTCATGCATGACTTGATTGTAAGTGCAAATGTAACGAGAAACCTAACTTTGTAATGTTGTATAAATTTGGTCCGAGTAAAGTCTTTAACAAATTATGCTTATTGGTTTTAAAGCTTCGTGCAATTGGTACCAATTTACCGTACACTATCAAAACGTAAAATCATAAATATTAATAGTCTTTCTTATTTCTATATTGATAAATAAACATCATCGGTTTGCTTCAAATAGCAGTGTGCAACAAAACCTCGATATAAACGGCACCTTTGCGACAAAACTGGTCTTTTTAATGAGATAGTTTTAATATTGAGAAAATCTCTAAGTTTTACTGTATTCTTGTTTCTGAAAATAGAAGCGCCTTTTATCTTATTTCTAACCCAGATTCAACATCTAATAAATGATTTCATTAGGTATAGAGTCATCTCTACAATTCTACATGCGTTAATCACTGTTTAGGAGGCCGAAACTATTCGATTAAAATTTGTTAATTTTTTCGGAACATTGTTCCGATCTTGATATAGTGCTATTCGAACAGTTCTACTAACTCTTCGTTTTTACTTACCACATGTGATGATCGAATAAAGAGAAAAGTATTTCTTATCGTTTATTTGTCAATTCAGGGACGTTTTTTGTTTGTTGGTAATACAATCGGAGCAATGTAAAAGTTCTGATCCTCCATTATACTGAGGAACAATAATGTTATAATATGACAATAATAACAATACAATTAATGTCTTTGTCATCCAAATGGTACGTTACTTCTGCTGTAAGATTTTGTTTTCATGTGACTTATTGTCACTGGGGTTTCACGCAGTTTTTCAACATTTTCAGGTATATACGGTGACCTAACCAGTAATAGCTGCTACTAACCAGTACTAACTGTATACTAACCAGTACTATCGATATACTAACTAGTACTTACTGTATATTAACCAGTACTAACTGTATACTAACCAGTGCTATCTGTATACTAACCAGTACTAACTGTATACTAACCAGTATTTTCTGTATACTAACCAGTACTAATTGTATACTAACCAGTACTTTCTGTATACTTACCAGTACTAACTGTATACTAACCACTACTAACTGTATACTAACCACTAATAACTGTATGCTAACCAGTACTAACTGTATGCTAACCAGTATTATCTGTATACTAACCAGTATTACTGCATACTAAACAGTATTTTCTGTATACTAACCAGTGTTATCTGTATACTAACCAGTATTATTTGTATACTAACCAGTACTAACTGCTACTAACCAGTACTAACTGTATACTAACCAGTATTATTTGTATACTAACCAGTACTAACTGCTACTAACCAGTACTAACTGTATACTAACCAGTACTAACTGCTACTAACCAGTACTAACTGTATACTAACCACTACTAACTGTATACTAACCAGTACTAACTGTATACTAACCACTACTAACTGTATACTAACCAGTACTAACTGTATACTAACCAGTATTTTCTGTATACTAACCAGTACTTTCTGTATACTAACCAGTACTAACTGTATACTAACCAGTACTAACTGTATACTAACCAGTACTAACTGTATACTAACCAGTACTAACTGCTACTAACCAGTACTAACTGTATACTAACCAGTACTAACTGTATACTAACCAGTACTAACTGTATACTAACCAGTACTAACTGTATACTAACCAGTACTAACTGTATACTAACCAGTACTAACTGTGTACTAACAAGTACTACCTATATACTAACCAGTACTAACTGAATACTAACCAGTATTATCTTATCATCGACTAGAAGTGTAAAGGAAATGTCGACGATGGTCCGAAAATAAGTGGTCGGAATAACAGGACTAGTCGTAATATCGAGGTACGTGAGGTTTAACTGTAAATGAAATCTATCACAGTATTCATCCGCAGATACAGTTGAAGTGCAGATTTACTTTAGCATAAAAGTAGAGATGATCCCCGTTAATCAAACCTACCATATTGTTGAACTATTCATTGCTACCTCACCATGTCAAAAAAACTATTCATTGCTATCTCACCATGCCAAGAAAATTACCCCTTACCAAATATGCTTTGCGCTGAGCACTAGGCAATTAGTGTATGAGGTAACAATATAAGTTTACGGTCCTTAACGGTTCTTGTATGCATATATTCATTGACACAAAAACTTAGATTAAAGTCTAACCTGTGCTGATGGACAACGGTGAACAACGGACCCCTGTCAACAACGGACACCGTAATTTCCCCCCGACTAAAACACTCTTTAAATGACCTTACATAGCTGAAACCCGCCGACCGCGTACAGAGGACACCAAAATCGTTTCTCGAATCGGCATTTTGACCTTGGACAACTGACATATGATACAACTAACTGACACCAAGATACTGATCGGTTCATGTAAAGACGGTAATCGGACAACGGTTCCCACGGACAATCGTTCCAATGCCATTTTTTACCGAGGCGGACAAAGGTTCCTACATGAAAATGACACCCCGGACAATGGTGCCTATGACATTTTGACAGATCGAAAATAAGTAAGTAACAGTAGGTTAATAAAACAGTTTTTACTTTTTTAAAATTCAACCCATAATTACACCAATTATCTGCGACAATATGACAAGCTACTATCAAGTCTTCCTGTGTGATTTAAGTCTCATAACACACGTAGGTACTCCTTTCTACAACAACAACAAAAAACTCAAAACCTCATTCCATCATTAAGCTGGAAAAGTCTCCAAATGACCTGACTATTGGTGCAACGTTAAACCCCAGCGATAAGTGATTTTTACAGGATGCAAGGATGAATGACTTGGTATAAGGCAGGTTTCGAGTCATATAAACATGGTTTAAATAGGTGTATTTTTTACAAACCACACATCAGTATTTAACCAAGTTTCCTTTTATCAAACACTTTAAATTAACAAGATACAGTCCAACTTGTAAACAAAGTCCATCCGCTGGAAACTCAAAATGTGACCTTTATTGACAGATGGCCTTTGTTCGGAGGTCGGAATGATCTCTTCTGAATAATCAATGACGATATTTCAGAGAATGGTCTTTATTCACAGGGTGGTCTTTATTCGAAGGTGGCTGTAAACACAGGGTTGACTGTACTTATCGTAGGCGATATTATCATTTGTGGTGCAAATCTAGAAGACTTGGAACGTTGTTGAACTTTTTGAAGCCTAATAATAAGGAAATAATGTTTTTCTACAGAAAATCCAGTTGTTATTGACAACGTCAATTTATATTTTCGTTTCTTTAACATTTAATTAAACGAATTCATGCAATGTGAGTCCTGTTACTCAGAATAAAGAAATATATTGTTTATTGTATAACTCTGTATAACATATTGCATTTTTTATTATTTCTGTTTACTCGATCTTAAGAGTGACCGGTCTTGGGCATTATGGTGTCACAGTGGTGAAAATACCTACAAAACAAAATCTAATTTATCAATCTTTTCACGTGTCTTTATGTACGAAAATGTCGTTTTTCGAGATATTAGCGACTTTCTTAAGAAAATAAACATTTCGGTTATTTACGTGAAACATGTCCAAAATATTGCATAAAATGGTGTACATTACTCCCTCCCATTGGAGTCCCCAAAAAACGTTGTTCTTTGGAGGGAGCTGTTGTTTAGAGGGAAATGATACATTCGCGTCAGGTGTTTTTATCATGTGTGTGTGTGTGCCCTTTACTGTCGTTTCTAGGAGGAAATCGGTCTTTGGAGGTGACGTTACAGGAGGGAACACTGTAGTTTCTGGTGGACTTTCATCGTTACGAAGGGAGATCACTGTTTAGGTAATGTTGAGAGAAGATTTATTTATATTTCTTATATAATGCTTTGCGAGTATCCCTCTCATTAATTAACGTTTTCTCAATCTCTGATATTTTCTGTAATCTATGATTTTGTCCGTCTTCACCGGACAAGTCCGGATATAAATTCGGAGCCGTAGGTTGTTTCATTTTTATATATATTTTTTGAATTCAAATAATAACGAGGCAACAGTATTAACTACAGATCCATTGTACACCAGACTAACAAAATTGATAACACTCCCAGCTTCAACCAAAAATGGGGTATCAAAATTAATATATAAATATATATGTCGTTGTATATAAAGTAATTTCACACCCTCTCAAAACTGCTCTATTCACCAATACACCAACTCTCGCTACACCAATTTTCTTTTCACTCGACAGGCTAATACCAGTAATATAACCACGCCTCATCACAACATAACCAACGTCTTTTTGTCTGCCAGCATTTCCAAATGAAAACACTCCACCATAAACCAAATTACCTTTTGTTTCAGCGGTTATTGTGATAGTCGATTTCATCGTCTCGAAGCGAAGGTTCCCTCGGTCGAAGGTTGGGTCCCTTCGGGACACATTATTCTTTTTAACACCGAATATACTCATTTTTTTAAAAAAAAATATATAATTTCTAACACACAATTATTGTTGGTAATCTATTGTTGTTTATCTTCTGATTGTTCTCATCACAAACGCTTATACTTAATTCCGAAATATCACCATGTGTCAATTGTTTGTATTCTGGATTATCAAAATGTGTATGAACAATATCACCAAATGCTCTATTTTCAACAGAAAAAACACCAAGGATATTACTAGGAGCACCATCAAAGAAATTATAAGCACTATTTATCTGATCAAGATGAATATATAGTTGTTTATAAGGTGACAAATCTATTGTTCTGGTACCATGGTGTGGGTTTTTATTATTATCAAATCTTCTCTTATTTTCAAACCCCAATATCCGGCATAAACCTTCAATTATTTTCACTTCGTTGAGAGTAATTTAAGAAACAATACCATTTGTTTCATTTACGGTTAATGTAATATTATTATTTTGAAATATATCTGCTACTTCTTGGAAACCATAATAACCATTTGTAATCTTATCGGAACGCTCACCAATTTTTTGAATATTTTCGTTAATTAAATTATACCAGTCTATGGTATAAGTAAAACTCTTCAATCCAATTCTCTTAGTACCACATTTGTTATCTATATATTGTTGTAAGATTATTGTCTTACCAATATTAGAAATTGTATGGTACATTTTTTAAGAATAACAAATGATACCAAAAGAATTCAAGTATAACGATGAGGCTCATTATCCCAGTGCTGGGGTATTTAACAAGAAGTCAATCAACATTATAAAACAATCTATTATCATTTCATCAGATGGAAAAAGCTTCAACGTAGATTTTCCAAATGTATTTGAAAAATATGTTTTGCCACATGTAGCATCAAATGAGATAGTACAACGCTGGAATACAAACCTCTTATCATTTTGGCAAAACCAACTAAACTTTGCGATATGGTGTGCCACTACGGGTTGTGGTATAGATATGAACAACCATTTGAAAGCGGGTGGGTTGACCGGATCACTATTCTTGTTTCATGTTTACTACCAAACAAGACGAATACTGTTTGAATTATCTATTGCCCTACCACAAGATAAAAGCTGGAATGCCTTTAGCAGTGGTTATGACCGTGGTGCTTATGAAAGAATATGCAAAGAGTTTGATGTAGACCCCAATACAGACTGGAGACAAGGTGATGGTCTTGGAGTTATTTACACAACAAGTCATACTGCTTGGAAACGAACGGATTTTAGACATGATCATTCATCCCAACACGTTGTTAGTAGTACGGCATCCGATCTAGATTTATCAAAAATGACATTTGGGCCAGAAGTGTCAGGTGGGAGACGTTGTGTGGTATTTCGTCATGTGAATATCTTCCACCTAAAAAAGTTCACATTGATTATCTTCAACAAGCGGATGACGTTAAAGATGCGTGTACTACATTTGTTCTCGATACATCAAAAGGTTTTACGAGAGCAGGTGTTGAACGGATTAATGAATCTATAAGGACTTATTGCTGGGCTATACTCAATTCCCAGTCCCAACAAGAACAACTATACTCGGAACAGGAACAGCTTTTGATGCTCAAAAATAATTCCTTTCAAATGTTGAGGATGCTATTAATAGTCCTGTGGATTTACCAAGTCAAATTGCAAGGTATCAAAACACACTAAAATATGCACGAAGTAAAGTTGACTATGTTTATGGAATTGGATTGTACATGTCTCCGAGTAATATGGAATTACGAATTGGAACAATTCGAGATTATAACAATGAGATTGTAGTAGCCACTGATAATGAAGTGTTTGGATTGAATAATGGTGTGAATAACCAACCCATTCCACCGAAGCATCATGTAGAACTTATGGGAACCAAAACGAGGGAACCTTCGACCCTTCGGGTCGAGACGAAGAAATCCTTACCCGAAGCGAAGAAGAAGTGTAGAAGATACATGTGACAATACTGATGCCAGGCTTAAAGGCTTTTGAAATAAATCACCCACAAAATTACATATTAAAATAGTGGGGCATGGAAATTTAAAATCATTGTTTGTTCTTTGCAGTAAGCGATTAACAACCTCCAACTCCTAAGATAAGCTAGTGCTAAAGCTGGAGATAACGATGCTTTTAGCAACATGAAACTGACATCTGTTAGATGTGAATCTTGTCCAATGGAATATGTGTCATTTTGCTTGTCTAACCATGTAGCTATTACCCGTGAATTATTTAAAGCAAAAATCTTCTCGTTGTAGGTGTTCCTACGCAACACCTAGTGACCAAACATTCTGTTGACCCCCAGTGCCAACACTAATAACCTGGCGAACGAAACGATGTCCTTAGCTATATTCGTCTCTGAAATGGTTAATGTCAGATAAATCGTTCTTTCATATTCGCAAAAATAACGCCAGCGTTCTACTTGCTGACTCTCTAAAATCAAGTAAGACCCTCGCACATGTTAGATTGTTTATGGACAAGCTGCTTCTTGCTTTAACTATGATGTCATACTCGACCGTGCGTGGCCGCAGATTGGTCTGTGAATCTACCATAAACTCGCCTAGTTGTCTGAGATAAAAATGACTCATCCAATTAACCTGAATCCGACTGTCCTCCACGTCCCGACTGATAACACATGGATGCTAGCTCCACTTAACATCAAGCATAGCTGAACACGTTAAGTACGCGTGATCTAATACACAGCAATTTGCACACTAGCACTGCGCAGTAAGAAACATGAATTTAAACATTAACGAGGTAAATCATCCTTGTCTTATATCCAAATTACCAATGGGACACAAATAAGAAACACAGATATCGATCTCTTTACTACTTTGAAAAAAGCGCTTAATATAGCTTTTTAAACTCTTTTACTGCACAGGTAAATTTTTGTCTTCATCAAGCCGCGCTTGAAATATAATCTGATCAGACAAAAGGCCCGTTAATTGTATCGTTGTAACAGCCATATAGCAAGTTTTATATCGCGGGAGAATTTGGGAATAGCCATTAACTAAATTATTGCTAAGATTATCACCCGTTGGAGTAAAAATAGTTTGTATATAAAACATTTTACAATTCTTATAAAATGTTATTTATGTATATAGTTATACTTTGCCCAACGATTCAATGGAACAAGGCATACAAAAATCGTGAGTGGATTGGCGATGTTAGAAACCCGAAAACAAAGAATGTTATAATTGTAAATCCACTAATCAAAGGTGAAGAGAAGCTACAAAAACTACTAAGAATATTTTTCAAAAAATATGCTGGTTATCCAACTCTATATATTATTGATGATTGCAGCGCTACAAAAGAATTAACAAAGAAAAAAGATATGCTGTCGGAGTTGGCTTTCTCTGGGAGACACGCCGAACAATCAGTATGGGTTATATCGCAAAGGTACAATTCAGTTTTGAAAGATTTAAGAGAACAAACAAAATGGTTATGTATATTCTACACCAAGGTTTTGAAAATTGTTTGCGAGCGAATGATGTTATTCCCAAATTGGAAGAACGGCAAAGAATAAAGGAAGAATTTAAAAAAAGATGCATCGTAAATTAATTTTGAAAACTGACCAACCTACCAATTATTGGGTGGTTGATTAAGCAATGCTTGAGTAATGCTTAAGTAATGCTTTAGTAATGCTTAAACATATACCTATAAAAATGGATGCTGAAGAATTGCTTAAGGAATGTGATCGAGGCGAAGCTCCCTCCGGTCAAAATATTGAAACAAAACGTGAAAGATTATCAGCTATTGTAGCCGGTGGAGGACGTAAACCATATCTTGGTAAAGACTTACAAATGTCAGACATTGATAAAATGACACCAGAACAAATAAATAAACTATTCCGCAGATATGAAGCTAGATTGGGAGCAAGTATGACAGATACATTAGGAAACTCTTTTATTAATTTATATGTAATGGGTGTATCAAATTATTTTAATATTGTTAATCCGTTAAAACTAAAACAAGATTTAGAAGAAGATCCATTTATCAATCATGCTTTGACTAGTACATGTTGTGAATTGTATTATAGATATGGAATGTATCTTGCTCCTTTTACAGCTATGCTAACAACAACAAAACATATCGTATCGGGTCCCGAAGCGAATAGGTCCAAGACGGGGGAACCTTCGGGTCGAGACGAAGAAAAAAGTTAAAATATTACTATATAAAAAGACGAGTGAAAATATTACGATGCGCGAAGCCTTTGAACCCAAAACGAAAAACCCAAAAAGAGTATTAGCTGGTAAAAAAGGCGCTGAAGCAAAAAAAATGAAAGCTGAATTAAAAATAAAAGAAATTGAAGCAATGAAGAGAGAAAACATACAATTAAAATCAGCGAGCGAATGGGTCCCAAAGGGACCCAACCTTAAAGACGAAGCGAAGCCAAGGGTTCGGGACGGGGGGTCCAAGACGGAATCGAGCCCAATAACAAAAGATGAAATTCAACATACAAATATATTGGAAAGTTTGAATTCGGGTGGAGCCTTTGAACCCAAGAATATACTTTTATGTCTAATTGGAGTTATCGGATTGGGAGTATATATATATAAGTCTAAACAACAAAAGAAAGAAATCGACCGTAGGGAATCTTCGTCGGGTTCCGACCGGAGGGAGCTTCGCCTCGAAGGAACCCATTCGACATTCGACCCATTTGAATTTAATTAAGCTAAATTTAATATATAAAAATGACTACACAAATAGACGGAAAACAAATAGTAAACATGTTATATCATTCGGGAGTGGAAATTATATTAACAATTGGGTATTCAGAACTAGGAAAAAAAACTATTGAAAAGACCACCTCCAAAAGTAGATTTTAATATGACGGATATTGGAATGTTGACCATTGATATATTACTCGCAATGTCAACAAAAGATATGTTAGTTAAACAGGGTATTATACCCGCTGATATTATGAAATAAGCGCTTTAAAAATGGCAAGTGCGGTAGCAATGATGGTTGGTGGGGCAGTTGTGAATGCGTTAGCCTTTTCTGGTAGTAATTATTTATTTTCGCATATGGGTAGAAATAGTGATGAAGAGAGAAAACGACATGATAAGGCAATGGAACAATTAGAAAAAGCCCAGGTTGCATGGAATGAAAAAAGAACACAAAGATTAGATTTTATTAATGAACCACTGAAAAAGGAACATCATGCTATGGATGAATTTGATAACGCCGATACGGCGATGAAGAATTATTATTATATTACCGGTAAACAATTGCCGGCTTTACCTCAGAAAACTACATTAAGTGATTTTTATACTCCTTCCGAAGACCAGAAGAATAGAGAGATTGCATATGTTGTTGGTGGTATGACATTAACTGAATTTATTGCATGGAAGTTGAGGAATTAAATAAAATCGAATTAAATAAAATAAAAAGATCTATAACCATATGGTAAAGTATCTATTCCATTATCATATATATATACATATCTTTTATCATCATATGGTACTATACCTTTTTTATTAACTTCATTAATATACATATTATGTTTTTTTGAATTCATTGTATACATTTTATTCATTTTAAATTTACTATTAAATATACAATCTTTATAATCATTAAATTTAATATCTTTCTTTATTGTAGTTTTTCCAATTCCTTTTAATTTTTTTTTCTTCGGATATATTTTGATTATCCCCCCTCGACCGGATGGGAGGATAAACCTCCCGTCTTGGACCGGAGGTCCGTCTTTAGGTTGAGCTCTTCGAGCTCATTCGAAGGTTCCCGCGGTCGAATGGGATTCATATATGTAAAAGAATATGCTTTACTTCTTAGGTAAACTATTTCATTTATAATTTTCCCATAAAGTTCATCTCTAAATTTTCCTATTACTTTTTTATTTTTTTTCTGAATATAAATGATGGCCTTTGGGATAATCCGATGTATCTAGATAATCTTGTCTTTGTTTCAGATCTTCACAAACATCTTTGGTTTTAATTGATAAGAAGATAATATCAGTATTATGAACAATCAAAGGAAATCCACAATTAAAATCTTCAGTTTCCGTAGATAAATCATATACTATTCTTTTTTGTTTTCCCAATGGTATTATCTTTTTTACATTAGCAGTTTGTTTTTTTTTTGTAGTTATGTTTAACGCAAATATATTTGGTTTATCTTCTCTTGTGTTAATATTAGTATTATATCCTAGAGATGTTATAAGATAATGTAAACACGAAAATGTAATTTTGGATTTTTGTGAAAAACAAAATACCTGATCCTTTCCCTTCTTATAACCATCTCCTTGGTAAAATCCTCTAAAAAAGAATAATTTATAATTATAACCTTTATTAAGAATTTTATATGGAATATATTTTTCTTTTTTACCAGTATAAAATCTTTCAAATTTTTCTGCCATTACTTTAATATTTCCTTTCGGAATTATGATTATTTAAATTCCAAGAATATTTTATTCCCCATTTAGTTTGATAAATTCCGCTACTTCTGTCTGCTAAAAAGAAACCTTCAATAAAAGCTTTTTTCTCTTCTAAAGTTGTTGGTTCTAATTTTAAGAAATCTTTTTTTAAAGGAGGATTTAAATTTTCTTTATAATTATCATTAAATAAAAGATTTGTACCAAATGTTAAATCTTTAGGTTTAATAATTTCATTATTGTCTTTAATTAAAGAATGATCCTCAGTAACATCAACAAATCCTAATGATGTGACAACTCTAAACATTTCTTAATCCGTCTCATGTTTAATTATAGTTTTTATTTTAGAAAATCCTTTACTTGTCCAAACTTCAATATTATTTGGTTTATAATAAAATTTACAATTTGAATATTCATATTCATCGGTAATATCTTCTATTTTATCAATACATATTTTTATATCTTAGTATTAAAGGAGTATCACCTAAAACCGAATCTGAAGCAACAAGTTCATTCTTTTCCCATAATTTATTTATAACATTATAGTACATTAATTGTTTTGAGTAATCCAATATAGCCTGTCCTAAATAAATAGGTTTATTAAATTTAACAGAAGTAACATTATTTTCAATTTATCATTAAATATTATTGAGTCTTTGAAACTGGGTTTGTTTATATATTTTTCTACTTCTTCCACATCTGTTAATAATTTAATCTCACTTCTTCCTCTGATATTTTCTAATGTCTTTCCATAGAAACTATTGTTCATAAGTTTCCAAAGATCTTTTTCAAAAGCAGATTTTGATTTAGTTCTCTGTTCAGTATTAAAATTAATATACTTTGCTAACCAATTTGTTTCTTTAAAAGAAATAGTTCTATATGCTTTTGTCACTTTCATACCGAGTTTGATATAATCCTTTAGAACACTATGATGAACAATGTATTTCTTTTTATCATATAATGTTAACAATAGTTTTTCTTCTTTACTTACTGGTTTATCTCCTAATAAATTTAATTGATAATCGGATAATTCTTCTTTATTTACTTTCATCTTTTCTGGTGCTAATGGATAGTTTCTAGTTTTAAATTTACAATTATTTGGATATTCTAAATCACATTCAATCAAACATCCTCTTCCCTTTGGACTATTTTTATAATAATCAGGATTTTTCTCCCATTTAAAATCTTTGGTTGGTAAAGGTTGTGACATTGCCCAACCATATAAATTATTAGCATCTAAGTGTAATAAATATTTTTCTTCAAAGAATTCATTCAAGTTTCCACCATTCTTTATTATTTCTAAACATTGTTTCTTTTCATTTTCATCCAATATTCTATTTCCATCACCATGATAGTTAGGTGTATACTTATTAAAAGCTTTTACATGTCTTGGTCCTAGACAACCAGAAAAACCACCTCTAATACCTTTCTCAAACATTTGTAACATATCAACATCAGTTAATAATTCTAATTCTATTTCCGTATACTTTAAACCACATTGCCATGTTAAACCAGGGGCAGAGTAACAATAACAGGGGTCCACATCATGATGATTTAAGAAGAAGTTTCTAAATTTTTCAAATGCATCAGCCAAGATAAGAACATCTGTTTTAAGATATAAATTATGATAGTTTAATAAATTTTTACAATTATAATGTTCCTAGACTCCCTGTGCATGTTTATACTCTTCTTCTGTAATTGTTTTTTGGGTTAATGTTGAATAAAATTCTTTAATATCTGGTAATTTCTCATTTTTAAATTTTTTTTATAGAATCTATGTATTCATATGGATAGAATCCTTTTTGTTTTAGTAGAGAAATATTTTTATCGAACTCTTTTTCTAAAATAGGAAAATCATCCATTGATTTAGCAATATCTGATAAGCCTTTTAACATAAATCTATACGAATCTAGGAATCTTAATTTTTTATAATATGTTCCATATTCTGTAGAAATATATTCTTCTGAGTTTTTAGAAAGAAGTTTTACTTTATTATATTCGTCTTCGTATTTCATTAATTCTTCAATTAAAAAGTGGAAATCATAATTTGATCCATTGTGAAAAAATACAGGTATTAATTTTGTTGTTTTACCTTCTTTTGTATTACAAGACTGACACGCCGCTCCTCTATATTTACCTGAAAGATGATCATGCTCCCTTATTTTATAATTATCTTTAGAAAACTCAACCCCACACATATAACATTTAGTTGCTTCTTGAAATTCTTCTTCTTCATATGTATTTAATTTTGTTTTTTTCTGTTCATTTAGGTATATATTATAATTTATTTTTTTGAATATCTTAATTACTTTTTCCACATATTTTTCCACTGCATCAACACCAACATAAGAAAAGTATTGTGATTTATATATTTCCGGATAATCCGATTTAACGTATATACCATAACTATATATTTCTTGTTTATATATTGGGTTTATATATGATTGAGATGTTTTTATAGGAATATTGTTTGATTCAAAATCAGAATAAATAACAAATGGTAATTTATTTTTAAAATGATAATTTTCAAATTTAAGAATATTTTTCTCCGGTTTTGACATTATTACCTTACAAGGATTATGATTTAAACATATTTCTTTATGTTTTATTAGTGTTTCTTCTCTTCGAAATCCTTGTAAACAATTTCTACATATAAATTGTTTATTATCATTCTTATTATCATATATGAAACTATTTAAATCTTTAATTAAACAATAATGTGTATTTTCATTACTTTCAATGTATAAAAGATTAATACGTGGACGATCGACTATATTTGAAATAAAAACCGGATATAAAGATTGTTTATTTTTTTGGTTCTCTAACGCAAATACGTTGATACTTAGATTATTTTGTTTCTCTACTTTTGGAATATTTTTATTGATACAGGATATTCAATTCCTTTCATATTAATTTTATTTTCATATTCTTTATATTTAGTTACTCCTTGTTTATGTTCAGAAGCAGGATATAACTTTGATAATATGGACCAAAGAAAACATTTATCATCATTTTTATTTTGAACATTAATAATATTAATTGATTTAAATTGAAGAGGAATATAAGATGAAGCTTTCTGATAATCATATTTATATTGTTTTACTTTTACACCTTTAATATTTCTGAAAACAAACCCAGATTCTCTTTCTTCAAATTCATCCACCCAAGCTTCAAATTCATCTATTAGACTTTCATAGAATTTAGATAAATTATTTTGTGTTAGGATAACTTGAACGGGATGAGAGTAATGACTTTCTATTATAAAAAATGCCACAGGAGTTGAAAATTCACTTGTTATTATTATTTTTATTTTCAAAGGAAATTGATTAATAACTATTTTATCTTTTAATAAGTTTATATATTTGGTTATATCATATTCATCTATATCATCAATATCAGTTTCAGTAATAAGATTTTTAAATGATTTTTGTTCTCATTTTTAATAGAAATAATTTTTAATTAGGTATATGCTTTTCCAAGTAATATTCATGTCGATAATTAGGATTTCTAAGTATAAATTCTTTATAATATTGTTTATATTTTTCTTTGTTATTTTGATAATGTTTTTGTTGCATGGGTTTGTTACATTGTTTACACGAAGATTTAACTCCCATCGCTCTACCATTTGCTTTATCATATTCATATAAATATTTATATTCATTACACTTTGTACAAATTTTTCCTTCGCTCATTTTTAAGAAAAACAATTTTATTATATTAAAAATGGAGCATCCGAAAATATATTTTTTACGTTGTAAAAAACATACTGAAAATGATTCTGTAGAGCAAGTAACAACATCTAATAATAGACAAATGTTAAAAGCTAAATGTTCTGAATGTGGATCCAAAAAAATAGATTTATAGGTGGTCTAACAAATAAATTAGCAGATGAATTACATCACAGAGTTATAAAATCTTTTCATTCAATAGATCAAACATGGGCGGTTGATTTGGCAGACATGCAACAATATTCAAAACAAAATGAATATTTATTGGCTGTTTTGATGTTTTTAGTAAATACGGTTGGTTAATTCCTTTAAAAAATAAAACAGGAGTAACAGTAAGTGAAGCATTTAAAACATTATTTAAGGAAAGAAAACCAATGTATACTTGGTCGGATAAAGGATCTGAATTTTATAATCGACAAGTAAAAGAATTGTTAAAAGATAATAACATAAAGTTATATTCAACTGAGAATGAAGAAAAATCTAGTGTAGTGGAACGCTGGATAGGAACAATGAAACAACACATGTTTAAATATTTTACTGCTCATGAAACTATAAAATATCATGATATATTGGATGAATTAGTTAAAGATTATAACAACACAGTTCATTCTTCAATTAAAATGACACCTATTGAAGCGAGTGAGAAGGAAAACGAATTAACAGTGTATAAAAATTTATATCCAGAAAAAAGTGATGAAATCGATCGTAGGGAGCTTCTCCTCAAAAAACCTAAATTTAAAGTTGGGGATAGAGTAAGAATAACAAAAAAGAAAGATAAATTTGAAAAGGGTTATACTACCCGTTGGACTAGAGAAATATTTGTAATTAAAGAAGTTTTAAATACTGATCCTGTTACTTATAAAATAAAAGATTTAAAAGATGAAGAAATTAAAGGTAGTTTTTATGAACAAGAATTACAGATTGCTGAGTTTTGATTTTTACCTATAAAAAATGAGCATCTTTGGAATCAAGAAGCAGAAACGGAAGGAAGATATTAAAATTTTATTGAATCATGTTCATAATCTATATAGTAAAATAAAACCCACCGCCGACCTTGAGGCAAGAATATCAAAATTTCAACAAGATGTTCACAATAACAGAAGTGGAATGATGAATCAAATAAATATTCAAAATGATCGCTATAATGATCTACAAGAGAGATTTAGAAAGCTAACAATAAATAATAATTCGTTACTCAACATTATTGAGCAGCTGCGGACCAAAACTTATCTTGCTACAATAACAGCAGAATCAAAAGGTGCACTCACAAACAACGAAGTTTTCTCACAAGGGAACGGATGTAAAACTAATTCTGTTGGCTATGTCATGATGCGTCGGGGTCGAATATTAGGAATCGGCCTT
The DNA here is from genome assembly GCA_008271625.1 of Lutraria rhynchaena. Lineage (NCBI taxonomy): Eukaryota > Metazoa > Mollusca > Bivalvia > Venerida > Mactridae > Lutraria > Lutraria rhynchaena. The sequence continues at coordinate 203,289 of VIBL01000141.1, forward strand.
TCAAGTAAGAAGCAGAATGGCGAGGTCATGGTGGGTATATCTATAAATGGGGAGATATTAGAAGGCTGTGAAATTACAATTCATTCAACCACGAGAAAGCATGATAATTTCCAAAAGCCTTTTGAAGTTGATATTTCAAGTGTTATTAACTTTGTTTGCTTAAAAGGAAATGCAACAACGGGATGCACCGTAGCGTCACTGTTGATCGAATTATATTAATCGAATGGGTCCCGACCGGAGGGAGCTTCGCGGGGTGATCGAGAATTTGAGGATACTAGAAATTTTTCGGGGATACGGAATTTTTTTATTTTTAGGGGTTGGGGTAGTGGTATTTTAAGTTTGACCTCAAAAAGTATCAATTTTTAACTTTTTGTATATTGGGGAATGGGGTATTTTGGTATGGGGTATATGAACATTTTGACATTGGGGTATGCTATTTGATTTTGAAAAAACAACGTTTTCCCGGTTTCTCGCTCAAATTTTTTAAGTTTGACCTCAAAAAGTATCAATTTTTAACTTTTTGGATATTGGGGAATGGGGTATTTTGGTATGGGTATATAGGTATTTTGGTATGGAGGTATGTTATTTGATTTTTAAAAAACAATGTTTGCATGGTTTCTCGTTTAAAATTTTTGAGTTCAACTCCAAAAAGTATCAATTTTTAACTTTGGGGTAGTAGTATAGTATATGGACCGGTCTAGGTGGGTGGAGGAGGGGGGGGGGAGTGGCCTAGACCGGTCCATATACTATACTACTTATGCATAAGTTCATTATTTTAATCCCATATCATTTATTTAGTTTTGGGGCCCGATTTGACTTGTTTCCTATTAAACTCGATCTTTAAACAATTCACAAGATATAAAACTGTATATCGTGAGTTGGGAAGTATGTAACATATTAAACAGTATAGAAGTTGTTACATATCAGCTGAAAGTTTTTAGATATATGAAATTTTACATACAACCCATTTACAGTCGAACATCTCTAATCCGAACCTTTACAATCCGGAATCCTCCCCAAACCGAACACGTCAGCTGGTCGCGAATTTTTTATTAAAAGTATCTATTATATAATGATAAAAACTTTTGGAATCCGGCACCTTTCTTTTATGTTTCTTTGAAATAAAAATCTGTCAGTCGTGTTTTTTTCACATTTTAATTAGCATTATACGATGATTCTCGATAAGTTATAATATATCGCTGTTTTCTATGTTGAGTGGTAACAGACAAACCAAAGAGATAAGTTATTAATATATAATTTTTTTGTAGACAGTATAATCGAATTTCAAAATTATCATTATGCAATAGGAATTATCGTGTAACAGTAGCGTTCATTTACGTTTTATTTGATTTAATCATTTCGGTGTTTACTAAATTCATGTTATCTTCCCTTTGTTGTGTTCTGAAGTCTTTTTGAAAGCTTCGTAGTGATTGGGTAATTTAATCCTACTTTTATGTAAACTACTGAAATATTTACCCAATCACAGTTTAACCAATGAAATTTTACTTTACATTCACCCGCCGATCTGAAGAGTATAAAAGCCGTTACATCCGTCTCTCGGGTTAACTAGGCTTGCTGACCGTCAGGTCAGTGAACTTTCTAGGCTTAGGCTTAGACACCCTCTTGGGAAAATATTTTTCCGCTATATCTAGTGTTTATACACTATATCATTCGTTTTGTTACGTTTTATATTATCTTTATAAACGGTACTATTACCGTCTGTCGATATCTAACTCATTGTATTAGTCGTTTGGTATATTTTGTATAATCTTTATAAACAATATTACAGTCCATGTCCATATCTAAATAATTGAATTATATTGCTCATCTCCTTGAATATATGTGTTTGTCATTTATGTGTATTTAGTCTGAAAGGTAATTTCGGTCTGTGATTGACCAGTACACACGAGAACTGGAATCTTTTTGTATCTATGAAAACACAACGCGAAGTACAAACAAAATATTGAAACATTATACACACTCGTGAGTCCTACGATTCACAACAGAACTGAACCTGTTACAATCGTATGACGTAAACGATTAATTATATCCATAGAAACTGAACTTACGTTCACGAGTTTTCTCGGGTTTCATGATAAATACGAAATGGATACGTGAATGTTTTCGTATGTATCTTTACAAAACTAACGTGGTCATTAAATCATTTAATTGGGCAATTATTTGATGACGTCAGTATAATATTATAACAATAAATTCTTTCGTATAATTATTTACAAAACTAACGTGGTCATTTAATCATTTAATTAGCCAATTATTTGATGACGCCAATATAATATTATAACAATAAATTCTTTCGTATAATTCTTTACAAAACTAACGTGGTCATTTAATCATTTAATTGGCCAATTATTTGTTGACTTAAATATATAACAATAAACTGTATTTAATAACAATACACGTGTTAATACAATACAAAGAAATGTTTTTCTACAACACAAAAGAGCAGACAACTCATGATTTCACTCACCTAAAACACGCATTACCTGCCCTGTTTTGACGTCAATCCCACCTCAAATAGAACAATTAAAGGAATTTCATGATAATAACATGTATAGACATAGTGCGGTATTTACAATGACCCATATTTAGGTTCATGCCTATTTTCATACATGTATAAAGAAATACAATTTTGACGAAATGTCTAGAATCAAAGCACTGAGAGAACGTCTTGTTTTGTCTTTGATTGTATGGTATAATATCACCTGTAATTATTTTAGTAATTTTGAAGAAGACGACGATAAGATGATAAAAATGATAATAAGTCGAGTAATGATGTTAACAAAATATGAAACAAACCGTTACCGTGCACACACATGATTGTATTCATATATGATGTCCAGTATATAAGTTTACGAACAGAATTTCGATATATTTTAAAACATGGTAAAAATTATTATATCTTATATGATAGACATTTAAACCACACCTATGGGGTGTAGACAATAGCCTCCCTAATACTCTAAGACAGTGTGTATTCAGTTTTGTTATAGATGCGCTTGGGTCTACATGTTTATTAAGTATATTAAAGATATAATTAAACAATGCAGTGTTGTCTCTCTTATAGAAGTTATGACAAATTGGCGACGAGGATTTTAATATCATGCATTTAAATTTACATTTCAAGGATTTAACCTATTTGCAAAAAAGTAAATTGTGAGTTAAACACTGGATGTAACATTTAAAATGGCGGGACATATCGGGAAATTGGAACAATTCGATGAGAGTGTTGAATCCTGGATTTCCTATGAAGAGAGACTTGTACAGTATTTTAATGTTAATGACATTAAAGATGAAAAGAAAGTGTCTGCACTTCTTACTCTTATAGGGTGTAAAACTTATGGATTGTTGAGAAATTTGACAGCTCCAGGGAAGCCTGCAGACAAAACATACGATGAACTGTGAAAACTGCTAAAGGACCATCTTGCGCCAAAACCATTGGTGATTGCAGAACGATTTCGTTTTCATAAAAGGCACCAGGCCATTACAGAGAGTGTAAATGACTTTGTTGCAGAAATACGGAAGCTCTCTGAGCATTGCGAATTCGGCGAAGCTTTGAATGACACTTTACGAGACAGATTTTTCTGTGGTCTAAGGGACCAAAATATACAGAAGAAATTACTGTCCAAGAGTGGATTGACATTCCAGAAAGCTGTCGAAGAGGCAGTGGCCATGGAAACAGCATCAAAGGATGCCACAGAATTAAGAACGGTAGAAAATGTTAACAAAACGGTTAAAACGAAAGCTCCGGTAAAGAAACGTGCCAAATCAAAGCAGACAGAAAGTTGTAAACACTGTGGTAAAACAAATCACAGTGCAAACAATTGTTACTTCAAGGCAAAACAATGTTACAATTGTAAGAAAACAAGCCATATTAAAAGTATGTGCAAAAGTCAGTCTAAGAAAGGCGTGAAATCTGTTGAGGACTCTGTCAATGAAATTTTTATTATAAATTCGATTAAGGGTCGATAGGGCAACAAGCTCATGATTTCGCCAGAAATTAATGGCAAAGCCGTTCAAATGGAACTTGATACTGGGTCATCAGTAAGTTTGATGTCACACAAACAGTTTCGAAATTTGTTTGGAAAGAAAGTGAAATTAAATGATCCTGAATCTATTCTTAAGACGTATTCAGGGGAAACAATAGAACAAGTTGAATTTAGAATTTACCGCCCACAGTTTCTTACAATGGGCACAAGAGTGTATTGAAACTGTGCATCATTAAGAATGATAGCCCTGCGTTATTTGGTAGGGACTGGCTGTACAGCATTAAAGTGGACTGGACTAATGTATTCCAAGTTAATTCTGTCAGACAGGGAAATTCAAAGATTACAGCAAATCGAGTACAATCGGTTTTAAAAAAATACCCAGATGTATTTAGTGATGGCATTGGAAAAGTCAACGGGATTAAGGCAAAATTGACTCTAAAAGACAATGCAAAGCCAGTGTTCAAAAAGGCAATACCGGTGCCTTTATCTCTAAAACCAAACATTGAGAAAGAATTAGACAATCTGGAATATCATGGAATTATTTCCAAAATCAAATCTAGTGAATGGGCAACGCCGATAGTTCCAGTTCTTAAATCAGATGGAAGTGTCCGAATTTGTGGGGATTTCAAAGTTAGCCTAAACCAGGAATTACAAGTGGACAAATATCCAATGCCAAATATACAAGATATTTCAGTGAACCTGGCTAATGGACAGAAATTCTCCAAAATTGATTTACGACAAGCCTATCTTTAATTGGAATGTGATGATGACAGTAAACAGCTACTAACAATTAACACGCATAAAGGGCTATACAGGTACAATCGACTATTGTATGGTGTAGCATCAGCTCCAGCTATCTGGCAGAGAACGATTGAACAAATACTGAATGGAATATCGGGGGTTCAAGTAATTCTGGATGACATGGTGGTGACGGGTACGACTGACGAGCAACATTTAGAAACATTAGACAAAGTTTTGTCTAGATTACATGATTATGGAGTTAAAGTAAATGTTGACAAGTGTGATTTCTTCAAAAATCGGATTATTGTGGGCATGAAATTGATAGTGAGGGACTGTGGAAGTCAAAAACAAAAGTAGGAACTATATTGGACACACCTAGTCCGACTGACGTGAGTTCTCTCCGTGCATACATTGGCTTACTCATGTATTACAATAAGTACTTAAAAGACGTATCGACTGTTATTAAACCGCTGACAGAATTACTCGAGAAAGGTCGAAAATTCGAGTGGAATGACGTGCATGAACACGCATTTCGTGAGTCAAAACGTTTATTGACAAAAGAGCCCGTGCTAACGCATTATAACCATGAATTGCCCGTAAAGTTGGCTTGTGACGCCTCTCCAGTCGGAATAAGCGGCATTCTTTCACATGTAATGCAAGACGGTTCTGAAAAAGTTATCGCGTATGCTAGCCGAACGTTGACTAAAACAGAACGAAAGTACGCACAGTATTCACGCGAAGCTTTGGCAGTATATTGGTGTGTGAAAAAGTTCTTTACATATTTATATGGTAGGAAGTTCACATTAATATCTGATTGCCAAAGTCTTGTATCAATATTTAGTCCAAAGAAAGACTTGCCAGTAACGACTGAGCAACGTATTACCAGATATGCATTGTACCTATCGGGATTCGATTATGATATCGAATACAAGAGTTCGAAAAAAACCTCAAATGTAGACGGGTTATCACGTTTACCCGTGCCTACAGAACAGGACGACTGTCCTGACGAGGTAGAGGTGTTTTACACATCTCAGATTGAGCATTTCCCGGTTACTAGCGCTCAAATAGCACGTGAGACACGCCGTGACAAAACACTGTCGCGTGTGTTGGAAAATGTCATGAACGGTTGGAAATCATATAAAAATGATGATATGCTACTGAAGGCATATTTTAATCGGAAAACCGAGTTATCAATCAACCGCGGATGCCTCATGTGGGGAATACGTGTCGTTATACCTGTTAAACTACGTAAACAAATCATGGATTTGTTACATACAATTCATCCCGGAATATCGCGAATGAAAAGTCTCGCCCGTAGCTATGTATGGTGGGCGGGATGCGACCAAGATCTAGAGATTTTGGTGAGAAGTTGTGTTGGTTGTCAGAAACAGCAAAAGATGCCTTCTGCTGTAAACCTACATCCATGGGAGTATCCGAGCACTCCATGGGAACGTGTTCATGTAGATTTCGCTGGTCCATTTTTAGGCAGAATGTTCCTAATCATGATAGATGCTTACAGTAAATGGCCTGAAATTATTGATATGGATCGATGTATAACTGCTGAGAAGACAGTTAAAGTCATGCGCACGGTTTTTGCGAGAAGCGGATTACCTGTACAAATTGTTAGCGACAATGGTCCACAATTTGTGTCAGATGTGTTCACTAAATTTATGCAAGACAATGGTATTTTGCATTTAAAATCAGCACCGTATAATCCTAGTACAAACGGTCTCGCAGAAAGAATGGTTGGAACTTTTAAACAAAGTATCCGAGCAATGCAATATCAAACAGGGGATTTAAATCAAAAGCTTAGTTGCTTCTTGCTACGGTATCGTAATACCAGTCAAGGCACGACAAATGAGACTCCAGCAAGTTTATTTCTTGGTAGGAATTTAAGGTGTAGGTTGGATTTGGTCAAACCCGACACAAAGCTGCATGTCAGAAATAAACAAATTAAATCTGCTTTCTCTGATGAGAGAAAATATCGTGGTTTCAAATTAGGTGAAAATGTTTTAGTCAGAGATTACAGGGGTAGAGATAAATGGGTTGGTGGTATTATACACTCATGTGAAGGTCCTCTTATGTATAAGGTTGATGTAGGATATCAAACGTTGTGGCGTAGACACGCGAATCAGTTACGAAAAACTGAAATGATTGAATCGAGATCAATTAATTATCCGCAAGAAAAGCAGTTAAAAAATCATTACCGCAAAATAAACCAACTTACGATACAAATGTTTCTCAGGAAAATAATAAATCAGACAGTGAGTCAATTAGCACAGAGAAAGCTCAGGCCAGTTCAGGTCAAACACCTACTATTATCTCAGGTAATGAACAGAAAAATGGGAAACTGTCAGAAAGACGATACCCATTAAGAGATAGGAAACCACCAGAGAGCTATGGTTTCAATTAAACTGTGACACTAGAATGTGTGGTTTTCAATTTAACTGTGACCTTAGAACGTGTTACACCAAATTTATGGAGCAAGTGTATTGTTATTGAAATTATAAGTAATTATCATTATCTTTTACACTTGAAGATATCTCTGGACTATAAACCTAATCGTGGAAAAATGTCATTAAAGATGATAAACATAGCATGACAATTTCCAGATGGATTTAATAAGGAAAACTATTTCATTCATATTTATGTAATTAAATTAAACTGTTGTTATTTAGACTTGCTAAAGAATTTTGTAGTAAATGATATTTTATGTATTGACATTCAAATTAAAAAGGGGAGAGTTGTTATATCTTATATGATAGACATTTAAACCACACCTATGGGGTGTAGACAATAGCCTCTCTAATACTCTAAGACAGTGTGTATTCAGTTTTGTTATAGATGCGCTTGGGTCTACATGTTTATTAAGTATATTAAAGATATAATTAAACAATGCAGTGTTGTCTCTCTTATAGAAGTTATGACAAAAATCAAGTCACTTATCAACACATCATACGTTATTTTCTTAAGTTTGATTTGGAAATGCATATAAATGTTCAGTTTCTTTTGCACACGACATCATTTGTGCTGGTTATTATACTATTTGAGTGTAAATATTACTTAATTTATATTAAAGACAACACAAAATTACACGACAAGGAATAACAACAAAATGAAATGCACATACAGCACGCAAATATATCAAGTTATTAACTTGATTTGAATTTTGGTGATTTTTATTACGATGGAGATTTTTTAATATTCCTAGGAACACTAAAGATGGTACTTGCACGGTTTTTCTTTAGTAGAATTATGCTGTTTATTAAATGTACATTTTGTTAATGAAAGCTTCAAACGTAAAATAAGTTACACATACAAAGGTGTTTTAATGGTGAATATTTAATGTCTAGACTTGTTGACATGAGTGTTTGCATCTCTTGTTATTCATCCATGATTCTGCTGGTACTAAAACGAAATCGGACTTTTCTGTATTGACCGTTTTTTGTTAGTATATAATTATATAATATCACTGCTTTTTATTGTTTTAATTTAACATATTTGCTCATAATATTCTATTCATATTTTTCAGTTCAATCTTTGAATACTTCTGAAAACTGGCTGAAGAATTCGGTTTCTGATAGGCTGACTATAACGGAAAATGAAAGAGGTAACTATTTGGAAAATTTCCAATAATTGTTTATAGCTTTAGCAACATCGGCTTCTTTATCAATGTGTATTAGGGTATGCGGACCTGTCTGTTTGGATGCGGGTTAAAATTGAGATAAGTTATGACCCTGTATATATTTTTTCTCCTTTTATTTATTGCTTGCACTTCCATCCGTCATAATGCTTAATGGCATGCAGCGTTTAGTGTTACACACTTTTTTAGCTTTCTAGAGTAGAGCTTATGATAATTATATGGTCACTGATGTCACTGTTCTCCATGTTCAGTTATTTAGTATAACTTAACAATCCCCATTTCTGAAGTCCTTTATTTTAATGTAGTCACAAACATGTACAAAGGCTATGTGATCTTAAGACCATTTGTTTCAGGAAGCATTTGGGATTATTGAACCACAGTCTATATAGTCAAACCTGCGAACAAAGGCCACCATTGGGAAAGCCTTTATTGACAGGCGGCCTTTATTCAGAGGTAAGTTTTTTTAAATAATCATTGATGGCTTTTCAAAGAACGACCTTTATTCACAGGCTGGCCTTTATTCGGAGGTGGCCGCAAACATAGGTTTGACTTTACATTCTTTGTAAATTTTGTTAACAGTTAAGAAATCACATTAAACTCTGTGTAAATTTTGTCTTAATGAAAAGTTAATTTAGTTCATTTCTGCATTAATATGGTATCAATAATGATAACTTCATTAAGTAAAGGAAGCTATATTTTTACAATAAAGTTGGATTTTTATACGCCCGTTTGAAAAACGGGACATATTATAGTTTCATCCTTGGTAGGCTGGCAGGCAGGCAGGCGGGCAGTGTTCACTGTGATGTCAACTCAATGACTGGAGTGTTTTACCTACGTTTATGAAACTTAGTCACTACGTGTACACACAAGCATGATGTCTTTGATAGCGAGCGCACCAGTCAATATGGAGTTATTCCCCCTATTTTGTCAAAATTTCCTCAAATTAGCCATGTCTGCTCTCTATTTAAAGACATTGGAAATTAACATGTGTGGAATGTGTTTGTTCTAGTCACATGGTCATCAAAAATTGTTTTACTACGATACTAATAAGGTCAAGTTTTACACACCAGCGTGCCCAATGGTATAAATATTGGTTAACTTTAACCAAATGGTTAATTTAACCCAATGTTAACTGGGGTGTCCTCAGATCCCCTATCTACTTTTAGTAGCTTACCGGCTACATGAAAACATTTCTATATCCCTGAATATACCCATATTCTACTTGCTATCGCAAATTATAAAAGGGCGTATCTTGCGATAGTCAGCGCTCTTATGTCATATTTGAATCATAATTAACCGTGTGTATAGTCAGAAACTGAATAATATTTCAGAAGAGAATGGATCCATTGGAAATACAAAGCTGTCATGCACTTATCCTGCTTATTGTCAGAGAGAAAGTTTTGGGTTAGTAGTAGTGCTTATACAAACATGTTTTTCAATGCATGTAATAAAGTTTGCCAGGAAATAATGTACAAACTATTCTGAATGTTGCTGATATATGTAAAAACAAAGTTTAAAACATCTCTCAAAACTGACTCATTTTTGGGGGCATGTAACGGAAACAGAAAACCTTTTTGGCCTAATTTCATTTTATGAGGCAAAAAAGAAGTTTTCAAGGGTATATTGGAGTCAAAGTCTGTCTATTCATCAATCCATCTGTTTGTGTGACAAGTTTTTTGTGTTGTGAATTTCACTTTATACCAATTGAGTATCATCCCACTCAGATATACCTACACAGTGCGGGTGTACCCTGGTTGAATTTTCTGACCTCTTTATGACATTTGACGAGAATTTGCAAATTATCATTTAATAATCATTTAATATTGAGGATTATATGGTAAAGAATGTATGATTTCAATACATCTGTTGAAAGTTACCTTACTTTGATAAATATATACATAGCAAACAGCTTCGAACTTGACATTCACTCTTCTACTTGAAGTTTTGATGTTGACATGTTTATCATAAATGTCAAAAAAGTCAATAAATAAAAAGTAGATACTGGCCTTTCATAAAAACCACCTGGCCGCCGATCTTTGAGTTTGACATGCAATTTTGTTTGTCAAGTATTTTTTAGTTTAAATTTTAGTAATAAGTTTTAACTTCTAAGTTTTCAGTGTTAAGTAACAAGTGTAAACTCTCAAGTTATATTTAGTTTTAACTCATAGGTTTTGAGTGATAAGTAATAAGATTAAACTCTTAAGTTTTAAGTGTAAAGTCATATTTTCAACTCATAAGTTCTAAGTATTAAGTTCATTTCTTAATTATACCCACACAGACAAAACTTTATGATGGTATACTGGATTTGCTTTATGTTAACTCTTACCAGGAATAACATTTTATAAGAATGGTAAAAATTAATGTTTTATATACAAACTATTGTTACTACAACGGGAGATAATCTTAGCAATAATTTAGCCAATGGCTATTCCCAAATTCTCCCGCGATATTAAACTTGCTATATGGCTGTTACAACGATACAATTAACGGGCCTTTTGTCTGATCAGATTATATTTCAAGCGCGGCTTGATGAAGACAAAAATTTACCTGTGCAGTTAAAGAGTTTAAAAAGCTATATTAAGCGCTTTTTCAAAGTAGTAAAGAGATCGATATCTGTGTTTCTTCTTTATGTACCATTGGTAATTTGGATGTAAGACAAGGATGGTTTACCTCGTTAATGTTTAAATTCCTGTTACTTACTGCGCAGTGCTAGTGTGCAAATTGCTGTGTATTAGATCACGCGTACTTAAGGACGATTTCTGCATTTTGTTTTATTCAAGGAAAAGTGATCATTTTTCATATTTTATAGAAAAAAGTATAACAAATCCAAAAATGGAAAGAAAAACAGGGGTCACCGAACTCGTTTTCGAGATAACAGCTCATACTTTGTGTAGGTGTGCAGCTCTTTTTTAAGATTTGCTGTGTACAAAGAGCTTATCGCTAAACACATACTATCACTGTTATATCATGATAAAATCATGCTCAAACATACTGTTTTTACATGTAAGTATTCATTTGGCATATATTGTGTTAATTTAACACAATTCATACCATAAATGATTTAATTCTGCCATACTATGTTTCTATTTTCAACTGCATGCATGAAAAAATGGGTTGCAATTTCGACAAAAAAAATATTTTTCATCTTTTATTCCCCCTTATCCGATATTCTTCCAACAAAACTTTCTAATTTTGATACATATCTTAGAACAATGTCTAATAAACATATTTCAGTGATAAAAACATGAGGTTACCAAGCTAATTTCAGTCTCAACTCTGAAATTCAAGTATATTGTCAAAAATAGTCGACAAATATGATTAATATCAAAAATATGCATATCAAGTTAATAAAGATTTTGCCTATTTTCCAATAAAACTTTCTAATTTAGATATATATATCGTAGAACAATGTCTAATAAACACATTTCAGAGATAAAAACATGGGGTTACTGAGCTAATTTTACCGCCAACTTCTAAATTCTGTTGCATCGTCAACAAATATTTGCCAATTTCAGTCAAATTTTGTAATGTGTATATGAAGTTAATAAAGTGTAGTTTTGTTTATCATCCAATAAAACTTTTTAGTTTTGATATATATCTTAGAACAATTTTGTACCACATATTTCGCTTTAAAAAAACATTTGAGTCTTTGTGGTAATGTTAGCTCAGAGTCCTAATATCAGCTACATCATCAACAAATATTTGCAATAAATGATGAACCTCCATTACAGTCATATGAAGTAATTCAATTATGAACTGTACATGAAGTGTTTCACATAAATTAGTCACTATTAAAAAATAGAGCACGCATTATAGGTTGCGTTTTTAGCGCGCTCGCGGATACGTTAGTTGTCCAAAAACTATGCAAGTGTTTCTTCCGTGGAGAGCTTTATTATCTCCCTTATGTGCAGAAATGTTGCGCGTTACGAACTACCGAAATCGTCTTTAACGTGTTCAGCTGTGCTTGATGTTAAGTGGAGCTAGCATCCATGTGTTATCAGTTGGGACATGGAGGACGGTCGGATTCAGGTCAATTGGATGAGTCATTCTTATATCAGACAAATAATTAACTGACGAGGTTGTTTGATAGTGACAACCATTTCTTTTTCTGGCATCTTACACGATTGCGGGACCCCGACATGCATTGTCTCGGCAAGGATAGTGTTTCACATTCACCTTAGCAGAGCCAACCAGACGTGCATGAAGATGTACCTACAGAGTATCAAAAATGCGGTCCTCCATGTGTCCAGACATTTTGTCTCCATACTGCACCCTGATGTCAGTTTGACATATTAATTAAATATAGATAAGTACAGTTTACCTTTTATATTGTCGTTATGAGTCGTATATAAGCTAATACAAGTTTTACACCTGCTCTATCATGGCTCTTAGATAATCCAGCCCGTTAACCAATCGAGCATACAATACCGAATTGCTTAGACTGTCTCATCATGCTCCGCATGTGATTGCAGATGGTAGTTCTACATGCCTTAAATCATATTACAATATTAAAGGCTGTCCGGTACTTTGTTTATAATGTTAACAGTGTTTTTATATTCAAGACTCAATATTGCATGTGCATACTGATATATCTATGGATAGAGTTGGAGGGTTGGTTTTACCGCTGGTGTTTTTATATTTCTTATATATATGACTACGATGTATGTTGCTAATACCTGTCTAGCAAACCAGCTTCAATGAGTGTTTTAACTGAATAATATTACTCGATGTTAACATCATTCAATGTTAGGACATTCATTGTCTTGTACTATTGATATTATAATGTTTGCTCGATGTTAGCATCTTCAATGTAAGGACAATCATTGTCTTGTTCTATTGATACTATAATTTTTGCTCGATGTTAACATCATTCAATGTAAGGACATTCATTGTCTTGTACTATTGATGCTAGAATGTTTGCTCGAGTTTGGCATCTTCAATGTTAGGACATTCAATGTTATGTCCTATTGATGCTAGAATGTTTGCTCGAGTTTAGCATCTTTAATGTTAGAACATTCAATGTTATGTCCTATTGATGCTATATCTTTTTTCATGATTCGGCGATTCACTAGTTTACAATGTCAATTCAATGTTTATGTTTTTCGATGTGTTACATCAGATCATAAGAAGTGCTATGCGATACACTTAAGATGTTTGGTTAGTTATATAAGTTTATGTATGTATACGATCATGTTATTACTGGTGTACCCTTAACCTTAAGTCCATATTTGGCTCCTGCTGATGGGTACACTAGTATATGAGACTGCGAATTTCAGCTGCGAAATTTTATGACACTATGTGCAGCATTAAAGATGTTTCACTTGATGTTGTCTCAGGAACTGTAATTTAACTATGTTTTCTTTCGTTACCGACAGATGCCGCCTGAACGCCCTCACCCAGCATCGGGTAAGGCGCCAGCCAAAAGGAAGAAGTCAACAATGTAAGATCACGACAATAACATTGACATTGACGTCGATAAATTAGCGGCAGCAGTAATGAAAGCTCCGGGAAACGTTCCGGCCAGTGTCACTACCTCACAGCCAATAGCGGGCCCTAGCGCTTCAACCAGCATTGACCCACCCAGGCTTTCAACAGTGGTTCCATAGATAAGCCCATCCAGGCTATCGACAATGGTGCTAATGACTCCAGCCAGGCTGACCAGTTACCAAATTTCATCCAGCAACTGTTCTCAGGTGAGTCGGTAGCCTGTGCAGACATCCCACCTACCCCACTTTCTGTCAATGATTGTGTACCCCTCAGTGCTATCATCTGTAAAAAAGCACAATATGGGGGGAACATTTCATTGATTTAAAATGTCTCTTACTCAATTTTCAAGAGGATAACGTCAATATCCAATTGAGGCCAACTCAGTTAGATTACAGAATAAAGTTACACAGTCACAACTTTCACTCCACCCGTGGACCTCTGCCTTTTTAATCTTCACGTCTGTTTACTTAGAAAAAATCCAATGGAGAGCATAAATTTGATTAAGTATTGCCGTACAGTCAGGGAGATAGGCTGCTCTCTCGATGATGCAGCCTGGAGATTCTATGACCAAAATTCTGCAAGCTCAGGCATTCCAACCGCATGTAATGGCAGCTACCTACATGGTAAAAGCTTGCACGGTTAGTCGAACTTTTCGCCACCATTTCACCACAAGAGCCAATAAATTCATCCAAAACATCAGTTTCAGCTACGATAATGGAACAAAGTGTTACAAATTGCCCTGTCCTCACAAGCACCTGTGATTGTGCACTTTTTGATTATTTAATCAATGGGTTTCAATTTGGTTTCAAGTTGGGTTGTAATGAACTTATTTCATCAGAAGTTCTTCGGAATCACTCTTCGGCTTACTCCAACTTGGCTATTGTTGAACAAAAGTTACAGAAAGAGAAACAACTCAACAGAATTGCAGGTCCCTTTGAAATGAAACATTATGTAAACCTGGGTTGCACTCCTCTAGGTCTCATCCCAAAGAAAAATCCTAATGAATTCAGACTAATCCATGATCTGTCCTTTCCAAACGGCAATTCTGTCAATGAATTATTCCCACTGTTAATTCAAAAGTTCAGTATGATTCTATTGATAATCTCTTACAAAAGCCTTTGGCAGACTTTCTCGCATGGCAAAGATGGACATTGAGCATGGATTCAGAAACGTACCTATTCATCCATCAGATTATCATTTTCTGGGTTTCTCATCAACTGATCAAGTTAAGATTCATTCTACAGTATTTTGGTGTCAGGAGAAAGGTCACTTTGAATGAATTACAGTCACTTATTGGTTTATTGAACTTTGCTTGTCTAGTGGTATGCCCAGGGTGTGCATTTCTTAGAAGACTCATTGATTTGACGTGCAAAGTTTCCAAACCCCATCATCAAATTAAACTGAACTGTGAAGCTCGAGCAGATCTCGAAGCCTGCCGGCTATTTATTGAAAACTTTAATGGTACATCCATATTTCTTAATGATCAATGGAATTCTTCACATCTACACGGATGCGTCTGGTAAGTTAGGATATGCGGCGGTTTTTGGCTCTAAGTAGTTTGCTCAACCGTGGTTGCTCCAACATGCCCATCATCACATTATCATCGAGGCATTATTCCCTACCATTCTTTTAATAAAACTATGGGGAGATTACCTTCGTAATAAAAAAAATGTTTTTCTCGGATAATGCCCCAGCGGTCGATATAATCAACAAACAGTGTAGCAAGAAAAAAAAATATCATAAAACTTGTCCGACAGCTGGTGATTAGCTCTCTGTCTTACAACGTTTTGTTTAAAGCAGAACATATTTGTGGAAAGTTGAACGTAATTAGTAACAGACTGTCTCGATTACAGTTTAAGGAGGCACGGGTAATAGCTCCATGGTTAAACAAGCAAAATGACACATATTCCACGGGACAAGATTCACACCTAACAGATGTCAGTTTCATGTTGCTGAAAGCACCGTTATCTCCAGCTTTAGTCCTAGCTTATCTTAGGAGTTGAAGGTTGTTAATAGCTTACTGCAAAGACACAAACAATGATTTTAAATTTCAGTGCCTACTATTTTAATATGTAATTTTGTGGGCTATTTATTTCAAAAACCTTTAAGCCTGGCATCAGTATTGTCCCATGTATCTTCTATCAGTTACGTTCACAAACTGTGCGAAGTGCTAGACACTACTCATTCATTTTTAGCCGCTGGAACTCAAATGCTGTTCAACGTTTTATCAGGATCGATACTTTTAGATACTAATTTCCAAAGTCAAGGAAGTATGAATTGCTGGCATCATAAACAAATGTTCTCTGAACTCCGCGGTCAGCATTGGACTGCACATGTTTAGAAGCATGATAATTTTGTTTTTGTTTTAATCCATTATTTTTTGCCCTTATCCACCTTATTGCACAGACTACAGGCTCACTTCATACTGTTACTCATGTATGCTTTATATTTCTTTACTTGTTACAATTACTTATATATAAATGTGTTATACGATATCATTTCAATTGGAGGTCAGCATCTGGCTACTTCTATGTGTTATCCTTACTAGTGCATATACTAGATAGGGACTTACGGCACAACTTGCAGTGTGTGCTAGAGTTGTTGCAGGTCAGCATTTGTCTGCTGAGTGTCTATCTGTATCGATTTGTGTTTATACAATGTGTACATTTTACCTCAAGTAGTTCCTATTTCTGTGGCTGAGGTCAGCATGTGGCTGCTCAGTCTCTATTATTACCAATTTATGTCTATGCCATGTGTAATTAACAATCTCTTTGAGTGATCATGCCTTTTATGGTCACCGTATGACCATTTCAAGTCCAAATCCGTTACTCTAGGTGTTTATTTGACATCGCATTGCACGCTGTTGATATTAATGTAAATATGCTATAATTCTGTTTCCTTGTCTTTTGTATCTGGTCTTTTCCTTGGGTGGTGTGTGTATTGTCTAGGATAAATTTTCTCCTTCGCCAATACTATAGCCTTTTTAGACACCACCTTCTTTATGTTAATGTTAATTTATGTTAAAATGTTTATGTCATGGCTGGGATAATGGCACCCTTCTCATCATAATTATAAGATTATTTTCAGTAAATGGATATAGTGCAATTACCCCAGCCAATATAATTTTAGTCTTTTTATAATGATCTTTTATATATGTTTTTCCGTCATTTATTATATACTAAATAAATGACATTTACACATAATCTGAGCTTATTGTTGTGTATTTTATGTTTTAAATAAATTTCCAGTTGCATAAAGAACAAGCACATGAAAAGACACAATTTAATCATGAATAGTTGTGGATATAAATAAGATTTCTCTGGGACATATACACTTTATGAAGAGATAAATCCCGGACGAGCTTTTTGGGTCTGATGGGTCACGGTTACTGTTTCTAAAAATAGGTTTTTGTTTTTGCAGAATTACTTTTAACAAGGAATGCATATTGCAAGGATCATTTTGGTGCGATTTCGTGATATATTCTCGCATTTTGTTTTTGTTTTTTACTGAAATCGCATAAAAAATGTCCAAAGTATGGTCGAGCGTCATGGTTCTTTGAACAGCTATAGCGGCCAGGGGGTAGAGAAATTGAACGATGTGATAAAATAAATACATCAAAATTCCAATAGACAAAACCAAACATATGACGAACTTTTGATCCGTAAAAGAATTGAACATCTATCCTTTTCAAAACGACAAAAAAGAGAATACAAAAAAAAACATCAGATTACTGGGAAAATGACATATTTATACTAAGAAGCGCAAAGAAAAGAAAAATTGAACAAGAAATGTCAAAAGCAAATTAATGAGACAAAAAAAAAGAATGATAAAAGTATAGAAGAAATGTCCGTTGCAGAGCTTAAACAAAAATTAAAATCTTTAGGTATAGCTACTCGTGCGAGGAAAAAGGAAAGTCTGATGGTCCTGTTACAAAATACAATGTCAATATCTGATGATGTGTAAATAATGTCAAACATTGTTATCAAACAATTATTCTGCTTATTTTGGACATGTATTATCTCGTTTTCGTCACAAACTACGGTATTTATTACATAATACCGACAAAGATATATATCATTGCATTTCCAAAAATCATGTGTTTGTTATATGATGTATAATATATATTTGATGCCTAATGCTAATAGCATATAATGAAATGTACTTCTGTATTTCATTTTTTGTTCAAAGATCATGTGTTTGTTATATGATGTATAATATATATTTGATGTATAATGCTAATAACATATAATGTGTTTCATTTTTGTCATGTTAATCTGATAACTATTTATTATTCAAACATTCGGTTATGTACATATTAGCATTGACATTATTGAAATTAACCCAAATTTCACCTTTTTAAACAAAACTTATAGCTAGCGGATAAAAGACAATAAAGCGTGCAACGACGTTTAGCTAATAATAAAAAAACTGAACTATAAAACATGTCTTGTTTTGGTTATAATTCCCCAAATTATCTAACTAATGTTAAATAAGGAAAAAATGAACGTTTTCATTATATCGCTTGCACTATCGTATATAATAATCCACTGATGTAAGACAGATAAACGATTATGCCTGAGGGTATAATAAGTGTCTTGCTAACTGAACAGTGACTGTACTGATTACAGTGCCATTAAGGGTCCTTATCTAAGGGATATAATCCAAATTTGTCCCCAGGCTTCCCATCGACCGAAAATCAAGGGAAGCTACTCGCATGTCGATTTCTTCTTCAAAATGTCTTTTCGGTCTTTTAAAACACTTTTCTGTGCTTTTATCGATAGAGCGAGGATAACCACTCATCTATTGTTAATCACTGCGGAGTTTTCATCTGATCTCCACAACTAATTACAAGCGTGTCCTCGTCGCGGCGATCATGCGCCATTCATTTAAAGGCATTGAATTCACTGCCTGCAATTATAACACTGTCCTAAAAGAATGGCAGTCAGAGAATTTTCAAAGAGAATTAATCTCTTTCCACACCCTCTAGTCATAATAAAGTTTCTGTTCATTGGCATTGTGTTGTTTTTAGCTCGTTTGTTTCGAAGAAAATTGCCGAGTTATTATGATCGCTTCCCTCAAAGAAACAAATGCGACAGACTCCTGATGCTTTAGTAAAATATGCCAAGTATTGGGCGGTGCTGAAAGCCCCCCCCCCGGATGCGCAATGTTTCTTAATCACTTAATAAATAAAAGCGGGTTCTACAGAAGTAAGACGCCCAACTAGACTGTTTTAATTAATATTCAAAACATTTTTTTGAAAATCCAATTTCATTGGTAGGCAAATGAGGCCAAACTCTAATATAATTCGTAACAGTAGTAAGGAAATACCGATTTATAGACAAAACCCAACCAAGAAGGTACAAACCCTCAATTTGAACCTTCTTCCCCTCCCAGAAGGGTAAAACTTCAACACCACACCATCCCCGAGGTACAAACTTCCCCACACCTCCACCTATCTCAACCTCCCCCTCTTCGCGGAATCCCAAATTCCCCACCCCACCTCAATCTCCGCCCTTCGCAAATTCCCCACCTCTCATCAACCCCCAACCCCCCACCAAATAAAACTTCGCCTCTCGAAATTTTTCAAAATATAATTTTTTCGAAAAATTTATAAATATGAGATTTTTCCCATATTTATAAAAAACAATCTTATCCACCTGGTTTATAATATAATTTTATATGCCCCTTTTCTTGAAAGGTAAATTTCTTAAACGCTAAAGGGGTGATTGATATTATAGGGGGCAGTTTTGCTGTTTTTTTAAACGAGATCTTTGTTATCGATCCAGCTATTAAACGACGCGGGGTAGCCGTACCACTTTACCAACGATTTATTACCTTTACGGCGTATTATTTTCTCGATTCTAAATATTTCTTGATCGGTTTCTCGTAGTTCTTGTTCGTTAAACGTGCCCTGTATTTCTTCCCCATTATAGTCTGCTATTTTATACGTCACCGGCGTAGTTTTTTGTACGGTAGTCACGGTAAAGATTTCTTCGGTCCATCTCGGCGTATACCCTTTTTCAAACGTTTTCTTTTTCTTCGAGATTCTCACTTTATCACCCACCGAAAATTGCGGATTAAAAGTTTTTATTGTATAATGATCCGGGTAAAGATTTTGCCAAACTCTAATTTTATTTTTCTCTTTACTGGCTTCAACGGGTGTCATTTTTATCGACGAGTGCCTCGTATTATTGTATCGATCAACGAGTTCGTCCAACACGTCAATGTATACCCGCGTAGAATTTGCCGAAAAATATTTCCACATTTTCTCCTTCATCGTTCTATTCCACCTCTCCACTACGCTAGATTTTTCTTCATTTTCGGTAGAATACAATTCCGTTAGACCTTGTACTTCTTTATTGTAAAATTCTTTACCTTTACCGGCCCATATTTTTTGCGGTCTTCTTTCCTTAAATATCTTTTTCAAAGCAGTCGCGACCGATTTTCCAGTCTTATCTTTTAGCGGAATTAACCAACCATATTTGGAAAAAATATCGATAACGGCAAGCAGGTACTTGATTCCCCGGTTAAATTTTGAGAACGCTTGCATATCTACCAAATCTGCAGCCCATATTTCATCTATGTCATTTACGCGCACGCGTCTTTTAGGAAATTTCTTAACGACGGGCTAGTGTAATTCTTCAGCTAAATCATCAGTCCATTTTAAACTTTTTTTTAGTCCCATCCCGAATCTCATTTTTGTTCCTATAATTTCCGCACGATAGACCTATCCGCCCTTTCTCTCAATGTCGGATTATAAATTCCTTCCATTTCTGTTAACATATCTTTATCGCAAACTTTATTTCTCGTTTCCCGATCTTTATTCTACAAGTAGCACACGTCATGATGATACGCGGCTTTATCCACTCTATTTACCGGCTTACTCCAACTCTTCGGAGTGAGATCTCTTGTTTAATTTCGTACCCGGCCCCGTAAAATTATGCCCCGGTAAATGCATTTCAAAAGGTAAATTATTTATCGCTTTATTCAGCAGCGAACCACCTTCAATCTTCACAAATTGGGTTTTTGTCGTTCCGCATATCACGCACTTTCCCCGTTTCAAAAGTCTTTTATTTTTGGTGATCGTATTTTCTACCTGTGTCGTATCCGTCGTCTTTTTACATTTTACGCAATACATTTTATTTAACAGGTACATTCGATTTGAATAAAAATGGAAATTAAAGATTTATCTTGGACGAATAAAACGAAACGTTATAACAATCCCCTTTTACCAAAAAGTATTCGCGGGGTGATTGTAGGTAAATCTGGCTATGGTAAAACGACTTTATTATTAAATTTATTGTTGCAACCGGATTGGTTGGATTACGATCATCTTCAAGTTTTCGGCAAGAGTCTATTTCAACCCGAATATGCTTTAATCCACAAGGCGTTTAAAAAATATTTGACCAAAGACGAAATTTTACGACTTTTTAGTATGCGCGATAAAATCGTAGCGAGGGATATAACACCCAGTCAATTTATTGAAATTTTAAGTCGTGAAAACAACACCAAGCGCGAAGGTCTTAAATGCGAATTTTACGAAAACGCTTCCGACGTTCCAGATCCGCGAGATTTAAATCCTTCTAATAAAAATTTAATGATTTTCGACGATTTACTTTTGGAAAAACAAAACAAGTGTGAGTGTTATTACGTTCGTGGACGCCACAGCAATGTTGACTGTTTTTATCTCTCCCAAAATTATTTCAAACTGCCTCGACAAACGATACGGGAAAATGCCAATTTTATTTGTCTGTTTCCCCAAGATTTAAAATATATCAACCACATTTATTCCGATCACGTGAGCCAAGATATGACCAAAGACGAATTTAAAAAATTATGCCGCGAAACTTGGTCAAAACCGTATAAATTTATCGTGATTGATTTAACGTCACCCAAAAATGCTGGAAAATATAGACGAGGTCTTGACGAATTCTATATAACTTAAAACATTTTTTCGCTTACAAAAAATACGGAAGGTTTGTTGCGTGATATAGCTAAAATACGGCGCCCAAAAGTTCTATGCAAATTGTCGTTTCCTACAATACCACAAAATTTACAACGAGATTTCATCCACCTTTAGAGCTCAACAAGGATAAACGATACGAAATTGCACTCGTTAATCTCGAGACGTATTATTCTTTTCCCAATATCAGTTCCCACAATAATTATTTCAGGTATTCGCCCGATAACGGGAAAAATTGGGAATATATTGTTATTCCGGAAGGAAGTTATGATATCGTGGATATCGATTTGGCTATTCGCGAGCGAATGAAAGAAAAAAATTACCTCGATAAAATAACTATAACGGCAAATCCAAATACGTTAAAATCTAGGATCAATGTGGCGGATGACTTTATCGTCGATTTTAGACAGTCAACTTCTATTGGTAGGGTTTTTGGTTTCGGATCCGCTATATATAGATCGGGTCTACACGAATCTGCCAATGTCGTTGATATTTTATCAATCAATGCTATTAGAGTCAATATAGATAAAATTTCGGGAAGTTACGTCAATGGCGTTTCCCAAAATACAATTTACACTTTTTTTTTCAAACGTGAGCCCCGGATACAAAATTGTCGAAACGCCGTCAAATTTAGTTTATTTACCAATTATTTTAGATACGATACATCATTTGGAAACTAGTCTTACGGATCAAAATGGAAATTTGTTAAATTTACGCGGAGAAAATATTACGATTCGATTTCATATTAGGGAAATTTAAACGTTTTCGGTTTTTAAGAAAAAATAATGTATCAAAATATTCGCGTCAATATTTCACAGGGGCAGAAAGATAAAATCGCCCGCGCGGCCCGTGACGGAACTCCTATCGGTATTCGTTTGGGTAGGGACGATCTTGTTGGCAATGACCTTATTGCCGTAACTCGTACCCAAGCGAATAAAATTCAGAGGGCTATGGAGGAAGGTGTTGGGTTAGACTTAAAAATGAGTAAAACTCAACTTTCGCATAATATGAGCGTGGAAGGTGGATTTTTACCAGGGCTCTTCCTATGCTTGCCGGCCGAGTTTTACCCGCTTTGGGAGTCGGCGCATTATCCGGGCTCGGCAGTACGGCGGTTAATAAAGCGTTGGGATCTGGGTTGTATCTCAAAAAGGGTGGTAATATTTGTCAGATTGAGACTGATGGTAAGGGTTTGTATCTTAGTCCGGTTTCTGGTAGCGGATTGGGCGTAACGGGAGATGGTTTGTATTTGAGAAAAGGTGGACAGATTTACGAAGGAAGTGGTATTCTTCTCGGTCCAAATAGTCCGTTTAAAAATGTTTCCCTACTCGGCATGTTTCTTTAATTTAAACGATTTTAATTTTATTAAAAAATGGAATCACAAGAATTTAGATTAAAAAAATCGAAGAAATTCAGTCCATTTTTATTAAGGAGGAAATACTACGTTCATCTATGAATTTAAAATATAAACGCCTTCGCAAAATTGTTGACGCCATCGATATGTATTTTAGCTTCGCCACAGTCGGTTTATCCGCCGGGGGAGCTATTCTTTTATCTACGATCGTCGCCATTCCCGAGGCAGCGGCTATGGGAGGATTGGCTGCGGGGTTTTGTCTTTTAAATAGGATGGGCAAATATTTTACTAAAAGACTTTCAACCAAAGCTCAAAAACATGAAAAGATTCGAATTATAGCAGTTAGTAAATTAAATACTGTTTCTTCTCTAATTTCAAAGGCGCTTAATGATAACCAAATTTCGGACGAAGAGTATCAACTGATTCGCGCCGAATTGGATAAATTTTACGCTATGAAAGAGGAGATTCGTAAAACGAGTAGGAAAACCGTTAATCAAATTGATAACGAGTTCAAACAACCGTTAACGAAAAAGGAATAGTAAATGTACTTTTAAATCGAATTAAAAACGTTTTTAATTTTTAAAAAAACATGTCTACAGATCCGGTGCAAAGAGATAGGATGGTGCGCGAATTTCATGCCTTGAAACAACGCCTCAAGGATAATTTTCTTCAAGAACGAGCGGGGAAGCGACGTCTGCAAGAAGACTTGACTCAAGTTTTTAAACCTATTACGGACGTACAAAAAAGTGCCACCAAGGATATAATAGAGGCGCAAAAAAGTGCGACCGAGGAAATTAAAGAAGGGTTACACGAAATTCCAAGTACGTTTCCCCCTCCAGCCTATTCCGAATCTGACGAACCTATTAACCCATCACCAATTTTTTATAAGCGACGAATTGCGCAGCAAAATTCGTGACCGCGACTCTGACAAAAAGTTTGGCGTGCGAGAAGAAGTTGGTGGTTATTTTATGGGTAAAAAACCTTTTACTATAAAAGAAAATAATGATTTTATCGTAGATGGTGTGGAATACGAAAGTACGCCAGGATTATGGGATCTTATCACGTCCAAAAATCCAGATCGCCATAAAAATACGACGGTGATGATTTAAAAAATTATAAAAGGTTGGTGGATCAAACCAACGTCCGTTTCGAAAGATACGATCCCAAAGGAAAATTGATTACGAATAGAAAATGGAATAAAGTTAGATTTTTATCGCATGTTTTCGGCACAAAAGGTTCCGGGCTTACCAATCCCAACGACCTTCTCGAGAGATTGGATTTGTTGTTGGCGAGTAAAGCTGCCGGTAATACGGGTTTGCGTGACGAATTATTAGCTATTTGTAATAAACTTTTATATCAAGATATAATCAATTCTGACCAATTTAAAACGTTGTTGTCTATAATTTAAAAAAAAATGCTTGTTCCAAAAAATTGGTACGTTTTTTTTTTAAAAAAAATGTATAATATAACGGAACCCCCTGCGGTTGAAGAATCCACAGAACGTTACGAATATCACGAGTACGACCCCGAGTCGGGAACCAATTTAAATACTCCGGGCGAAATTAGAATAGATATTCAAACCCAAGATTTATTCACCCATCCTAGTGAAAGTTTTTTACAGATTGAAGGAAGATTAATAAAAGCTGATGTTACGGCTTATGCCAATGGTGACGATATTGCTTTGACGAATAACGGCCTTTTGTATCTTTTCAACAATATAAGGTATCAACTTTCGGGTCAAGAGATCGAATCTATTTTTAACCCCGGTCAAGCTACTACTATGCTCGGAGTTTTGAAATATCCCGAAGATTTCTCCAAATCTCAGGGTTTGAATCAATTGTGGTATAAAGATACTAATCCCGAGGCGCATCGTGGAAATAATAACGGGTTCGAAATTCGACAAAATTATCTTATCGTTTTACCCGATCCCAAAGGTACGTTTAGTTTTAAAATTCCGCTAAAACACATTTTCGGATTTTGCGAAGATTACGATAAAATTCTATACGGAATGAAACAAACTCTAATTTTGGTAAGAAAATCTGACGATGATGCTATTTATAGAGCCGCCGGTGTAGATGCTGGTCGAGTGACCCTTAGCAAATTATCTTGGTTCATTCCCCATGTCGAACCCGCCGACATGCCAAAGGCCACTTTGTTTAAAACGATCGAATCCAAAGCTAGTCTTCCAGTAGGTTACCGTATGAGGCAATGAGATTCCATCAGCGTCCCACAAGCTACGAAATTTTCGTGGAGACTTTCGGTTAAATCCAGCCCCGAAAAACCACGTTGGATTATTGTCGGTTTCCAATCGGATAAAACGGGTAATCAAGAAAGAAATCCCGCCCTTTTCGATCACGTTAATTTGACAAACATGTATATTACGCTTAATTCTGATAGATATCCACAAGTGGATTACCAAATAAATTTTAATCAATATAAATTTTCACGCGCATACGGTGACGCTTCCTTATTCCGATCCGAATTTCATAATATGGACGAAATTGTTTCCAACCCCAATATTTCTCCTTACGACTATAAAACTCTTTTCCCTTTATTCGTGTTCGACGTATCTTAAACAAAGCGAAAGAATGAAATATTCCGTGACGGATATAACTATCAAAGCCCAATTTAGCGCGAACGTCCCGACTGACATGGAAGTGTTTGCGGTTGTTATTAGTAATAGATTACTAGCGTTTCAATCCGACGGAAATAAAATGAGTGTGGTTTGCGGTTAGATTTTTTTCGCTTTAAAAAAATACTTGTTTTTTTTTAAAAAAAAGTGCCTGGGGAAAAAATACGATAAAAAAATTACCCATCAATCGTATGGCCAACAATTATATTATAAACGGACAACCCGGCTACATTCCATCAACCATTTTCAAAGCGGTTCGATCGTTAATGTTGGATCATTTTGAAAAAATTCACGATTGTAAATTTAGAACGATTTTAAAATGGCGAATGAAAAAACTTGACGGTACCGAAAAAGATATATTTTTTGACTCTTGGATCGAAAACGGCAAAGACTTGAAGAAAATTTACGATTCCACGGTTAAAAGAATCTTGGGAAGTATGGCAACGTTTCAGAACGAGGGTTGGATATTTCGGTCTATCGATCGACTGGAAATGCACACGATAGAGGAAGAAACGATTTAAAAATACCACTTTTTATAAAATGTCACACACTCCGGAAAAATTGAGAATCCCGCCGAACCAGCCGCAGTTGTTGAACCAGTCGCGGTCATATCCAAGTTGGGACACCGAAGGGTGCGTATGGTTGACGGGGAACTGAAGTATTTGGGAATTAAACATCCGCAAAATCCGGCATTTGATAAACCGTCAGCGCACGAGTTCGAACAGAGAAAAGTATCTTTGGTTGACGGAGAGCTTACGTATATGGGTATTAAACATCCGCAAAATCCCGCGTTTGATAAACCATCGGCGAATGAGTTTGAACAGCGAAAAATAAAATGATGGATTATAAAAAACTTTTTTTTAAATGAAAAAAATGAAAAATAATTTTTAAAAAAATATTGCAATAATTAAAAAAACTGGATTATGATTTTTTAAAAGATGATTTCGTTAACACCAAGCAGGCTGAATATGCCCGGTTTAATTATTTCGAATTTATGTTATATGAAAATATACCGAAATGGTGTGAGGAGAACGCGTATATAGATAACCGTGTCGTTTTGTACGACAAAGTAAATGACTTGGACTTAGAGTTGGGTATGGGGCGCAATTTTCTTTTTATACCGTTAACTGGCCGGGAAATGGGCATATAAAAATTACTGAAATTGATGGTGATTTTATCGTAGGGTTACTTTTCCCTCTTTCCTATCAATACAAGCACGAAGAAGGAGAAAAATGTGGGTTAATACGACTTCCTAAAAAATGTTTTTTAGCGTAGATGACCCGGAATGTTTTGATCGGGACGATAGTGATGATGAGGAGGAAATGGTATGTGCGATGGATATGACTCCACAAGAGCTAGAGGCAAGGAAGGTATTGTCTAATTTGATGATGACGGATCCAGCTTTTTCAATAAACCGATAATAATATATATTTTTTTAAAAAAATGATGGATTATAAAAACCTTTTTTTTAAAATGAAAATTTGAAATAATTTAAAAAATATTACAATATTAAAAAAAGATGTATTACTCGTTGCCCGAATTGAAAAGTATTATTGAAAAATACAAAATCAGGGGTTATTCGAGAAGTAATAAATCCGATTTGATAAAAGTTTTACAAGATTACGGTTTATTACCGAAACAAAAAGATTTTAAACCGCGCGCACAACCAATCCCGGTAATAATAGCGGATTTTAAAACGAACACATTTTCTCCTTTTCCTTCGATTTGTGAAGCGGGTGAATTTCTTGGTGTAATGCCACAAACGTGTGAACATTATAACGAAAGAATTTTTAAACGAAGATACGCCATTTTATTAATTGAACGAGATGAAGAATCGGATATTGAAAGCGAGTAGAAATGAAAAATAGTTAAAAAAATAAAATATTTAAAAAATATGGGGTGTACCGTCAAAGACCCACGAGAAATCGCGAAAAGTCATGGACTAAAAAATTACGCGGGACTCTGTAAAGTCGAATTGTTAGATTTATTACTATCAACCGTGTGGAAAGAAGAACGAGACCCGGAGGTTAGAAACGAATAAATATTTTTCATATGAAAAATGAAAAATATTTAAAAAATAAAATATGTTAAAAAAATATGAGTTTCTTTGGAAGAATCAGTAACGCGATGCAACACGCCGCGTCAAACGTTTTATCAGGCGTTCGCGCTTTAGGCGTGAGAGCGCGAGAAAATATTAATCGTTTTACCAATTGGTTAACCGATAATGTGGATGAAGGGCAAATTGACCGAGTGTTGGAGGAGATTTCGGAAGAAACGAGGAGTAGAAGGCGGGAACCGCCTTTTGTGATGACGGAATGTCAATCCGCTTTGCGGGAATTTACGACCGTGCATACGATAGAAGGGCGAGCGGGTTACGATCCTCGAGAGTTTTTGCGCGCGGTACATCCGCGAGTAATGCCCCATCTCGAAGGACATCGGCAACATAAAATTAGAGTGGTTTTAAGATGCATGATGAAAAAAACCCAACCTCGCGACTGGCGAGGAAATCGTGAGAGAGGCGCCTTTCGTTTCTCATTTAGAAATTATTACCGAGGCGACAAACGTCGACGAATTGTACGATAACATAGTCGAAAGAATATTGGAAAATATGGCGACGTTTCAAAATATGGGCAGCGGTTGGATATTTCGTTCGATCGAGCGATTCGAACTTCATACGACGGTTTATGAACCGTTGAGAGGAAGGTCTTATATTCCATTACCGGAAGAAATAGCGAACAAGAAGGCCATTATAAATATGAAAAATGACGATGATAAATGTTTTCTTTGGAGCATTATTAGGGCTTTAAACCCGAAAGAAATACACCCCGAGCGCGTAGATAACGATTTAAAAAGTAAAGAGAATACGTTAAATATGGAGTGAATCGAGTATCCCGTGGCGATTAAAGATATACCTAAATTTGAAAAACAAAATCCGGGAATCGGCATAGTCGTTCTGGGGGGATATGAAGGTGGTTTGTATCCCCTTTATTCCAATAAGTCTGAAGTCGAAAACCCGATAATACTTTTCTTGAAGAGCGATGACGAAAAAACTCATTATTGTTTGGTAAAAAATCCGAGTAGATTATTATCTTCGCAGATTTCGAAGAGTGGGCATAAACTTTTTTTTGTTGGAACTGTTTAAATCCGTTCACCAGACAAACGGCGTTGGACACGCATAAGAAATGGTGTAGGAAGAAAGAAACCGTAGCGATCGAGATGCCCATGGAAGGCTCTCTCGTCGAGTTTAAAAATAACAATATGATAATACGAGTTCCTTTTGTTATTTACGCCGATTTCGAATCCTTTCTTGCGCCGATCCACACGTGCGCCCCGAACCCCCCGAGAGAGCTATACGAAACAATATCATCGACACGCCCCGGCCGGGTTTTGCATTTACGTCAAATTCTTCGACGACCGCGTGTACAAAAAGGATCAAAATCGTCTATACCGCGAAAAGCGACGACGAAGACGTTGGTCAAAAATTTGTAGAGACGCTGGAGGAAATCGCGAGGGAGATTTGTAACGTAAAAAAGAAATACATGATATTTAGCAAAGAGGACAAAAAAAATTTCGAACGAGCAACAAAGTGTTGGATCTGTGATGGAAAGCTCGAAAGCGACAAGGTTCGCGATCACTGTCATTTTACTGGAAAATATAAAGGAGCGGCGCATAAGTCGTGTAATCTCAAATGTAGAACCCCGAATTTCACGCCCGTGATATTTCACAATTTGGCCGGATACGGCAGTCATTTATTCGCCAAAAATCTGGGAAAAACTCGGGGCGATATTGATTGTATCGCGAAAACGGAGGAAGAGTACATTAGTTTTTCGAAAACGATACCCACGGGCAAAACCTTTATCCCTAAAAAAGGACCAAATAAAGGAAAGGAAACGGAAATAACCCATACTCTTAGGTTTATAGACAGCTTTAAATTTATGGCTTCTAGTTTGGATAAGCTTTTGGAAAAAGATCAATTTTCGACGATGAAAACATATATTCCGAACGAAACACTGAGGAAATTGATCTCGAAAAAAGGCGTCTATCCGTGCGAATGGGTAGATTCCGCGAAAAGATTTAAAGAAACGTCTTTGCCTTCGAAAGAGGCGTTCTATTCGAGGTTAAACGAAAAGGGAATTACCGACGAACAATACGCTCACGCCCAAGAGGTGTGGAGGGCCTTTGAATGTAAAACGTTTAGAGATTATCACGATTTATATAACAAAACGGACGTTTTGTTGTTGGTTGACATTTTCGAGAATTTTTGAGACATTTGCTTAAAAAATTATGAGTTGGATCCCGCGTGGTATTATACGGCGCCCAGTTTGGCTTACGACATCATGTTGAAAATTACGGGAGTAAAACTAGATTTGTTGACGGATCCGGACATGTTACTCATGTTCGAAGAAGGCCTGCGGGGTGGGGTTTCCACGATCACAAAGAGGCACGCCGTGGCAAATAATAAATACATGAGGGATCGGTTTGACCCGAGAGAACCTTCGAAATATATTCCATATTTGGACGCCAACAATTTGTACGGCTGGGCAATGTGCCGGCCATTGCCGACTGGCGAGTTTAAATGGATGACGGAGGTAGAATTGACCGATTGGAGAAATATCCCTTGTATCCTGGAATTTGATTTAAAATATCCTCGCGAGTTACACGATTTACACCGCGATTATCCTCTTACTCCCGAACATTTGGAAAGAAACGGAGTGAATAAATTAATTCCGAATGTAAACGACAAGAAAAATTACGTGGTTCACCGCTAAAATTTAAAACAGTATGGGGAACTGGGATTGAAAATTACAAAAATTCACAGGGGAATTAAATTTGTAGAGTCACCTTGGATGAAAAAAATATATCGATCTAAATACGAGTCTGAGGGCTAAAGCGACCAATGAGTTTGAGAAGGATTTTTTCAAACTCATGAACAACTCCGTCTTTGGAAAAACGATGGAAAATATTAGAAATCATAGGGATATCAAATTGGTTACCGATGAAAGAGTGGCAAAAAAGTGGGGAGTGAGGCCAAATTTTAACGGAACTACAATTTTTAACGAAAATCTAATAGCCGTGCATGTGGCAAAGACCCACTTGAAATTTAATAAGCCGGTTTACCTCGGGATGTGTATTTTAGATTTGAGAAAACGCTCATGTACAATTTCCACTACAATTATATTAAAAAGAAATACGGAGAAAAGGCTAGATTGTTTTTTACGGATACGGATAGTTTAATGTACGAAATTGAGACAAAATATTTTTATAAAGACATTGCCCCGGACGTAAAAGTAAAATTTGATACGAGCAATTTTAATCCGAATCACGAATCTGGGATTTATTCGAACGTAAACAAAAAAGTGATCGGCATGATGAAAGACGAGACGGGTGGAAAAATTATAGAGAAATTTGCCGGATTGAGGGCAAAATTGTATTCGTATAAAATGTTTGAAGGACCGGAAGAGAAGAAATGCAAAGGGATGAAAAAGGTTGTCGTAGAAAAGAGTATCCGATTCGAAGATTATGAAGAGTTCCTGTTTACGGGAAGAGAACAATTGAGACCGATGAATATTTTGAGAAGTCACAAACGCGAAATGTATACGGAAGAAATAAACAAGATCGCGCTAAGCGCGGATGATGATAAGAGGCACATTTTACTGGTTGGAAACACTTTACCACTCGGGCATTATCGTTTTAACGAATTTGGAATCATTTTTAAAAAATGAACGCTGGAAATTTATCTTTACCGAATAAACCGCTAACCAATTTCGAATTAAAAAATTAAAAATTCCCCACTTTCGCGGAGTTTTTATGAGAAATCAGCTCCCAGCGCGTCCGCGAAAGAGGGGATGCGGAATATTGAATTTAGACGACACGAACCTAAATGATGGTATTGGGTCCCCCGACGCTGGCGGTACGCATTGGGTTTGTTGGATTAAAAAGGAAAACAAGTATTACTTCGACGGATACGGCGTACCACCACCCGAAGAGCTGGTAAAATATTTAAAGTCGAAAATATTTTACAATAAAGATCAAGTGCAGCCGAGGGGGTCGGTTATTTGCGGGCATTTATGTTTATACGTATTAAACGAAAGTTGGAAGAAATAAAAATGCCTGTTGATAAATTTGGTTAGGAATGCCTAAAAGCAAGGTTTCAGAGTCGAACGTGTCCTTGGCTTATATAAACAACAATTTCCTGAAAAGGGGGAGAATTAACATGTTTGGAGAGAAAATTACGAATCTCGGTATGCCTACGGATGCGGGAGATGCGTCGCCTAAATCGTTTGTGCTAAAAAGAATAAATAAAACTATAAAAGATTACAACTTGGATAATTTAAAACGACGTTGGACAGTGTGGAAGAACGAGTAAAAAGTTGTTTGGACGAAAAAGAGTTGAAACGAGTAAAAATAGATATCGTGGAAACGATGAGAAAAAATTTGGAAAAATATATCGATAAGGAAAAATTTGAAGCCGAAATAGATAAACTCGAGAAGGAATGGGCGTTGGATGATAAAACTGCCGAAGAAAAAATTACGCAGAAAATAATGAGTGATATTGAAAAGGGGGTGAACATTCTTAAAAAAGATGTAATAAAGCTGATGGATGAGAGAGATGAGGAGACGTTAAAGATAATTATCGATAGGATGCAAGCTGATATTGGCGAAATCATCGCGGGAAGAAATGAGAAAATTAGGCAATTAAATTCGGTTATACTAAATATTGAAAGCAACCAATTGACCGTTTTATTGTTTTCACTCAATATTGATAAAAATGCCGTTATCGAAGTGCATCAAGACCCGAAATATCGAATTGAGGTCACCGATGGGGAAAGTAAACTATTCTTGCATTTCACAGCCGCCTTTAATATGTCGCCGAACGAGTATATTAAACAAGATGATGTGGTTGAGTATCCGCATCACGCGAGTAGCGATTACCCGAGCGGTATAGAAAACTGGCTCCTCAAACAGCCGGGCATTTACACGCTCGACGTCAATTTGAAATATAAATCTGACGCTTCAGGTCGAATGAAACGAATGTTTCATGTAGTTGAAGGTAGAACGACGAAAATATTTTGGGAAGAGCGGGGGAAAGAGAGTGTGTCAGAAACGTTCTCATTCAATATTATTAAACCAAACTCTATAATATCAATCACCCCTTTAGCGTTTAAGAAATTTACCTTTCAAGAAAAGGGGCATATAAAATTATTTTATTAACAGGGTGGATAAGATTTTTTTTATAAATATGGGAAAAATCTCATATTATAAATTTTTCGAAAAAATTATATTATGAAAAATTTCGAGAGGCGAAGTTTTTTTTGGTGGGGGGTTGGGGGTTGATGAGAGGTGGGGAATTTGCGAAAGGCGGAGATTGAGGTGGGGTGGGGAATTTGGGATCCCGCGAAGAGGGGGAGGTTGAGATAGGTGGAGGTGTGGGGAAGTTTGTACCTCGGGGATGGTGTGGTGTTGAAGTTTTACCCTTCTGGGAGGGGAAGAAGGTTCAAATTGAGGGTTTGTACCTTCTTGGTTGGGTTTTGTCTATAAATCGGTATTTCCTTACTACTCGTAACGATGAAAAATCTAGTTTTGTGTTTTATTCAATACCCCGATCTGACTTCCCGTAAGGAAGATTTTATAGTCCGAGTCATTCTTTGTAGCCTCGCAGGGACGTTCCTGCCTATACGCAAGTACACGTCTTTTTTAAAAAAAAACAATATGTGGTTAAATCATATAGGGATGTTAAAATGGTTTTATTAAGAAATTTAAATGAATAAAATTTTTGACTGAGATCATAGTTGTCTAGTCTCACGCTTTGAACCTCAAATCACCCTCTCATGCTTTAGCGATCAATCTCACTCATAAACATGTCTAGTTTTTTTATCGGAAGTTTTGTTTTTTTTTCTAAAATTCCGCACTGTGCAATCGACTGATTGGCATAAATCAAACACACATTGATGCAATCATTGCAGAAACGATGGAATTTCAGAGTACCGATTTTCATTGGATCATTATCATAAACAAACTACCGGTGTATAGGTTCTATTTTTCCTCGTATATTAAGTGTTAGCTTTTAAAATGGACAAAACTCCACCAAGAAAACGGTCTTATAGTCTTTTATCTCACCCTTATGCCCAATTAACCCTATGTGAAATGGGGTTAAACTAGCTAGTTCAGAACGTATCATATACTTGAATCCACTTCAGTTTAGCCTGGGTACGTGCCTGCCTACATCTGGACTATGCATTTAATTCGCAGACTGCGGTATACAAGTTGTCATTAAACTACACAGAGACGATTTGAAATTATTTAAAAAAATAAAATCTTCCTCAAAAGTACATCATTTAACGATTAATCCTGTGTTTTATATTTATGCAAATACTTTAAATAGAATAATCAAAAACGTGTTCTTCTCACATTACACACACTAAAAAAGCATGGCAACGAGTCGGTATTCTACAGTCGCTCAAATTTCTTCTCAACCGATCTGCTCTCATTCGTATGTACGTTTCTTTCATTCGGCCTCTTTTAGAATATTCTGACGTAGTCTGGGACAACTGTAGTAACCTCTTGAAGAATGAACTTGAATCTGTGCAAGTAAAGGCTGCGCGAATATGCACGGGTGCCACCAAGTATTGTAATATCCAAAAGTTTCTGTCAGATCTTCAATGTACAACACTGGCAGAGAGACGTAAACAGTACCGACTCTATAAAATCCTTTTCTATAAAATGAAACATAATATTACATCATCATACCTAACAAATCTGCCACCAAATAACAACCAAACTCACTATGGTAGATCCAGTTTAAGACACGTGAGATCCAACACACAATTGTATAACAATTCTTTCTTACCTACTACAATACGACAATGGAACCAGTTATCTTCATCACTACAAAACGCACCCACCCTACTGTCATTCAAAACAGCTCTTACAAAGAAAAAAAGACCAAGTCTCTTCTATTCAATTGCGGAACTCGTGTGGGTCAAGTTCTTCATGCACGCCTCCGTCTCGGATGTAGCGCTCTAAATAATGATCTCCATCGGCGATCCTTAGTGGATTCACCCCTGTGTGCATGTGGCTGCATTGAAACCGCTAATCATTTCTTGCTTCATGTCCACTTTATTCGAACGTTCGTGCTTAATTTCTGTCAGACTTATCCTGTACTCTCACAACTTCCAATCTCCTAAATGGCTGTGATAGGCTCTCCATCCCAGAGAACGAGTCTATAATCATTGGCGTCCAGAGATATATTACAGCGACAAAGCGATTTACTACGCTCTGTTATATTGGCTATCAGACCTTCTAAAGGGGTCCACGCACCATTGAACATCTTTTTTTTAAATTTAACAAAGAAACCACTAATTTAGCTTATTTATTAAAAGTTAATATGTCCCTGTAAACAACTCAATATCAACTAATTTATTTTAAAGCATTGCATAGTCCGCCTCATTTATTCATGTACTATGAGCTCCTGGCCATATCAAATAATTTCACAATTTAAAAATCAAAAAGGAAAGGAATCAATATAAGTGTCACTATGACCTTGTTTTCCCATCAGAAGCATAATTATGTATATATCAACACAATTCTGTATATGTTCTTTGTTTTGCTCATTTCTTGAAATAAAGTTTAAATCAAAACATGTTAAATATTACATCTTATAATACTACATTTAAACACTTATCGTTTTTGTGTTGTGCGTATAATTTAGTAATAATTGGTTTTATTTAACACATAACCGTTCGCTCGAACATATGTAGGACATTGTACATGTTGATTTCTTTTAATTATATTAAAAATATGTATAGAAATTGGGAGTTTCTTTTTTGTTCGGTATATATCATTACCGTTTTATCTCTATTTCTAATTTTGCTCTTCACCCACTGGATTGTTAATTTTGAGATTAGAAATAAATAATGTATAAACATTATGCATAAGGATCAAGAATTTACGTTAAATAACTGTCCTACAAACAATGATATTTATCAGAATGGTTACCTCCCTTGAACTATACATGTATTCAATTTTTCACCCCCTCAGTGGATTGATGAGAAATTTGTATATTTTTGGCTGTCTAGTACGTATTATATTCTAAATATATAGAATAGATACAATATGGGGACATGTTAAATTATAACACGAATTATTTATTTATTTCACCGATACCAAACACAAACTATAAGTCAACATTAAATTGTAAAATGTTTCTTTCTGAATTTGAAATACTTGCAAGATTTTTGTATGACCCACTCTCAAAAATGATTAGGTCTCAGTTTTTGTCCCTTGTACTTCAATAACAAATATTAGAATAATATTATATATGTACACATAGTTTGTATCACGCGCAGTAAATCATATACACAATCTAGAAATTATAATTAGGACTTTAGCGAGTATTGGAAGTAAATCGGCGAAGTTTCATTTCTGTATATCCATAAATGGAACGGAACAGGGTTTGTCAATTAGCACAGTGGAAAAGTCTACCTCAACCCCTCCAGCTGAAACTGAGCCGCGACTTCTCCTTGACTAAACGTTTAAAATATCGGGTGAATAGACTAAGCCCAGTCTTGGTCGATAAATGTATATTCTTTGTGCTGCATACACATGCGACAAATCGTTACAGAAAACAACCATAATGTCAACACATGTGTTACATGGAGTTCTGGGTCACATAGACGTTTGTCATTGTGCAAATGAGGCATATGAAGAAACTGTGCTTAATTTTTACTTTTTCATCATTTTTATTTTTTGAACTTTTCAGTCAAAGATATTGACCAAAATTAAAATGATGTTTCATTTAAAATTCTGTACAGAGCAGTTGTAATATGAAAAACTACGGTACCTAAAGTCTGAACTCTTATATTGAAAACACTCGTTACATTTGTTACTTTTTAAAATGGCAAAAAAATATTGATAGCCGAGTCTGAAAAGTAATATGTCATTTTGACAGTGAAAACTGATTTTGGAACGACCGTTGAATGAATCAAACAGTAAAAATGTCACGTAACCCTTGGACACACACACACATGGTTCGAAAATAGCACAATCAGTGCATGCGCTGCAGTACACAATTTTACATGAGTAGACTAAGTAAATCAAAATTGAAATCATTTTGGTGCTGAGATATCTGTCTGTCAAAGTATGTATAGTTTTATTAGCTTAAAACCAATTAAAATGATGACCGTAGTTTGATCGTTAGTGGCCCAGAACTACATAACCAACTGTATGTAATATTTTCTCTTTGATACGAGATTCGTGATTCGATCAATGAATCGTTGGCCCTGACCAGTGAATCGAA
Source organism: Lutraria rhynchaena (assembly GCA_008271625.1). NCBI lineage: Eukaryota > Metazoa > Mollusca > Bivalvia > Venerida > Mactridae > Lutraria > Lutraria rhynchaena. The sequence continues at coordinate 240,409 of VIBL01000141.1, forward strand.
TTGGATCATCACATGCCTGAAGATGAACAGCCTTAATTATAATACACTTATTTTGTTACAGAAGCCAGCCAGGCAGCCAGCCAGTCAGCCAACCGACCAGCCAACCAGCCAGCCGATCAGCGAGTCAGCCAACCAACCAACTGACCAACAAGCCAGCCAGCCAACTAGCCAGCCAATCAGCAACCCAACCAGCTAGCTAGTAAACCAGCCAATCAACCAGCTAGCTATCCAGCTAGCCAACCAGCTAGTCAACTAGCCATCAAACCAGCTAGCCACCCACCCAGTCAGCCAGTCAGCAAGTCAGCCTGCCAGCCAATCAACCAACCAACTAACCAACCAGCCAGTCAACCAGCCGACCAGCCAGCCAGCCAACCAGTCAGCCAGTAAATCAAAAGACCCGATCTATCAATCAATCGATCAATAAATCAATCAATCAATCGATCATATCGGGTTATAATACATATTGGTCCGAAGTTAGATGAAAACCCTTGCAAACCGGATCCTTTCCGGACTGGGCTAAACTCTGACAATTCCGTTTTTCAGAGAACTTTTGATTACCATGAATGCGTTGCTCAGGTTCACAATCTAATAACACGCGCCATACTTTCAAACACAGGGGGCTAGCACATTGAAGGGATGGTGTATTAGGCCTAAAATGGCCACATGGACCAAAAACACCTATATTACATATATACATATACAAGGGTTACAACTTCCGAAATAACAGTTTCTGTATCAAGTTTGTTTAACACGACGTAACTTTTCAAGAAATCGCTCGAATTTCTAATAACTGGTATCTACAGATAGCTAATACATTATACTACACATAACCAATAAACATTCGGTCCAATTCAAAACGATAAAGCAGGTATTTAATCTTTTTCCTCCGAAAAATAGTCAATTTCGTTTTGTCGAACGCGACCTCGCAACACCAAAATGATCAGAATTACCATACTAAATACACATTAAAACAACAGGTACAGTAATGACAACACATACTTACTATAAATATTACTGAAAAACACACTGATTCAGCGCAAAAAATGTAATCCAGGAACGTTATATTCACGTTTAGTTCACAAAAATCGTCGCATGATTGAAACTTCAAATATCATGATGCAATGACCTTTGCCCCCGTAATTTGTTTTTAAGCGGACGTTTCACTGGCTGAATCATAATGGCGTAGCGAGGTGGAAATCTATGACGGAGTCGATGATTTTGTTAATATTACGTGAGTAGACCATTCCTGGATTATTCTTGTGTGCCGGATCAGTGTATTTCAGAGATATTTATGGTTAGCACGCGTTGTCATTCGTCTACCTGTTGTTTTAAGGTGTATTTAGTATGGTAATTCTGACCAATTTTGTGTTGCGAGGTCGCGTTCGACTAAACGAAATTGACGATTTTTCTGAGGAAAAAAGATTAAATATCTGCTTCATTGTTTTGAATTGGACAAAGTGCTTACTGGTTATGTGTAGTACAATGTTTTCGCTATCTGTAGACATCATTTATCTGAGATTTGAGCGATTCCTTAAAAAGTTACGTAGTTTTAAACAAACTTGGTGCAGAAACTGTCATTTCGGAAGTTGTAACCCTTGTATATGTATATATATATAATATAGGTGTTTTTGGTCCGTGTGGCCATTTTAGGCCTAATACGCCATTATACTCCATCCTTTCAACGTGCTAGCCCCCTGTGCTTTCAAACGTTCAATAAATATTCAATTATACATCAACATGATTAATGTTGTTATGGGTAACAGAATAACAACTATTAAAACGTAATTTAAAACATCGGCTCAAAAATAAAAAAATCTGTAAGTAAATCATTCGTTTTTCAACATAAGAAAACGTGTATTTTATGTCTATAAATACGAGATAACAGAGTAGTAACATGTATAAGCAGGATTGAAGGATTTTTTCCTTTTTTGTTAGGGTCTGGTAAACGGACCCTTCCCAATCGAAAATGAAGACATTTTTTTCCAATTCCCGACTTGAAAGTTCCCCATACTTGCATTACCTTGTGCATTTTTCCCAATTGGTTTGGACCCGGACCCTTTCTGAAATGTGCAAAAAGTCACTGACACTGTATAATGTATACTGTGTACAAATTTACAGTGCTGCTACATCAAAGGAATAAAGTCTACCTAATTTAAGAAATACAAAAATATCGAAGAATGTTAAATAAATGATGTAACAATTCTTCAATATCTTCTTAATATATAATTAGTAAATATCAATGTTGTGGACATCAGAACATATCATGTCGTATCAGACTCGAGTTCTTTCGAGCTTGAAAATACTTCAGTATCAGAGATTTCAGTATATGATAATAAACTCAGCATTGTTCTGTAACATTCGGGAACATTCATATCGTTGATATCCTCATATTTCATTAATATAACAACATGTCATAGGTTAGTCATGTACATGTTTTACCTCTAACTAAATAGGTTCGCTTTATCTTATTGATATTAATTTTAAGATAAAAGTCTACTTAAACATGATTTACAAACTACACCCATTAATCTTGGAAGCTGGAGAATCCGATCAAGAACCGCGAACTTGAAAACATTTTTTTGACCCACGCAGACAATTAACAAAATAATAAAACAGAACGGCCAAATTAGAATTTCTAATTGACAACATCGTTTTGATATTTACTAGATTTTTCATGATGGATATATATCAGTCTTTCATTCACAAGTTTGACTAATAGCATAAATGACAACCGATACACTAATCTGTCAATCAATACCGTTATTATAGTTACATTGTATAGTCATGTTACAATGAAAACTCACAGCTTTTTGCTACTATCAGCACTTTTTACACGCTCTTTGTGTAGTTTCAGGCATAAGTATGCATAGGCGGCTCAAGGGGGAGGGCGATCCGGCGTACGCCCCCCCCCCCAAAAAAATGTCCAAACAAAGTCTTTTTCTATCATGAAATATGATACTTACATGAGAAAATATATAAATGTAAAACAAAATTCGCACACTACGCGTGCAGTACGTTGCGAGTACAGTAACACAATGACATAACGTACATTCGCCCTGAACCCACCGGGGGTCCTAGCGACGGTATACTAACCAGTACTAATTTACCCTTCCACAAGGAGCCGGCAATTTCTCCACATATGGAGGAAAATAGGATATTATTTTCAAATTTTCATAGAAGGGTATGACCTGCCGCTACCGGGATTCCAGCGCACTAACCACTGGGCCACGGCCGCGGCACCGTACCAGTTGCTATCGTGATAAGCCGATACTATCGACTATCATTACGCCCCTAGTTTTAGACTGGTCAACTAAGATGACAAAAGAATTGTCATCATATATGAGGTTAAAATACCGCTGTTAAAATTGGAATATTTTATGAAGTGAACACTAGATATTAAGAAGTGGTGATTTTTTTTCAAGTATAATGTCAGACATTTAACGTCACATCTTTTCTTAAATGAACAATAACAGACTCTGAATAAAACACGACGTCTAACAATTGATCTGTGACTTACAAATAGATTGATATTATCAGATTAAAATGACATTTTAACATATAATACCTGGAATGTGGATCAATTTGTCTTACAGTAATAAAATCTAATACAGGTCATAGTTCAGTGAGCTAGTTATATATTGCATCTTCAGTCAGTATTGATAATTTCATTGATCGATGATATAATTTGATTAGTTCTAGTTTTGCAGCTTTCTGTACCCCTAAATGCATGGTAAAACGTTTTCCGGAATTTTCCGGAGCCCCCGGTTTTCCTAGATCCGGGCCCAACTAGTTTTTATTATTTCCGCGTCAGCGAGGTAAAGATTTTCGGGTTTTCAACTTTCCCCCATTCAAATGGTCATTCGCATGTTCTTCAGAAAGCATGTACATATAATTTAAACATTTACTCTAAGGGTCAAAAGACCCTCTTTTCTGTAATGTATTTGATGCAATTTTCCGTCATCGTCATGACAACAGCGGTGCATTCATGACACACACACAACCCTTCAGATTTGCACTACCTCAAAACTTGCTGTTCTCAGATAACTAACTCTCAGGGATAGTTAACATCAGACCTGATACACAGGTTCTAGCTAGACCCAGGCTGATCTTCCATTATGCAGGGTTTTCATTAGAAAAAGAAGTAACCGATTTTTTTTTGCCAAAGTAACAGATAAATCCAGCGATTTTTTTTCATATTTTTACGAAATTTGAAAATCTTGGAAAACGACCGATTCAAACGTGTTTTAACCGACGGTTTCAATCGGCAATCTGTTCTTAATGAAAACCCTGATTATGCAATCCTCATTTAAACTTAAATCTAGAAGGACCAGACTAAGTCTTTGTCTATACTAAATTAGACTGTAATAGTGTAATTGGCTCCTACAGTAGATTAAAAGCTTTTCGTTTCGACAAATTAAAACAAACAACTCAAGCGTTCAACTGTTCAACATGTTTCTTAAAATGAAATAATTCCGTGCAGACAAAAAGAACAGCTAGTTTCTATTTATACATTAACAGCGTTTATTAGAGTATATTTGGTTAAACACACGGATTACATAGACTGCTTTACTATGTTCTACGAGTAGATTCCACAGATCTAATGTGGAACTTTCCGATGATTATATTCTAAAAACGCGAGCGTCTATAACTGAAGTATTGTAAATAAAAGTTAAATTGTATTCACAAAAAAATGAGACATGAACCAGTACACTGTACAATCATATGTTTCCGTCCTTATAACAAACACTAAACTCAAGAAGACCAAACCAAGTTAAACTTTTATTAAGCTGATATGTCATGTAAAAGAAAGATAAATTCAGTTCTTTACACAACTTCAGTTTGTTCCCTCTTCTACCGGCTTAACTATTAGCAATAATTTAAGATCGATGGATGGATTATTACTTTTCAAATCCATTAGGCCTATTGGCCCATGTGGACAACATTTACGACACATTTTCAGCGTATGTACAACAACTAACATACACACATACGCACATTCATACACACATACGCACACATACACATACATGCATACATACATACATACATACATACATGCATTATATTTAATTAATGACTATATTGTAAGCATGTCAGTATTCACACTAACAATTATAAAATAGGTTTGTGTGAAAACGTTTGTAACTTTTTTTGTTTATGTTTTTTACGAAAATGTTGCATGATTTAATTACAAGTACAAAGAAAGTATAAATGCCGTGTTCCTATCCCGTACACAAAATAACACGATTAAATGATTATTAAAACACACCGACGATCTAAAGAGTAACACAGACGTATTATTATTGTATTATTTATATTATTTATGTCATTTATGTTATATATGTTATCTATGTTATCTATATTATATATCATTTATGTTATCTATATTATATATCATTTATATTATTTATGTTATTTATGTCATTTATATTTATTTATGTTATTTATGTCATTTATATTATTTATATTATTTATGTCATTTATATTATTTATATTATTTATGTCATTTATATTATTTATGTCATTTATATCATTTATATTATTTATGTTATTTATATTATTTATGTCATTTATATTATTTATATTATTTATATTATTTATGTCATTTATATTATTTATATTATTTATGTCATTTATATTATTTATATTATTTATGTCATTTATATTATTTATGTCATTTATATCATTTATATTATTTATGTTATTTATATTATTTATGTCATTTATATTATTTATATTATTTATGTCATTTATATTATTTATGTCATTATTTATCATTTATATTATTTATGTCATTTATATTATTTATATTATTTATGTTATTTATATTATTTATGTCATTTATATTATTTATGTTATTTATATTATTTATGTCATTTATATCATTTATATTATTTATGTTATTTATATTATTTATGTCATTTATATTATTTATATTATTTATGTTATTTATATTATTTATGTTATTTATATTATTGATATCATTTATATTATTTATGTCATTTATGTTATTTATATAATTTATATTATTTATGTCATTTATATTATATATTATGTGTTTTCGACGATAATTCAAATTCTCTCAACGTAGATAGTTTACAATACAGTAAAACCGGCCAAATGAACACTATTGTTCTGCTCAAACCCCACCCAATGAAAAATATTTATATCATTTGTATCAAAATTAATCTACAATTCTAAAAAATGCAATTTTCGTGTTTGTTATTCAAAATTTTCATGTGTTTTATCATGTGATTTTCTATAATTGTAATCTGATAGTGACTTATAAGCCCATTGGGCTAGGTGAATATATTCAATCTGCTATATAATTATGTACTCACGGTACTTTGATAAAAATACTGACCGACCGACCGACTCACTGACTCACTGACCGACTCACTGACTGGCTGACCGACTGACGCACTGACCGGCTAACTGACCTACTCACTGACTGACCCACTGACTCACTGATTGACTCATTGACTCACTAAAAATAATATATAGTTGACAATCCACATTTATTTTGGATTCAACCACGCGTAGTCACGCGCGCATGTGATTTTATGCATCCATTTATAACCTTTTTGGCTCTGTAATTCAACATCATGCGTATTTAAAATATGGAATGTAGATGTGAATGTTTGGCTTTTGCATTGGAATAAAATTATGACGGTTTCATTTTGATGAAAATATTTGTAGGTCTATTTCGTGGTGTAAAATACCAATAAATACAATGGGTATTAGGTAAAACGTTGTTACTCGGTGTACAGTCCTTCTGTCACTTACAAGGAACAGACTCTGTGATCTGTTGAATAAATTCAAACATGTATCTCGCTGGTAATACAGCTGCAACGCCTCAAAATGCACGTCATTACTTATGGGTTACCAACTCCCTAGCGTGACAAATACAGTCAAACCTGTGAACAAAGGCCACCCTTGAGAAAGACAAATGTGGCCTTTATTGACGAATGGCCTTTATCCGGAGGTCAGTTTGTTAAAAATAATCAGTGGCGGTTTTTCAAAGAATGACCTTTATTCACAGGGTGGTCTTTAATCGGAGGTGGCCACAAACACAGGTTTGACGGTCACTCGATTCCCAAACTAAAACTACAATGCCACGTCGACATCCCGTGTACTCGTTTCTATAAACATCTCTGAACTATTTAATTATTTACAGGCAAACTTCAGTTTAACATAGACGAAATAAGACAATCAATCAGAGTTACATTATTCTCGACCTCAAATCTCAAATCAACGACCGATGATGTCACCTCACCCACGTTGGTTCAGCTTTAAATCGCAAGAGTACTTATAAGAGCATTTGATTCATACGAGCTATGGAACAACATCTCAATCACAGGCATGAAGAAACTCGAAGTAACCCACCATTTCTGCCTGAAATTCATCCTGGGCCTTCTTTCTCCAACTCGCTCTATAGTCATCTACCTGATAGATGTAACCTCACTAGAGGCATACATCGACCTGCAGAAATTGACCTTTCTTGGTAATATTGTAAGGCCAGAAAAAAATAGTTGTGTTTCTAACCGCAAAAAAACGTGGCGCGAAAAACCGGAAGTACGAAATTTTGGTGGACGAATTATATTGCGTAATAGCCACAATTTGTAACAACAAATTACATGCGATTACACGTTGTCTGTCGACTCTGTACATCACCAACAAAGCCAAAATTGTCAATCAAATTTACCAATAAACCAACGTCAGCTTCAAACGCAGGGTGATTGTCGCTACCAAAATTGTAGCTCCAGCGTGAAAATAGGCTTTTCCGTGAATGGCATTGTCCGAAAACGGTAATTTAATTCATCATATTTCATTGAAATTTGAAAATGCATATTTATTTATACCGTTACAGTTTAACGGCAATTTACTTTGACGATTTGGTGTCATAAAAAAGCGAATATAGCCACTTCCGGTTTAAGAATGACAGTTTACATTTTCTACTTTCGGTTTGGAATCTGGTCGCTGATCGAGTACAAACGTTGTGCTGGATTTAATTTTATTAAGTTAATGAATAGTTAAAGTAATCAGACATTTATTAAGAATGCATGATTGCTGCAAAGACATGGTTTAGGAAAACAAATATAGACAAATCATGGGAATTCGGTAGACTGCCTGATCTTTGGATGTTTAGGCTGAAAATAGAGATACTCATAATTAACTAATCTAAACTGTGACTCACAATGAAATGAAAATTATTAACTTTTTTTAAAGTAATGTTTATTTTTTAATCTGCATTTCAGGCCGAGGTATGATGTGTTCAACTTGTACAAAATACCAAAGGAGACAAAAGTATCCTGTGTGATGTTTTGGTGTTTCCTAAGCTAATTAAACATTTGAATTCAAACAGTTCTATCTTTTCACTTTAAGATGCACCAGATTCCACCATGTTCATGGGAGCCAAACCTCTTACGCATTCCGCTTTGCCACTGAAAGAAGCTCAAATTAATATTTGCAATATGCCATCAAAAATTCCAAGTTGCGGCAGGTCATACCTTTTTATGAAAATTTACAAAAATGTTGATTTTCCTCCATGTGGAGAAGTCGCCGGCTCTTTGTAGAAGGGAAAATTAGTACTGGTTAGTATATAGTCCAGGAAAAGGGTGAAGATTGGGTGAACCAGTTGCTGTATATAACAGAAAAATTGTTGAAAAATGATGTTAAACCTCGGTGATAATAATTCACATAAAAACAAACAATAAAAAATTCCTGGCCAGAACACTGGAATCGTTCCAGAAAATCAAAATGGCAAGTTCGCTAATTGCCGTGAAGATTGGTGCTTGTGAATATGTCCAAGAGAGGAACTTATACAAGTCGGTATGATCCAGTGATATGTTTGATGATCTCTAATCATCAGTTGCATCGAAAATGAAAAATTAATTTGGAGAAATTTCACATAGATTGTACGTGTTTTGCTTCGTTTGATATCTCCTGAATATGCCAATTGTTTTAAAGTGATTTTTAAATGCACAAATTGAAAAATACAAGACACATTAATATGCATGGACAGTCTAGAAAATATTATATCAGCTACATAAAATATCACATGCAATTAGAATCATAGTATAAAAAATACCATCCCATAGACAGGGGTCATCTCTGTATACATAGTTCATAATTACTACCCAATATATATGAAAAATACTTAATATAATACTTGCATTTATCATTTTCATTGTTAGAATAAATAATTACTATCTTAGTGTATCCAATACAATTATACCGTGTAAGTCATTGCTGGTTAATGTCTTATTCACGCAAAAAATAAGTTTAGAAAACAAAAATAGAAAAAAAAATTTCGACCTACCTACCCTAATTTTTTTGGTCAAGTAACCCTAAACACAACTATTTTTTTTTCTAGCCTAATCCCTTTTGTCTTATATGTTTTAAATATCTTCAGAAAATCGAGGTAATAAATTTGTATGTTTGTTCATTCGTGTTAATTCAAAATGACGATGAAAAAGCAACAACAAATATTTATATGTGTGTGTGCTATTATCTGTAAACGACGTGAGAGTTTTGTACAGAGACAAACGTAACATCGTATTGATCACAAAGGTGAAAACAAAAACCAGTCATTCAAACATTCAAATAATAAACAGCCGTCTGCTACACTTAATGTGTAGGTTTTACTGTACACACACTATTATTTCTGCGTCCAAAAGGACACACGTGTAAAAGTCTACTGTCCTGGTACAACATCAACATTATAAAATCTGGTATATCACCTTTATATGAAACAGAACAAAAAGATCGAAAATACGTTCATTTACTTTGATGTTTGGTATTTTGACAATTTCAGCGCTTTGAAATCAACATATTGAATACAGTACAATCTGACAAAACAGTGGATATATTAAGACATCAATACCACATTACCTGTTACATAATTTATAATATTTAAAGGTGCAGCACCTTTTTTGTTACTAAGTTCTAAAATGTCAATACTTATTTCCGTACTTCTTCAAAAAGTAATTCTTACTGATGAAACCATTTTTTTGCAAGATTCAAATGTTTGAAGAATTCTAATGCAATATAGACCTTCCATGGAAGATTTTTTATTCAATGACGTCTGATAGAGATGCTACTTTCTAAATAAAACTCACGTTGAGAAATGATGGAACGGAAGGAGAAAAAAGACTTTGCACCTTTGACGTATGTCTGTCCATCAATATCAAAGAATTAAGCCACGATTGTATGGAAATGTGAACATTCTAATTGCACCTCACAAAGTTGTAACACAGAATACAAATTTATCATTTTCAAAACTGTTCTACATATCAGCAAATGTGCATGAAAAAACAACAGTACGTGTTACAATCATTTTAAACATCTGTGAAATTCCTAATGTCCCATAAAACACAATGAACGATAGACAGTAACTCACTTTCAAAAACTGTCACCTTTCAGACAGTGTGCCATCATCCAATCAAAATACTAACACAGAAACTCGCCTTAGTTCAATGAGTTTAAACACAACAACAATCCATAGATTAATCCTTGAAAAACACAGGGATGTCAATTAATAAAACCATGAAGACGACAACAGACTTATACTAGTACGTCAACAACACACTTATCAGTACATGTGTGTATTTCAGAATCATCAATATCCTGTGTTAATGTCACAACTATTCTTGTTCATATCATCACTTTTACATTAGTCAATATTATCCATGTATTTCCATAATTATCATCATCATGAGTTATCTATACGTTAGACTGCCGTACAAAACTTTGGACACTCATCTGATATTTCTTCAATGAAACGTCAAATGTACACCAGTCACATTTCACTTATGAATTCATTCTTTAAATAAATATCCTCCAAAAACAACCCCGAATCAACCATCCGCTTATATTTCATGTTTACATTTTACCATCAACATTCAATGTCAAATAGAAATAACTGAATATCAATGAATAGTCATATTAATAATGTAAAGAAAATACTACCCGAATTTTCGAATCTACGCACGTGTACAACTTTAATTCTATGTAAGAATATTCTTAAATAACAATTGAAAACCTTATTAAACATATCACTCGTGATACGAAATAATCAAAATATCAGCATAAGATATCGATCCCCAGTTATATTTTGTTCGATATTTCTTAATTTGATAACATTAAGACTGTATATTGTTTATAAGTTGTATAGTGATTATAAGACATTTCTTTCCTAGTTTGGTATAATTTAAGTTATAGCTTTTCTTGTTTCCCCACAGAAAATCAATTTTATTCGTTTATTCTTTTCATTGCAGAAATAAACTGAATAATATATCAAGAAAATGAAAACGTTTGCGACCATACATTCATTGAATAAAATTCTATATTTATTCATACATATTCAATACAAAAACAAATGTTAATATGACAAACGCGTATTTTTATGTAAATAAATTTAAATATTATTCCAATGATGATTTAATCTAATTTGATTTTTTGTGAGCGATTTCGTTTCTTTTTGTATTGAATATACAGTAAAACCTCGATGATACGGAAAACAACTGTATAAAAATGGAGTACGAGTGAAATAATATGATCACATGACTTTATATCGATGTAGTGGTGAAAATATTTCACTCGACACGAAAAATGATAACAATAATTCGAAAAGCGTTGTAAGAATATATCTTGAACATTTTGACAAACGGATATGTTGTTAGTTTCCAGTGGTAAGGGGGCACCTGTGGTAGGGGGAGGGGGCACCTGTGAACTGAACCGGAAATAAAACTAAAATTCCTCATCCAACAGAAACTTAGTGCAAATTACCTACAGGAGATAGTAGCGACTTTGTTACATGCATTTATATAATTATATATTACTTATAAAACATTAAATTAATATTAAATTTTAAATTATCTAAATACTAAATATAATACATTCACAATTGCTTTATCAACTTAACAACAACTAATAATTAAAGTTAAGTTAAGGGGTTTCCTTAGTCGAGTGGTTATGGTCTCTGACTGGTAATCATTCGCCACTCACGCTGTGAGTTTGAATCCCACAAATGTCACATGTGAGGAAGGTCGGTGATTCTATTCAATCTATCTAATTTGAAAATTCTTATTCTAAGTTTCAAAAAATGTTGCAAAATGAGTTGCTATAAAAATACTTCATCATTTTCAATATACAGTAGAATCTTTCTAATCTGAACTTGCTTAGACTGACAAATGCTCGGATTAGAGAAGTTTCCGGAGTACAAAGTTTCCGGATTCTGAAAGTTTTTTTTAGCATTAAATACATAATAAAAAATCGGGATCAGCTGACGCGTTCGGTTTAGAGAGGATTCCGGATTGGAAAGTTTCAGATTAGAGAGGTCCGACTGTATTATTACAAAAAGAAACCCGCATTTGTTGCTATTACGTTGTTATCACAATGTAATTATGTACGTAAATCGGTACATTAAACAATAATATAATATAATTAGACAACATAATGACTGTTTCTCTTTATATTGAATACATGTACGCAGAAAAACATTAAGACCATCATTAATTGTCTATTACGCGACACCTTGTGGTCTTAATGTTAAAGTAGTATAGATCTAAGTGAGGTTTTACTGTTGTTAATTTAATGTGATAAATGACCATTAACGAGAACAGTGAATGTTACGGTGCAAGGTCGATATTATCCTCGCCTACCTTGAGTTCAGATGGTTGATGTTGTATAATAATCCAATTTTGTGAATAAAACACATTATTTCAGCACAATTATGTAGAAACGCACATATTAATTACAGAGCATAACGAATAGAAAAACACTTTAAGCACATATTTAACACACATTTAACACTAAAACACTGCCTTTACTCCAAACGAGTAGAAAAAACACTGACTTCCTGAATCGTACTCCTGGACCGGAGTCCGGGACCGGATCCACGACCCGTACAATGAGGGTTCATATCAAGGTAGCAGCTAACGAGAGTGGTTAATTAAAGTTGTAGTATGACCATTGACTGACTCAGCGGATATAATTATGTACATGCTGTTACATACAAACGTCTTTTGGAAGAAGCCTTATACTTATCATTAATAACTTGGATTCTGATACATACAAATCATGATAAAAAGTCACATTCAAGTTGATATGTACATACTATCTATATGTATATAATACATATGTTTGTTCTACATTTGCTTCAACCAAGGCGTAATAAATATGGAACACTTTATCTAATAATATGGTGTCTTATTCAATGCTCAATGTTCTCCCAGATGCCAGTACTGTTGTCGTAGCAATGAATCCATTCCATAATGTGTTATCATGGGAACATGATGTACACGCATAAAGAAATGCTGAATCGGCAGTGTTACACCAACAACTGAAAAATACATAAATGTGTATAAAAATAAATGTTTATTCTACCGTTCAGACAATTTATTATTTATCGAAGTATAAAGTTTTGACAAGAACTAGCCAATTTGATTGCGAAAACGACCATGAAACGTGAAAACCTTGCAACTTTACCAGACTCTTCATCCTGTAAGAATGATATGATTAGTTTGAAGACATGAAAACACTATTAGCCATAATTCAATGATAATTACGGAGTACCCAATGTCCGAAAGCCATTGAAAGCTACAATTACTAAAAGTCGCGCAGATAATTCAGATTATGCGATTTTTATCAAAGAGGGGTGGGTCAAAAAGTTCAATCTCTAAGAATATCAAAGGTGTAGATTTAGGCTAACAAGAAAATATACTATGAAAATACATTAGTTACACAAGTTTCATGAAACACTTTCTGTCAATATCACTGATTGACAATGTCAGGGATATCCAAGTATTTTGTTTTCAAAATGTCATATATGTCAAGTATACACGTACATGTAAAATATTAGTATACCACAAGTTGTTTCTTGGTGATACTGATGCAGTCATCATGGTTGGACCTGAGCCAGGTATAATTCTGTATTATCAATGAAGTAGTCGTCAGTCATTAAATATGTAATACTTAATGTTGATCCTGAAATATAGTAATTTATATTAGTACATGTATGTATTTGTAACAAATGTAAAACGTTATAAGAAATAGAAGCTCTCTCTAGGAGTATATTGTCATGTATGTAAGTCAATACAAATCAATAAGATAGATTCTCATCCTTAATTGGATAATATCATGGTGAATTATTAATCAATTTTAAATAAATAAATCTTAGAATGAGAGAAAACAGTCTAAATTTTCGCTATATAGGAAAATGACAAATTAGTATAGCTTATAATACATGTTCTAAAATAAATGATATGGATTATTTTAGACTGTGAAACACGGACAGATTGACATTTTCAGTGGTATCTTAAAGGTGTACTTTGTTTTCGTGGATTTGACGAGTTGAACATGTCGGTGTAAGGGAGATAAACTCTACATTTTATGTAAACTTGTCGAAATTAAATTATCATTGAAGTATCATTGTTATAACATGTTGTACTAGATTCGGATTCATAATTATTGGAGAAAAGACAAAACCAGTCAAAACCAAATGGAAAGTTCTATCAATACAATGTACAGTATAACCCCTAAAAAAGGACTCACTGAAAGCCGGAATTCTCTGAAAATCTGATGACTTTTCGAGTCCAATTGTTTTCTCTTCGATAATTTATGGTTCTCTGAAAACCAGAATTCTTAAAAAACCGGACTATTGGTCCAGTCCGGAAGGGTCCGGTTTTTCAGGGGTTATACAGTATTTTCTCAAAAAACATGCAGTGATAACACGTGTGTCCATTTAATAAATGAACGTTTCTTTGTGTATGTATGTAACTTTTGCCTTGTTTTCATTGAAACATCCAATTGTTTTGCTCGGAATTCGCATTTTACCGATCTTCAATTCAATGCTTTTACAATGGTCTGTTTGAATAAAGTCGCATCCATTATTGTGTATACTTGGACAGCATTCAGCTAATAATGTATTAGAACTTTATGAAAAATGTACTCTAGTTACCGGCACTACCAATCAACCACTAATCAATAATGTACAAACAAGAGCATGCACGTGAAATTTATTTCAAGGATGTATATGGGTAAAAAACATTAACAGTTATATCCGAGGACAAGGTTCTCTTGTTGAGTATTACAGGTTCTGTGATAACCATTGGGTACATCAAACAACATCAATCGCTGTTAAGTTCCAAATATTACTCTAGTATATATTAGTTTTGATAATGCGTTTAGAATGCTTATAGGAGGCATCGTAGTCAAGAGGTAGAAAGTCTGTCCTCTGATCCGAAGGTCCTGAGTTCGAATCCCGGCTTCGACGGGTTTCGTTCTTGAACTTCACAATCCCATTTTTCAGACGCACGTAGTACTGGTTTAGTTTTCAGGAAGCGGACTCGAGCGTGATTAATATAAGCAAACTTGCTTGTTTCGCAATCGAGCTAAAATAAATTAGTATAAACTAATGCGTATAGTTGATTTACAGGTTTTATACAACAAATCAACATAACATAATTACAACTTGATTAACAATATCTAACCACCGTATGATTATAGTATTTTGCTGTCACAATCACAAGATACGCCCTGTTGAAGGTCAAAGGTTATTGTATATTCAAATAAACATAGTACTGCTACATAGTAACACAATGTCATGAAAATGGGTAATATTAGTTCGATAAAATGTTTGATTAGTAACGGAAGGGACTCCAGAACTATTCTATTCAGTTTATATGTCTGAACAAAAAGAATGTGTAATTTGCTTACTTACATACATTATAAAATTTGACGTTTTTTATCCAATGATCACAAAATGCTTTGTTTGGTGAACAGTTAGCAGTCATCGGCTTGATTGTATCATTCAGATTTACCGTAATATGTTTTGTGAAGACGTCCAATATAATTATTACTGAAATAACAAGTGTTTGTCCCATTTAGATACAACTATTGTTCACGTGTGTTATGTAAACCAAACTTGGACATGTGTAAGGTGTCTGTGTATTTTATCAATTGAAGGATTAAAGTCTCGTGCACATATTTTGTCCCGTTATCAACTGTGTGTCAGATTATAAAACAAGCGGGACTATGATTTTTAAGGTAAAAGCACAGACAAACCTGTGAACAGGGACCACAAAGGAAGGGAATTTTGACCGATAGACGGACTTTCTTCTAAACTGTATCTGGTCTATCTGGTGTATTCCTTAAGGAATATGGAAACTGCTGAATTGCTTCTTTATCTCTAATTTTTCGTGAAATATTCGAAAAAATATAAATTTGTAATTTTTAATGTTATGCATTAGTATAAAAAGCTGCCGCATCTTTGTCATCATTCATTCATGCGTATATAAAGCATGTAAAGTCCTTCATGAATCAGTGAATTACGTATAAAAATTCTCAACAATTATACCATCAAACCTAAGAACAAAGGCCACCTTGCAAAGACAAAATACGGCCTTTAATGACAAATGGCCTATATTTTGAGGTCTGTTTTAATTTATCAGTGACGATTTTTCAAAGAATAGTCTTGATTCACAACGTGCTCTTTATTCGGAGGTGACCGCAAACACAGGTTTTAATGTGACTTAAATTAAATGTTAGCATTGATTAAAATACATGCGAAAATCCGATGATCTAAAAGTTGTTTTTGAGCATTAAACAATATTAAAACTCAACACGATTTCTTCGTACAAATCGAGGGCGTTGACCGACGGTACAACTCGTATCGTCGGAATTGGACAAGTACTACAAAATGAAGGGAGAAGTAAGACGATCGACCAAGAAGGAAGTAGAAAAAATAGACGACGAATTTCGCGACGAGTTTCGCGATGAAAAACCGCGTTGAAAACCGTGATAAAAAATTATGTCGCTATTTTAAAAAAGAAGATGTCGTTTCTGAAGATCACGGACCCCGAGAAAAGGAATTTAATGGTAACTGAATTTCTCGCGACAAAGAACAGGATTCGAGAGGACCAACTTCGCGAACGCGTCGGCGAACGAGAATGGCGTACGGATCTCGAAAAAAAATTCAAGCCCATCACGGACGCGCAGAAGAGCGCGGCCAAAGAAATGACCGCGAATGTGGACGAGATAAAGGAACCTATAAAAGCGATTACGACAATACCTGCGGGTCCACTACCCCTGATAGGACCTCCTTCGGAGGAGGAGGAGGAGGACGTGCTCGATGTCAGACCAATCACGTCCGATTATCTAAAAAAATACCTCGGTAAATCCGGAGTCGATAATACGTTCGGGTTGTACACCAAAGGCGGTGATTTTTACACGGGCTATAAACTCGTCGAAATCAAGGGGAATGATATATTCGTGGATGGTGAGGAATACGAGGGAACGCCAGGATTATGGAAGCTCATCGTAGCCAAGGAGTCCCAAGGGTATGAACACCAGGATCACGGAAAATACGGCAAGCTGCTGGTCCAAACGAATGCCATGCGTCGCAAAAACGATCCAAAACGAATTATCCTAAGAGCAGCATGGGTTATAGCAGCATGGGTTATAAATGGAACAAAATCGCAAGAGACATTTGGTACGCGAATAAAAGTAAAGTCTACGACAGGACCCTAACGCGTTGGACAAAAAACTGGACGCGTTGATGGCGATTAAAAAAGCGGGCAAACACGGGCGTTCGAGACGAGTTGATTTCCATCTGCGACGAACTCAGGACGCGAAACGCGTTGAACACGAACGAGTATAAAAAATAGTATTCGCTACATAAAAAAGAAATGTTGATAACGACGTATCGCGGATTCAAAAGACTATACGCGTACGGCGGGTCTTGTTTATTTGACGCTCTCGCCAACTTGTTCCGTAGTATATTTAGCAGCGCTGCGGCGAGTTCGGCGGCAAAGGCGGCTTTACACGTGGGTAAATCCGCCGCTAAAGAGATTGGAAAGAAAGCACGATGATGGGATTGCTGAAATATCCGGACGATTTCTCCAAATCGCAAGGCTTGAATCAATTGTGGTACAAAGACACGAACCCCGACGCCCATAGAGGCAATAATACCGGATTCGGCGTTCGTCATGATTACCTGGTCAGACTCCCGGATCCAAAGGGCACGTTTACCTTTAGAGTTCTGTACTAAGCAGTACTTACTTACCCTTCCACAAGGAACCGGCAACTTCTCCACATATGGAGGAAAATCGACATTTTTGTCAAATTTTCACAGAAGGGTATGACCTGCCGCGACCGGGATTCGAACCCAGATCTCCGGGCTGCAAGTCCAGCGCACTAAACACTGGACTACGGCCGCGGATCGAGAAAGATCTAAAATCGATCATCGGGAAAATAAAGATGGACGCTTATAACACCTATAGACTCGCCAATGACTGTACACATTAATCAGTGATGGTTGGATTAACATTATTACTGGCCCTTTTTATTAAATTGTGGTGTTATTGCTCAATAATTAGTTGCGTTATTTGTTTTATTGATGTATTTTTATACTCATGTGTAACGTTTATTGTATGTACCGGGAAAAATTTAAAATGCTAGGCTCAAGAGATCTTACACTAAATAACTTTGACAATGTACATGATCAAACGGATCTAAGAAAAGATCTGTGAACAAAATAAAAAAGCCATGGTTTGATGGGGAATGTGAGGGAGCCATTCGGAAACGGAAGGCATCACTCCTGAAATTCAAATGCTGTCCTACAACTGATAACCTCGAAAAATATAGAATATTCAGAGCTAGACGAACAATTCATGAATCGAAACGTAAATATTGGTGGTCATATATTTCGAAAATTAATTCACATACAACAATTCAGAAAGTATGGGACGAGGTCCGAAAAATTAGCGGTAAACACAGAAAACAACCTATTGTAGAGTTAAAACGCCGTGACGGCCCTGACGCTAAAACGCCAAAGGACATAGATAATACATTAGCTGAAACATTTGCCCACAACTCTTCGTCTGAACATTATTCAGCAGCAATCAATTCATTCAAATCTAAAGCTGAAAAGGAAAACATTAATTTTAAATCTAATAATGACGAAGATTACAACGCATTTTTTTAATATGGATGAATTAATGGACTCTATTGATAAAGCTAAAGACTCTTCCGCTGGACCCGATGGAATTCATTACCAACTTCTGAAGCATTTACCACAGGTTTCCCTTGATCTTTTATTGAACATTTTCAATGATATCTGGGTAACAGGTGATGTGCCGTCTTGTTGGAAGGAGGCACTCGTTATACCTATCCCTAAACCTGGGAAAGACCATAATGACCCTACTAATTACCGCCCTATTTCTCTCACTAGTTGTATTTGCAAAACTTTCGAGCGAATGATCAATACTCGTCTTGTTTGTTACTTGGAATCTAAGGGAGTAATAATTAATTTTTAATCAGGTTTCCGTAAACAGCGAAGCACTAATCACTGATCATCTTGTCCGACTTGAATCTTTCATTAGAGAAGATTTCATTAATAAACAACATTTAATATCAATTTTCCTCGACCTTGAAAAGGCTTATGATACGACGTGGAAGTATAGCATTCTCAAAGATATTAAAGATGCTGGTTTAAATGGGAGACTACCCTTGTTCGTTTTAAATTTTCTATCAAACCGTAATTTTCGTGTTCAGGTTGGTTCTTCTTTATAAGAGAACCACCAACAGGAACGGGGATTTCCACAGGGCAGCATCCTTTCGGTTACACTGTTTGGTCTTAAGATTAATAATATAACCAAAGTTCTTAACCACGGAGTTGATTGTTCATTATACGTCGACGATTTTTTGATATGTTACCGTTCGAATAGCATGCGTACCATTGAACGTCATCTACAACAGAACCTTGATAAGATCAAAAAAAAGAAAATGGTTTTAATTTTTCAAAATCCAAAACGCAATGCGTACACTTTTGTCGTCTGCGAAAGGCACACAACGATCCAGAACTATACATATCCAGCTCGAAAATTCCTGTTGTACCTGAAGTAAAATTTCTTGGTGTCATTTTTAATGCAAAATTGTCTCTCATACCCCATATTAAAAATCTAAAACAAAATTGTCTAAAAGCTCTAAATCTACTGAAAGTCCTTTCTAATACTGAGTGGGGGTCAGATGCCTCAACGTTACTACAACTGTTCAGAAGCCTTATCCGTTCCAAATTAGACTACGAATCAATTGTTCACGGCTCTGCCCGCAAGTCATACTTAAAGATGCTTGACACTATACCACACCAAGGCTTGCGTTTAGCTCTTGGTGCTTTCCGCACATCACCAATAGAAAGTTTATATACGGAGGCTGATGAACCGCCACTAAAGCTATGTCGAAAGAAGCTATCGCTTCAGTGTGCAAAGTCTATTTCATCTAACGACAAAAACCCTACCAGAGACGTTATATTCAACCCTAATAGCAAAAAGCAATTTCAAAACGAAGAAAAAGAAATAAAACCAATTGGTTTACGATTGGAAGACGACTTAGAAGCTCTCAAACTTGACCCATAAAACTTTACCCAAAATATAGCTCCATGGACACAATCATGTCTAGAGGTAAATACTGATCTATCAAAAGAAAAAAAATCTCTAACTCATCTGAATTATATAAAGACAATTTTCCAAAATTATAGAAACACATAATGATTTTATGCATATCTATACTGACGGCTCAAAAAACGGCAACAAGGTTCGCTTACATGATATTTTACAATCAAAATGTGTAAAATTTTGCTGGATACCTAGCCACATAGGTATTCGAGGAAATGAAACAGTTCATACTTTGGCAAAAGGAGCTCTTGATATTCAACCAGTTGCAATAACGTTACCCACCGTCGATTTTCAGCCACCTATTAATTTACTTATCGAATCCAAATGGCAATATCAATGTGATGAAAAGACAAATAACAAACTCCATGCCATTTCTCATGTTCAATTATCAAGATCTTTCCCTCTTTTAACTCGTCGCGACCAAGTCGTTATTACAAGACGTCGTATCGGACACACTCGAATTACACATTCATGCATACGTTCTACGTTACCATGGAAAAATCCTTTCCTCAGCTTTGAGTCGCTTATCTTTTTGTATCGGAACGGTACGGTACAAAAACATTTCGCTAAAAATAAAAAAAATGGAGAATATTTTAAGAATTACCGAGGCTCCCGCGACTGATGAAAGTATAGAAACTTATGAATATCACGAATACAAGCCTATTACGGGTACTAGTTTAAATAATCCCGGGGAAATTTGAATGAATATCGAAACCCAAGATTTATTTATCCACCCGAGTGAAAGTTATTTGCTGTTTGAAGGAATATTGACGAAAGCCGATGGAACGGCTTATGCGAATGGCGACAACGTCGCGCTGACGAATAACGGTCTCATGTATCTTTTCAGGAACATCAAGTATCAACTTTCCGGTCAAGAGATCGAATCCGTCTTTCATCCGGACAATCTAGTACTATGTTGGGATTGCTGAAATACCCATACGACTTCTCCAAATCGCAAGGTCTAAATCAACTCTGGTATAAAGATACGAACCCCGCCGATCATAGAGGTAACAAGATTATCTAATTATTCAACCGGATTCAGAGGGCACATTTAGTTTTAGAGTTCCGTTAAAACACATTTTCGGATTATGTGAAGATAAGATTCTGTACGGTATGAAACAAACCCTCACCCTTACGCGGAAATCAGACGACGACGCCATCTTTAGAGCTAATACGGCGGATGCTGGTAGGGTTAACCTCGGCAAGGTGTCTTGGGTTGTTGCGCACGTCCAACCCGCGGACGCAGAAAATTGTACAAGGTGATTGAGGACAAAACCAACCTCCACGTAGGTTACAGAATGAGACTATGCGACTCTATAACGGTACCTCAATCGACAAATTTCACGTGGCGATTTTCCGTCAAGTCGAGCCCTAAAAAACCTCGTTGGATTATCGTATGTTTTCAAACCGAAAAAGACGGTAATCAGGAACGGAACCCAGCCATCTTTTATCACGTGGATCTAAAAATATGTACGTTATGCTCAATTCTCTTAGGTATCCCGAAGTTGACTATCAACTCGATTTCGACCAATATAAATTCGCCCACGCTTACGGTGACACCGCCGCATTCAGATCGAAATTTTACGGTATGGACGAATTAATATCTAATCCCAACATCACTCCACCCGATTATAAGATTCTTTACCCACTGTTTGTGTTTGACGTAAGCAAACAGAGCGAGAGAATGAAATATTCCGTCACCGATATCCAGATCAAAGCGCAGTTTGACGCTAACGTACCAGCGGGATTCTAAATCCGACGGGAACAAGATGAGCGTAATGTACGGGTAAATTACAAAATATAGATAATTAAAAATGTCTGAAAAACAACAACAACCCGATCGGCGCGTCTCCTTCGCCGGTATTTAACATCCTAAAAATCACGCATTTGAAGAGGAGTGGATTTTCGAACAACGTAAAATCAATGACGACGAGTCGTACGTCGGAATTAAACACCCTCGAAATCCCGCCTTTAATGATACTAGACCGGTCAAAGGTGATTTCGAAAACGAAAGATAAATTAAAGAAAATGGATACATTATCAGAACCGTAATTAGCAGAATTTCGGAGGATTACATGCGCGAATAGAATGAAAAAAAGAAGAGAAATTTTGTAACAAAAACGCGGGAAGCCAGTTATATTTAAAGACGTTGAAACAAACGAGTAATTGACCTTTCCTTCAATTTCCGAGGCTGCCAAGTTTATAAACCGTTCACAGAGAACTATAATTTTTTGGAACGGCCGAGTGTGGGAAAATAAATATGAAATTAAAATTGTCTCGTGAGATTATATTATTACGCATAATAATGTATTCGAATTTTTTCCCCATATAAAATTAACACACAATGTCGACTGTTAAAGAGTCGGAATTAAACATCCGCATTTTCGCGCCCAGTTGAAAATGATTTTGAACAACGAAAGATAAATTAAAAAAATAATTTCGCTAAAAAAGATGTTTTACTATTTGCCAGACCTTAAAGAATTAGCCAAGGAAAATAAAATTCGCGGTTATACGTGAATGAAAAAACCCCAATTAATGGAATTACTGGTTGAGAAAGGTATAATTCCGAAACCGGAAGAGGAGAAAATAAAACAAAGAACCCGAAATACGATCGTTTGAAATCGATAAGGAAGAAACCGTTTTAAGTTACTTAAAAAGATATAGAAACCGGAGAGGAGAAAAATTTCACGACTATATATTCGGCGAGAAAATACCTGAAGAAGAGTATGGAGGCGTCGACGAATATGACGAATATAAAAGCCCACGATGGAAAAATCAACCAAAATGAATACGAAATTAAAGTTATCGACGAGTTCTCAGAATAATATAATCGACAAAAATATTTTTTTTGATCTAATAAAGTATTTCCCATATAAAAATAAAAAAATGAGCATAAAAGATTATAGCGGGCAACTCGATGACATCCCCAGATGGTCTGAAATTGATAGTAAGGTGGACGACTTTGAGCTTCTAATTAATAAGGATTATGAGGCGTGTGATTTCAGGTACGAAGTCGGTGACGGAGTCTTCATTTCGGTTGGGAGGGAAGAATGATGAGAATAACCGAAATTGATGGGGATTTTCTCGAGGGTCTGCTTTTAAAGTTTGATTATTCCTGCAATGGTCAACAAACCTTTGAAGCTCGTAAAAACCGTACCTGCGGCTGCGATGAAAAGCCGGAGGAGGAACCCTACATGATAGTAAGGCTTGAGATGAAGCATATTTTCGCTTAGACGAGGAATAATATAATCAACAAAATTATTTTTTATCTAAATAAAATAGTTCCCATATAAAAATTAAACAAAATGGGTGTGAAAGAATACAATAGAGATCCTCTGAAGGAAAACCAGTTTCCCGCGCTTGGGTTAGACGACGAATATGAAAACGAATTAGTGGAACCCGTGGATGGTTGGGATTGTACAGATGACGAGGAGGAAGAAAAAATATATGGAAAAATTAGCGTGAAAGAATACTACGGAGAACTCGTTGATATCCCCAGATGGTCTGAAATTGATGACGAGGTGGATGACTTTGAGGTTGACATTAATAAGAATTACGAGGCGTGTGATTTTAGGTGTAAAGTCGGCGATAAAGTCTTGTTTTTATCCCACCGGGATCGCCCAACAGCGAGAATTATCGAAATTGATGGGGATTTTCTCGTGGGACTGCTTTTGATCTAATAAAATATTTCCGATATAAAAATAAAAACACTATGTCAACTGTCAAAGAATTAAGACAAGTGGTGCGACGCCCGTGGTCGCTAACGTCGGTGTTAACACCGATGAAACGAGAACATTAATTGATGGGGTCACAGCGCCAGCTATCCGATCCGCTTCGGAGGCGACCGCTTCTGAAGTGTTGGATGCCACGAACCCAAGAATTAATGTACCGACTCTTGTCCTTAGAATGGTCATAACCATGGTGAGCAATGTCAATAACGTTGTGAAAAAATCGGTAAAAGCCGCGATCGATTGAGCAAAATAGCTAGCGGAAGAATGGCAATCCGTTGTCAGGGATATCCCAGAAAAACTTCGAGTTTTAAAAAGAGATGTGGCAGAGTTATTCAAGCGATATCCACCATTCGAGTTAAAAAAGATCCGCTTTTAAGGATTTTACGTTCGTGCACGTTATGAAAGGGGAGAAAGATTTGATCCGCGATCGTTTTTTTAGGTTGGTTAGGGAAATCATAACCAACTTTTTTAGAAGAAATCCGCAAACCAAGACTAAGATGACTCTCATATGTAGTATGGAGAAAGTAAACGCACAGACTGGGGATAGTGAAAAAAAACGCAAATTTTCATTTGAGTATTGAGGTCATCCTCGAGGCAACTGATGTAGATGAATTGTACGATGACATGGTGGAAAATATCTTTCAAAGTATGGGTAGCGGTTGGAATTTTAGTTCGATCCTTTCTTTCGAGATTCACACGGCCGTTTATGATCCGTTGAGAGGAAGTTACATCAAATTACCCAAATATTAGAGGATAAGCATAAGAAAGCGATCATTAATATGAAAAATAAAGACGACCAATGTTTTCTGTGGTGTTTACTGCGAGCTTTGAATCAGAAGGATAAAAAATCTGAGCGTATAGATGAAAATCTTGAAAGTAAAAAAGGCAAATTAAACATGAAAGGTATCGCTTACCCCGTGTCGAGGAGAGATATAGACATGTTTGAGAAGCAAAACCCAGGTATTGCTGTAAACGTTTTGGGGTATGAAATGGGAAAGGGTGTTTATATCCCCACACCTAACAAGCGTGGGTTGAGGGATCCGATAAACCTTTTTGTTGTTTTCCGATGGAGAAAGAAAACATTACCTTCTCGTGAAAAATCAAAGTAGATTATTATCTTCACAAGTTTCGAAGGCACATCGAAAACGTTATTTTTGTAACAACTGCTTAAACCCGTTCACTTCGCAGAAAGTGTTGAACGAAGGGTTGAAGGGTTGTGATGCCGAAAGAAGGTTCGGTTATCGGGTTTAAAAACTTTAACAGGTCGAGGCGGGGTCCTTTCGTGGTAAATGCCGACTTTGAGTCTTGCCTCAAAACCCATTGATACTTGTGAACCAAACCCGAGAGAGAGTTATACCAAACAATACCAGGAACACGTCCCATTGGGTTTTTGTTAATACATTAAATGTTTCGATGATAGTGTGTACAAGAAAGCTCCGGTCACCTACACCGCACAAACAGGTGACGAAGACGTTGCGCAGAAATTTGTGGAAATATTCCTCATCAGAAGATAATATTTGGTCACGAAGACTGAGCAAATTTCGAACGAGCCGAGAAATGTTGGATCTGTCAAGGAGCGATTTCCAAAGCCAACGAGGAACGTTGTCCTTGCCGCGATGAAAATAAATGGTGTCATGATTGTAAAACTAAGAAGGTCCGCGATTACTGCCACTACACTGGGAAATATAGAGAGGCGGCGCATAGTAAATGTCATATCGCGTACACGAAACCGAAATTCACCTCGGTAGTGTTTCACAATTTGGCTGGGTACGACAGCCATCTATTTGTCAAGAATGTCGGGAAAAGCGTAGGTGACATGGACTGCATCGCCAAAACCGAGGAAGAATACATCAGTTTTACGAAAACGATTCAAGTCGGTACTCACATTAAAGACGAAAAAACGTTAAATCACCAGATTAGGTTTATCGACAGTTTTAAATTTATGGCTCACAGTTTGGATAAAACTCGCGAGCAATTTGGCGAAAGACCAATGTTCGATCGTATCCGAGTATTATTGAGACGATCGCCAATGAAATTTATTACTCAAAAAGGGCGTATATCCGTACGAATACACAGATTCTGTGGAAAGATTAAAGGAAACGAAATTGCCTTTGAAAGAAGCGTTCTATTCGAGATTAAATAATGAAGGTATTAGTGACGAAAATACGCGCATGCGCAGGTGGTATGGAAAACTCTGTGAGATTATCACGATTTATATAATAAAACTGACGTTGCGTTGTTGACGGACGTCTTCGAAAGTTTTAGAAAAGTGTGCGAGAAAAATTACGGGTTGGATCCTGCGTGGTATTATACATCGCCGGGATTATATAAATGGATGAATAGGCGCGAATTGAACAATTGGCGAAAGAAGCCTTATATTTTAGAAGTCGATTTGGAATACCCAAAAGAGTTGCACGATTTGCACAACGATTACCCTTTAGTTCTGGAACATTTGAGGATGGAGCAAGTAGACGAGTTGATTCCGAATTTACGCGACAAAAAGAAATATGTGGTTAATCACGAAATCTTGAATTAGTACGAAAGATTGCGGTTAAAAATTACGAAAATTCATCGAGAAATAAAATTCAAAGGAAGCGCGTGGATTTATTCAAACTGATGAATAATAGCGTTTTCGGTAAAACGATGAAGAATAGTAGAAACAGAACTGATATTAAGTTGGTTATGAAAAAGACGAAAGCGAAAAAATTGGTGGCGAAACCGAACTACAATCTTTGACGAGAATCTGATTGCGATACACGCAAAAAAGACTAAATTGACGTTCAACAAGCCAGTTTATCTCGGTATGTGTATCCTAGATTTGAGTAGAACGCTCATAAACGATTTTCACTATGGATACATCAAACCGAAATACGAGGGAAATGCTGAACTTTTGTTTACAGACATGGACAGTTTAATGTACGAAATCGGAACGAAAGATTTTTACGAGGACATTTCCGGAGACGCGAAAGATAAATTCGACACGAGCATTTTTTCCCGAAAACCACCAGCCCGGAATCGATTCGGGACTGAATAAGACAATACTCGTTTAAAGACGAAGCAAGTGGGGAAATTATCCAAGAATTTGTCGGGCTTAGAACCAAATTATACGCGTTTAAAATGTACGCGGGGTAGGAAGAGAAAAAATGCAAGGGAATGAAGAAGCCCGTCGTGAATAAAAACATCCGGTTTGAGGATTACAAAACGTGTTTGTTTACGGGAATAGAGCGATTGCGAAGGATGAATATTTTGAGAAATCGCGGCCACGAAATGCATACGGAGGAAGTAAATAAGGTCGCGCTAAGTTGTGAAGACGATAAAAGTATCATTTTATCGGATAGAATTCACACGTTGGCTATAGGTCATAAAAATAGTTAAAAAAGAAATATGAATATCTCAGTCGGGAAAGCGATTTTACCCAATAAACCGCTCAACAATTTCGAATTGATAGACGCGGTCAAGAAAAAAAATACCCAATTTTAAAGGTGTGTTCATGCGTCACCAACTACCGAGACGACCGTTAAAAAATGAGTGTAGGATATTGAATCTGGATGACACGACGCTGAAGGTACGCATTGAGTTTGCTGGATTTAAAAGGGAAACGAAAAATATAATTTGACGATTATGGAATACAACCTCCCTCGGAATGGACCAACTATCTAAAACCAACAATTTTTACAACTCTAAACAAATACAACCGAATGGAACGGTAATATACAGCCATTTATGTTTGCTCGTTTCAAAAGAACTAGGATAAACCTGCGCGTATATACAAAAATGCCCGTTGATAAATTTGGACGTATGCCGAAAACAGATTCCAACGTAAATAACAATTTTCTGAAACGCGGGGAAATGTTTGGAAAAAAATACAAACCTCGGTCTCCTAATGGATGGAGGTGATGGAGCAAAAAAGGTATTTGTGATAAAACAGGGAAACAGGATGGTGCGAGATTATAAACTAGAAGAATTGAGTGAGTTAAAAATAAAATCATACGGCTAGATCGACTATACAAACTTTAAAAAGCAATCAATTGAATACTCTCTTGATTTCATTCGACATGAATAAAGGTACTATTATTGACTTGGAAAAGTTGATAAATGGAGGGTTTGACTATGTCACGGAAGGTTTCGATAAAACAGAGAACAGATATATTGATTATAAAGATATTATAGAATACCCTCATTCTATACTACCAAGCGAACGCAGAGAAGTATGGTTCCTTAAAAAGCCGGGGTTGTACACGCTCGACATTGATTTGCAACACACTAATATTTTACCAGGCATCCCGGAACCGACCGGATTAACTAGTCGGAGGATCTGAGTGGGACAAGGAGTCGGCAGATTTTACCAGCAAACTACAAGATGGTGACACAAAAAACAATGAAAGGCAACTGGTCATTTGAAATTACAGACGAAGTATATTTACTTTTTGAACCTAGGCAATGGTTTTATCGATTCATAATTATAAAAAAAATGGATACACAAGGTTGTATTATAAACCGTTATAATTGGGACAATATCCAATTCTGACGAAAAATGAAATTGAAAAGATTAGCGTGTTATATAAAAAAATTGATAAATTTGGGCAGATGCCGCAACTCAGGTTTCGGATTCATATGTGTCCTTATCTAAAATAAGTAACAATTTTCTGAGAAGGGGGAGAATCTATATGTTTGGAAAAAAAGATTACGAAGCTTGATACCCCCACAGGCGGTGGTGACGCCGCGAACAAGGCATTTGTGATAAAACGGGGTAACAAACTAAGCTGAATAAACTGAAGAAGGAATGGACGTTGGATGATGAAACCATTGAGGATAGAATCGAACGGAAATTACAGGGAGATGTTGAGAAAGGAGTGGAAAATTTAAAAAAAGAGTTGGAGAGATACGTAGACGAGAATGAAATGGAACGGGCAAAGACGGAAATTGGTAAAACCCTCGTAACGAAGGTAAGAGAATAAGTGAGAGAGTATATCAACGGAGGAGAATTGGAAGAAGGAAGCGGAAATTAGAGGGAGATGTTGAAAAGGGATTGAAAAATTTAAAAAGAATAATTGGAAACGTACGTAGACGAAAATCAGCTGGAGCGAGCAAAGACAGAAATTGGTACAACCTTTGTTACAAAGATAAAGGAACATTTGGGGAGATATGTCGACGAACAAAATGGAAACCGAACTGAATAAACTTAAGAGAGAGTAGGCGGTGGATAACGAAACCTTCGAAGATAGAATCGAACGGAAATTGCAGAAAGATGTTGAGAAGGGGGTGGAAAATTTAAAAAAAAAGAATTGGAAACGTTCGTAGATGAGAAAGATCAGAATCCGATTATCGAAAAGATAACGATGGACGTTGGTAAAGCCGTCGTAGGAAATAATACCAAAATTATACAACTAGAATCGGATATGACAATTCTTAAAAGCAATCAATTGAATACTCCCTTGTTTTTGCTCGACGTTAGAGCGGATACCATAATTAATGTGAATCAAAAACAGGATAACCGAATTGTTATCGTCAATAATAAAAATAAACGATACAACTTTTTCAAATCAACCTTTGTCAAAACACCGAACATAAATAATATTTATTACGATGTGGTAGAGAACCCCGTTATTATGGGTGATGAACATTCGTACGGCACAGAACACTGGCTTCTAAAAAGGCGGGTGTTTACACGCTCGACATTAATTTGTCGTACACGAAAAAAAAATAAATCTACGGAAAAACAACGATTATTACATATGGACCTTGGTGGGGGGGGGGAGAAAAATATTTCGGGACCGCCTCGAAACGCGAAAAAAGAAGGATTAACAAAATGTGGTCATTTGATATTAATTATCCAGACACTAGGATAGGAATATACCCTTTAACGTACGACGAATTTAAGTTTACCGCTAAAGGACACATACAGTTGTATTATAAACCATTCTAGCGGAATCAGGACACTCCCAACTCGTAAATCGATACATTAACGCGCGTATCGATTTTATGATAAAAAAAGTCTCCAAAATAAAATAAAAAAAAATTCGCGCGCGAACGGAAAAAGATTTTTTTCAGTGATTGAAGGTTGGGGGAGCGCAATTGAAGGATGGGAACATGATTGAAGGGTGGGAACATTGATTGAAGAGCTCGTAGTATGATTGAAGGCTTGTAGCATGATTGAATGTTTGTAGCTTGATTGAAGGGTTGGTGGTCTCACGCATGCCCCATGTGACCTCAATGCTTTGTACCATGATTGTGGTTGTAAAACAGAATGCCTAGTATACACCTACTAAGAATTGTGATGACTTGAAGAATAGTTAGAGCTGTGGTTTAAGTAACTGCAATTCCGTCCTTCCGTTGCTGCGCATTCAGCCTGCTTTAAGTTATCCAGCATTTAATTACTGCAAAAGCATTGAGTTCAAGTAAGTATCTAAATCCTATTTATTTATTATTGGTTCCAAGTTATTACATCTGAGTATTGCCTTTCGAAATGCAGGAACGACTAGGGATTATTACAAGTCTAATGAATCAAAATGCATAGCATTCCTATAATATAGAAATTCTATACAAAAAGAGAAAAAAATATAGGTACATTGAACAAGGAAAATTAGAACGTCCTATTTTGCACGCGGCATTCTCCAATCTGTTGCCTTAAGTCTGTACATCTCAATTGAAATGTTTAGATTCAAACATAAGGTATTTTCGCAAGTCGGAGTGTCCACCGTGTGTCGGTATTAGTGAAGAAAATGGACATTTCATACTTTATGATAAATTATCACGTCAAAAGTGAAAAATCGCTTCTAATTCCCGTACAAGCGTTGCATGCTACACAAATTCATTTTTGTTTAATGTAACACAAATTCGTAGGAGTTCGTTGCACAGTAGAGAAAGCACCTGACCCGTGAATCGAAGGCCATAAGTAGAGTAGAGAGCTACCCTGGTACCACGATTTTTCATTTTTTTTTACTTCTGGTACCACATTTTCCTCACTCGACAATTTGACAAGAAGTGTGTTTTTTAAAAGACATGGTAGCCCTGAAAAGGGCGTTTGGGGTGGTCATTAGACCAGTTTGGTCCTAAAAAGGACCGTTTTTTATTTTTGTAGTGGTTAGAGTACTACTAAGCAATTGACTTCTTTGGGGTGCAGAACTCACACGGGCAGTTTTGTTGAGCATACCACTTGTATGCATCCTTCATTAGGTTGGGTTCGCAGTCTCGGCAAGTAGGTTCCCCACAGTACCATTCTTGTTCTGGGACGGATGGTTGAAAGTACTCTCTTTCAGCTGTAGCAATCAATTGCCAATGGTCTTCTTTTTCTTTTTGTTGATAATACACTTCGGCTGCTTGTCTTTGTTGTCTGATATCAGACTGATAGTTTCCCTAGCCGTTAGTCGTCTAGTTGTTTCAAGTTGTTACAATAGCGCATCCAAGGTGAGTGAATGAATGGAAATGAATGACGTGACGTAATGCATTGGATTTTTGTACTGCAAGCGCGAACCTTAAAGAGAGCATGTAAAATGACGTCACGTCAATATTTTTGTTCGTTAGTTTTTGTGTGTTTTTGAACATTTTGAAACATAGAACAAGATGGAACAATATTCTTTGTAAATAAACATATTTTTAAACAGAACAACATTTTTTGTAAATAAACATAAGTCCTGATATATATTTTTAAATATAACAACATTTGTTTGTACATATTTTTAAATAGAACAACAAACAAATTGTTTAGAAAACAAATTAAGCTGTATAGTAAATCATGTTTCTATTCATGATTCTATGATGCACACGTCTTTCACCTCCTATTTTATCATGGCGTAGTGCAAAACACTTTTTTCTACATTTGTTCACATATTGAACTTGTCTATAATAAGTGCCATGATGTTCAACCAACGGGTCACATAAGTATCATTATCTCC
Organism: Lutraria rhynchaena; assembly: GCA_008271625.1. Classification (NCBI taxonomy): domain Eukaryota; kingdom Metazoa; phylum Mollusca; class Bivalvia; order Venerida; family Mactridae; genus Lutraria; species Lutraria rhynchaena. Next base: position 272,491 of record VIBL01000141.1, read on the forward strand.
TAGCCTATCCGATCTGAATAGAGTGAGAAGGATCTGGTTCAGGTCACATCCACGAGAAATAAAGTCCAGAACGAATAAACAATACACACCACACACAGGTAAAGTATCCGCTTAAATACTCAATGCATTCCACTGATAAGTTTTTGAATTTTTTTTTCACAAAAAGAGAGAATCTCCTCGACAGGTGGTAGTCCATAAGAATCAAAGTACACGATTGTATTGGCATTGAGGTAAATTGCCACCCAGTGTATTCACAGTATAAGCCTTCATATCATGAGGATTCTGCGAAGGAATTTGATTTTATGCACAAACACGAGCATGCAATGTAGATAACATCGGTGAATGATCTAAGATGTATTGAAGTTCATTCGTCACCATAATATCCAGTGTTTGTTATGTTCTGACTGATTCTGACTATCGGTCAAGGTCACGAGTTCAGGATATCTCTTTTCAATGACCTTGAACACGTCCAAAGCTTGAATTGCTTTTTGAATGTACAGTTCTGTCCACTCTGATGTGTTCGTGTATAAGCAGAGTACATGTTGTACTTGACTAGGACGAGCCACTTGACAACCGTAACAGTCTTTATTAACGTTTGAAGTGCTTCTGTCACATGTTGGTTCAACCCCTCTCGCAAGGATTCAGTTCGTTCACATGTATCGCAAGGATACGCCAATAATTGCATTTCAAAGTCATGTCCTGGTTCCATGTTTTCTTTGTCCATTTCTAGATCCAATGATTGCATTTTAAAGGCTTGTCTGTGTTCTATTTATTCTATTGCATCCATCAATAGTCTAGGAGTACTTCTCTAAAGTGGTTGATTTCAATCTGATTATCGTATTCCGCATACACAATCACGTTAAGGGCTTGTCCTGGCGCTTTGGCAAGTGAAATTCCAATCTCAGATTCCCCGTTTTTATTAGATAGAGTTGACCTTCCTTGCAACCTTGATCGGCTGTCAAGTCCAGTCCCCAGAGCGTGTAAACGTTTTCATAATCATTCAGACTCAATCCAAAGGAACGATTGAGTCCAATTCCTCATTTTCCTTGATAGAGTGACATGTAGGACCGTATACATTCTCCCGTTTCAAAATTGGGTTGAAACGGTTTGTTATGAATACTTTTTCCATCGATACTGATCTCCAGATGATTGAGATCAAAATGACGCGATCAAACGGATTGGTAGCTATATCCTCATTCATATCTCCATTTCTCACTAATGATAGTCGTTTTGGTATTGACCTTGAAATAAATGATCTTCAATCTTGGAACATTGACCGGTAGGAATAGTAAGGGTGTCAGTACGTCGGATGGGAATTTTCATGTTGTGTTGAGCAATGTGTTGATTGAGGTTTTATTGGCCACCACGGGGAGTAAATTCACGGTTCACACATTGAAACCCGCTTCCATAAACTTGATTTTAGCGGGTGCGCCAGCCATGAGACAGAAATTGGGTGACGCTTTGATCAGTCTTAGACGTATTTCTATCCCATTAGGTAAATATTTATCTTGCATCACCAGATCCAAACGAAGTCGGCCACATAGTTCCACCACACGACTTTTATGTACACGATTTCGCCTTTGCACATAACCCTTGTTAGCTCCATCAAGGACTTTGGTGTTCATCTGACCAGGGGTGACTGCGGCCCATAATTCTAATGCCTGAAGCTGAGTGCTTCTACAACTTGGACTGAAGGAGCGTAAATTTCCTAGGTAAGCGCAATAGGCATACGTATCCTCATTGCTGGTGATCTGTTTATTATTCAGATACACATCTATGCTACTGAACATGCTGTGAAAAAAGTTATTGACGGTGGCAATTTCATTGTCATTCATCAAATCTGAATTATCCGCCTGTATAATTTTGATTTTCATATACAGATAAGACTGATTCAGATCTGTCCATTTTTCTACTTGTGCAGGAATCACGAATTCAATAGGAGAATTATTGTCCAGGGTAGAAATGGGAAAATGCTCAGTCCATTGTCCCTCCTGCATGGCGGTCATCGTGGGGGGACGACAGACACGTCCAATTCTGTCTTACTGCATTCACAAGAACCGTGTTGCATCATGATTTTATTCGAAAATATCAAGCGGTCTGGCCTGCTTCACTCGGCGACGATGAAGTTTCGAATGAGATTTTTTCTTGGTTGATTTGGCCTTAATGCTTTCCTTTTTTTTGATGACTTCACGTAACAGGGATTCGCTTACATTTTTCAACACGTTGGCTCCTCTTTTTCGTATCACTTTTTTAGGGTTCGATCCTGACATGATATCTTGCATGGCAGCTTTTCCTTGATGGAATCCTTCCTTTTTCAAAGTTCGAACTCCAGATCGAACCAAGGGATTCAGTAAAGGCATGATGCGTTTCAGGGCTTTCTTAAACATGGACCCAAGCCCCTGTCCATAATGACGAGGTTGACCTTTGTACATAGACATCATTGTCGTTGGCGTAGGTGAAGCATCACCATAGACTTCCCATGAATAAACTGAATGGGTTGACCTGTGTCACTCCTTATGTGGATTGTGATAGTGTCAAAGTCGGCTTTAGCAAGTGGCACGTAGTGTACATTCAAGAACTCGAAATGAGTAAGTGGATTGGTCCCTACTTTGGTTCTAGGATCAAAAGGAGCCACACGTTAGATGGGAGCTTCAATGTTTCCCAAATAGGTATAAGCAACCAGGTCAGAATAGACAAACAAATGATTATGATTATGACCCATGTTCAAGTCTACCCGTGAGGAAATGGATCTGGATTCTCGGTTAAATAGATGGTAGGAGCACTATTAGGAGACCCACCCAAATTCATAAACATACTAGGATGAAACTGAATGCCTAGGTTCTTTGAACTATCCATCTTAATACGTTTATTTGTTCTCGAGAAACCTATCGTAAAACGGAGGTTTTTCTCTCTAAACAGTTTACCTAAGTAATCTTTAATGACTTGGTCCAGGGAGTCTATCAAATGTTATGAGGTGACACAGGTCCCTACAGGAATACAAAGACGTATTCCTTTTTCATCATTGGGGAAACAACAGTAATAAGGAAAAGCCTCAAAGACCTTGGCCAGCATAGGATCCCGCGTGACAATGGAAAAATGTCGCTCTTCCTCAGTGATATTGATCACTTGACTAGGCACAATCATTTCCACTTAACCAATTTCCCAGTCTTGTTTATTGAGATGGATGGGTTTGAGTAGTTTGGTACGAAAATATCATTGGGTATTGTCTGGGAACAGATCCATCGTACTGTCATTCATGAGGGTAATGTAAAACGAGCTCTTGTTGGTTTAACAAATTAAATAGCGATACGCTAATAATGATAATCACCACCACAATTTGGGCAAAAAAGGTGACCTTGTTCTTAACTAACTGTCAAACTTCGTAGGGTATCCTTTCAAATACACTTTCATTTCTCGTCTTATTTTTCCGTCTACTTTTCTCTTACGACGAGCCAACACTGATTCATACTGATTTCATAGATACCATCGTCTTTTATAAATTGTATTTCAGAGAGATAAAACGAACCAAAAATGGGTTCTCCGTCTAAATCTGTCAATTTTACGGTAGGAGGTGAAGCTTTTTTGACATTGGTCACTTTAAACACTTCAGTAGTCCCGTTTTACCCTTGAAGGGAACGACCCAAGCATATTTTGAAAATTCATCAATGACACACTTCATACATCGATAGGGTGTGTGGTGTTTGACCAAGGATTGCATGTCTGCCAAATCCGCCTGCCACTGATGATCGATACCACCCACAGCCGCGGCCGTGGTCCAGTGGTTAGTGCACTGGACTTGCAGCTCGGAGATCCGGGTTTGAATCCCGGTCGCGGCAGGTCATACCCTTCCATGAAAATTTGACAAAAATGTCGATTTTCCTCCATATGTGGAGAAGTTGCCGGCTCCTTGTGGAAGGGTAAGTTAGTACTGGTTAGCATACAGTCCAGGAAAACTGGTTAGGTGAACCGGTCGCCGTATATAACTGAAAAATTGTTGAAAAATGGCGTTAAACCCCAATACAACCAACAACAGATACCATCCACCTTGGTTTTCCGTCTTGAAAATTTCCGATGGATGGGTTTATGCAAGGTATGCGTCTTTTGTCTTTTTAGCCAGGATCGCACTTGATTTAAAGTAATGCCGTGAGCTCGCACTGTCTTAAAGAGACGGCGTATTCCTCCAAAAGCAGCAGGATGTAAGGGATCATAATATATCTTCTGTAACACAGTATCTACTTTGGGGTCCATATGGTCTAGTAGGGTTCCCACTGAGGGTCTGGTTTGATCAATTTTTTTTTCTTGGTTTATAACTTTCCTAGGAGAAGGAGTAAAAGACGTCGAAGGCTCGACAAAACTATCGTAAAATTCATCTTCCTCTATGTCTGACTCGGGTCGATGTATCCATGACCATCTCCATTTATTTCCTACCACTTCTTGTGGTACGTTGACTTCTCTTAATCCACGAGAAAACTGTTCTCATCCTTTTGGGCTAGACCCTTTTCTATGACGATTCACATCATTGACTAAATCTATAATGTTGGATCCTTGTATGGGTTTCCCATCATATTCCAAAGCACCTTATTCATTCCATGACATATGGGGATGATTTTGGAGGAAGTGTAATAAAAGTTGAGTTTTTCGGCACATGGCTTGGGGAAGACTTTCAAGAATCCTATCGGCCAAGATAGCTGGAGCTGATGGAGCTGGTGCTTGAGCTGCTGGAGCTGTTGCAGTTGGAGGTGGAACTGTGATGGTGGGTTCACGTGCTTTTTGATGTGACAGTTAAAACTTTTGTAAGACTTGTCCACAGTGCTGTGCCTTTTCTGATTCGGACAAGGATCCATTTTGTAGTACTTACCCCATTTGTTTCTGTAAATCAGAGGTCAGTGTGACTTGTGGGGGAGGGGGTAAACGTGGTCGCTGTTCTGATTTCCATCGATTCATGTCTTCTAGCATTTTGAACAGTACAATAGCCATTTTCTTCATATTTTTTCACGAGTTGAGCAACCCCACCACTGAGTGCACCTACCGCTACAGCTTTAGCAATAGAGCGAGAGCCAATAATGGAAACAATCCTCCTTTTTGATTCAACACCCGTTTCTTTTTTTTTGAAATGATACTTTTTATCCGCTAAGGTACGGAGATGTTGACGCTTGTGCTTCAACCTTTGCTTTTCAGAGGGCGATAAGGCAATATTGCCTTTTAAGATATTGTGACTGTTAATATAAGTCAAGCGATACCAAATTTAATATCGATTGATACAAATTTGCCCTCAAGGAACCCCTTACAGCGCCGCCTCCTGGATCGTTCTGGCTGATAAAGTGGAGTCGATATGGGGGTGCAGTTTTTATCGCCTTAAAACACTATTTTTGCATATTCGGATAGCTTTTTTGTTGCATGGTATGATAGTATATTATATTAAACTATTGTAGTAACTTAAAATGTCTTTTTAGCCTTTTTTACGTTTGTAGGCACTTACGCTACATTAAGGTATTTCTTTTCAGCTCTAGCGGCCCCTAAAAGGGACTGACCAGTTTTATTTAGTAAACTTGACATAGGACCATCTAAGGATGCTACAAACCATGTATAGGGATGATCCATCCGTTGGTTCATGAGAAGAAGACATTTCAAAGTATTTTTATTTTTAGCTCTAGCGGCCCCTAAAAGGGGCCAACCATTTTTATTTAGCAAATCTGATAAAATACCATCTAAGAATGCTACAGATCAAGTTTGGTGATGATACATTTATTAGTTTATGAGAAGATGGTCAAAGGTTTTTCTATTTCTAGCTCTGGTGAAAAGATGAAACATGTGGCAAGAAATTTCAAACAGTCAAAGATGGTAAAACCGACGAATTTCACAGCAATTCAGTATGGCCTTACGGTATTCATAAATGATAAAACTTACATTTCAATGATAACATCTTTGTATTCTGGCTGAGAACTGTGAAGAGGTCCCAATCGTGTACAACAGAGTTGTCCTTCCTGTCAGACGTTTTGTAATCATTAATCATCCTGTGCCTGTAACAATGAACATAAAGTAATATATCACCAGATACTATACTATATACGTAAAATTACCAGATTACACAACACATGTACCTCAATCATTTAGTTTTGAATACAGCTTCATGTAGCTCCATTTTATGTTTTCCACAAAGATACTTAGATCACAATGCTGTAATAGATCACACCTGAGTTCATATCACTATAGTTTGATTCTCCACATTAAAAAGCTGTGAAGTTCTATGATCTAATTAGCTGATTGAGGTCTTGAAATCAGCACAAATCATTTCAGCATCTAACATTTTGTACAAGTATGTTGTTGGATCAAGTAGCAGTGAACTATTTTACCAAAACGTTTTCTATTTCAACATTTGAGCTCATCCTATAATCTTTTAGCAGGGCTCAAACTTCAGAAAACCTTTAACAGTATCTTTGTTTTTTAGTCACATAGACAATGTACAGGCTGGTACATCATACTGAGATATTATATAACTCTTTGGTCTTACAACCTTTTCCCATTTGATAATAGCTGCATTAAAGTCCTCAAAAATATGCTGACCATTTTCTTGTCATGTAATGTAATTATTTAATGATATTTTTGAACTGCTCTGTGTATATGTATGCATGTATACATGTTTATAAATTTCCCTTTAGGCATGTATTTGCTGATTTGTGAATAAACTGAACTGAACTGAATATAACACTCTTTGATCTTACACCCTTTTTCCATCTAACAGACTGTCAAGTGACCTTTTTTCAAGCATAGAAAAATAGGAAGAAGTAGGAACTTTTTCTTCAAAGTAGGAATACATAACAGTCTAACTGAAGTCACTGTATGTCTTACTCACTATACATATCATGGTCTACTTCATACAGTTGAAGCCCCAACACCCATATCAGACTGCCACTGGCATCCTAAGCTGTTTTTTAAAACACAGAAATATAAATTACAATCATTACAAATATTACAAATTACATACACATATGCTATGATAATTTTGAGGTTCAAACTTTTATCAAATATTCAAAATACAGTAGTATACAAGTCAGTATTGTTAAAACATTGTTTTAATGAGTAACCAAACTTCTTTTATACAGCTTCAATAATTATTAACAAAAAAATCTATGCTTGCTCAAAGAGGTGTTTGAGTGTGGTCAGCATGGGTCTATGGGGCCTCATCTTGATCTTCAACAGTAATACAGCTACACAATGGTTAATTTATTGCTATTATACTAAGAAACTCTTAAGAATAATAAACAATTTTTTTGCCCCATTGAAAAAAGGAGGAACAGTAGGAATGTTTCGTAAAAATATTGGAAAAGGTATGAAAAAAAACAGAAACTTAACAGCCTGAACAAATTATAAATAGGATCTAAGATTATATTTATCAACGACTTACATAAGTGCTGCTGCAGTGAAAATGTAAACTGAAGTTTCAGGAACACTGGAAATTCCGGTACTTCATCTTTCAATTCTGTCACCCAATAATATACCCAGACGTTGTAAGGTCCCTTTTGTCAGCTGGTGGCCCATGTAATAGTTTCATCCTAAAGAACAAACAGTACATAATATATGATGTTGATCTTTATTAAATATTGCCGAATTGGAAGTTCTTAACAGAATGTTAATTAAGTCTATACAGGACTCAATGTAAGGACACTGCTGGTTCCCCAGGATAATGTCATCATCGTATTTAGTTTGTTAGTATAATAAAACTCACTGACCATATACTTGATCAATTAATTACATGCATTAAGTAGCATGTTGCACTATGTAACAAATAAAAATACATCTATGTCATAAATATTGGTTATCATATTTAAATAAGGGAGCAGAAGGAAAAATGCACCAATTTCTAAAATATAGTAAAATAAGCTATAAGAAATAGAAATGATATTGTATGCATGTATTGTATAATAATTAATAACTAATGTTTGCTGATGCATTAAATAAGTTTGCAATTGACTGATCACAAAACATGAAACAAACTAATTCAAGCCATTGAACAGGTGTACTCACTAAAACAACCTGGGGTAGAATATAATACTAATACTTGTTAATTTGGGTCATTATATCAAGTACAATATATACAGGATACGAGATTGGTTCCCATTTTTTGTGCTGAAAACTGAATATTCCTTTATAACAAATGCAAATGACGATGTTAAAAGTTCATTCCCACAAAAATAGTGTCATTAACTGAATTTGTCGTTGTAATGGGTGTCGTTGTAATGAGTCCTGACTGTAGTACTATATAGCACCATTCAGTGAAATCAATTCAGTACAAATCGGTCAAAAACATTCACTATTAGTATGAATTAAATAATTCTCGCAGGGTAAACTAAAATATACAGTAATTTAAGAAAAAAGGTTTTATATCAGTAGAACCAGGAAGTTGACAACCTGGATATGGTGCAACTTTTTAAAAATGTCATAATACCTTCACCAAAATGGCCGCGCCATTACAGATGACAAAATGTTATCACCAAGAGATGTCCCGCCTTGACTTTGTGTTCTTTGTATCAGTGCATAAAAGAGCATAAGTACAGGCACATTAATTTAGCTGTGTTCTACTAGATCTGGTGGCACTGAAACGTCTTCAACTTGCCCGCCTTCATCAGTACTCACTTCTTTCCAATAAATTCAGCTAGAATGAGTTTTTGTAACATTTAATGACTTGCCCTGTTTAATATTATGGTTTAAAGGAAGATGGTGGTATTTGTTGAGAATATCATTCTCAACACTATTAAAGATTATATCAAAACAAACAGGGCCCCCATCCAAAATTTCAACCATAGTCATAGGAACACGGTTCACCAATTAAGATAAATTATCTTACCAAACAGAATCATCCAAAAGCACAGTATATGAGTTTCTTATTTTTGCCCTCATGTACTCTTGGCAGTAATAAATTTCATTTGCTTTTAGAAGCCTTAGATACTTGACTGCAACTGTGTTCTCTGGTATCACTAGCTGAGCTGCTTGTCTCTGTTCCTGGGTGATGTCGATAACTTGCTTCTTCCCAAGCAGTGATTCTGGATCCAAACCTTCACTGCAGTGACTGGATTAAGATGTCATCTCATAACATGATAATAAAAATAATCTATTTGAGGAATAACATTATACAACTGTCCATTTGGTAAGAAAATTGACTGACACTGTTCTTATAGAGTCAACTTCTTTGTTGTGTTCTTGTCACATCTTCAGAAGCGCACTTCTTAACAGTGGAACATCTCTTCTTGATAACCAGGAATTACATCTAAACTTAACAAGATGACCATGATTGTCCCATATCACTATCTAAGTAAAACTATTAAAAGATAGTAGCAGACTTTCTTGCTTAGTATTTAAAACTCGATATGTCACTATATACATGTATTCTTTAAAATCAGAAGTTTTTAAAATTATGTTCAATAAAAAAATTTCATACACATGTAAAGGTATAAAAGTTATTTTCTGAGGCTTTTACTTCCCTGTCCTTGTACAGGAAAATATCTTGTTAATCAACCATACCACATTTTTGTGGTATATTTAACAAAGATTAACAATTACTTTGCTCTGTATGCATTTAAATATAAACACCACATCTCTTAAATGTATATCATAATTATTATAATCTAGTGCCAACATCCTTAATATACTCAGTGCAGAACAATGAGTTTTAATTAACCAAACTAAACCTGCCTGCTGCTTCATGAAAATGACACACAGGTCTGTAACAGTTATATGACTATTCATTGCCGTGTGCCATGAACCATATTCTTGAGATACGAATTTATAGACCCAAAACATGACGTATTGAACAGTGGTCCGTACATACGAACAAACTCTGGGATGTGCCTCAGGATGTGTACATTCATGGTCTGTTGGTAACTGCCTTAGAATAGATTAAAACAAGATACTGCCCCTGAAAACCTCAAATGCCCCCTGAATGTTGCCAAAACTGTCCATAAAACAAATCACGGAAAAACTTAACCCGCTTGACAGTGACTTTGACCTTTGACCCAAGGACCAGAAAACCGTTGAAATTAGATTCATACACTTAAGTATTCTTAGTAATGACAAAATGCTATTAAAAATCAGGTCATTAGGTTTGTAAGATATACCTATTATATATTGCTGGATATAGCCTGCAGAAATCCATAAGCAGCATCTCTTTATAGTCAATATCAGTTCTGACAATGGCATCTTTATTCAGAAGGAACATCGCAGTTAACAGCAGTATATAGTGGTCAAGCACTAAATCATTCTGGATGGCATCCAACACAGATACAGAGAAGTGTATAAGCTACTCACAGCATTCTGTTGCTGAAAAAACATCCTGCTAGGTGTAATTGGGGTTAATTTTCTGTGATTAATCGCATTGTTGAATGAGTTTGGATTGTTTTTCCAAGAACTTTGTACTTTTTTCTTCAAGACCGGAAGTTAATTTTGCGTTCGCATTATATTATATTTTATAAGTTTATCAACTTAACTAGATATTTGGCGTTTGTCTAATACCTGTAATAATTTCAAATTGTATTCAAACAATTGAGATCTAAAATCTTGATTAACACGTTTTTTTCCCCTTTAAAAACACTTTATTGAAGTCTTATGGTTAGTAAATTTTAGCATTTAATGTTTCTTTTGATATAAAACTTCTTTTAGAATTTGTGAAAAAAACGTTGAAGGCTAGGTCCGGAATTGGTAATTTAGTGTTAACCGAATCTTGAAACACCTTAGCTGTTTTGGACTGTTCAAAAGAGGCCTATAAATACGGGAGTCTGCGCGATTCTGTGAGAGATTCAGTTCAGCTGTCGCGGAGAGCAGAACTGTTAAAAGGTGATTATTATATATACATTTTTATTTCAGAGTAAATAAATTAAGTTCTCTTGACCTCGTGTGTGGAGCACTACATCTCAAACTTTGTTTGTTGTGCTTTGTGAAACCACGAAGAAAGGCTACCCAGCATTGTCCTGTGGTATTACAGTATAGGTGGCCGGATAAATTTACGTTTTAATATGAAAGTCTATTTTCGGTAAATCTATTTCTGGGACCAGTTTTAACTAGTTTATTAAGGTTCATTTATTATTTACAGTTGATCATTGACATTTTTTATCATATTGTTCTAATCAGTCGCCTAAGTAGCCCAGAGGAAAGTTTTATTATACGATATTTTTTTGTGTGTGTTTTATTTAATCTACCCCCTTGCACGTTACACTAGAAGCGCTAAAGAGCCCGTGCAATTTTTTGGAGCCTATAGGCGCTTCTGAATTCGCTGCGATGACCGCAAGGGAAATAATTGGAGTTGTCGTTATTTGCAATATGGCGTTCCTTGAGTGAGCGATAAAAAGTAGGATTTGATGCGAGTATGTATATGAAGTCTCTTCCAGGTCACGATTTATAGCTTGTACATCCATTATGTACAAATTTGAGCACAAGCCTGACTCTTCATATTGTCAAAAGGGGGTGCTTGACAGATTATCTCGAACACTTTCCATTTAGATTTAATTTGATCTTCTTCTACGGCTGTATCTGGTACTCTCCCATTTTAGAGCTTCAAATTTCAAATGTTTTCTAGTTTTCAAAAGTAAAAGAAAATATTTAAAGTAATTAATTTAAGATGTTCTGATCAGTTGTGACAAATCAGGTTCAGTTTTTTACTAACTGCATTTTTTATAGGATAGTCCCCCCGAGCCATCCAACACAGCCCAGTTACCATTATTTAAGAAGATGACACAACTGACAAACTGTGTAGTGAGTATACATCTGTTTGTGATGTGTGCTCAATATCCTTTAAATATGCAAATATACCAGTATAGCATGCTACCATTACTGCAAACTAACACTTTGCGAAATGCATACTACTACCATCATGGTAAGTGGTAGAATTATACTTTTGTCCTTTGTCATTGAAAGATGAATTCTTTTGTGTTGTTGCTATGTTGAGTTAATTAGTGTTAGAGTCAGAAATGTTGTTACATGCATTTTGTGACTTTTGTGTCTTAAGTTCCAATGTAAATTGTCAAGATGTTGTGTTGTCCTTTGAGCAAAGTGTGAATATGTAGCAAACTGGGTGTTCCAGCTAGTGGGTTTTCCTGAATAACTAAACATGTACATTAGCAGTCGGTAACATTGCTAACCTAAACAGCAAGTACTGTTTATTTCTTTCCCAATAGCCCATGCCTCTCAAACAGGAAACAATAGTGTTGTAAAATAAAAAATATTATATATACATATATTACATATATGCCTAAAGAATCCAACAAGATGGGAAAAAACTTCACAATTGTTGGAAATTTTCTAGGTTTAATTGGGAATTTTCAACTACTTTATCAATTGGAATAATGCCTGTCCTGCCTCTATTTCGTGCAAAAACATCACTGGATATGTCTTTGAGGCAAACTTTTATTTAGTTGACACAAAGTACTTGCTGATTAGGTATCTTCTGTGTATATTCGTTAGTACATACAGACAGTGTTACATTGGATAATGTCGAAAACAGCAAAGCAAATGTCTCGATCAAATATGTGAACTCAGTGGCAAAATAGAGTTTACACAGGAACGTTTTCACAATATTGAACATACAGTTGATCTACATAGCCGGATAATCAAACTTTTGACATACAAGTCAATTGACAATGAAGCCAGAGGTATGAGAAATAACATCATATTTTACGGTATAACTGAATTTATCAAGAGAGACTGTTAATAAATAATACTGAATTTTCTGGAAGATGAACTACAGATTGACACTAGTAATATTATTATACAACGAGCTCATAGATTAGATTAAATTAAATCAACGCAAAATACCATAGGTCAACGCCATGATGCGAAACGACCAATTATAGCCTGTTTCATGGACTACAATAACACGGAGCTAATCATGGGCAAAGCCCGTATGTTGTTAGGAACACCATTCGGTGTCGACAGGCAGTATCCAGTTGAAATGGTATATGATCAATTCCCGGACTGGTACAACGTATTGAAAGAAAGTAGATTAGATGGACTTGATAGTAGCTATACATACCTACATGGAAACTCAGAGAAACACAGGCGTATGTATTCCACAGACACGATAGCTGATGACGATTATAATCAACCACAGGCGTTTCAGACTCCAACAAATGAAAGCGTCCAACCAAACAAAAAAAAGCAAAATGATATCGCAGACAAATAATCAACACAATAAATCAACCAACTATAACAGCCGCGGCCGTGGTCCAGTGGTTTGTGCGCTGGACTTGGAACCGGGATATCCGGGTTCGAATCTCGGCCGCGGCAGGTTATACCCTTCATGAAAATTTGACAAAAATGTCGATTTTCCTCCATATGTGGAGAAGTTGCCGGCTCCTTGTGGAAGGGTAAGTTAGTACTGGTTAGTATATAATCCAGGAAAAGTGGTTAGGTGAACCGGTCGCCGTATATAACTGAAAAATTGTTGAAAAACGGCGTTAAACCCCAATTCAACCAACAACCAACTATAACACTTCAGTGAGAAAAGACGGCATGAAAAAACGCCTGCCAAAACCTCAATCCAGAAGTTGTAGTAAAACATTATCACCAAATATTAATTCAAGAAAAAGCACACGTCGATATTCTATGTCAGCAGAGTACAGGAAAGCAACGAACCGACGAACACAACACGTAATCGGACAACTGTCAACACATCGGCGGATTCTAAAAATAGACTTGGGAGAAACACAGATAATGTTAACACAAGAGAACGATCAACTGCTATGAATAGATCAAGAGTAAACTTACAAGACGAAAATTCTCAATAGGATGAATCAGAGAAAAGTGACTTAAAATTTTGTTTGCTAAACATACACGGATTAATGGGAAAATCGTTTAATAAATTGAACTCAAGTGAAATGATAAACTTATTTAGTAATGACGATATTTTGTTACTCACGGAAACATGGTTAGATGATAGTTTTAATTGTATTGTGAATAATTCTACTCACTACAAATTAAATCGTAATATGATAAACTTTAGTGCAAAAAGGAATAATGGTGGTCTCGTTATTTATGTTTCGAACAAAATTAATTATAAATTTACTCTATTAAAAACTGTCCATGATTTTATTATTTGGTTTAAGCTGGAGTAATCGCTGTTTAATTTTGATAAAGATGTCATAATGTGTCTGCTGTATATTATCCATACAGGTAGCAGCCAAGAACATTTTATGAATGAAAACGTGTTTGAGTGTACAACAAATGACATAATATATATTTTAATAATTATTTTCATGAAGATTGTTATTTTGTTTTGACAGGTGATCTGAAGAGTAGGACCGGTCAGTTAAAAGATTTTGTACAAAATGATATCTTACATATGTTTGATTTAATGTATAATGAATATGTCGAAGATGATAAATTACCTCGTGTGTCTAAAGATAACATAGTAAACGAGAATGGCAGGTTATTGCTGAACCTTTGTAAAAGTACTGGTTTAAGAATTACAAATGGTCGCATTATGGAAGATCGATTTATTGGTAATTTTACTTGAGCAAAGAAAACCGGGTCTAGTATTGTTGACTATGTTGTTTGTAATTCTGAGTTATTTCAACAGTTTAAATCATTTTTAATCCATGAACCCAATATTTTATCAGACCACTGTATTGTTACGTTTTCGTTAAAAGGTAATATCATAAATGATATTGTATGTTCAGACAATAATAATTGTTATGGAAAAATACCATATCGATATGTTTGGAAAAATGATTCCAAAGAATTGTACTTACAGGCTCTAAATATTGTATCATTTCAGTCAAAATTTGATGTATTGACAAATAATGTAACTCGTTTAGATTACAGTGATGATTTGAATGAAAACTTAGTTTTATAGTATATTCGACGAAGTATGTGATCCTATATGTAAAGTTAATTGATTGAGCAAAAAGCAAAACTGTTATGTTACAAAAAAATCAGTCTTGGTTCGATGAAGAATGTTTGAATCATAGAAATATCTTTTACGATAATTTAAATGTATACAGACGTTGCAAAACCGATGAAAACAGAAAATTGTTATGTCAGTCACGAACAAAGTATAAAAAATTGATTCGAGAAAAGAAGCGTGATTTTGACGAGCAAAATACAAGAAAATTAGAAGCATTAAAAAAGAAAAACGCCAAAGAATATTGGAAACTTTTGAAATCAGCGTATGTTAAAACCGAAAATAAAATTGATTTGTCACAATTTGAATTTTATTCTAAAGCAATTAACGATCCTGAATCAATCTTTTTTTCAGCTTGATGAGGATGTAATACATTTTAATAGGATAGTGCAAAATGAAACACAAATCATGTTCGACGAACTTAATGTACCTTTCAATGATCAAGAAATTCGGACTGCATGTATGCAAATTAGCAATAATAGATCCGGGGCCAGATTTTATCTAAAATGAAATGTTTACATACGGTTGCGAGGTTTTAGGAATTATATACTCGCACTTTTTAACAAATTATTTCAAATGAGTTATTTTCCTCCCGCCTGGACCGTAGGTTATATTGTTCCTGTTTTTTAAAAGGTGATAAAAACTTACCTGAAAATTATCGTGGTATTACACTAATAAGTACATTTGGCAAACTTACTAGAGTATTAAATAATAGATTATCTAAATGGGCCGAAAACTATGACATTTATATTGAATCATAGGCTGGTTTCAGAAAGAACATGAGCACTGTTGATAATGTATTTGTTTTAGACGAATTAATAAACCACATTTTAAATAAAAACAAATATCTATACGCATGTTTTATCGATTTTACTAAGGCTATTGGTTACCTCGAGCGTGAAAATATTTTTTAAAAAACTAATACAGTCAGGGGCCACGGGGAATATGTTGAACATAATAAAATCACTTTACTCGAATGTGAAGTCAAGAGTTAAATATAATAATGAACTTAGCAATAGTTTCGATTGTTACTTGGGCGTTAGGCAAGGTGATTGTTTAAGCCCGTTTTTATTCTCTATGTATATAAATGATTTGGAAGATTATTTACAACAAATGATTCATTTGAGAAAGCTTTTGAAGCTTTAAGTGGACAAACATTGAAATCTATTTATAAAATGAAAACGTATCTGAACAAATTCAGTAAATTAAGTAAAAGTCACTCATTAGATATATTTGATAAATTGATTTTACCTTTTCTTAATTACGGATGAGAAGTGTGGGGGTTTTGTAATGCAGAAAAATTAGAAACCATTCATTTGCAATACTGTAAACAATTACTTTGAGTAAAAAACCAAACCCAGAATAATTTTGTTTATGGTGAATTAGGGAGAATACCATTAAACTAACAAGAATAAATAATATTTTTGGTTTCTGGCTAAAAATAACTCGCGTCGAAAATTGTAAACTTATTAAACAAACATACCATCCCATGCAAAACGATATTGATAGAAACCAAAACATTGTAAACTGGGTGTCAAAATTAAGGATATTCTCCAAAACAAGGGTTTTTATTACGTTTGGCTCAATCAAGGAGTTGAACATTGTAATCCATTCATTAAGATATTTTCACAAAGAACAAAAGATATTTATATTCAGCAATGGAATGCAGAAATAAATAATTCGTCTAGATCTAGTGCTTATTGTTTAATCGGATATTTCGTTAAAATAATTGATATTCCAAAATACAGACACATTTTTTTCAAAATTACTGATGTGAAGTCATCGTTTAGAAATTGAAAGTGGAAGATTGAATAAACCTACTAAAATTCCCAGACATGAAAGGAAATGCAATATTTGTAATTCTCTTGAAGCTGAATTTCATTTTGTTTTAGAATGTCATTTATGCACAAATATTAGAAAAAAATACATCGATAAATATTACTGGAAACGACCAAATATACCAAAATTCATTGAAATTTTTTCATCCGATAACGAAAAAATAATTAAACAACTTTCGGTATATATTTATAAATGTTTTAAATAACGTGATGATGCCCGGTATCGATGATATAAAATATGTTGGCTTAACACTTTTCTCTCAAATTCATACAAATAAGGTTAAATAGTACTTCTTTCTTGAATTAAAATATTTTATTGTTATCATTAATCCTATTTTCCGCTTATTACCATTATTACTCAGAAAATTTATAAATATGTTTTGTTTTGTCCAATTGTAACTTACATGTGATGAATTGTATTGTATTTGTATTTCATTAACATGTTAACTGTTGGGCTTTATGCCTTATGTTTGAATAAATATCTATCTATCATATAGCTTAATGTATTTCTAATTCTCCATATTTAATTGCACTCACTGAAAAGGGTAGTCACCTGTATTCTTCAGTCTTTGGAACTATGACACTTAGTGCAAACTAAATAGGTATTATCCACTGAGTCAGAAATAGAGTCTAAGAGTGGTGGTTTCATCAGTACAACAGGAATACCAACTGGCATTAGTGAATTTTAATATAGACAAAAGTGACATACCAAGTATAATATAAATGAAACATTAATATACACAAAAACATTGAAAATCGCTCATCTGATTCAAGATTGCAACTTTTAGGATTCGACCTGCTGACATAGTTGTTAGCCTGAGTTAACCCATGTAAAACCTGTTCATAATATCGTTAATACAAACATTCTGACAAAGTTTGAGGAAGATCCAATCAAAACTGTGGCCAATGGAGGGTTAACAAAGTATTCCAGTGATTTGACCTGGTGACCTAGTTTTTGGGTCCAGATGGCCTTTGTTCGGAAATAATCAAGATATCATTAAGAAAAGCATCTTGGCTACGTTTATTGAAGATCCAATCAGAATTGTAACACCTAGAGTGTTAAAAAGGTTTTTCTATGATTTGACCTGGCGACCTAGTTTTTGACCCAAGATGACCCATTTTCAAACTTGACCAAGATATTAATAAAACAATCATTTTGATAAAGTTTGGTGAAGATCCAATGAAAACTGTTACCCTTAGAGTGTTAACAAGGTTTTTCTGTCACTTAACCTGATGACTTAGTTTTTGACCCATGTTCAAATTTGTCTAAGATATCTTTTTAACAACAATTTTGACAAGGTTTGGTGAACATCCAATCAAATCTGTGACCCCTAGAGTGTTAACAACGTCCTCAGATGAGCCAAAAATGAAGAAATTTTAAATTGCTACTAGAAAAGGGAAAGACTGCAGCATACTTTTTATTAGTTGATCTAGAAAAACGTCCTAATGATAAAATACCTCATCTGAAAGTTTATCATTCAAAGGTTGATTCCATATCCAAGTATAAAAAATTCAGGAAAGCCTGAACAAATGAACAAAATGAACAAATTATTTCAAGTTTCATCAACTTGTACAGTTACCAGAAAAAGGCCAACTAATAAACAGAAACTTATCAGTCGACACAGCATCAGAATCAGAATTTATGTTAAGAGTAGGAGCCCTGGACAATGTTGCAAAAAAATTAGCCACTGAAGTTAATAGTTATAAAATTTCAAATGAAAAAATTAAAGAAGAAAATGTGACACTGAAATACAACGTAACGAACAAACATTGTCAAATGAAAGAATATCACTTCGAGCAAAACAGAAAGTAGAAGAAATATATAAATTTAAGACACAGAATAAAAATTCAGAAATAAAGAGACTTCAATCAAGCAAAGTGTACTATGAAGAAAACGTTAAGAAGCTTTATGAACAGAAACAGAAATTGCCAAACAAAGTTAGTGAGCTTCAGAATAGAATAGACCACGTAATGGATGATAGTTTAATTGTTAAATAAGCAAATGAGGATTTCAAAAGGGAAGTAGATGAACTGCTTTTTGAAAATGAGTACCTGAGATCTTAAATATAAGATGACGGTAGTTGTATAGTGTTTAATGAAAAACATAGACAAAATTCTACTGATATGCAGAAATGTGAATATGCATTGTTAGATAGTAATGTAAGTGTGGCAAAAATGGGACAAGTTTTTGTTAGCATGTCTTAAATTGGCTAATAAGGAATTAAATAGAATTCCAGCAAAATCTTCTGTATTAGATATGAATTTCCAATTTTTTTGCCCAAAACCAGATGAGTGATCAATTGAAAAAAATGACAGTTTGTGTCTGCTAACTGATGAAACCAGTAAACATGGTAAATAAATCATGGCATATGTAGCCACAGATGAGGATGGTAATTACCGGGTTTTGAGCTTGAGAAAAATATGTACAAAATCATCAAGAGACACACTAGACACACTGAAACAACGTTTAGGCGATATAGATTAAGTTTCAAGGAACACAGACTCGGAAAGAACTAACTTATTTATGCAACATGTTGTTGCAACTTTGTCAGACGTGGCTGCCACAGAAACAAAAATTAACAGCTTGCTGGAGGAGTTCAGGTATGACATTTTACCAATTATCAATCAGAGGTAGGATGATTTAGGTTAAAATGAAGTCCAACCCATCACTTAATTATTAAAATTCTTTTGTGGGCTTCACAGTCTAGTGCATATTGCTGAAATCTGCAATAAAGCCCCCGTAAATAAGCAAGCTCTTGACTTGTCCATTATGGAATGTCATTGAAAATAAAGATGTCAATATTTTAGATACGAATACCAGGTCCCAGGAATAAACACAAACTCTTGAAAATGCTTCGAACAATTTGCAGGTTTTTTAACAGGAGAAATTTATTCTGGTGAAGTACAGAGAGACTGCATGTTTGAAAATTTAGTGCAGTCATCAGAATATGATAATATTTGCGAGATAATTGTAGCAGTTTTTGCCAGCAGTAGGTGTTGCTGTGTATTAGGATATAAACCACCTCCAGAACCTCTTGTATTATATTGTTAAGCTTGTATTATCTATATATTAAATTAGTCTAGTATAGCAACCAACTGTGTACACTTGTTTTTTGAACCACTACATAACAATCTGGCGACGAGTAATAATACTAGATTTATTTGACTAACATGGCTACTTATGCGATTGGAAATGTTGGAGAATTCTCAGAATTGAACGAGACATGGAAAAGTTACAGTGAGCGTGTGGTGATTTTTTCAAGGCGAATCGAATTCCAGATGAAAGACAAGTTGCAGCATTTCTAAGTTTGATTGGTGCAAAAACTTACAACTTATTAAGGAATTTAACAACTCAAAACCTCTACAGGGTGTATTTGGCTTATTAAGTGGACATTTTACTTCAAAGCCACTTGTTTTTGCAGAAAGATTTTGGTTTATGAAAAGAGATCAGAATGAAGGTGAGCATATTCATTTGTATTTAGCAGAATTAAGACGCTTATCAGAAACTTGTGTCCTTGGCACCAATCTAAATGACACATTAAGAGACAAGCTAGCTTGTGGAATGAGATCTAAGGCAATTCTGAAAAAGCTGTTACCAATTAAAGATCTCACACTTGATAAAGCATACGAAATTGCAACTGCAGTGGAAACTGCAGCCAAAGATGAAGAAGAGCTTCACATTGCTGCCCAATCAAAGCAGACAGTAAACAAAGTGCAAAAAGGGCGACAGAGGGTTGTGAAAAAGGGTCCAAAATCGCAGAACAACAGGAAGTGCTACCGCTGTGGAAAATCAAATCATTTACCCCAGGACTGTTTCATCTAAAATGCTGTGTGCAACTATTGCCACAAGACAGGGCATATTGAAATTGCATGCTTAGCAAAGAAAAACAATAGCCAGGCTAGTGGGAAACGCACAAAAGTCAACAGTGGATATTAACAATGGGCTTACACTGAAAATAAATCAGGGAAATAGCAGTGATAACGTTACTGTCTCGCCCATAGTTAACGGCAAACAGCTAAAAATGGAGCTTGACACAGGGTCAGCAATATCAGTTATACCACTTAGGACTAATCAACAATCATTCAGGAATAAACCTTTATCAAAGACAAACACTATTCTCAGGACATTCTCCGGAGAGTTAATTAAGCCAGCTGGTAGTCTTCATGTGAACGTAAAAAGCAATCAAATGAGACCTTGACGTACAATTTGAATTTATAAGTTGTGAAGAAAAATTATCCATCGTTATTTGGAAGATTTTGGCTAAAACGCATCCAAATTGACCGGAAGTCAATACATACAGTCAGAAATGTTATACCTCCAAACAAACGAGCAATGGACTGGGTAACAAGTACAGGCATGTCTTCAATACAGAAATTGGACTTGTGACTGGTATGAAGGCAACTCTGTCAGTGAAAGAGTTTGCAGTTCCACAGTTCTGCAAACCAAGGTCACTGCCGTACGCATTACGACCAAAAGTAGGCTTGATCGCCTGGAAGCCGAGGGTATACTTACAAAAGTAATTACTGTGATTGGGCCACGTCCATTGTTCCCATTGTAAAGAAAGATGGAAGCATTAGAATAGTGGACTGAACAACTGCCACCAAAACGATTGAAATTTTGAGGACATTTTGTGGAAGATTCGGGGTAACAAAACAAATTTTCGGTGACGATGGCCCACAAGTTAAGTCAGAGTTATTCAAGAATGACGGCATTGTTCATAAAACTTCAGCAGTTTACCACCCATATACGAATGGACTTGCTGAAAGATGCGTACAGATTTTCAAAAGTGCCATGAAATCAGCAGAAAATGAAAGTGTTTCCTTACACGAAAAACTTGCCAATTTTCTATTGGCATATAAAAATACACAACACAGCACAAAAAAATGAATCGCCATCGCAATTGTTCATTGGAAGGAAGTTAAGGTCAAGGTAAGATCTTGTAAACCTTGTAGTCAGGAAAATGTAAAAAATAAACAATTTAAAATGATAGAAAGTAAATGAAAAACGCGTCAGTTTGATGATGGAGAAAACGTCATGGTGCGTTATTACCGTGAAAATGCAAAGAAATGGACCAGTGCTACAGTTATGAATGGACAAGGACCTTTAACTTATGAGGTTAAAACAAGTGAAGATGACAAATGGAGAAGACATGTTGACCAAATGGTTTAACACGGATGTAAAAATTCATTGCACTATTGTTGAACCGGACATTGGGGACACGGTTACCACAAACATTAAAAATCGTAGTTTACCAGAAAAAAAGAAATAAAACCAACTGGCTTACGATTGGAAGGCGACTTAGAAGCTCTCAAACTTGACCCACATAGCGTTGCACAAAACCTTACTCAAAATATAGCTCCATGGACGATACAATCATGTCCAGAGGTAAATACTGATCTATCCAAAGCAAAAAATCTCCTAACTCATCTGAATTATATAAAGACGAATTTTCCAAAATTATAGAAACACATCATGATTTTGTCCATATCTATACTGATGGCTCAAAAGAGGGCAACAAAGTTGGTTGTGCTGCTTTCGCACACAACTTTATTTCTCGGATGGGCCTCCCAGAGAAGGCATCAATTTTTACAGCAGAAACAAAAGCCATCGACTTGACATTATCATACATATCTCAATACAGTGCAGACAAATTTCTAATTTCCTCAGATTTTCTTTCTGCTCTTCAAGCAATTAAAAATCGCAAAACCTATAATGTCTTGAATCAACATTTGCTCATTCGTTTACATGATATTTTACAATCAAAATGTGTAAAATTTTGTTGGATACATAGCCACATAAGTATTCTAGGAAATGAAACAGTTGATACTTTGGCAAAAGAAGCTCTTAATATTCAACCAGTTGCGATCACGTTACCCAACAGCGATTTTCAGCCATCTATTAATTACTTATCAAATCCAAATAGGATGAAATAGGATGAAAAGACAAATAGCAAACTAAGTGCCATCCTTTCTCATGTCCAATAATCAAGATTTTTCCCTCTTTTAACTCGCCGCGACCAAGTCGTTATTACAAGGTGCCATATCGAACACACTCCGAGAAGAACGGCCATTTTGTATATCATGCAACGAAGTTTTCACTGTAAAACATTTTCTTATAGACTGCCACGAATATACCCTAACCCGGAACCAGTAATTCAACGCAAGCTCACTAAAAAACCTATTCATAAACACTCCATCTATGCTTATTATTCAGTTTTAAAGGCAATTAATCTGTACCGTAAAATATAATTAACATAATTAATTAACAAATTCTACTGTAGGTGCGATGAAGCCTAGTTAGTGTTAAAAGCACCGTAAGACACCAATCAATCAATCAACCAGAGGAAAGACTTTATCTACTTAGAAATAGGAAACCTCCAAATAGACTGACGTATGAATGAAATGTTTCAGTATATTGGATTAGTATAGTAGTATATAGTGTTTTAAATACACTGGGCATAATAATCCCCGTTAATGAAGTAATGGGAATAATTCTCATTATGGATATTTTGTAAAGCATAGATTCATTCAAACAAGCCACCCCATTTGCTTAAATAAATTATGCTGACACAGAGTTATTCAGACTAACCTGACCACATACTTACGCTGTTGATTTACAACAGGCTTGTTTAAATAATTATAGAGCTATCATATCAATGTACAGAATTGCCATTATCTCATTTTCCCTGCATTATCAAACTTTAGCTCAAGGTGATGCGTACTGGGACATACTAATGTGAATTAATGGTGGTAAAAAATTAAT
This sequence comes from Lutraria rhynchaena, assembly GCA_008271625.1. NCBI lineage: Eukaryota > Metazoa > Mollusca > Bivalvia > Venerida > Mactridae > Lutraria > Lutraria rhynchaena. Next base: position 295,979 of record VIBL01000141.1, read on the forward strand.
TCATGCAGCTTACAAGTAGCGAGTAAAACAGATATTATAGACGAAACGAAATAACACAATTTCATAAAAACTAAAGGGGGGATATTGTTGTGTATTATGATATAAACCACCTCCAGAACCTCTTGTATTATATTGTTAAGCTTATATATCTGTGTATTAAATTAGTCTAGTACAAAAACCCACTGTGTACACTTTTATTTTAGACCACTACATAACAGGTGTCACAAGCAAAAAGATTCTGCAATTGTAGACAATGAAAGCATGCGTTCTAAACTTAAATGTGTTCCTAAAAGTAATGTCTTTGTAGATAGTGTGTTTGGGCGTTTAGACCAGATAGTGAGACAAAAACCTAGTATAACAACCATTGCTTCAGAGGCGCTCATCATGTTTGCCAATAACAAGACACTTGAGTGGTTGAACTCCAAAAATGAAAATAAACGGAAAAGACGACTTGCTGGCGCTAGGAATGACGTTCAAAAAGTTTTAAGAAGTTCAAGGAAAGAAAATCTGAAATATATGAAAGAAGACGCTCGATGCTGGAAGAAAACACCAGGAAACAAAGAGAAGCAAGAGAAAACAAAGACAGACAGGTAGAACAATATACGCAAGATCTGATTGAGTTATTATGGCAGACAGAAGAAGTTGAGAATAAAGTCAGGTCTTATGAAACTAACAGCAAGCAGATAAAAGCTTTAAAGGCCCAGTTAATGTTTCGGCATCATGTACTACAAAAGAACCAGACAACAAACTATTTCTATTTGGAGGATGGAAAATGGAGAAATCTTACAGCTGATGCACTGTCAGACAATGTAAAACGGCTTGTTAAAAATGCCCGAATAAAAGACAAAGAGCAGAGGGGTCATATAGCACATACTGGTGGGAAACCTGTACAGTACATACACTTCGAGAATACTCAAGTTGATGAATGAATAAAAAGAACTTATTGTCTTCAAGGAGAAGAACTTTATTAGACTCGGTCTTTCTTTTCTTACAAATGCATTGTTTTATTATGTGCATGTGAATGTCTGTTGAACTCATTGAATGGGAAATGGTCTTGAGTTGGTTTTACGCGAAATTATTGACCAACTTCATGCATTCCAACAAGATGGCATAAAAACTGAACTGTGTTTTGAAAGATAGTTTTATCAGGGGTAACATCAAAGTAAATGAATAATGTGGATCTTGGACAGAAAATTCCCTCAAAATAATCGAAAACATTTCTAAAGAGCAATTTATCGAAAAATTGTACAAAAATTGAAGGGTCTATGGTAGGAGTGAGAAAAAGGCCGCAGGTTCCTTTGGACCCGCAACATCCGATATTTTTTATGAAAACGTACAATTCTAATTTTGAAAATACCCCTCAAAAATTACATAGTTCACAAGTGTAAAAGGGGCTCCAATCCAAATTCTTAAATCTGAAAACTCATCCGACCCAGACAATCTGGTAGATTTTTCCAGTTTTTCCCAATGAAAAGTATGCATATGAAAGGAAGGCAAATCCAACAAGCTAATAAAAAACTGCAGATGATTTTCATAAAGCAAGTTTTGAAAGCAATGAATTATGTGCTAAGAAACTTTTTGATATTTTTACAGTATATGCTAATGGCTCCATTGATAGTTTGAGAAAACATAGGTATAGTGTCAAGGAAGTTAAAAGCTTTGGAAAAACAAGTTGCATCTGGCTATAGAAATATGACTGAAAACAGATAGAATGAGAAAAAGCAGTTGGAGAAGGAGTGGCTTAACTGTAATGAGAAAAAGCATCAGCACAGAACGTCGCATTAACTAGTGATTTAGCTAAATGCAGACAAAAACTTTCTTCAAATGTAATAACTCAAAAGGAAAATGAGAAAATAGAAATTCTTTGTACAGAACATAAAAGGTTAAAGAGGGAAATTGTGAAGAGTTAAATAAGGAGTACGATAGTTTATGGAATCACGTATTTTGAAACGGTAACATAGTTTGAGGCTACCCAGGATGATATAGTTGAAGAATGAAAACGTGAATTTTCAGAATCTAGACTCGATAAAAAATAATCATTTGAAGGATAAAAAGCAGGTTCTATTATTAGAGAATGAACAAACAGCTGAAAGTTGTGACCAAGAAATTGATATTCAGTCCAAATTCAGTTCTTTGATGCTCTATTTGAGGAAACAAATGATCAAAATACATTTTATACAATGCCCCAAATGTCTGTTGAACTGGTGATGCCACCAACAAGATCCCGCCACTAAATATCACATACATTATGAGGGGTTTCAGGTCACGAAAGTATGAAAATGGAGTTTAAAGAAGTAGGGAAGGTGATGCCGACACCTATTTTCAGGTTGTAAATGATACCATTAATGATCTTAGGGCTTTACGCAGATGATAATAATGAAGAGACCCGTGATAAACTAATATGTTCAATTAGTAATTGTATGAGTGACTAGAGTGCCAAAACTTGTGTGCTCAATCAAAGCCTTATAAAATCAACGAAACATTAATGTCAGCTGTTACTGAAAACTGTGACAGTTTATCAGAAATGGAGAAAAGTTAAGTTTTGCAAACGTGTAAATATTCCTGTAGACTCCATTGAATGTAAATGTCATGCGGATCTTCCTGTTTTTGTCGGCCAGTTTGGCTTTAGCGACTTTGAAATATGGGAGATTTTTCGTTTTGGAAAGATCAGTATTTACCTCTGGACATGATGATGTCCATGGAACTATATTTTGTGTAAGGTTTTGTGCAACGCTATGTGGGTCAAGTTTGAGAGCTTTTGGTTTTACCAATTGGTTTTGTTTATTTTTGTTTGTTTTGAAATTGCTATTAGGGTCGAATATAACGTCTCTGGTAGGGTTTTTGTCGTTAGATGAAATAGTCTTTGCATACTGAAGCGATAGCTTCTTTCGACGTAGTTTTGGTGGTGGTTCAGCAGCCTCCGTATATAAACTTTCTATTGGTGATATGCGGAAAGCACCAAGAGTCAAACGCAAGCCTTGGTGGTGTATTGTGTCAAGCATCTTTAAGTATGACTTGCGGGCAGAGCCGTAGACAATTGATCTGTAGTCTAATTTGGAAGGCTTCTGTACAATTTTAGTAACGTTGAGGTATCTGACCCCCACTCAGTATTAGAAAGGACTTTCAGTAGATTTAGAGCTTTAAGACATTTTTGTTTTAGATTTTTAATATGGGGTATGAAAGACAACTTTTTATCAAAAATGACACCAAGAAATTTTATTTCAGGTACAACAGGGATTTTCGAGCTGGATATGTATAGTTCTGGATCGTTGTGTGCCTTTCACAGACGAAAAAGGGTGTACGCATTGCGTTTTGGATTTTGAAAATTTAAAACCATTTTCTGAAGCCCATATTTGGATCTTATCAAGGTTCTGTTGTAGTTGACGTTCAATGGTACGCATGCTTTTCGAACGGTAACATATCAAAAAATCGTCGACGTATAATGAACAATTAATTCCGGGAGTGAGAACTTTGGTTATATTATTAATGTTAAGACCAAACAGTGTAACTGAAAGGATGCTGCCCAGTGGAACTCCCGGTTCCTGTTGGTGGTTCTCTGATAAAGAGGAACCAACCTGAACACGGAAATTACGGTTTGATAGAAAATTTGAAACGAACAAGGGTAGTCTCCCATTTAAACCAGCATCTTTCAGATCTTTGAGGATGCCATACTTCCACGTCGTATCATAAGCCTTTTCAAGGTCAAAGAAAATTGATACTAAATGCTGTTTATTAATGAAAGCTTCTCTAATGAAAGATTCAAGTCGGACAAGATGATCATTAGCGCTTCGTTGTTTACGGAAACCTGATTGAAAATTAATTATTACTCCCTTAGATTCCAAGTACCAAACAAGACGAGTGTTAATCATTCGCTCGAAAGTTTTGTAAATACAACTAGTGAGAGAAATAGGGCGGTAATTAATAGGGTCATTATGATCTTTCCCAGGTTTAGGGATTGGTATAACGAGTGCCTCCTTCCAACAAGACGGCACATCACCTGTTACCCAGATATCATTGAAAATGTTCAATAAAAGATCAAGTGAAACCTGTGATAAATGCTTCAGAAGTTGGTCATGAATTCCATCAGGTCCAGCGGCAGAGTCTTTAGCTTTATCAATAGAGTCCATTAATTCATCCATATTAAAGAATGCGTTGTAATCTTCGTCATTATTAGATTTAAAATTAATGTTTTCCTTTTCAGCTTTAGATTTGAATGAATTGAATTCTGCTGAATAATGTCCTGACGAAGAGTTGTGGGCAAACGTTTCAACTAATGTATTAGCTATGTCCTTTGGCGTTTTAGCGTCAGGGCCGTCACTGCGTTTTAACTGTACAATAGGTTGTTTTCTGTGTTTACCGCTAATTTTTCGGAATTCGTCCCATACTTTCTGAATTGTTGTATGTGAATTAATTTTCGAAATATATGACCGCCAAGATTTACGTTTCGATTCACTAATTGTTCGTCGATCCTTTGCTCTGGATATTCTGTATTTTTCGAGGTTATCAGTTGTGTTGGAAAGCATTTGAATTTCAGGAGTGATGCCTTCCGTTTCCGAATGGCTCCCTTACATTTATCATCAAACCATGGCTTTTTAATTTTGTTCACAGAACTTTTCTTAGATTTTGGGATGCTGTCGCAAGCGATTTTATTTAATATCGAAGTGAAGCGATCCGTTTGATCATGTACATTGTCAAAGTTATTTGGTGTAAGATCTCTCGAGCGTAGCATTTTAAATTTTTCCCAGTCGGCTTTTTCAAATTTAAAGTAAGTGCGAGGTTCATCTGGAACTGAGTTATCAGATGATAATAGTAATGGATAGTGATCACTACCAAATTGCTCTTCTAAAAATGACCAAGCAAAATCCAAGAATATAGAAGGATGGGATAAAGACAGGTCTATGCAGGTAAACGTACCTGAACCTGGATGTAAATAGGTAGGGGATTTATCATTAAATAAACTTAATTGTAAATTGTCAATTATATTTCCGATAACTTGACCTTTAGCGTTTATAGAGTTGTTTCCCCACAATTGATTATGTGCGTTAAAATCGCCCAACAAAAGGAAGGGTTGTGAGAGTTGTTGAATTAAATTTTCCAACTTACAGTTGAGTTTGGGGGAAGATAAAGCGAACATACCGCAATAGGTTTATGTAAAGTGAGCTCGACTGCAACAGCCTGTGGGTGGGTGTTTAATTTAATTTGACGCTGAGAAACACAGTTTGAATCAACAATTGTTGATCCTCCCGATACCCTCGTATGTTATCACAGATGGTGTTATAAAGACTATAGGTGTAAATAGTTAAATTATCATTTGACGTTAGGTAGGTCTCTTGGAGACACATCACTTTGGGAGTATACTTGGATCATAGAAGTAATAAATCATTATAATTAGATTTTAAACCACGACAGTTCCATTGAATGATGTTATCCATAGTTGATGTTTATAAAAAGAGAGAATCACGACGGAAACTTTACAGGACTAATACTCCTGTCCGAATTACGCTGGGGGAAATTTTCTGGAGGGCGAGTGCTTCCTTGGAGATGAAGCATCGATCTCTTCGTCCTCCATTGATTCGATCTCCTCAAAATCAAATCTGTTGGAGGTTGTCACCAGGTTTCGTTCGGCCTTTTTCGGCCGATCTGTAAGAACTATACGTTCTTTCGGTGTCTGCCTCTGAGAGATCTTCTCAGTGGAAACAACCTTTTTAACATTCTTTTGGTTTTCTTAGGCGAAGCCTTTTGATTGGCACTATTGCAAGTTAATTGTGTCACTGAAGGTGAAGTTTGACTCGGTTGGTCAACCTTTTCTTTTGTTTGAACGGTTTGTACGGTGGTTACACATGTGCACATATTACACTGTGTACCGACATCAACTGTTTGTGTACGTTTAGCAGAGATGCTGGCGTAAGATTGAGCTTTAGGTGTTTGAAAACGCTGCGTACTTTCGACTTGTTTTCGTGCCTCCTGAAATGAGATGTTCGTTCTTAATTTAATGGATAGAATCTCTTTTTCAAGTTTCCACTTCATACAAGACCGGGAGGTGACGTAATGCTCACACCTACAGTTTGCACACGAAATGGAACCATTACACTTATCAAGATCATCATGACATCTGCGGCAGATGCTGGTCCTTTGACAATTTGTTTCGTGGTGATCGAATCGGAAACACTTATAACATTGCAGAGGATTGGGTACGTACACGTCCACTTTGCGACCTTGGTAGAGCCGGTGAGTTGAAAGTTGTAATGAACGTGTTTGTGGGTACTTGAATATATGCGCTGTATAGTGCGCACACCCTGTGTTTTCAGCTCCCGGGCGACCTCGTCGGACCTAGTACTGGGCCCGAGGTCGTCGCACCGGAAAACACCCTTACATGAGTTTAGTGTCTTGTGCGGCGTACATTTCACAGGAATTTGGTAGAAAGCTATAATTGTACAAAACGTGTGTATTCTAGATATCAATCCACTTCAAATCAAAAAGACTACTTTTAAGTGAATTCTAGCTGATAATATAAGATATATAGTTGTGATGGACGGATTCCAGAAATTCACAGTTCCATTCACCAAATTTGAGTCTTCATCCCAAATTAATTTTGACCTTGAAAGTAGTATGAATTTTTCAATTAATGTAAAATCTAGTTGAACTTGTTGTGTGTATTAATTTGTAAAGTAAGGTGCAAATACCATAAGGGATTGCAAAATTATAGAATTATTCCAGAAAATCGCAATTAAACTTACAAAAATGATGAAATTACCCCAAAATATTGGTTTCTTAACAAAGTGTATATCTTTTTGAGCTTTTACCACTACTAATATTAACAAGAGGGCCATAATGGCGCTGCATCGCTCACCAGAATAAATATTAATTAAATTGTAACTAAAAAGGTAATAAAGGTACACTTGTGGGCAAATAATGGGGAACAATAATAAACTTGATAAAGGACCATCAAAGGATACTATAAAAGAATATTCGTGATGACTGAAGGATGCCACAGACCAAATTTGGTGATGATCCAACCATTGGTTCATGAAAAGAAGTCATTTTAAGCTATTTCTATGTTTAGCTCTAGCTGCCCCTAATTGGGGCCAACCATTTTTATTTGAGCAAATCTGATAGAACACTATCTAAAGATGTCAACAACCAAGCTTGGTAATAATCCATCCATTGAAACATGAGAAAAAGTGATTTTAAGGTATTTCTATTTCTAGCCCTAGCGACCCCTGAAAGGGACTGACCAAATTTATATGAGCAAACTGGAGAAAGGACTATCTAAGGATGCTATAGACCAAGTTTGGTGATGATCCATCCATTGGTTCATGAGAAGAAGACGTTGAAAGGTATTTCTATTTTTAGCTCTAGCGGCCCCTTATTGGGGCCAACCATTTTTCAGCAAATCTGATAGAACACTATCAAATATGCTGAAAACCAAGTTTGGTAATAATTCATCCATAGAAACATGAGAAAAAGTCATTTTAAGGTATTTGTATTTTTAGCTCTAGCGGCCCCTAAAAGGGGCCGACCAAATTTATTTTAGCAAACCTGAGAAAGGACCATCTAAGGATGCTACAGACCAAGTTTGGTGATCATCCATCCATTTGGTTCATGAGAAGAAGATGATTAATTTTTTTTTCTCTATTTTTAGCTCTAGCGGCCCCTAAAAGGGGCCGACCAATTTTTTTTAGCAAATCTGATAAAAGTCCATATAAGGATGCTACAAATCAAGTTTGGCGATGATCCATCCATTGGTTCATGAGGTTTTTCTATTTCATTAGCTCTAGTGACCCCTAAAAGGGGTGAACTGGCATAATATGAGAAAATTGCAGTTAGAACGTCAAAAGGCTTCTGCACAGCAAATTTGAAGTAAATCCGACTGGAAGTTTCTGAGGAGAAGACCATTGTTGACGCCAGACGACGGACGATCCACCCACCCATCCTAACAGCTCAGCCTGAACCTTCGGTTCTGGTGAGCTAACAAATGTCATTTTAAAGTGATTTGTATATGAAAAAAAAAACAGATATATAATTTTGGTAGACGGATTCCAGAAATTCGCAGTTTAATTTATGATTTTTAGAGTTTTTCCGCATAAAGATCGGTTTTGTTAGATGTCTCGCCAATGAACTTTGCGTATGTTAATAGACTTGTACCAACGGTCACATTTCAGTAGAAATGACTTTTGTGGTAATTATTTCCCTAAATTTTGCCTAGCGCTCTGGATCATTAATGAGCTATATTATTTCAATGAGAATTATGTAAGTATTCAACAATCAGAATTATAAAATATAAATTTTCAATTATATTATTTGAGCTTGGACTCTTCTATGCGCTTTTATAGATCTGATTTAAGTACTTAGGTCAATCATATGTATGCAGGACCATTTTTTAAATTCCAGAAATTAGTGTCATCAGCAGGTTGGCTAATATTTTACGAAAATAACCCAGATTTCGTAGCAAGGAACACGTGAGTCAGTTTGGAAAATTATATTAAACGGCATATACAACGACAACGCTTCGATGTTTGAGAGTAAATAATTATTTTAGGAACTTATTTAGCAGGTATCTTTATTGTCATATGTTTTCACGACTGTCTATCAATTTGATTATAAAATGGTATATGTAACTTATTTCGCATTTCATGTTTAGCGAAATATTTTTAAACAAGAAATTTTAGTCGTGGTGTTTTAAGTTATTCATTTGATTTCTTTTTTTACATTTTACATACTCATATTTTACCTATACCCAAATCTACACAGCATTAATTGAATGTAGGTCTTTGTATCAAAGTCCTACCAGAATCCTATATTAAGTAGGAACAAAATTACTCCATTCGTGATTTTTTTTCTTTTTTTAAGCTCGGGACCTGCAGATTTTCCATGCAATCAAAAAGATGAAGCTATACGATACGTTCAGTTTGAAATGTCGTACTTACACTTTTGAAGAGAAAATGGTATAACCTATCCGAAGTGCGAACTATAAATAAGCTATAATCAACTACTAAAATGGCAGGCTTCGTGGCAAGATGTTAGTGACAATTGCATTACAGCGAATCGAACAGGGATGACAGCTTGGTCGTAATGATACTGAAAAAAAAAGAAATGATAAATCAGAGATGGAAATACCAATGGAACATAATCGTTCGATAGTGAAGTGACGAATTCGATAGCAATGGATGAAGAAAGAACTATGTATTGAGAAACACATTCAAGGCGGTGTTATTAGTGAAAAACAAGTCAATGTGATTGATCTTCCGTTTAGGCTAATTGGAGAAGAATTACAACGTAATCGTGATGAGACTGAAAAAGTCGTTAGAATTGATGAATCAGAGATAGAAATGGAGCATGATCAGTCAGTAGATTTTGAATTGATTAATTTAATAACAAATAATGAACAAGAAAAATGTACTGAGAAGCCCACTAAAGATAATGTCACTGGTAAAAAGAAGAGAACGTGATTGCACTCCCGCTAAAAATAACTTAAGAATAATTACAGCTTGATAGTAATGAGATTGAGTCAGCTGTACGAGTTAAATTTGAACCATGTAAAATGAAAACTGCATTTGATATAAATAATGATAATTCATATATAGATAATTGTTATTATGATGATGAAGAAGACTTTCATGACTTGGATGACAAAGTGAAAGATACAGATTGGACATTAAAAGGAAACGAAAGCACAGTTCAGACAGCGAATCATATTTTTTGTAGCATGCTTGTTTGTCTATTGTAGTAAGTGTGTATATGGGACACATAAAATACCTTAATATAAGAAAAAGTAGCGTTTATACACCCGAACTACACAAATAAGATGTACATGACATCTGTTAAGTGTTGAACACGTTTTCTTTTTATGAATTGTTATTTCTAAATATTCTAAATTAAATTTTCGCCTGAATTGGAAAACATTAACAATTAAGTGGTCATTATCATATTGTTGACTACTAGTATACAAATAATGATATTGTACTACGTATGTTACATATTTTTTTATTTTTTATGTGGTACGCTTTGGTAGTGGTACGCTCTGTCCTGCAATGAAATGAATGTCGAAACGAATGACATTCATTTGAGCTCATATCCCTTTAAATTTGCATTGAATGCGTTGGGGGGAGCCCATGTTTCAAAGATAACGGAAGAAAAGATCAATTTTAATCAGAACTCATGGTGAAAAGATACAAGAACAGAAAAATACAGTATCGGTAATAGAATTACTAGGAATAAAACAGTCAATTTTATAAGAACGAGTTCGTTATCTTGTGGACTATATGATAGAGTAATTAGTTTTATAAATATATATTGTAATATATAAAGTGATAAAATCAGAAAATAATCTTTGTTCTCTATGTGATAAAATTTTGAAAAATAGTTGAATTGTGTTCAAAGGATGATAATCGAACAAAGTGTTTACATATGCATGCATGCTTATGCTTATAGGCTTTGGTTATTGTTATTGTGAAAACGTGTATTGTGTAAGTAGTAGGGGTATTGAGCGAGTCTGGCGCAGTCAAAATTGGGGATTTCCCCAAAAAAGGGAAATTCCCCCCCATGAAAACAGTTTTTCAGGGAAGGAAACTCTAGCATATGGTAAAATGTGAAATTTCAAAATAAAAAAATGTACCATTTACCATGATAAATTTAAAAATTCCAAGTGAGAACAGTTTTTCAGGAAAGGAAACTATAGCACATGGTAAAATGTGAAATTTCAAAATAAAAAATGTACCATTTACCCACTACCTAATCTAGCATAGTACATGATAAATTTAAAATTTCAAGTGAGAACAGTTTTTCTGGGAAGGAAACTTTAGCACAGGGAAAATGTGAAATTTTAAAATGTTACATGTGGCATGTGAAAATATTAAAATGTAAAATGGGACATGAAAAATGTAAAAAAAAATCATAAAAAAAATGTACCATTTACCCACTACCTAATCTAGCATAGTACATGATAAATTTAAAAATTTCAAGTGTGAACAGTTTTTCTGGGAAGGAAACTCTAGCACATGGTAAAATGTGAAATTTCAAAAATGTAAATGTCAAATTTTTTAAATAAAAAATGAAAAAATAAAAATGAAAAATTGAAAATAAGAAAATGTTAAAATGGAAAAAGCAAAAATGAAAAAATATTCTATATAAAATGGAGTTATTCCATATGACAAAGAACTCAAAACTCGGTAAGCTGCGATTCTTGTTCATAAAAACTACCTTTAATTTCATCACCTTTCAAATCGTTTATTTTGTAAGTAACAGGATCGGTATTTAAAACTTCTTCAATTACAAATATTTCTCTAGTCCAACGGGTGGTGTAACCTTTTTCAAATTTATCTTTCTTTTTTGTTATTCTTACTCTATCTCCAACTTTAAATTTAGGTTTTTTGGTTTCCTTTTCTTCTCCTGGATATAAATTTTCATACACCGTTGATTCATTTTCTAATTTACTCGCTTCAACAGGTGTCATTTTAATTGAAGAATGTATTGTATTATTATATTCTTTGACCAAATCATCTAATTTATCATAATATTTTGTAGTTTCATTAGCAGTAAAATATTTAAACATACGTTGTTTCATTGTTCCTATCCATCGTTCTACCACACTAGATTTTTCTTCATTCTCCGTTGAATATAATTTTATGTTATTATCTTTTAATAATTCTTTTACTTGTCGATTGTAAAATTCAGAACCTTTATCTGACCAAATAAACATCGGTTTTCTTTTTTTAAATAATGTTTTAAATGCTTCACTTACCGTTATTCCTGTTTAATTTTTTAAAGGAATCAACCAACCATATTTACTAAAAATATCTATAACAGCTAATAAATATTTATAATGCTTATTTTGTTTCGAATAATGTTGCATATCTACCAAATCAACTGCCCATGTTTGATCTATTGCATGAACGTAAATACGTCTTTTAGGAAAAGATTTTACAACTCTATGATGTAATTCATCTGCTAATTTATTCGTAAATCTATTTTTTTAGATCCACACTCGGAACATTTAGCTTTTAACATTTGTCTATTATTGGATGATGTTACTTGCTCTACTGAATTATTTTCGGTATGTTTTTTACAACGTAAACAATATATTTTTGGATTACTCATTTTAAATAATAAAAAATGAACGAAGGAAAATTTTGTACAAAGTGTAATGAATATAAATTATATGATAATTATTATAAAGAATCCAAAGCCCCCGATGGATTAAGGGCAAAATGTAAAAAATGTTTATACTTTGTTAAAAAAAATCATCGAGAAAGAAACAAAGAAAAATATAAAAAAACATATCAGGAGTTTATTGAAAGAAATCCAGATTATCAAAGTAATTATTATTTTAGAAATAAAAATATATAATTAAAAATTTATTCTTAAAAAATGGCCGATAAAAAATCCAAATCGTTCAAAGATCTAATTACTGAAACCAATATTAGTGAAGATGATATAAACTTATTAAGAGATAAAATAGTTATTGATCGATTTCCTTTGAAAATAAAAATAACAATAACAAGTGAATTTAATACACCTATGGCATTTGATATAATAGAAAGTCATTACTCTCATCCTGTTCAAGTTATTCTAACACAAAATAATATATCTGCATTTTATAAAAGTTTGATAGATGAATTTGACGCTTGGATTGATGGATTTCAACAAATGGGGTCTGGTTTTGTTTTTAGAAATATTAAAAGTGTAAAAGTAAAAAAATATAAATATGATTATCAGAGAGCTTCATCCTATATTCCCCTTCAATTTAAATCAACTAATATTATTAATGTGAAAAATAAAAATGATAATAAATGTTTCTTATGGTCTATATTATCAAAGTTATATCCAGTTTCTAAAGATAAACAAAGAGTGAAAAAATACAAACCGCATGAAAATAAAATTAATATGGGGGGAATTGAATATCCGGTATCAATAAAAGATATCCCAAAAGTAGAGAAACAAAATAGTCTAAGTATAAATGTATTTGCATTGGAGAACCAAACAAATAAACGATCTTTATATCCAGTTTATATTTCAAATATAGAAAGTGAAAATATAATCCATCTTTTATATATTGAAAGCGATGAAAATACACATTATTGTTTAATTAAAGATTTAGATAGTTTCAAGTGTGATAGTAATAGACATAAATTATTTACATGTAGAAATTGGATTTCAAAGAGAGGAAACATTGATAAAACATAAAGAAATATGTTATCGTAGGGAACCCTGTAGAACGATAATGCCACAAAAAGAAAAAAACATTCTTAAATTTAAAAATCATCATTTTAAAAATAAATTACCATTTGTTATCTATTCTGATTTCGAATCAAATAATATTCCAATAATGACAAATAAACCAAATCCTAACGAATCATATATAAACCCAATACATAAACAAGAAATAAATAGTTATGGAATATATGTCAAATCAGATTATCCAGAAATATATGAATCACAATACTTTTCTTATATTGGTGACGATGCAGCAGAAAAATATGTAAAAAAAATAACGGAGATATTCAATGAAATACAGTATAAGATATATCTTAACGAACAGAAAGAACTAAAATTAAATACATATGAAGAAAAAAAATTTCAGGAAGCAACCAATGGTTACATATGTGGAGTTGAATTTTCCGAAGATACAAATTGTAAAATAAGAAAACATAAAAAAATAATAAATGTAAATGGGTTTACATCTGAGAATGAAAGGCGTATAAGATTACGAGAAAAAATTGATAAACCCAAACTCAAATATATTGTTGATAATCCGGAGAAATTTAATCTGGGTAGTAGATATATTAAAGGAAAGCAAATAGATAATGAATCACAACTAAAACTATTAAATGGATATATAAATGGAACTAATGAATTTGGGGAATGTATCATATCTTATCATCAACGTAATAAATTTGGTAGATATTGGACTAATGAGAAAATAGGTTTACAAAATATAAGGAAAATTAGACATACATTATGTAAAGATAATATGATTGATATCGATATGAAGAATGCCCACCCAACTTTACTATCATCTTATTGTCATAAAACTAAAATTTTATGTGGAGCTCTTGATAATTATATTAATATCAGAGAAGAATTACTTGCTCAATACAGTAAATTAAAAAATATATCTAGAGATGATGCAAAAAAGACTTATTAGCTATTCTCAATGGAAAGGAAATAACCATGAAACATAAATATCCTGATTGGTTTATTGATTATTACAAAGGAATGAGAGAAATAATAGATAAAGTATGTGAATTGAATCCATCTTTGGTTGAACTTGCAACCAAACAAAAAAAAACAAAGGGGAACACATTACAATATTAAAGGTTCCGCAATTAATCTATTGTTATGTGATATGGAAAACAAATCATTAATGGCAGCATTTGATTATCTAATAGAACAGGGTATAGAAGTTGGTTCATTGGTGTTTGATGGTTTGATGATTTATAAAAATGAAAGAGATACCGAAGAATTGTTAAAAGGGTGTTCGATAGCTGTAAAAGAAAAAAGGGAAATGATATAATATTTACAGAAAAAACAATGGATGAAGGATATGATATAAGTGATATAGACCAAATTCCAACTGCTATTTGTGAAAATAAAAAAATAAGAGAACATGATCATCTTTCTGGTGCATATAGAGGGGCAGCTTGTCAATCGTGTAATACGAAAGAGGATAAAGCAACAAAATTAATACCTGTATTCTTTCATAATGGATCAAATTACGATTTCCATTTCATAATAGAAGAATTGATGAAATATGAAGATGAATACAATAAGGTAAAACCACTTTCCAAAAATTCAGAAAATTATATTTCCATAGATTATGGATCATGTTATAAAAAATTAAGATTCCTAGATTCGTAATATCAGATATTGCAAAATCAATGGATGAATTTCCCATTTTGGAAAAAGAATTTGATGGAAATATTTCTCTACTAAAACAAAAAGGTTTCTATCCATACGAATATGTAGATTCCATAGAAAAATTAAAAGATTTCAAATTACCAGATATTAATAATTTTTATTCGACATTAACCCAAAAAACAATTACAGAAGAAAATTATAAACATGCACAGAGAGTCTGGGAACATTATGATTGTAAAAATTTATTAGACTATCATAATTTATATCTTAAAACAGATGTTCTTATATTGGCGGATGCATTTGAAAATTTTAGAAATTTCTTTTTAAAATATCATGAAATTGATCCATGTTACTGTTTCTCGGCTCCTGGTTTAACTTGGCAATGTGGTTTAAAATATACAGAAATAGAATTGGAATTATTAACTGATGTTGATATGTTACAAATGTTTGAAGAGGGTATTAGGGGTGGTTTTTCTGGTGTTCTACGTCCAAGACACGTAAAAGCATTCAATAAATATACATCCAACTATCATGCTGGTGGAAATAGAATATTAGATGAAATTGAAATGAAAGAAGCGCTCGAAACACTTAAAAATGGTGGAGACCTAAATGAATTCTTGGAAGAAAAATATTTATTATACTTGGATGCAAATAATTTATATGGTTGGGCAATGTCTCAACCTTTACCAACTAAAAATTTTAAATGGGAAACCAACAATGATTATTATAAAAATATTCCGAATGGTAGAGGTTGTATAGTTGAATGTGATTTGGAATATACAGAGGAGTGCAAAATGAAAACATATAAATATCCTTTGGCACCTGAAAAAATGACAGTAACCAAAGAAGAATTATCTCCTTACCAATTAAATTTATTAGGAGATAAACCATTGGGTAAAGAAAAAAAACTATTCTTAACATTATATGATAAAAAAAATATATTGTCCACCATTCAATATTAAATGAATATATTAAATTGGGGATGAAAATAACAAAAGTATATAGAACAATATCTTTGAATGAATCAAATTGGTTGGCAAAGTATATTAATTTCAATACCGAACAAAGAACCAAAGCAAAATCTGCTTTTGAAAATGATCTTTGGAAACTGATGAATAATAGTTTCTATGGAAAAACATTGGAAAATATCAGAGGAAGAAGGGAATTTATATTATCTACCAATAGAGAAGACGTGAAAAATATATAAACAAACCAAATTTCAAAGATTCGATAATATTTAATGAAAACTTTGTTGCAATTGAAAATAATGTTACATCTGTTAAATTTAATAAACCAATTTATTTGGGACAAGCGATATTAGATTACTCAAAACAATTAATGTATAACTTTTATTATAATGTTGTTAGTGAATTATGGAAAAATAATGAACTTGTTGCAAGTGATTCAGTTTCCAGCGATACCCCAATTATTCTTAGATCTGAGAATAAAGTATCTATTGAAAAAATAGAAAATATTACCGAGGAATCCAATTGGTTGAATGATTCAAATGGTAAATTTTACTATAAACCAGAAGAATTGGAGGTTTGGACAAGCAATGGATTTTCCAAATTAAAAACAGTGATTAAACATAATACAAACAAAGAAATGTTTAGAGTTGTTACACCATTGGGATTTGTTGATGTAACCGAGGATCATTCGTTAATTAAAGATAATAATGAAATTATTAAACCTAAAGATTTAACATTAAATTCCAATCTTCTATTTAATAATGATTATAGGGGGGAAGATCAAGCACCGCCACTAAAGAAAAAAAATTTAGAATTAGAACCAACAACTTTAGAAGAGAAAAAAGCTTACATCGAAGGTTTCTTTTTGGCAGATGGAAGTAGTGGAATTTATAAATACGAACGTGGAACACAATATTCATGGAATTTAAGTAATCAAGATTTAGATCTTTTGGATAAATGTTAAGAATATTGTAAAGAAATATATCCAACTGATTTTAAAATAATAGATTGTATGAGATCGTCCGGTATATATAGAATTGTCCCGAAAGGAAATCATAAAATAATGGCAGAAAAATTTGAAAGATTCTATACCAATGAAAAAGAAAAATATATTCCACGTAAAATTTTAAATAAAAGCTATAATTACAAATTATTCTTTTTAGAGGATTTTACCAAGGTGATGGTTGTAAAAAAGGAAAGGATTACCAATTTTGTTTTTCACAAAAATCTAAAATTACAGTTTCATGTTTACATTATCTTATAACATCTCTAGGTTATAATAGCAATATTAACACAAGAGAAGATAAACCAAATATATTTCACTTAAACATAACAAAAAAGAATCAAGTTGCCCATGTAAAAAAGATAATACCATTGGGATAACAAAAACAAATAGTTTATGATTTATCAACTGAAACTGGAGATTTTAATTGTGGATTTCCTTTGATTGTTCATAATACCGATAGTATATTCTTATCAATTAAAACCAAAGATATTTATGAAGATTTGAAAGAAATAATAGATGAATTGGATACATCTGATTATCCCATAGATCACCATTTACATTCAGAAAAAAATAAAAAAGTAATTGGTAAATTCAAAGATGAATTGAATGGAAAAATTATGAATGAAATAGTTTATTTGAGAAGTAAAGCATATTCCTATACATTGGCAGATTTAAGTGAAGAAAAAAAATTAAAAGGAATTGGAAAAACTACCATGAAGAAAGATATTAAATTCAATGATTATAAAGATTGTCTATATAATAATAAAACTAAAATAAATAAAATGTATACATTAAACTCTAATAATCATGAAATGTATATTAATGAAGTAAATAAAATAAGCATGACACCATTTGATAATAAAAGATACATTTGTAATAATGGAATAGTTACTTTAGCATTTGGTTTTATAAGAGCGATTGTTGAAAAAATAAATCATTTTTAAAGGGGGTTAAGATTGTTTAACTCCGAGTTTTTTGGAAATGCTAAATCATACGCGTGATATTTATTTTTTTTGTTATTCCAGCATTGTTTAAGACCCCATGCCAAATCTCATTTTTGTTCCAATAACTTTATTAACGATTGATCTATCCATTTTTTCCTTTAGAGTAGGGTTAAAAATATTTTTTTATCTCCGCTAACATATTTTTATCACAAACTTTATTTCTAGTTTCTGTATCTTTATTTTTTAAATAACACACATCGTGATGATAGGCAGCTTTATCAACCCTTTTTACTGGTTTACTCCAACTTTTGGTGTTAGATCATGATTTAGTCTCTTTTTTAGATTAGTGCCTGGCCCCGTGAAATTATGACTCGGTAGATGCATTTCAAAAGGTAGATTATTTATGGCTTTGTTCATCAATCCTGTACCGACTGCCCGCTTAACAAATTGATATTTCATTATTCCACACACTTTGCATCTTCCCCGTTTCATTGGTCTATTATTTTTTGAAACAATATCCTCAATA
Organism: Lutraria rhynchaena; assembly: GCA_008271625.1. Classification (NCBI taxonomy): domain Eukaryota; kingdom Metazoa; phylum Mollusca; class Bivalvia; order Venerida; family Mactridae; genus Lutraria; species Lutraria rhynchaena. Next base: position 314,279 of record VIBL01000141.1, read on the forward strand.
TTGTGAGTCTCGTTTTTTTTTACATTTTACGCAATACAATCGACCGGACTCCATTTTTAAGCGAAAAAAATCAAGTTAAAAAACAGGTTAAAAAACAGGTTCAAAAACAGGTTCAAAAACAGGTTCAAAAATCGAGTTCAAAAATTAGGTTAAAAAATGGAGATAAAAGATTTATCGTGGAACGCGATGACAGCCAAGCGCAATAATCATCCTCTTTTACCTAAAAGTATTAGAGGTTTGATTGTTGGGAAATCTGGATGCGGTAAAACTACATTATTGCTTAATCTCTTGCTTGAACCAGGGTGGTTGGATTATAATAAATTGATGGTTTTTGGAAAGAGTTTATTCCAACCAGAATATTGCATTTTAAATGAAGCTTTTGAAAAAAAATTATCCAAAAACGAAATACTTCAACTTTTCGACAAGCGTGAAGAAATATTCAATAGCGGAATTTCTACATCGGATATTATAAATGAAATGTCTAAAAAACGAGTATCTAAAAATGGAATAGAAAGTAATTTTTATGAATCTGCCGAAGATGTTCCAGATCCCAGGGAATTAAATCCCAAAAATAAAAATTTAATGATATTTGATGATTTAATTTTAGAAAAACAAAATAAATGCGAGGCTTATTATATTCGTGGTAGACACAGTAACGTAGATTGTTTTTATCTTTCGCAAAACTATTTCAAATTACCCAGGCAAACTATAAGGGAAAATGCTAATTTTATTAGTCTGTTCCCACAAGACTTAAAAAATATAAATCATATTTATAATGATCACGTAAGTCATGATATGGAGAAGGAAGAATTTAGAAAATTGTGCAAAACTGCTTGGGAGAAACCATTTAGTTTTGTTGTAATCGATTTATCATCCAAAAAAGATAATGGTAAATATAGAATCGGTTTGGATAAATTCTATTTGCCTTGATGAGTCAAAAGATTCCGGTTAAAAATGGATAAAGAATTATTGGAAGCTATTGCCAGAAATACAGAACCCAAAAGTTCATTTCAGATTATAGTATCTGATAATAAAACAAAATTTAAAACTATGTTTAATCCCCCAATACAACTTGACAAAACAAGAAAATATGAAATAGCACTCGTTAACCTTGAAACATATTATTCTTTTCCAAATATCACTAATGAGAATAATCATTTTAATTATTCCAAAGATAATGGAGCAAATTGGGAAACAATTAGAATACCTACAGGAAGTTATGATATAGTTGATATAAATAATTTTATACAAGATATATCCATTACTGCAAATCCAAATACTTTAAAATCCAGAATGGAGATAAGGGATAATTTCGTTGTTGATTTTAATCACCCAAGATCCATAGGCAAAGTATTAGGGTTTGATCGTAATAAATATAAATCTGGGATTCATGAATCTGAAAACGTTGTTGATATTCTCAGTATTAATAGTATACTTGTCAATATAGATATTATTTCTGGTAGTTACGTAAATGGTTCTTCGCAAAATACTATATACAGTTTTTTCCCTAACGTAAGTCCTGGATATAAAATAACTGAAACACCCATAATTTGGTTTACCTACCAATTACTTTGGATACAATACGTGGTCTCGAAACAAAACTTACGGATCAACATGGTAAATTGCTTGATTTAAGAGGGGAAAATGTTACGATAAGATTTCATATACGTCAAATATAAAAAAAATAAAGGTCTCCTGATAAACTTCATTTCATTCGCTTAAAAAATGAGTTACATAAATACAAAAGTTATTATTTCCGAAGGACAAAAAAAAATAAAATTAAACGTGCTATAAAAAATGGCACTACCACAAGTATACGTTTGGATAATGATGATTTCAAAGGTGAAGATATTATAGCTATTACCAAGACACAATTGAATAAAATGAAACGAGCTTGTGAAAATGGTGTAGGAGTAACGATTAAACTAAGTAGGAAACAGTTAGAGCATAACGCAAAAATTGAAGGTGGTTTTCTCGGTATGTTGACAGGTTTAGCTGCAAGTGCTTTACCTGCATTGGCAAAAACGGTATTACCGGCCATCGGAGTAGGTGCATTATCAGGTTTAGCTAGTACTGCTGCACAAAAAGCTATTGGTGGGGGATTATATCTTAAAAAAGGTGGATGTGTTTGTCAAGTGGAAACTGATGGTGAAGGTTTATATTTGAAACCAGTCTCAGGTTCTGGATTTAAGTCAGTCGGTGATGGTTTATATTTGAAAAAAGAAGGTGGAAAATTACACGATGGAACAGGTCTCATTTTTGGGGAAAATAGCCCATTTAAAAATATTCCACTTTTGGGATTCTTGTTATAAAAATGGAAAAAGATTTTAAGATTAAAGTTGGAAATATTTTACAACCATATAAACCATTAACTAATTTTGAATTGATGGATGCAGTTAAAAAATTAAAAATTCCTAATTTTAGGGGAGTGTTTATGAGAGACCAACTTCCCAAACGTCTATTAAAAAATGAATGTGGTATATTAAAACTAGATGATACAAATCCAAACGATGAGTTTGGTTCATCGGATGCTAAAGGTACCCACTGGGTATGTTGGCACAATAATATTTATTTTGATAGTTATGGTATACAACCACCTTTGGAAATAATAAACTACTTTCACTCGTATCCCAAAATAATATACAATACAGAATAAATACAACCAAGGGGAACAATAATATGTGGGCATTTGTGTTTATTTTTTTTGATGTCACAGTAACATCACTTTGTTCTGTTAAAATGCCTGTAGATAAATTTGGAAGAATGCAAAAAACTGAGGTTTCAAGATCAGATGTATCTTTAAATTATATAAATAACAACTTTTTAAAAAGAGGGGAAATCGATATGTTTGGAAACAAGATCACGAATCTCGGAACTCCTACAGATGCAGGTGATGCAACGAATAAAGCATTTGTGATGAGGCGAATAAACAAGATAGCAAGAGATTACGAGCTAGATAAATTGAAACACTTTGAAGATAATCTTACACATAATTTTCAAGAGCTAAAAGAACAAATGAAACAGTTCGTAGACGAGAGGGAATTTGAACAAGTGAAAATAGATATCATAGAACGGATAAGGGAATATTTGAAGAAATATATTAACGAAGAAAAATTGGAAGTTGAACTGAATAAACTTAAAAGGGAATGGGCGTTGGATGATGAAACTATCAGAGATAAAATTACGCGGGAAATAATGAAAGATATCGAAAGGGGAGTAAATATTCTAAAAAAAGATATAACAGAGCTCGTAGCCGAGGGAGATCGGGAGGTGTTGAAGACAGTTATTGATGAGATAGCTAGGGCTGTTAGTTTAACCGTTGCCGGAAGACATGAGAAAATTAAACATCTGGAATATGATATTCAAAATATTAAACGTACTCAATTGACCCTTCTCGTATTTTCATTGGAAATTAGCAAGATAGTGTAATAAAAGTGTATCAAGATTCCCAGAATCGAGTTCATATTACTGATAAAAAAAATAAACGATATGAGCATTTAACAAAGGCGTTTGTTATGTTACCGAACGAATATATTAAATATGATAATATAGTTGAATATCCATATCGTATAGGGGCCGATTACCAGTACGGGGCAGAACACTGGCTTCTTAAAAAACCTGGTGTTTACACGATCGAGTTTGATTTGAAATTTAAATCCAGTGTTCCAGGTCAATTTAAACGAATGTTTGAAATACGCCTTGAAGATGGAAGGTATCAAACATGTTTGGAAGAACAAGGTGGATGTAAGAAAAAATGGACATTTAATATTGATAATCCAGAAACCCGTATATCAATCAACCCTTTGGCATATAAGGAATTTACTTTTACCGAAAAGGGATATATAAAATTATATTATAGTCCGGGAATTTTGGATAATTAACCATAAACAACACTCATCTTATTTCCATCTGATTGAAATTTTAACAATTTATCGCTGATAACAACTGCATAGGCTTCCGTTCCCGCTGGGACATTTGCATTGAATTGTGCTTTCACTTGAATATCGGTGACCGAATTCCTTAATCTTTCACTTTGTTTACTTATATCAAACATGAAGATTGGAAAAAGAATTTTGTAATCGGGTGGATTTATATTTGGGTTGGAAATTAATTCATCCATATGGTAAAATTTTGATCTGAATGCAGCTGCATCACCGTAAGCCCTACTAAACTGATTCTTAGTAAAATCTAATTGATAATCAACTTCGGGATATCTATTAGAATTAAGCATTATGTATATATTCTTTAGATTCACATTATCAAAAAGAGCAGGATTCCGTTCCTGATTACCATCTTTTTCAGTTTGAAAACCAATAATAATCCAACGAGGTTTTTCTGGACTTGATTTAACCGAAAGTCTCCAAGTGAAACTGGTTGATTGTGGTACTGTTATGGTATCACATTGACGCATTCTATATCCCACGGGAAGACTGGCTTTATTTTCTATTGTTTTATATAGTTGTAACTTTTCAGTATCAGCAGGAAGAACGTGTGGCATATACCATGATAATTTTACGAGAGAAACTTTACCTGCATCAACACCATTAGCTCTAAAAATTGCGTCATCATCACCCTTTCTGGTTAGTGTCAATGTTTGTTTCATACCATACATAATTTTATCATAATCTTCACAAAATCCAAAAATATGTTTTAACGGAACTCTAAAACTAAACGTTCCTTTTGGATCTGGTTTTCTAATTAAATAATTTTGACGAACACCAAATCCATTAGTGTTGCCGGTATGTGCAACAAGGTTCGTATCTTTAAACCAGAGTTGATTTAAACCTTAAGCTTTTGAGAAATCATCTGGATACTTTAATATTCCCAACATCGTACTAGATTGTCCGGGATGAAAGATAGATTCAATCTCTTGTCCAGAAAGTTGATATTTAATATTATTGAATAAAAACATTAGACCATTATTTGTTAGTGCAACGGCATCGCCATTCGCATAAGCTGTTCCATCGGCTTTTGTTAATCTTCCTTCAAACAACAAATAACTTTCACTCGGATGAGTAAATAAATCTTGTGTTTCTATATTAATTCTAATTTCTCCGGGGTTATTTAAATTAGTTCCTGTAATAGGTTCGTATTCATGGTATTCATATTTTTCAATACTTTCATCCGTCATGGGAACTTCGGTAATTTTTAAAATATCCTCCATTTTATAATTTTTTATAATAAAAAATTTGAGATAATGTCTTTTTATTGTGAATTTTTTAATCTATGAACTAAATCTTGAATACTTATAACCTTGGATCCCCCAGCATCAATAATTGAAGAAAGACTAGGTTCATCCTTAGGTTGTGAGTTCCCATTCGAACGTGTATATTTTTGTATAATTGATTTGGATTTCGGGGTTAAAAGTTTACTAGCGTGGGACATCGCTTTACTAGCGAGCTTTTTTCCTGCATCATCTAACGCTTTCTTTCCGGCTGATTTACCGGCATCAAGTACTGTTTTACCCAGTGACTTTGCTACATTCGTTGCAGCTGTTTTGGAAACTATACCACTAAATAAATTTGCCATGGTTTCAAATATTCCACTTCCTCCATACTTATATTGTCTTTTAAATCCATATCTTTTTATTATTAACATGTTTCAATATTAAATTTTGAGTATTTTTTCATATTCTTTTGAGTTTAAAATATTTTGTTTTTTAAGATTATCACAAATAGAAACTATTTCATGTTGTACCCCTGCGTTGCCAGCTTTTTTAATTTCTAATAATAAATCAAGCCTTTCAAGTAATACATTTGGATCCGAAAGACCCGAACCAGTTTTTCCTGAAATGTATTCCCAAATTGGTTTAATATATTCATTATATTTATAACTTTTACTGGCCTTTGGACGATTGGATTATTATCTTGGTAAACAGCGTTCGTTCTATACATCATTTTGTTGTATTTTTTTATATCCCTAGGTGTGATTTTTCTTTTATCTGGTACCTTTGCTGTAATAAGTTCCCACAATCCTGCGGTTCCTTTATATTCTCTATTACCTACAATTATATATTCACCCATAAAATCAACAGGTTTATCTCCAATATAATTTTTTTTATTTTTGGAATATAATCCAAACGTTGTATCAGTTCCGGATTTACTACCAAAATTATCTAGATATTCGAGGGAGATTTAACCTAAATTCCTTTTATCAATCTTGGGGATAGGTTCTGGTAAAGCCATGGATTCTGGTAAAGCCACGGGTTCTGGTAAAGCCATTGGACCTGGAATAGCTGCGATAGCTGGAGCAATTTCTTTCAACGGTTGAAGTTCTTTTTTTATTTCTTTGGTCGTGTCCTTCTGTACGTCTGTAACAGGTTTAAAAATTTTTCTCAAATCTTTCTGAAATTCTATTTCTCTGGTACGTTCGCGAAGTTGACTTTGTTGTATATTTTTCCTTGTTTTAAGAAACTCTTTTACTATTAAATCTCTTTTCCTAGGATCAGTAATTTTTAGAAATGACATTCTTTTTTTATATATAAAAATAGATATACCACTCAGTTCGTTCGCAGTTCCCTAAATTCAATATCAGTTTTTTCAATATTTTTTCTTATTAACAATTTTACTTCATCTTTCATCTTGTAATATTTATCCAATTCAGAAGATATAAGTTGAAATTCTTCATCTGATATTTTTCCATCATTCAACGCTTGCGAAATATATGAATTTATAGTATTAAGTTTTGTGGTTGCGAGAGTTCTAATTTTTTCGTGTTTTTCTACTTTGGATGAAAAATGTTTATTTAGATATTTTCCCGGAATACCCATTGCTCCACATCCAGCTGATATAGACATCAATACTTCTGAATATGGTAATATGGGTGAAAGTGCACCGGGAAGAATTGTTGAAATATTAAATAGCAGCTCAATAAAGTATACATTATTTCTTGCCCTTCTGTATTTTTTAACAAGTGAAATTCTTATATTCTCCTCAGTTTCAAGGATACTTTGAACCCTTGTAATCTCGTTTAATCGAAACTCTTGTGACTCCATTTTATATAGAATATTTTTGCATTTTTGCTTTTTCCATTTTAACATTTTCTTATTTTCAATTTTTCATTTTTATTTTTTCATTTTTTATTTAAAAAATTTGACATTTACATTTTTGAAATTTCACATTTTACCATGTGCTAGAGTTTCCTTCCCAGAAAAACTGTTAACACTTGAAATTTTTAAATTTATCATGTACTATGCTAGATTAGGTAGTGGGTAAATGGTACATTTTTTATGATTTTTTTTTACATTTTTTCATGTCCCATGTTACATTTTAATATTTTCACATGCCACATGTAACATTTTAAAATTTCACATTTTCCCTGTGCTAGAGTTTCCTTCCCTGAAAAACTGTTTTCATGGGGGGGAAATTTCCCTTTTTTGGGGAAATCCCCAATTTTGACTGCGCCAGACTCGCTCAATACCCCTACTACTTGTGTACCTAGTGCATTCGATTATGCAGGATTTCTCTAGAATAATACACTTATAATATACTATTAGCATGGATAACCAAGGGCATCAATTGGTAACTTTGCATGATGTTATCCGCCATTTATTTATTCTTAAAACGTCGATTAATACAAACAGTAATGAAACAAGGGGTGTAAAATTGACATTCGGAGGTATTATGGAGAATCACGGCGAAAATTGCGTTCAAATACTGCACGACTTTATCAAAAATCGCTTTAATATAGATCCTGAACCGGTGTATATAGCGAGAGCTTACAGGCTTGGACAGCGAGGTCCAAGAAAACAATTTCAAAGTATACTAATCATTGTGAAATTCCGGGACTATGACGTTAATGAATTAATAATGCGAGATGTTGGAAGGCTACGTGGTACAAACTTTTCCATCGATTAAGACTATCCAATGGAAATACAAAAAGCTCGCGCGTGTCTTTGGCAGTTGTTTATGCCAATCAAAAATGATGATCCAAAGTCCAAGGTACATATTGTATACCCAGCGAAACTCATATAAGAAGGGTCGCTCATTTGGGACGAACTCCCGGAATGGGGCCGATATATTGGTTTTAGATAGGCTTATTCAACTAAACAAATTGGAATTGGTCAAAATTCACACTGCTGAAAAAATATCAGCAACTGCCATCGAAACTGTCGTAATAAGCAATACATGGATGAAAAAATTATTCAAATGGAAGTTGTTGGTCACTGACACCACAGTAGGTCATTAACCCTACATTTTTATATCACCATTGGGCATAAACTACGATAACAAGAATCTCACTCGATGATGAATCAACAAATGGTGCAAAAATGTCGGCAATACAGATTTCATATTCATAAAGCCAAAATCAAGCAAGACAACAAGGCAGCGTTAATATGTCGCGATAGGATAGAAATAGAACTATCACTGAAGGTGATTAAATACCCCCCGCAGAACCCCATTTTTAAAGGCTTAATAACTTAGAACAAGCCATTTAGGAGAAGGGCACACAAGATTTTGTCGACAGAGAAATAAAAAAGGGGCATAACTCCGTGCAAATAAAACCAATTATTATTTTGTTAAAATATGCGCAAGTTGACCTAATGCCTAAAGTACTGGCAAGCTTTTATTAACATCAAACCAGCCATTTCGGAGTAGAAGCGCACAAAGATTTTGTCTTTAGACAAATAAAAATTGGGAATAACTCCGTGAAAACAAATCCGATTATTTTTACAATATGCGCAAGTAGATACCTAATGTGTTGGTATAATTTAATCAAAATCCAACCAGCCGTTTCAGAGAAGAAGCGCACACAAGATTTTGTCTGTAGAAAATAAAAAGGGATAATTCCATGAAAATATATGCGAATATTTTTTTTATAATTTGCGCAAGTAGACCTAATGCCTAATGTGTTGGTAAAGTTAAATCAAAATCCAACCAGCCTTTCGGAGAAGAAGCGCGCACAAGATTTCGTCTACAGACGGACGGATGGATGGACGGAAGGACAGACAAAGACAGACAGACGGACAGATGAGCGGACAGACAAACAGACGGACAAGCTGAAACCAGTATACCCCCACATGCATCGCGATCAGTGGCCAGATATCAGAAACGTTCTCATTCTACAGCAACTTGGAGGAGAAAAAAGTGTAATCAAGACACGTATGGACTGTCCGCAGATTTTACCAGAATCTAAAGGTAGAAACGGAAATGGTAGTGACCATGAGTTGACAACTGCTGCGTTTTCCTATACACAGCCAAGTATATCTATACATATATCTTTAACTAACGGATAATGTACCGATAATGAATATAATTATGGACACAACCGGAGGGTCACGCTTCGATGTGCAAAATATCAGTGGATATGTTTTTCAAGCAAACTTTATTTAGTTGGCACAAAATATTTGCTGGTTAGGTCTTTTCTTTGTGTATTTCTTAGTGCTTGTGTAGTACATATAGCTTAATGTATTTCTAATTTTCCACATTTAATTACACTCACTGAAAAGGGTAGTCACCTGTATTCTTCAGTCTTTACAACTATGACTAACACTTGGTACAAACTGAAGAGGTACTATCCACTGAGTCAGATACAGAGTCAGATAGTGATTTCATCAGTACAACAGGAATACCAGCTGGCATATAAGTTAATTTTAATAGATACAATAGTGACATACCAAGTGTAGTAATTCACAAAAAAATATTTAAAATGGATCAAGCGATAAATAATGAAGAAATTTTAAATTGCTACTAGAAAAAGGGGAAAGACTGCAACATACTCTTTATTAGTCGATCTAGACAAACGTCCTTATAATAAAAGACGTCATCTGAAAGCTTATCATTGAAAGGTTGATTCCATATTCAAAAAGTATTAAAAATCAGGAAAGCCTGAACAAATTGAACAAATTATTTCAATTTTCATCAATGCACTTGTCCAGTTATCAGAAAAAGGCCTACTAAAAAAAGAAAATTATCAGTTCACACAGCATCAGAATCAAAATTTATGTTAAAATTAGGAGCCCTGTACAATGTTGCAAAAGAATTAGCCACTGAAGTTAATAGTTATAAGATTTCAAATGAGAAAATTAAAGAAAAATGTGATACTGAAGAAAAACATCAGGAAAAACATTGTCAAATGAAAGAATATCACTTCGAGCAAAACAGAAAGTAGACAGAATATATAAATTAAAGGTACAGAATAAAAATTCAGAAATAAAGAGAATAAAATCAAGCAAAGTGTAATATGAAGAAAACGTTAAGAAGCTTTATGAACAGAAACAGAAATTGCCAAACAAAGTTAGTGAGCTTCAGAATAGAATAGACCACATAACGGATGATAGTTTAAATGTTAAAAAAGCAAATGAGGATTTCAATAGGGAAGTAGATGAACTGCTTTTTGAAAATGAGTACCTGGGATCTTAAATGTAAGATGACGGTAGTTGCATAGTGTTTGATGAAATAACATAGACAGTATTCTACTGATATGCAAAAATGTGAATATGCATTGATAGTAATGAAAGTGTGGCAAAAATAGGACCAGTGTTATCCGCATGTCTTAAATTGGCTAATTAGGAATAAAAGAGAATTCCAGCAAAATCTACTATATTAGATATAAATTTCCAAAGACTCATTCTTGCCCAAAACCAGATTAGTGATAAATTGAAAAAAAATGAAAGTTTATGTCTGCTAACTAACTTGAGAGAAATATGCACAAAATCATCAAGAGACACACACTAGACACACTGAAACAACTTCTAGGCGATATAGACGAAGTTTCCAGGAATACAGACTCGGGAAGAACTAACTTATTTATGCAACATTTTGTGGCAACTATGTCAGACGTGGCTGCCACAGAAACAAAACTTAACACCTTGCTGGAGAAGTTCAGGCATGACATTTTACCAATTATTAATCAGAGGTATGATGATTTAGGTGAAAATGAAGCCCAACCTATCACTAAATTATTAAACTTGTTTTGTGGACTTCACAGTCTAGTGCATACTGCCTAAACCTGCAATAAAGCCCTCGTTAATGCAGTATCTGGAATATTGGTGATGTGGTGCCAAGATCGGATGAAACATTTGAGACAAACTTAGAGTCTGGTACGACACGATTAGTAAGACGTCAGTCTACTCCGATGTCCGTCGTACGTCGTCCGTCGTACAAACCTGGGGGTTGTTAATGCTCTAGTGGTCGCACTTTTAAGCGAAACTTCATCAGACCTGGTCAGAATGTTCGCCACAACAGAGTTGAATCTAGATGCGGGATTGGTAAAATCACGCATTGTCTAACTAATTGGCGCTAATTAAAGCAATCTATGGGCCACATCCCAAGCATGTTGTCAATTTCTAATTTTCACATTTAATTACACTCACTGAAAAGGGTAGTAACCTGTATTCTTCAGTCTTTGCAACTATGACTAACACTTAGTACAAACTGAAGAGGTACTATCCACTGAGTCAGATACAGAGTCAGATAGTGATTTCATCAGTACAACAGGAATACCAGCTGGCATATAAGTTAATTTTAATAGAGACAATAGTGACATACCAAGTGTAGTAATTCACAAAAAATATTTAAAATAGATCAAGCGATAAATAATGAAGAAATTTTAAATTGCTACTAGAAAAAGGGGAAAGACTGCAACATACTCTTTATTAGTCGATCTAGACAAACGTCCTAATAATAAAAGACCTCATCTGAAAGCTTATCATTGAAAGGATGATTCCATATTCAAAAAGTATTAAAAAATGAGGAAAGCTTGAACAAATGAGCAAATTGAACAAATTATTTCAAATTTCATCAATGCACTTGTACAGTTATTAGAAAAAGGCCAACTAAAAAAAAGAAAATTATCAGTTCACACAGCATCAGAATCAAAATTTATGTTAAAATTAGGAGCCCTGTACAATGTTGCAAAAGAATTAGCCACTGAAGTTAATAGTTATAAGATTTCAAATGAGAAAATTAAAGAAAAATGTGATACTGAAGAAAAACATCAGGAAAAACATTGTCAAATGAAAGAATATCACTTCGAGCAAAACAGAAAGTAGACAGAATATATAAATCAAAGGTACAGAATAAAAATTCAGAAATAAAGAGAATAAAATCAAGCAAAGTGTAATATGAAGAAAACGTTAAGAAGCTTTATGAACAGAAACAGAAATTGCCAAACAAAGTTAGTGAGCTTCAGAATAGAATAGACCACATAACGGATGATAGTTTAAATGTTAAAAAAAGCAAATGAGGATTTCAATAGGGAAGTAGATGAACTGCTTTTTGAAAATGAGTACCTGGGATCTTAAATGTAAGATGACGGTAGTTGCATAGTGTTTGATGAAATAACATAGACAGTATTCTACTGATATGCAAAAATGTGAATATGCATTGATAGTAATGAAAGTGTGGCAAAAATAGGACCAGTGTTATCCGCATGTCTTAAATTGGCTAATTAGGAATAAAAGAGAATTCCAGCAAAATCTACTATATTAGATATAAATTTCCAAAGACTCATTCTTGCCCAAAACCAGATTAGTGATAAATTGAAAAAAAATGACAGTTTATGTCTGCTAACTGATGAAACCAGCAAACATGGTAGAAGAGTCATGGGATATGAAGCCACAGATGAGGATGGTAATTACCGGGTTTTGGGCTTGAGAGAAATATGCACAAAATCATCAAGAGACACACACTAGACACACTGAAACAACTTCTAGGCGATATAGACGAAGTTTCCAGGAACACAGACTCGGGAAGAACTAACTTATTTATGCAACATGTTGTGACAACTATGTCAGACGTGGCTGCCACAGAAACAAAACTTATCACCTTGCTGGAGAAGTTCAGGCATGACATTTTACCAATTATTAATCAGAGGTATGATGATTTAGGTGAAAATGAAGCCCAACCTATCACTAAATTATTAAACTTGTTTTGTGGACTTCACAGTCTAGTGCATACTGCCTAAACCTGCAATAAAGCCCTCGTTAATGCAGTATCTGGAATATTGGTGATGTGGTGCCAAGATCGGATGAAACATTTGAGACAAACTTAGAGTCTGGTACGACACGATTAGTAAGACGTCAGTCTACTCCGATGTCCGTCGTACGTCGTCCGTCGTACAAACCTGGGGGTTGTTAATGCTCTAGTGGTCGCACTTTTAAGCGAAACTTCATCAGACCTGGTCAGAATGTTCGCCACAACAGAGTTGAATCTAGATGCGGGATTGGTAAAATCACGCATTGTCTAACTAATTGGCGCTAATTAAAGCAATCTATGGGCCACATCCCAAGCATGTTGTCAATTTCTAATTTTCACATTTAATTACACTCACTGAAAAGGGTAGTAACCTGTATTCTTCAGTCTTTGCAACTATGACTAACACTTAGTACAAACTGAAGAGGTACTATCCACTGAGTCAGATACAGAGTCAGATAGTGATTTCATCAGTACAACAGGAATACCAGCTGGCATATAAGTTAATTTTAATAGAGACAATAGTGACATACCAAGTGTAGTAATTCACAAAAAATATTTAAAATAGATCAAGCGATAAATAATGAAGAAATTTTAAATTGCTACTAGAAAAAGGGGAAAGACTGCAACATACTCTTTATTAGTCGATCTAGACAAACGTCCTAATAATAAAAGACCTCATCTGAAAGCTTATCATTGAAAGGATGATTCCATATTCAAAAAGTATTAAAAAATGAGGAAAGCTTGAACAAATGAGCAAATTGAACAAATTATTTCAAATTTCATCAATGCACTTGTACAGTTATTAGAAAAAGGCCAACTAAAAAAAAGAAAATTATCAGTTCACACAGCATCAGAATCAAAATTTATGTTAAAATTAGGAGCCCTGTACAATGTTGCAAAAGAATTAGCCACTGAAGTTAATAGTTATAAGATTTCAAATGAGAAAATTAAAGAAAAATGTGATACTGAAGAAAAACATCAGGAAAAACATTGTCAAATGAAAGAATATCACTTCGAGCAAAACAGAAAGTAGACAGAATATATAAATCAAAGGTACAGAATAAAAATTCAGAAATAAAGAGAATAAAATCAAGCAAAGTGTAATATGAAGAAAACGTTAAGAAGCTTTATGAACAGAAACAGAAATTGCCAAACAAAGTTAGTGAGCTTCAGAATAGAATAGACCACATAACGGATGATAGTTTAAATGTTAAAAAAAGCAAATGAGGATTTCAATAGGGAAGTAGATGAACTGCTTTTTGAAAATGAGTACCTGGGATCTTAAATGTAAGATGACGGTAGTTGCATAGTGTTTGATGAAATAACATAGACAGTATTCTACTGATATGCAAAAATGTGAATATGCATTGATAGTAATGTAAGTGTGGCAAAAATAGGACCAGTGTTATCCGCATGTCTTAAATTGGCTAATTAGGAATAAAAGAGAATTCCAGCAAAATCTACTATATTAGATATAAATTTCCAAAGACTCATTCTTGCCCAAAACCAGATTAGTGATAAATTGAAAAAAAAATGACAGTTTATGTCTGCTAACTGATGAAACCAGCAAACATGGTAGAAGAGTCATGGGATATGAAGCCACAGATGAGGATGGTAATTACCGGGTTTTGGGCTTGAGAGAAATATGCACAAAATCATCAAGAGACACACACTAGACACACTGAAACAACTTCTAGGCGATATAGACGAAGTTTCCAGGAACACAGACTCGGGAAGAACTAACTTATTTATGCAACATGTTGTGGCAACTATGTCAGACGTGGCTGCCACAGAAACAAAACTTAACACCTTGCTGGAGAAGTTCAGGCATGACATTTTACCAATTATTAATCAGAGGTATGATGATGTAGGTGAAAATGAAGCCCAACCTATCACTAAATTATTAAACTTGTTTTGTGGACTTCACAGTCTAGTGCATACTGCATAAACCTGCAATAAAGCCCTCGTTAATGCAGTATCTGGAATATTGGTGATGTGGTGCCAAGATCGGATGAAACATTTGAGACAAACTTAGAGTCTGGTACGACACGATTAGTAAGACGTCAGTCTACTCCGATGTCCGTCGTCCGTCGTCCGTCGTACAAACCTGGGGGTTGTTAATGCTCTAGTGGTCGCACTTTTAAGCGAAACTTCATCAGACCTGGTCAGAATGTTCGCCACAACAGAGTTGAATCTAGATGCGGGATTGGTAAAATCAAGCATTGTCTAACTAATTGGCGCTAATTAAAGCAATCTATGGGCCAAATCCCAAGCATGTTGTCAATTTCTAATTTTCACATTTAATTACACTCACTGAAAAGGGTAGTAACCTGTATTCTTCAGTCTTTGCAACTATGACTAACACTTAGTACAAACTGAAGAGGTACTATCCACTGACTCAGATACAGAGTCAGATAGTGATTTCATCAGTACAACAGGAATACCAGCTGGCATATAAGTTAATTTTAATAGAGACAATAGTGACATACCAAGTGTAGTAATTCACAAAAAATATTTAAAATAGATCAAGCGATAAATAATGAAGAAATTTTAAATTGCTACTAGAAAAAGGGGAAAGACTGCAACATACTCTTTATTAGTCGATCTAGACAAACGTCCTAATAATAAAAGACCTCATCTGAAAGCTTATCATTGAAAGGATGATTCCATATTCAAAAAGTATTAAAAAATGAGGAAAGCTTGAACAAATGAGCAAATTGAACAAATTATTTCAAATTTCATCAATGCACTTGTACAGTTATTAGAAAATTATCAGTTGACACAGCATCAGAATCAAAATTTATGTTAAAATTAGGAGCCCTGTACAATGTTGCAAAAGAATTAGCCACTGAAGTTAATAGTTATAAGATTTCAAATGAGAAAATTAAAGAAAAATGTGATACTGAAGAAAAACATCAGGCAAAACATTGTCAAATGAAAGAATATCACTTCGAGCAAAACAGAAAGTAGACAGAATATATAAATTAAAGGTACAGAATAAAAATTCAGAAATAAAGAGAATAAAATCAAGCAAAGTGTAATATGAAGAAAACGTTAAGAAGCTTTATGAACAGAAACAGAAATTGCCAAACAAAGTTAGTGAGCTTCAGAATAGAATAGACCACATAACGGATGATAGTTTAAATGTTAAAAAAAGCAAATGAGGATTTCAATAGGGAAGTAGATGAACTGCTTTTTGAAAATGAGTACCTGGGATCTTAAATGTAAGATGACGGTAGTTGCATAGTGTTTGATGAAATAACATAGACAGTATTCTACTGATATGCAAAAATGTGAATATGCATTGATAGTAATGTAAGTGTGGCAAAAATAGGACCAGTGTTATCCGCATGTCTTAAATTGGCTAATTAGGAATAAAAGAGAATTCCAGCAAAATCTACTATATTAGATATAAATTTCCAAAGACTCATTCTTGCCCAAAACCAGATTAGTGATAAATTGAAAAAAAAATGACAGTTTATGTCTGCTAACTGATGAAACCAGCAAACATGGTAGAAGAGTCATGGGATATGAAGCCACAGATGAGGATGGTAATTACCGGGTTTTGGGCTTGAGAGAAATATGCACAAAATCATCAAGAGACACACACTAGACACACTGAAAAAACTTCTAGGCGATATAGACGAAGTTTCCAGGAACACAGACTCGGGAAGAACTAACTTATTTATGCAACATGTTGTGGCAACTATGTCAGACGTGGCTGCCACAGAAACAAAACTTAACACCTTGCTGGAGAAGTTCAGGCATGACATTTTACCAATTATTAATCAGAGGTATGATGATGTAGGTGAAAATGAAGCCCAACCTATCACTAAATTATTAAACTTGTTTTGTGTACTTCACAGTCTAGTGCATACTGCCGAAACCTGCAAGAAAGCCCTCGTTAATGCAGAATCTGGAATGTTTGGTGATGACGTCCCAAGACCGGATGGGACATATAAGGCGAATTTAGAGTCTGGTACGACACGATTAGAACGAAGTACTTCTAAAGACTTTGCAGGTCGTAATGAGAAATCTGGATGCCATGCAACATTTACAGTATTTGTGAAGCTATTTCTAAGAGTTCATATATTGAAGTCATTACGACTTAAAACATTTCGTGAAGCAAGATTTAACATTGTTTCTCCAATGCAGCTTGTGTCTACCTTTTACATCAACAAATGATAATTTTTCTCACAGAGTGCAAATCTGCAGATAACAGACTGTTGAAAAGTATACTTTTGGATTTACAGACCCCAGAATTTGTGGCTACTGTAAAATGCCTAGGGTAAATAAGCAAGCTCTTGACTTGTCCATTATGGAATGTCATTGAAGATAAAGATGTCAATATTTTAGATACGAATACCAGGTCCCAGGAATAAACACAAACTCTTGAAAATGCTTCAAACAATTTGCAGTTTTTTTTAACAGGAGAAATTTATTTTGGTGAAGTACAGAAAGACTGCATGTTTGAAAATTTAGTGCAGCCATCAGAATTTGATTATATGCGAGATAATTGTAGCAGCTTTTTTGCCTGCAGTAGGTGTTGTTGTGTATTAGGTTATAAACCACCTCCAGAACCTCTTGCATTATATTGTTAAGCTTGTATATCTGTATATCAAATTAGTCTAGTATAGAAACCCACTGTGTATACTTATGTGTGCACTTCCCTTTTAGGCCACATACATAACAATCGACGAGAAATAATACTAGATTTATTTGACTATTATGGTAATTGATTATAAATGACTATTTCTGCGATTGGAAATGTTGGAGAATTCTCAGAATTGAACGAGACATGGAAAAGTTACAGTGAGCGTGTGGTGGTTTTTTTCAAGGCGAATCGAATTCCAGATGAAAGACAAGTTGCAGCATTTCTAAGTTTGATTGGTGCAAAAACTTACAACTTATTAAGGAATTTAACAACACCAGATGATCCGGCTTCACAATTTATTTGACTTATTAAGTGGACATTTTACTTCAAAGCCACTAGTTAATGCAGAAAGATTTCGGTTTATGAAAAAAGACCAGGATGGAGGTGAGTAGATTCATGTTTATTTAGCAGAATTAAGACGCTTATCAGAAGTTTGTGACTTTGGCACCAATCTAAATGACACATTAAGAGACAAGCTAGTTTATGGAATAAGATCTGAGACAATTCAGAAAAAGCTGTTATCAACTAATGATCTCATACTGATAAAGCATACGAAATTGCAATTGCAATGGAAACTGCAGTCAACGATGCAGAAGAGCTGCACATTGCTGCCCAATCAGAGCAGACAGTAAACAAAGTGCAAAATGAGGGTTATGAAAAAGGGTCCAAAATCGCAGAAAAACGGGAAGTGCTACCGCTGTGGAAAATCAAATCATTTACCATAAGACTGTTTCTTCTAAAATGATGTGTGCAACTATTGCCACAAGACAGGGCATATTGAAATTGCATGCTTGGCAAAGAAAAGCAGTAGCCAGGCTAGTGGGAAACGCACAAAAGACAACGGAACCAATTAAGTGGATATTATCAATTTGCTTACACTAAACATAAATCAGGAAAATAGCAATGATAACATTACGGTCTCGCCCATAGTTAACGGTAAACAGCTGAAAATGGAGCTTGACACAGGGTCAGCAATATCAATTGTACCACTTAGGACTTGTCAACAATCATTCAGGAATAAACCTTTTTCAAAGACAAACACTATTCTCAGGACATTCTCCGGAGAGTTAATTAAGCCAGCTGGAAGTCTTCATGTGAACGTAGAAAGCAATGAAATGAGGCCCTGACGCACAATTTGGATTTATATGTTGTGAAGAAAAATTATCCATCGTTATTTTGAAGATCTTGGCTGCAACACATCCAAATTGACTGGAAGTAAATACATACAGTCCGAAATACCATACCTCCAAAGAAATTAGCAATGGACTTGGTAAACAAGTACAGTCATGTTTTCAACACAGAAATTGGACTTGTGAGTGGTATGAAAGCAACTCTGTCAGTGAAAGAAAATGCAGTTCCAAAGCTCAGTGCCGTACACATTACCACCAAAAGTAGGCAAAGAACTTGATCGCCTGGAAGCCGAGGGTCTACTTACCAAAGTAAACTACAGTGATTGGGCCAGCCCATTGTCCACATTGTAAAGAAAGATGGAGACGTTAGAATAGTGGGAAATTACAAAGTAACAATCAACCCGCAACCGAGTGTAGACCAGTACTCGCTCAAAATAGACGATATATTTGTGAGTTTAGCTCATGGAAAAGGTTTCACGAAAATTGACTAAAGGTCAGCCTACCACCAATTAGAGCTAGAAGAAAACTCCAGAAAGTTCCTTACAATAAAAACAATGCAAGGGCTGTATCAATGCAATAGGTTGGTCATGGACATAGCTCCAGCTAGCGCAATATGGCAGCGCAATACTTGATCAAGTATTGAAAGGAATACCTGGAACAAGCTGCATTATCGATGACCTAGTTATCACGGGCTCTTCAGATGAAAGACTATCTAAAGAACCTGGAAGCAGTTTTGCAGCGATTGACTGAATATAACCTAAGCGCAAGACTAGAGAATGTAGGTTCTTCGAAGACAAAATCACATACTGTGGACATGTCAGAGATGAAAACGGTCTACATAAATCACAAGACAAAATTGAAGCAATCGTCAATGCACCGAAGCCACAGGATGTAATACAGTTGCGTGCATGGCTCAGAATGATATATTATTACGGGAAATTTGTCAAAGATATGGCAACCATACTACATCCATTATATGAGTTGCTGAAAAAGAATACTAAATTCAAATGGTCATCAGAGGCGCATTCAACTTTTGACAAAGTCAAGGAAGTTATTGCTTCAGACGTTGTGCTTACACACTATGACCCGTCACTACCAGTCAAAGTTGCCCTCGACAGTTCAGCATGCGGTCTATGTTCGTTGATATCGCATGTCATGCTTGACGGAGAGGAGAAGCCTATAGCTTTTGCAAGTAGAACTTTGAATTGTGCAGAACGAAATTATGCACAGGTGCAAAAAGCGGCATTATCTGTCGTATGGCTAGTGAAGAAATAGCACAATTACGTATTTGGTCGAAAGTTCACACTAGTGACAATCAGAGTTGGTTAACTATATTCGGTTCAAAAAGGGAATTCCAACAACAACGGCAGTACGACTACAATTACGCAATTTACCTGCAGGAAAACGAATATGACACTGAGTTTAAAAACTCGAAACAAAATGCAAATACCGATGGATTGTCAAGAGTTCCTTGCAACATGTCATATGAATATCAAGAAAAAGTCTTCCATTTACAACATATGGAAATTTTACCTGTGAGCGCAGCGCTTATTCAGAGAGAAAAGCGCAGAGATCTAACATTGTCAAAAGTGTTAGAAAATATGCTTCACGGATGGGATCAAAAACCAGGAGACAAAATGCCTAATGCTTTTTACTCTCGAAGGGAAGAAATAACATTTGAAAATGGTTGTCTGATGTTGGGTACTCGGTTCATCATTCAACAAAAACTGCAAGACAGAATTATTCACAGGTCCCTGAAGGATATATAGGTGTTGTAAAAATGAAAAGCCTTAGCAGAAGCTACGTGTGGGGGCCCGGTTTAGAAGCAGACATTAAAAAGTTGGTAAAACAGTGTCAAGGCTGCGAATCAAATCAGAGGTCTCCAAAAAAAGTATATTTACATCCATGGGAAGGCCATCAAACCCAATGGACAGAGTACATATTGACTTTGCTGGACCGTTCCTCTTATTATGGTAGATGTACATTCGAAATGGCCAGACGTTGAGACAATGAACTCAACAACTGCCACCAAAACGTTTGAGGTTTTGAGGACCTTTTGTGGAAGATTCGGGGTACCAAAACAAATTGTCAGTGACAATGGCCCGAAAGTTAAGTCAGAGTTTTTCAAGAATAACAACATTGTTCACAAAACTTCATCGGTTTACCACCCATCTACGAACGGACATGCTGAATGATGTGTACAGAGTTTCAAAAGCGACATGAAATCAGGAGAAAATGAAAGTGTTTCTATATACCAAAAACCTGCAAATTTTCTATTGGCATATAAAAATACACAGCACAGCACAACAAATGAATCGCCATCGAAATTGTTCATTGGAAGGAAGTTAAGGTCAAGGTTTGATCTTGTAAAACCTTGTACTCAGGCAAATGTACAAATAAACAATCTAAAATAATAGAAGTACACGAAAACGTTATGGTGCGTGATTACCGTGAAAATGCAAAGAATGGATCAGCGCTACAGTCATGAATAGACAAGGACCTTAAAACAAGTGAAGATGACCAATGGAGAAGACATATTGACGAAATGGTTTAAAACGGATGTAAAGGATAATTGCGCAATTGTTGAACCGGACATTGGGGATACGGTCACCAAAAACATTGAAAAGCCTAGTTTACCAGAGGAAAGACTTTATCCACTTAG
Organism: Lutraria rhynchaena; assembly: GCA_008271625.1. NCBI lineage: Eukaryota > Metazoa > Mollusca > Bivalvia > Venerida > Mactridae > Lutraria > Lutraria rhynchaena. The sequence goes on from VIBL01000141.1 coordinate 335,642, forward strand.
AAATAGGAAACCTCCAAATAGGCTGACATATGAATGAAATGTTTCAAAGTATTGGATAAGTATAGTGTTTTAAATGCACAGGGCATAATAATCCCTGTTAATGAAGTAATGAGAATAATTCTCATTATGGATATTTTGTAAAGCATAGATTCATTTAAACAAGCCACTGTTATTACGAATCATCAATGAAACCCAATTTGCTTAAATAAATGCTGACACAGAGTTATTCGGATTAACCTGGCCGCATGCATACGCTGTTGATTTACAACAGGCTTGTTTAAGTAATTCTGGAGCTATCATATTACTGTACAGAATTGCTATTATCTCATTTTCCCCGCATTATCAAACTTTATCTCAAGTTGATGAGTACTGGGACATATTGATGTGAATTATACAATTTCATTAAAACTAAAAAGGGGAAATATTGCTGTGTATAAGGATATAAACCACCTATAGAACGAGGACGACTTGCTGGTGCTAGGAATGATGTTAAAAAAGTTTAAAGAAGTTCAAGGAAAGAAAATCTGAAATGTATGAAAGAAGACGCTCGATGCTGGAAGAAAATATCAGGAAACAAAGAGATGCGAGAGAAAACAAAGAAAGACAGATATAACAATATACGCAAGATATGATTGAGTTATTATGGCAGACAGAAGAAGTGGAGAATAAGGTCAAGTCGTATGAAACTAACAGCATGCAGATAAAAGCTTTAAAGGTCCAGCTAAGGTTTCGGCATCATGTACTACAACAAGAACCAGACAACAAAGCTATTTTTAATTTCACAGAGTTGGAGGATGGAAAATGGAGAAATCTTACAGCTGATGAACTGTAGGAAAATGTGAAACGGCTTGTTAAAAATGTCCAAGACAAAGAGCAGAGGGGTCATAGGCACATACTGGTGGCAGAAGAGTCCGGCATGGCTTTGACAATGGAAAAGGGGTACTCAACTGGTATAATGGCAAGATTATTTCTCAGGTGACAGCTACAAATATTTTTGTATGTACCAGTAGTCTTAATAGTTTTGAAGGATTTTTCAGACAAGCAGGCACCTACATTTTGTATAGTATATGTATTTTATCAGCGTGTTTGCATGTGTAACTAAGTTCAACTACTTGTCCATCAAAAAAGGTTAAGTTCTACCTTTAATATCTTACATTTTTGTGGCTGTTATATATAGTTTATAATTTAAAAACTGTCGAAGTGATTTATCGAATTTATTACAGTGCCTTTTGTAAAACTTCAAACCGAGTGTCGCAGATCTTTCATCAGGTGTAAAATTACAGTGCGTGCACTACAAATGTTGATCCCCCTCTTTGTTGGGTACCTCTCCGTGGTGAGGGGGAGTAACACGTACCCCTCAGACAGGTACACTTTTGTGCCTGTGTGATGGGTACATGGCTAAAACCAAACCTGAGGAACTTGGTGGATGAATCAAAACTTCTCAAATATGGATACCTCAAACCTAAACTCGAATGATCCCAAAAAGCGTAAACTGACCCCTGCTTCCACAAACGACAATACAAGTGCCACATTCCCGTGTTTCCTCGTCATCGAGTCACTTGACGAGGGCACAAAAATGTCAGATCTGAGCCCTTTTGCGATCGAGAAACAAAACAATGGCCTTATCAGATCCGCAAAGTCGGTAAAAAACTTCGTGGCGGATGTTTGCTTGTGGAGGTTGCGAGACCAACGCAAGTGGACTTCCTACTGAACATCAAGTCCTTCTTTCTTCCAAATTCCTGTGAAATGTACGCCACACAAGACACTAAACTCATGTAAGGGTGTTTTCCGGTGCGACGACCTCGGGCCCAGTACTGGGTCCGACGAGGTCGCCCGGGAGCTGAAAACACAGGGTGTACGCACTATACAGCGCATATATTCAAGAAGACAAGGCAAACAAGTACCCACAAACACTTTCATTGCAACTTTCAACTCACCGGCTCTACCAAGTTCGCTTAGGATTGGGTACACTTCCTCCAAAGTGGAAGTGTACGTGCCCAATCCTATGCAATGTTATAAATGTTTCCGATTCGGTCACCACGGAACAAATTGTCAAAGGACCAGCATCTGCCGCAGGTGCAGTGTTGGTCATGATGATCTTGATTGGTGTACTGGTTCCATTTCGTGTGCAAACTGTGGGGGTTAGCATTACGCCACCTCCCGGTCTTGTATGAAGTGGAAACTTGAAAAAGAGATTCTATCAATTAAATTTAGAACGAACAACTCATTTCAGGAGGCACGAAAACAAGTCGAAAGCACGCAGCGTTTTCAAACACCTAAAACTCAATCTTACGCCAGCATCTCTGCTAAACGTACACAAACAGTTGATGTCGGTACACAGTGTAATATTTGCGCCTGCGTAACCACCGCACAACCCATTCAAACAAAAGTAAAGGCTGACCCTTCGGTGACACAATTAACTTGCGACAGTACCAATCAAAAGGCCTCGCCTAAGAAAACCAAAAGCAATGTTAACAAGGTTGTTTCCACTGAGAAGATTTCCCAGAGACACCAAAAGAACGTATAGTTCTTACAGATCGGTCGAAAAAGGCCGAACAAAACCTGGTGACAACCTCCAACAGATTTGATCCTCTTGAGGAGATCGAATCAAGAAGGACGAAGAGTTCGATGCTTCACCTCCATGGAAGCACTCGCCCTCCAGAAATTGCTCCCCCAGCGTAATTCGGACAGGAGTATTAGTCCTGTAAAGATTCCGTCGTGATTCTCTCTTTTTATAAACATCAACCATGGATAACATCATTCAATGGAACTGTCGTGGTTTAAAATTTAATTATAATGATTTACTACTTCTATTATCTAAGTATATTCCCAAAGTGATATGTCTCCAAGAGACCTACCTAACGTCAAATGATAATTTAACTATTAAAAGCTACAGTCTTTATAACGTCATCTGTAATAACAATACGAGGGCATCGGGAGGATCAACAATTGTTGTTTCAAACTGTGTTCCTCAGTGTCAAATTAAATTAAACACCCACCTACAGGCTGTTGCAGTCGAGGTCACTTTACAGAAACCTATTGCGGTTTGTTCGCTTTATCTTCCCCAAAACTCAACTGTAAATATAAATGAGTTGGAAAATTTAATTCAACAACTCCCACAACCCTTCCTTTTGTTGCTCGATTTGAACGCACATGATCAATTGTGGGGAAGCAACTCTATGAACGCTAAGGGTCAAGTTATCGAAAAAATAATTGACAATTTACAATTAAGTTTATTTAATGATAAATCCCCTACCTATTTACATCCATGTTCAGGTACGTTTACCTGCATATACCTGTCTTTGTCCCATCCTTCTATATTCTTGGATTTTGCTTGGTCAGTTCTAGACGAGCAATTTGGTAGTGATCACTATCCATTACTATTATCATCTAATAACGCAGTTCCAGATGAACTAAGTAACTTTGACAGTGTACATGATCAAACGGATCGTTTCACTTCGATATTAAATAAAATTGCTTGCGATAGCATCCCAAAATCTAAGAAAAGTTCTGTGACCAAAATAAAAAAGCCATGGTTTGATGATGAATGTGAGGGGGCCATTCGGAAACGGAAGGCATCACTCCTGAAATTCAAATGCTGTCCTACAACTGATAACCTCGAAAAATACAGAATATTCAGAGCAAAGGCTCGACGAACAATTTTGCGAATCGAAACGTAAATTTTGGCGGTCATATATTTCGAAAATTAATTCACTTACAACAATTCAGAAAGTATGGGACGAGGTCCGAAAAATTAGCGGTAACCACAGAAAACAACCTATTGTACATTAAAACGCCGTGACGGCTCTGAAGCTAAAACGCCAAAGGACATAGCTAATACATTAGCTGAAACATTTGCCCACAACTCTTCGTCAGAACATTATTCAGCAGAATTCAATTCATTCAAATCTAAAACTGAAAAGGAAAACATTAATTTTATATCAATAATGACGAAGATTACAACGTATTCTTTAATATGGATGAATTAATAGACTCTATTGATAAAGCTAAAGACTCTGCCGCTGGACCTGATGGAATTCATTACCAACTTCTGAAGCATTTACCACAGGTTTCACTAGATCTTTTATTGAACATTTTCAATGATATCTGGGTAACAGGTGATGTGCCGTCTTGTTGGAAGGAGGCACTCGTTATACCTATCCCTAAACCTGGGAAAGACCATAATGACCCTACTAATTACCGCCATATTTCTCTCACTATTTGTATTTGCAAAACTTTCGAGCGAATGATTAACGCTCGTCTTGTTTGGTACTTGGAATCTAAAGGAGTAATAACTAATTTTCAATCAGGTTTCCGTAAACAGCGAAGCACTAATGTTTATCTTGTCCGACTTGAATCTTTCATTAGAGAAGCTTTCATTAATAAACAACATTCAGTATCAATTTTCTTTGACCTTGAAAAGGCTTATGATACGACGTGGAAGTATGGCATCCTCAAAGATCTTAAAGGTGCTGGTTTAAATGGGAGACTACCCTTGTTTGTTTCAAATTTTCTATCAAACCGTAATTTCCGTGTTCAGGTTGGTTCCTCTTTATCAGAGAACCACCAACAGGAACCGGGAGTTCCACAGGGCAGCATCCTTTCAGTTACACTGTTTGGTCTTAAAATTAATAATATAACCAAAGGTCTCAACCCCGGAATTGATTGTTCATGATACGTCGACGATTTTTTGATATGTTACCGTTCGAAAAGCATGCGTACCATTGAACGTCAACTACAACAGAACCTTAATAGGGATCCAAAAATGGGCTTCAGAAAATGGTTTTAAATTTTCAAAATCCAAAACGCAATGCGTACACTTTTGTCGTCTGCGAAAGGCACACAACGATCCAGAACTATACATATCCAGCTCGAAAATCCCTGTTGTACCTGAAGTAAAATTTCTTGGTGTCATTTTTAATAAAAAAAATGTCTTTCATATCCCGTATTAAAAATCTAAAACAAAAATGTCTTAAAGCTCTAAACTTACTGAAAGTCCTTTCTAATACTGAGTAGGGGTCAGATACTTCAACGCTACTACAACTGTACAGAAGCCTTATCCGTTCCAAATTAGACTACGGATCAATTGTCTACGGCTCTGCCCGCAAGTCAGACTTAAAGATGCTTTACTCTATACACCACCAAGGCTTGCGTTTGGCTCTTGGTGCTTTCCGCACATCACCAATAGAAAGTTTACATACGGAGGCCGGTGAACCGCCACTAAAGCTACGTCGAAAGAGGCTATCGCTTCAGTATGCAAAGACTATTTCATCTAACGACAAAAACCCTACCAGAGACGTTATATTCAACCCTAATAGCAAAGAGCAATTTCAAAACAAAGAAAAAGAAATAAAACCAATTGGTTTACGATTGGAAGACGACTTAGAAGCTCTCAAACTTGACCCACATAGCGTTGCACAGAACCTTACACAACATATAGCTCCATGGACACAATCATGTCCAGAGGTAAATACTGATCTATCCAAAGAAAAAAAATCTCCTAACTCATCTGAATTACATAAAGACGAATTTTCCAAAATTATATAAACACATCATGATTTTATCCATATCTATACTGACGGCTCAAAAAACGGCAACAAGGTTGGTTGTGCTGCCTTCACACACAACTTTATTTCTCGGATGGGCCCCCCAGAGAAGGCATCAATTTTTACAGCAGAAACAAAAGCCATCGACTTGGCATTATCAAACAATTCTCAACACAGTGCAGACACATTTCTAATTTTCTCAGATTCTCTTTCTGTTCTTCAAGCAATTAAAAATCGCAAAACCAATAATGTCTTGATTCAACATTTACTCATTCGCTTACATGATATTTTACAATCAAAGTGTGTAAAATTTTGCTGGATACCTAGCCACATAGGTATTCGAGGAAATGAAACAGTTGATACTTTGGCAAAAGAAGCTCTTAATATTCAACCAGTTTCAATCACGTTACCCAACAGCGATTTTCAGCCATCTATTATTATACTTATCAAATCCAAATGGCAATCTCTATGGGATGAAAAGACAAATAGCAAACTCCATGCCATCCTTTCTCATGTCCAATTATCAAGATCTTTCCCTCTTTTAACTCGCCGCGACCAAGTCGTTATTACAAGGTACCGTATTGGACACACTCGAATTACACATTCATACAAACTTAACCAAGAAGATCAACCATTTTGCATATCATGCAACGAATCTTTCACTGTAAAACATTTTCTTATAGACTGCCACGAATATACCTTAACCCGGAACCAGTATTTCAACGCAAGCTCACTCAAAGACCTATTCACAAACACTCCATCTATGCTTATTATTCAGATGACTGTTGTCAGTACGAACTTTATATTTATACCATGGTGTTTTTGAGAAATTGCTGGTATTTAAGTCCTCATAACTAGTTTCATATGTTCATATAATTAGTATTAGATGTTCTCATACAAGTATTATAACTAGTATTAGAAGTCCTGATAACTAGTATTAGAAATCCTTATTACTAGTTTTGTAAGTCCTTATAACTAGTTTTATAAGTTCTTATAACTAGTATTAGAAATTCTTATAACCAGTTTTATAAGTTCTTATGACTAGTATTAGAAGTCCTTATTACTAGTTTTAGGAGTCCTTACAACTAGGTTTTAATCATAAATGATGACATTTATCTCCTATATCATCAGACACTAATTAATGAATGTATGTTTATTATAGACTGTAATATCAATGAAGTTGTACCAGAGAATGGACGTGTTGATCAGATTCTGGGAGAAGTTGTATCTTATTTATGTGATGATGGTTATCACATTGTTGGAAATCATTCACATAGTTGTTTAAAGGATGGTACATGGAGTCATTCAGCACCACATTGTGTGAAGAATCAAGGAGGTAAATTCAATATTTTACGCAGAAGCCCCAGTTTTATCCTACATGTCATTCACGATTAACTTATACAGTGCACCCTTCCGTAACATCACCTCCAAACACGGTTTCCCTCCAAGAAACGACAGTGAAAGGCAAACATACACATAATAAAAAAACACCTGTCGCGAATGTATAAATTCCCTCTGAACAACAACTCCTTCCAACTCCTAACAACACTTTTATGCAACTCCGACAAGTGTTGCTCTCATAGGGAGCACTGTAGTAGTAACAGCAGTTCTGTTTAGGATATAAATGTCGATATATTGATGATAATCTTAAATGACAAAAATGTACGTTTTGCTGCCAGGATCGTGTCATGAAAACACTGAAGGAAGAGGAACATTTTGGCCTGAAACCAAAGCTGGAAACACACATGTTAAAACATGCGCAGATAATTTTAAAGGTACATATTTTCTTATTTTTATTAATTTTACAGGAACATAATTAATTCATTTTTATTAACTTAATACTTTGACTAGTTTCTTCCATGTGAGGTCACATGTTCACTACAGAAAAGAATAATGCATTAATTACGAATTTACTTACCAATAGAAAACATCAGACAACTAAGATTAGGAAGGATCTATTAGAAGATATTAAAAATTGTTTGTCATCTGTTCTCTTATAAGTTCTTTCAGTGATCATTAATGAGCAGAATATCAAATTTCCAATGCAACTAAACTAATGTTTCAATCATATATTATCGTCTGGCTAACTATTTATGTTATAACAATAATCTACAATCTTTTGGCTAACAATAAATGTTTGGAATACTGAAGTAACGAGTACCACATTGAATGCAACAGTGCCCACTGTGACCATTTTATATTTCCATTGAACAATAATTGATCAATACGCGAGGGTGATAAGTTTCAGAGATCGTTTGCGTCCTTCGATCATAAATACTGAGATAAACTTGCAGGAACTGTTCATGGAACAACGAATGGCTTTTACCACAGTACAATTGTGTCCGGAGTGCAGTCCAAGAAATCCACAGACAGGTGTTTAATCAGTCAATATTCTTTCAGGTTTTGTTAGTAAATTTTCAAACCATGAAAACGGTGTACAAAACGAATCTAGTTTTCATACAGTTAAGATGCAGCAAACAAGGGTCGAGTTGATTAAATGTTGTTTTCATTAATTCAATTATGTTTGCACCTATCATAAGTACACACTCAAATGAGAAAACATACACGTGTATGTCCACATACAAAAGCTTTGTTCTTCATGTCATACACAAGTATTCTAAAAAATCTTTATAATACAGAAAGATCCTACATGTACGCAGAACTTTAAACTTTGCCCCCAAAACAAAAGTTCTTATCTATATCAGATGCAATACATCTATTGTTCTGAAAATTTGTCAACCTAATCAAACATAAGTATACATGTATAATGATTTTTTATCAGGGACTCAATGAAGCAGTGACATTAATGTACATAACCTCATTTTTATATTTTTGTAACAAATCAAGGTAGGAACGTTGAATGCAGAACCTTCAGCCGAAGAAATGAATAATGCATTGCAAAACATAGCTTCACTTACCTACCATGAAGATAAATCAACAGAGAAGAATTCATCATTGACGCATGGTGAACTTAACGTTTTGTCTTCATCTCTTAGCAATGTAGCAAGTCTTCTGTTAACATCAGACGTTATACCTACAAAAAACATAACAAATGTAAGTAAAGTTAATTTGGAGCTGAAAACCACATTAAATTCAGATTGGGTAAATGTAAGCTGCTTTAAGTAAATATACGCTGCTTTTAAAAGGACGTACACCAACTTAAAATTATGCAGTCCAGTATTTATGATAAATGACAATGTGCGTATAGTTTACATATTAAATGGACATGACAAGCAATGATAAAACGTAAGATTGATGTATGTGTGTCTTTGCGATTACTTTACGAAATATGTAATATCTGAAGTCGCTTCAAACGAATGTGAACACAAAACATAGTGCCAGCAAAGAATGTTAACCCGGAGGACCGAGTTAATAAACTGTATAATGCTATCTGGAAAGTGAAATTAATCAAACCGTAATGACACAATTAGAACAAATAACTTTCTTCTAAGACTTATGCTAACGTTTATGTTATTGCTTATGTTGTAATGTTTCAGCATTTTCTAGAGTCGGTGAGTAATTTAATTGATAGTAAAACACATGACAACTGGAAAACATTACAGGAACAGGTAAGTTATTGCCTTAAAATATTAAGAAGACTGTTTGAAAACCATCTCGTTCTAGGTAAAGGCCCAATAAAGATACCATAAAATGAAGAAAAGCAATTGTATGATGTTTATATATGCCTGACATGAAATAAGTGTTAAAATAAGTGACATTTAATGAAATAGATGTAAAATTATGTATAACTTTTTATACTCTCTCTCTCTCTCTCTCTCTCTCTCTCTCTCTCTCTAAGGGATAAAGTGGTTCAATAGAAGTGCTTTCAGCGATGGACAATTTTGCTGCATATCTCAGTAGAACATTAAATTCATCCAAGCAGGAAACACAGACTGTGATAAAACCGAATATTGGTAACATTCTCTATCATGTGTACAACTAACAAATAAGTACAATACTGATTGATAATACTGTATACAACTCAAAATTTGATTAGGATCACTTTCTCCTCCAAGATTTACACGTAAACCAAGTTTGAATGTGTCTTTTTAAAACTAAAAATATATGTATTTATGTGCCGAACCAGGTTTGATAAACATCGACATGATGCTCGATTCGCACGTTTAAGGGTGAACTTAATCACGGAGTCACCATTTTTCTTGTGTACTATACCTTAAGTACAAGTTCACCTTTAGCAAGATTTGCACGTTTAGTGACATCATCCGTTGATAAAATACCCAATATATTCCTGATCATCAAGTTAAATGGCATCTTAGCGCTTCAGAAATTAACAGAGACATAGAAACGCTTCTGACTAAGTTGTCTCAGAGGCATGAAGCCCCGGCTTGGTGTTTAGCATAGAGTGGTTGCAATGATGTGGAATCAGTTTCAAATTCATGGAACCGTTGTTATGATTGTGTTCGTGAACGGTCATTCACCCATACTCAAGATCAGTAAACAGTCCTTCGTGTTCATTATCATCACTTCCAAAACCCTACATCCTTGCACAACAATTCCCAACGATTTTCCACACATTCAGCACAAAACCCACAACATTGATTCGTGGGCAAGACAACCCGCTATTCACATTTCCATTCATAAACAAACACGCCTACAATGGACCCGAAACTCTATGGCATGGATAATTAATAGCAATCCCAATTTATGCACAGCTGAAACAAAATTTTGCATGGACTTTTCGAGCTAAAGAGTGGAGGACATGTAAGGAACTGAGGAACGATATATACTGATTTCAATTTCAGAGCAGGATAGATATGGCAGAGGTTCTGTCGGGGTGTTGGCTGACATAAACACGCATGTCTAAACAGACTAACTTATCATACAGAACAGAACACTGATGACAGAGCGATATGCCAATGAGATTTTAGATCTTTTTGTTCGCTGATAGCAGTCTTCTCGGTTAATATTTTTTTACTATAGTCCTCAGGACTATACCTTGTGACAAAAGTTATAGTCCTCATAGATTTTTTATAGTCCGAGCTTGTTTGAATGGGGTCTTAGGATATTTGTTAAATTAATTAAGGACATCTATCCTACATAAATAATTATCCTGGTATTCGTCTTGAATGTCTAGACTATGCTATTTAATATCATCTTTTAACAATTAGCAATTTAAGTCAATTCTTTTTTCGGCATTAGACCAAAGTTCTACTCTCTAAGCGTTCATGACTGCATTCAATTAAACTATGGATGTGCAACATGGCAATTTGATGGTAACATAGAATGGAACAAATTCAATAATTCAGATGTATTGCAATGTTTTATACCAATTGGCAATCTTCGGATCAAGCATTTTGAATTTACTCACCAGTCGGACTAGTGACTTTACAGAAGTTAGTCGCCCGAAAACAAAATTACTCACCCAGATAGAAAACCAAATACAGTGGAACCCCGCTAAACCGGACGGGCTTGGGACTGGGCGTAACGTCCGGTTTAGCGAGGTGTCCGGTTTAGGGGTGTGTGTGTTTGGACAAGTTAAACTCCATGAGATGGTTATTTTTAGAGCAAATTATGACTGTATTTTGCCATTAGTCAGTTGGGATGTAAAGGAAAACAACATATAAAAGTAATATTTATTTACATTGATATCAAAGATGACTTAAAGCATTGCATATAATCTGTATACTATGATTTTCATCAAATATTACATACTGTGGTATCATTTTTGTTTGCGCAGGACGAATTTTCGCGTATTTCGCGCTTCGTTTGTTGCGCGAATTTAAGACCGCGCTAATAAAAGACCATCCAGAAAGAAGTGACTAGCCGAAATTTTAATTATCCGAATACTATGTCACTTAAGTTGTGTATCTACTTCCGGCTATGTTATTACCGATTTGCGAGAAGTTAAGCTTAAAATTAAAAAGGAAACGAGACATACGTCTTTGGAAAAACGTTAATGATATTTTCCCACAGAGAAAGAATAAACATATTTAATTATTCGTATTCTCTTTCGGAGTTGAAGCATCGCCTCGGTCAGAACAGTCTACAGTTTTTACAGTTTATTTACAGAAATCGGCAAGTACTTGCCATTGTACATACACGCACAAACATACACACACATATATATACAGCAACACAAAACAGCATGACATGAAACGGGAATAACATATCTATATTACTATCCATATAAAATAAAATAGGTCAATAGGACCATATTCATAAATGAGTATAATGTAAATTTGTTATGTGTAATAAAGTGAATTATCTCGTAATAAAAAAGCTTCCTTTAAGTATAGTGATAAGTTTAAAAGATTTCTTTTACTATTTGAGGACATGATAGAAACAAATTTACCTAAAGATGGCCAGGAAGTGTTGGATAGATATTTTCTTCTAATATCACTATATTTTGTACAGCACATTAAGAAATGATACTCAGATTCAATTTGATTAAGATTGCAAAACTTACAGATTCTATTTTCTTTCGGGATATTATTTCTGCGTCCTAATTCTATTTCCAAAGAGTGGGAACTTAATCGAAATTTAGCAAGTAATTTAATCAATTTAATATTCGGTAATATTTCTATGTACTTAGAACATGAATTATTATCTTTGTATTTACAAAAATATGACAATTTTGACATACCGTCTATAGCAGTTCTCCATGATTGGATATATTGATCTCTAATTCTGGATTTCAATATCGGAAAATAGTTTATATTACGACTATAAAATGTTTTTATATATGAACAACCTAAATGATCAACGAGGGAATTGATACAGCCAGCCCAACTATTGGGTGTAAGCAAGGAACAATGCTCATTATAAATTTTATACATGGGGGAGTCAGTTAAAGACATAATTTTAAGCCAATATTTTATTGCTCTTTCTTTGGCTATAACATACAGGGGAAATCTACCTAATTCGCTCAAAACAGCAATGTTCGGAGTATGTTTACTAACACCTAATAATGATTTACATAATTTTACATGCAGTTTGTCAATTTCTTTATAATCTTATACACCCCATACTTCAGAGCCATAAAGCAATATTGGAACAACCATTGTGTCAAATAGGCGTAGTTTCGCTTTAATATCTAATGGAACACGGTCGAATAGAAATTGGAGATTATTATAAGCCTTTAAAGCTTGATCAGATAGTGTTTTAATGGCAATCTTAAAATTACCGTTACGTGTAAAATGAATACCTAGGTATATAAATCTGTCTACAATTTCAAGACACTCATCATCAATAAAAAATCTGACATTATGGTGAACTTCACGCTTTTCAAAAATACATACTTTTGTCTTTGCAATGTTTATCTTTAAACCCCATTCTTTCGAATAAGCATTTAAATGATTAAGTTGTGATTGTAAGCTAATAGGACATGTGGTAAAAAGAACAATATCATCTGCAAACAAAATCAAGTATCTAGACAATAATTCAATATCGTCACATGATAAATTATTAACATTTATGACGTTACTAATATCATTTACAAATAATATAAATAAAAGAGGGGACAAAGGTTCGCCCTGTTTCAATCCCAGCGCGACGTTAAAAAACTCAGAAGTTGTCATGTTACTAGACAATTTCACGCATGATTTAACATCTTTATATATGGCTTTAAGAGTTGAAATCATTTTACAGCTCATACTGGAATTGATTAATTTAACCCACAATGCATCACGTATAACGGAATCGAAAGCACTTTCATAATCAACAAATACACAATATAACTTTTTGTTTTAGACAAAATTTTCTGGATCAAGCTGTGCAATATAAAAATAGCATCAGACGTGGAGCTGTTATCTCGGAAACCAAATTGTGAGTCATCAAAAATGTGCTCATTTCCACATCAACTGTTAATCCTGTTTCGCAACAGTAAAGAGAATAATTTAGCAACAACATCAATTATCGTAATACCCCGGTAGTTAGCCGCACAATTTGGATCACCTTTTTTAAAGATAGGAATAATTTCACCCTTGGACCAAGCCTCGGGATATAGACCGGTATCAAAAATATGGTTAAAAATTTTACACAAGTATAAGGAGATATGAATTCAACGGAGTCTATGAAAAACTCTGCAACATTTTCGTTTATATCGCAACTTTTATTACGCTTCATATGGCGTATAGTCTTGCATATCTCTTCTAGAGTAAACGGGGCATCTAATGCTTCTATATAAATGGTATTTTCACGCGAATGTTTATAATTAGTTTCATCAAAATTGCAATTAAATTTATTGGAGATAGATTCAAAATGTTTCATAAAATCATCAATACCAGCCTCTGATTTATTGGTATTGTTTTTTCTGAACTTTTTTATGTATTTTCAAAATTTTCTTGGCGACGATTTACTCAACGATGAGATTTTGCTTCGTTCACCATGCCAATATGCTAATTTGTTACGGCGCTTAACTTTAGCATAATTTGACCTTGATTCGAGGAACTTACGCTTGTAATATTCGGACAGATTAGTTTTAAATTCCTTTTTTGCTTTGAAAAAGATATTCTTAGCCTGACGACACTCTTGGTTAAACCATACAGACGTTTACGATTACATCTTGAAAAACGTTTACCATAATTTTCAAAAGAAATATTATAAATTATTTTGGAAAAATCATCTACACATTGATTGATATTTGTTTCACCGTCTGTTAACTTATCGGTAATTACCACCTCGTTTACAATATGGAATGATACCTCAATACGCAACACCAGCCACGCCTAACACCCCAATGATTGAAAGTAAGTCGCCGCCTACATCTCTCAATACAGATATGTTCACATAACTCAAATCGATTGAACTCTCTCAAAGTCTGATGCAAACTAAACTATCAAAACTTGATGGTCTTGAAAAAGATGTCAAGTTAATTATGAACAAAATTTCAATAGTTGAAAGTAGGGTTATTACACTTGAAAACAATCAAAAATCAACTGAAAATAAACTCTCTGAGATTGAAAGAAGTCGTGCATACGATAGTCAAATCTGCGAAGATTTAAAGCAGGAAAATGCTTCGTTAAGACAACAAATGTCAGAGCAAATTAACAAAACAAAAAATATATGTGAAGACGTTACCAGCCTACAAAATACTAACAGTAATCTTTCTGAAGAAGTTATTGATCTCCAATCGCGATCAATGCGGGACAATGTCCTATTTTATAACTTTCCTGAAAAGCTAACTTATGAGGAGCGTAAATCCGAAAATTGTGTGGAAAAGGTGTTGGAATTTTGTGAATCCACTCTTGATATTGCTGATGCTAAAGTCAAAATTAAAATTGATAGAGCACACCGAGTGGGTAAATATGAGCGCTCGAGAACTAGGCCTATAGTCGCAAAATTCAACTATCATGGCGACAAGATTGAAGTTAAAAACGCAGCTAGGTCGAAACTAGTTGACTCCCCTTTCGGAGTTGGTGATCAATATCCCGAGCAAATACGTGATCGTCGACGAAAACTGATCCCGTACTTCGTGGAGGCAAAGGCTAACAATAAACAAGCTGTCCTCTCTTATGATAAACTTTATATGGATAATAAAACATATACAGCTGATAATCTCCCCCCATGGCAAACTCCACCCCTGCAGAGACGTCAACAATTACCAACCCAATAGGATTGTGATTCAAAGCAGCTCCGATTTGTTCTACAAAATGTTCAAGGATTGTGCAGAAAATTAGATGATACAGACTTAATAAACTTTATTAGAGATTATGATATGGCGCTGCTCACTGAAACGTGGCATTCAAACGTGTCTAATATAAACATTGACGGATATGAAGCTATATCATGTCCGCGACCAAAATGCAATTCACGCGCAAAACGTTATAGCGGCGGTATTGTGGTGTATGTTAAAATGGAACTATTTAAATATATAGAAGTTATTGAAAGTAATAATAAAGGTATTATATGGTTGAAAATTAAACATGAATTTGTTGGAACTGATAAGGACCTATATATATGTACGTGTTATATTCCTCCAGAGAAATCGGGTACCTATAAAAACTGTAATTCCTCACTGTTTGAATATGACTTCTTTAGAACTATTGAAGAAAATATCATTAAATATGGTGACATCGGTGATATCATTCTAACAGGTGATTTTAATGCTCGAACTTGTCAGAAGGACGATTTTATTCGAGATATAAGCTTAGATAGATTTATTGATATTCCATATAATAGTAATCAAATATATGATAAAATGCCTCGTTACTCACTTGATACTAAATGCAATAATTTTGGTAATAAATTGTTAACGTTATGCAAACAGACGGGTATGAATATAGTAAACGGACGGTTAGAACCCGGTCATTTCACCTGTTATAATGGTTCCCGTGGTGCTAGTGTTGTTGATTATGTAATTACTGCAATTGACAATTTTTCCATTTTTGAAAATATGCATGTACATGAGCTCAGTGAATTTTCGGACCACTGTGCTATAGATTTTTTATTACAATTAAACCTTATGAATCAAATCTATAATAATCAAGTAAGATTTGATAAGATTTGCTGGGACAAAAATAATATAGATTCACTGAATCTAATACTAATGAAAATAAGAATATTTTTGATGAGATAACAGAAAATCTTAACAATGGTAAAGCGAATATAAATGATACTATTGATAAATTATCAAATATTGTATATGATATATCGTTTAAGGTTAATGGTAAAAGTGTTAATTTAAACAAAAACATACGTAACAAAGAAAAAACGGCTCTATGGTTTAATGACGACTGTAAACCGGCCAGACGCTTTTTTTTCAATACTAAACGAAAGTATAAAAATGATAGTTCTGTTGAGAATAGAATATTATTTCTAGAAAGCAGAAAATCATATCGAAAAAGTAAATTTAAAGCTAAACGACATTTTTACATAAAAGAAAAAACCCGCCTTTCGAATATAAGTAAAACCAATCCTCGTGATTTCTGGAAGTATATAAATAAATATAAGAATAAGTCTAACCAGACTACACATAACGTTAATACCGAAGATTTCGTGCAACATTTTAAGAATCTGTCTGATATTCAAAATGAGTGCACCTTTTCAGCCGAAGAACAGGAACAAAGATCAGAGACAATAAATATTGAAAGTCTAGATAAAGCATTCACAGTTCATGAACTATGTCAGACAATTAAATCACTAAAAAGAAACAAAAGTTGCGATTACGAAAATAACGTTGTTGATTTCTTTATTGACTCATGTACCTTTATTGCACCTTACTTAGCAAAAATTTTTAACTATATTTACGATAGTGGTATCTACCCAGAGGCATGGTCTAAAGGTGTTATTGTCCCCATTCATAAAAAGGGAGATAAATCGAACCCTAATAATTATAGGGGAATAACATTAGTCAACGTAATCTCAAAAATATTTTCTTTAGTACTTCGTAATCGAATAAATAATTGGTGTGAAAAAGAAAATGTATTAAATGATAAACAATTCGGTTTTAGGGACAAGAGAGGAACTACAGATGCTATATTTATTTTACACTCAATTATTCAAAATATTTTATCAAAAAATAACAAATTATTTTGTGCATTTATAGATTATGAAAAAGCATTCGATACTGTAATTCATGATGCTCTTTGGATAAAACTTATAGAATCCGGAATAAGCTGTAAAGCAATTGCTATGATTAAAGCCATATATAAAAATGTTAAAGCATGCGTAAAAAATTATAAAGACATGTCCTATTCTGACTTCTTTGATGTCTCGTTAGGTCTGAAACAAGGTGAACCGCTTTCTCCGCTAATGTTTATTTTGTTTGTTAATGATATATATACTTCTATTAAGTCAGACAGTCTTACCCCAAATGATATTGAACATTTATTTATATATATGCTGCTCTTTGCTGATGACATGGTTCTATTTACGACAGATGCAATCAGTTTACAAACCCAATTAAATAATATTCATGCATATGAAAAAAATGCATATACATGTAAATGGGGACTTAAAATCAATGTAGGGAAAACTAAAGTTATGGTGTTTGAAAAACGAAAATCTACCACACATGAATGGTACATCAATAATGAAAAATTAGAACAGGTCGATAAATTTTGTTATCTAGGTATCAATTTTACATACACGGGATCTATGTCTCAGGCGGTTAAAACGCTAAACGATCAAGCTCTTAGAGCCCTTCACAATTTATATTCAGTGTTTAGTAGAGTCACACTTGACATTAAAACTAAACTCGCATTATTTGATTCACTGATTAGCCCTATTTTATTATATGGATGTGAGGTTTGGGGCATATATAACTTTAAGGAAGTCGATAAACTTCATTACAAATTCTGTAAATCTATTCTTGGGGTGCGACTACAAACCTCGAATGCTGCCGTCCTCGGTGAATTAGGTCGATACCCGCTATCTTTAATATGTATTGAAAGATCCCTTAAATATTATTTTAAAATTATACATATGACAGATTCTCTTATGTTCCGTGTCTTAAATGACCAACTTAATCACAATATTCGTAAAAACTGGGCTAATACTGTTAAATCGACAATAGAAAATTTAGGGTATGGCTTCATTATCAATAATATAAATGACACTAACTATTTCCCATTATTAAAACAAAGAATAAAGGACCAATATGTACAGAAATGGCATCAAACACTTTTGTCTCAGAACAAAATGCAATATTACGTTAAATTTAAAATAAATTATGAATACGAAAATTACTTGGATTTCATATCTAAAGATAATGTAAGAATAGAGCTAACAAGATTTAGATTAAGTTCACATAATTTGGAAATCGAAACAGGAAGATTTAATAATACAGAGAGATCGCTCAGAAAATGTAAACTATGTACTCAAAATGTAATCGAATCAGAATACCATTTTCTTTTGTGCTGTCTCATATATATAGAATTTTAAGGTCAAAATATCTGATAAACACGTCGTGGGTAAACCTAACAAAATTCTACAAAATTATGTCTTCAAAGAATAAAAAGATCATTTTAAATACTGCTTACTATGTATTTCATGCAAACAAACTACGCACTGAGATGATGTCTATCATTAATGTTATATAATTTTATTTATATATTATTACATTGTAAATTGTAATTCTGCTTTGAATATTTTAAGGATTCTTTCACCTTTTGCTACGACCATCATTTATAACATTATTGTAAATGGTCAATAGCATATGATAATGCTGATATGCCAATAAAATGTATGTATATGTAATTTCGTCAAATAAAGTACGCGAATCCTCAAGCGAAGTATAGAACGCCTCATTGTTAGAGGAGTACCAAACAATTCCATCATGCATGCGATTGTCATCTTTTGATTCGGTATTTATGTCATAAGACATAGTAAAAACAATTGGACAATGGTCCGAAAATTCCGTTATATCAAGAATACACATATTGGAGATATAATGTAAGTAATTAGACATCGATATGACATAATCAATCGCACTGCCTGTGGTCTTATTATTACGAATAGAGTTGTATGTACATTTACTATCACACAATCTACCATTAGCTATCAACAAATCATTAGCCTTACACATATTTAAAAGCTTAAGACCAAAAGAATTCACGCATGTATCAATGTTTTTTCGCTCAGACGAATATACAACATTCGAATTTGTAACAGGTAAATCAACAAAGCAATCTAAAGCTATATCAGTCACGTGATCTGATAGATTACCCGTGCGGGCATTAAAAACTCCCAACACATACACGATACCAAGATTACTGTATCGACGAACATCTCTATCTAAAACGTCGAAAAAATCATAATTAAACAATGGAGATTTATTATTTTTGTACACCGACGAATTTTCTGGAGGGATGTAGCATACACAGAAATACGCATCATCATTATAGCCTGTAATTGATTTATAAAGTTTAAACCAAAGGATACCATTGTTATTTAAACTAACTAGTTCTAAATAATCATGATAAATATCTTTATAATATACAGAAATACCGCCACTAAACCTTTTTGCAGAACGATTAAACTTAGGTCTGGGACAAGTGAAATGATGATATCCGTCAATGTTTATGTTAGATAACTTCGAGTTCCAGGACTCGGTGAATAGCAAAATATCATAATCATTTATAAAGTTCAAGAAATCACAGTCATCGAGTTTAGATTTTATACCCTGTACATTTAACAGAACAAAGGATAACTGTTTTGTGTATCCTTCCTATCTAGAGACATCTTGATCAAGCAGATGCACATTATCAACAGTATACATTTTATTGTCCACATACAGTTTGTCATAAGCCAGGGATGCTGACTTGTTTTGTTTTTTGGCAGCGATTAATGCAGGTATTAATTTCTTACGCCGCTCCTGAATAGCTTTAGGAAACTGGTCTGAAACTCCGTAGTTAGAATCTCTCGTGAAAACTTCATAAGCCTTCCTTTTGATGGTGAGCTTGTCCTGGTGGTAATTAAACTTGGCTACGCTTGGCCTGTTTTTATCGCGTGAGTATTTCCCTATGCGGTGAGCTCTGTCTATTTTGATCACTGTTTTAGCGTTCTCAATATTAAGTTTGGAAGTACATAGATCTAGCACTTTTTCAATACAATTTTCATTCTTCCTATCTGCATATGATGAACATTCATCCACCCCATGAAACAAGAGGTTGTCACGCATTGAACGGGATTGTAAATCAATCAATTGTTCATTTAGTTCTTCTTTCACGGACACAGATTGCTTGAGATCACGTGCTAAAGTGTCTAGCCTTGAACTATCCTGTTTTAATTGGGCATCAATAGACTTTTGTTTATTTAGGATATCATCACACATTTGAGAGTCCATTACGCGGCTATGTTCTAACTCTCGGACTTTCCCGTTAGTTTCGGATATAGATTGCTCAAGTGTTATAACACGGTTTTCGAATTGAGTCATTTTCTTTGACAGAGCAGATAGTTGATTTTCAATATTATCAAGTTTTTTCAATCGTAAATCCATTGAATCAAGGCGATTTAAAAGCAGTTGGTGGAAGTTGTTATCCTGCATGGGATGAGCCGATGTCATGGATTGATTATTGCTGGGCGGAGTATAATACTGCTGGTACTGGGGTGTAGCCGGGTACGCTGGTATTGATGCCAGGAACGATTGTCCGAGTGGAGAACTTGGTTGTTGATTGATCTGAGGTTGCTGGGTCATTTTGTGAGATTGCGTGCTGCGAGGGGCTCGTTTATCGGGCACGGTAGTAACCGAGTCAGGGGAAGCAATAGATTTTCTACGTTTCTTACCCATTAAAATGTAGATAAGTCCATATAGACACTTCCAAAGCTTTCAATAAACACATGTAATCCTATGTACAATAACAGTTATTCCATATTAAAACACTAGATTCCAGTTTTTCTCAATAACCCTCCAATATCCAAAACAAAGAGCACACAGTCACAGGACACAGAAAAGATTTCACCGAATATAAATAAGACCGCCTGTACAGTAACAAAGCTTACTCTACACAGATATTATCCAATGGAAAATAACATTTAGACAAGCTAATCCTTAGCATAACATTAGACTTCAGTGTTTTTTTCACTAGCCCGCCAATATCCAAACAGAGCGCACAGCCACTGGTCACAGAAAATATTAATTATGAACGATCAGAGCACCAATCATAAATATATTATCCATAGTTATGTCTACTAACGTTTATGACGACCACAAGCTGATATCAATAACCAAAAGTATTAAAAAGCAACGATTTTTGCAATTTATCAAGACGATCAAAAATTCATGTTCGCCATTTTACCGGTCGGAGAACAGATGAGAATGAAACAAACTATAAATAGTATGTTTTAAAACCATTCCTAGTGGAAGGGATTATTCGCACCTTTGACTGTTGTTTTTTTTAGTAATTGCTCGGGAGCCATAACAAGATGTGGACCCGATAATTGTCTAATTTACATGCTAATCCATGCTTTGATCTCGGACACGCTTTATCTATACAAAGTGACAATTAACAAGCAATTATCGGTGACAACTGTCATATTGTTAATTAATCACGGTGACAAAGGGCGCCGCTGTGATAAGCATGTACGTGATCCAGTGATGACACGCGCTGTAGCGAACAACGGCGTGATTCGCGACAGTATCTGGATTTAAAAAAAATCTAAAATTCAAATGCGCGAATTTACGGCCGCGCGAATCTTTCTTTTTTCCCATTTGCGCGAAATTTCATGCCAGCGAAATTAAATGATACCACAGTATATGGTACATAATGTAATACCTAATTTGAAACATGTACGTACAGAGATGGATTAGATCTAATATCAGAATGAAAACTCACCTTAGCTGAAGGCTTAGGATTTTTTTCAGAATCTCTAATGAGATTTATCTTGTCCTCAAGGGACAATTCAGTTCTTCGACGTTAGATGGAGGTTGTGACATGACAGTAGCTAATGCAATACTGATGGGATGCATGAAAAAAAATCCCCAGAAATGCATTTCTTTGACCTTTAAAAATAAAATAACTTGTAAAAATTGTCCTTGATCTTTAATTTGAGCAACAAACAATCAAATTAAACAACTTTGTCTTTGATTAGCATTTACACCCAAAACAGGACACCTACACTTAATCCTTTTGATAAATCACCCATCATATCTGTTATTCAAATCAATTATCTGTTACAGTATTAAAATCAATTAGCAATCATTGACCATGATGAGTAAATGATTGAGTAACAAACAAGATTATCACCATTAACTGTACCTTTGATCAGGCTATAAGGATAGCAGTAAATAATTATTCTAATTTGTAGATTAATGTCATGTTTTATATTAAAAGTACATTGTCTAAATAATCATCTCTTATCATGATAATCAAATTCATGTTAAAAACTCGCAGAATAGTAATAATAATGATAATTCTTTAAACAAAATTAATATATTTTTCATAAATTTGTTCAATCATGCAGGGCCCAACCTTTCAGCAATAAACATCAATAATCCGTCTGACACCTAGTATACAGACCCTGAAGCAGTCTCCTATCAAAACACATGTGACACTCTAAAACTCCAATAAACAAGTAATTTATCTTCCAAAATTACCGTCCGGTTTAGTGAGGTGAAATTGTGCCGGTCAGCTTCAAATTTTCTGAAAAAGGCGTCTTTTGTGCCTGTGATATGGGTACATAGCTAAAACTAAACCTGCCTGTTTGAAGTGGGCAGCGCCACGTATACTGGAAAGAGGGATCCTGGTAGTTGAGGAGGACCCAGGGATCCCCAGTCCCCCCAACACACTGCTTTGGTCTCTGTTTTAGGGTAGACTGGTGGCCAGGTGGGCCCGGCCTGGTCAATCGGCTATTCATGCCTTGCCCTTGGATAGGTAGTACAAATTAGTTTAAAGCGTCTTACCATATGAACGTGATTGCGATGGGTCGATTTCTCTGCTACTTCCCTCTACCTTACTCTCCCTATTCTGTCATCTTCCTCCTCTATTTATCCTTGTCTAAACTCTGACCTGTTATCTCGTCTCTTTAGTTACCCTCCTCTCATATTGACCCGAAAAATTAGCGGTAAACACAGAAAACAACCTATTGTACAGTTAAAACGCCGTGACGGCCCTGATGCTAAAACGCCACAAGACATAACTAATGCATTAGCTGAAATTTTTGCCCACAACTCTTCGTCAGAGCATTATTCAGCAGAATTCATACCCCATATTAAAAATCTAAAACAAAAATGTCTTAAAGCTCTAAATCTACTGAAAGTCCTTTCTAATACTGGTTGGGTGTCAGATACCTCAACGTTGCTAAAACTGTACAGAAGCATTATCCGCTCCAAATTAGGATAAATCCCGGCAAGAAAATCAAAATCCTGCTGACACAAATCCGATCACGATTAGCTAATGCAGTCCATAGTACACAGAAATCACAAAATCCCGCCATCCAATGCAAAAAAATGGTCGAATCCGAAGCCGATCGCTAAAACACGTCCGTTAGCTGCGAGCGCCGCTTTCGAAATGACCGGGACCGTAACAAAAATCCGAACGAACCAATAAAACTTGTTTATCCACCACGTGACTCTGACAGACAATCGGAATTGATACCCCGATAGATCCCGCCCATTTTCGCTTAACCACGTGACCAAATGTACCACGTGACCGACTTCCACCAATCACATTCGAGATCCCTCATCCTCCTCATCTCGTACTTTTGCCTGTACCCTAGCCCTTAGGGTAAGGGTTAGGACTTTAGTCAATCAATTGGCGTATTCGACTGGCCAGAATTGTTAATCCAGTTAACTAACTAAAGTCTGTTAAGTAATGGCGAGAATTCGACTGGGACTATGACGTCACTATTTTAACTAATTTCTGAACGAAATGAAATCTGCGTTAAGAAAAGGTACCTTGAAGAAGGTCACGTGTTCGGTGATAAAATGGCTTTGGACAACAAATGCGCGGGGTATGTTTTGTTTAATGCTTTTGAAGTATTTTCATGTTTAATTAAGATGTAGTAGCATTTTTCTTTTGATATTTGTTTATAATGGTGCGGCATTTGTTCAGTCACATGAAAACGAATGCATCATTGCATGAACAATTAAAAGCAATCGCGAATCTTAGAGCTCGTAATCAAAACATGTATCCACTGTATCGGCCAAAAAATTTGCTGAATTTAGAACTATTCTGTGACTTCTACATGCATTTAAAACATTTCAGACAATAAGTTGATGGAAAAAATCAGGCAGACTGTGCTGGCCAGTAATATCAATCAGGCATCAAGTGAAACCAAGACGTTGACTACATGTAGTTCTCCTGAGCAGGTTTCTTCTAACACAGAAAAGGTTTCTGCTAGTTGTAGTAATCCTAAGCAGGCATTGAATAGTTGTAAGTTAATATCTTTATTACAGAGAATATCATTTGTGTCAACGGCATATCAAATGTGCAAATCTCTGATATGCGGTTTTTGCCTAGAAAAAAAGTATCATTTGCACTATGTTTGTGTTGTTAAGATATTTTTATGATCTGAAGAACTCATGTACAAATTTACATTAAATAAAATGTAAATTTTCACTTTATTAAATTTGATATTTGATGGCTGTATGTTCAAATGTAGTCCACCATCAAGATGATGTAATGCTTATATCTCTGTAATGAATGCATGTATTTGATTATGAATGAAATGAATTGATACTTTAAATGAAAGCTCAAATAGTTCAGTATGCAGTCTCCTTTAACAACTCTTGTATAACTCATACATTTAATAGTCTACTTATGAGTGTCAAATGTCAATACTTTTAGAACATTACATGGAATTATTGTGGTGTGTTCACTTCAAGGCACCAATATAAGTAATTCTCCTACTCTCTTTAATGACTGAAAAATGTTGATGAATGCCTATTTGACACTATATTTTGGATTAATTTGATCTATGCTCGGGGGCAATGGTAGTCATAGAAATGATTATTACTCTTATTGCTGTCTTTTTATATTCAGGTGGTGTCGAGGTCAGTAGTGAACAGTGTGTGTTTTGGTCCAGGGAAGCTGTCCTATTATTAATTAGCTTGTATAGAGACTCTGAAAGTGACCTAGAAAATCCAATTAAAAGAAAAAAAAAGATATTTGGAGAAATATAACAGAAACAATGAATGAGGCTGGTTTTAAAATGTCTCAGAATAAAGTTGAATGCAAATAGCGCAATCTTTTACAATCACATAAAGACGTTAGAGACAACAGGCAGAAAACTGGACAAAAACGTAAAACATTTCAATATTATGAAGAAATAGAAGCCATTGTATCAAAACGACATGATATTAATCCTGGGTGGGAATAAAGTTAATAAAACTATAAAATCACAGTTCAGCACAAAATTGGAAGAGCATTCAGATTCAGATATGTCTGTCACAAACGAGTTACCCCCTGAGTGCAAACAAAATAGTAGAAAACGGCCTCGTGAATTAAGCAATAGTGACAATGAAATTCTTGAATTTTTGAAGAATATGGAAAAAATTCGCCAAAAAGAACATGAAGACAGTGAAAAGAGAAAAGATGCAAGGGCCAAGGAACGCAATGAAATATTAAAAGATTTTTTAAAAGCCATGAAAGATTAATTAAATCTATTTGATTGGGAGAGAAGTTCCTTCATTATATATTATACTGTTAGCCATATTTTAGGCATACACTGAAGTTTCTGTCAAGTCAGGAGAATTTACCATAGACATTATACAATGCATATAGTCATTAATGTTCAGTTGTTCAGTACTGCAAAAAAAAGTGCTTAGTTTGTGTTTGTTGATGCAGTTGGTCTATTTCCTAGAAAATGTCTTAACTGCATTTAAGTGATCTCATTAGTTGAGTTTATACTTGAAAAATAATTTATTTAAGTTTTGCATTGTTGATACATGTAATGTACTTATGTAAAGTAAACTTTAGTTTAAATGTTTTGGATTGTGTCTTGACACATCAATTTCAATACAGAAGAGAAATATGCTATTGCTTTTTCCCAGTCGTTTAACATTTTTAAGTGTTGAGTTCAATTTTACTTACCTAGTTAGACAACAGGAATCTTTGCTAGTTATATATAATTAATGAGCAAGCTGTTATCAAGGGAGTGTTTGAAAGTTAAAATTTATGAGTAAAATGTTAATTATAATACTATATTCTTCATTTTTTATTGTGCACTTAAATTTTGAATACGATTAATAATGAATGTCTGAAAAGTTTATTTTCAACATTAAAGCCAGTGTTTAAATCTTTAATTATTCATATTTATTCCTGAGGCTAAAAATAGATTTTTGGAGTATTATTTACTGCCCAAATCTCAGGTATTTAGTATGTACATAGGGATTCCTTGTTTGCTTCTTTACAATGGAAATATATTTGAGGTCACATTCATGGTCTGGTAGGCCAAAATTAGATGTTCTTATGTTATGTTCAGCCGTTACTTACCTTGGCAAGGTAAATAATAAGAGAGTCATCCATGCCCTCTTGCTAATTTTCAAGTGTTTTGTTTCATATTTTATTTTTATTTAGTTTTTACGAAAATAATACAATTTCAATAGTATTTTTCTTGTGTTTTATTGATTGACATTTATTGTAACAATCACTTTATGTCTTATTTATAGTCTTTTAGCTATATGAAGTCTTTTCACTGCACCAACAGCATTGTTCTCACACAGGTAATCATTCTGCAATGGCTGTGGGACAGGGTCATCCTGAAAAAAGTTGGCAAAGTCATCACTATTACAGATGCAGATATTGTGCAATACACATGCACTAATGATAGTCTGCACGGTTGTTGCATTCTCTTTATCGCGCTGATCAATGAATTGGAGCCTTGTAAAGCGCCCCAAAAGACCAAATGCTCGTTCAACTTCTTATGCTTGAGTGTTTTTTCATTATAACAACGTTGCTGTCCAGTTAAATTTCCATTATCTCTGAATGGTGTTAATAACCAACTCATGTTAGGATAGGCTGAATCTCCAAACAAATGTCCATTTCCACATAAGTTTTGTCCAATATTGAATAATGGTGAGCTGCGGAAAACACGTGCATCATGCACTTTGCCTGGAAATCCTACAAAAACATTCTTAAATCTCATATCTTCGGCTACCACACCTTGTAATATTACTGAGTAATAGTCCTTTCGATTGTAATCATCAATCCGTCTAACACTAGGTCTGCGGATTGAAATGTGCGTTCCATCAATCATACCACAAACATCTGGAAAGTTATGGGTTCCGTTAAATAACTCTTCCATTTCCTGCAGTTCAGCTGCAGTTGGCCAAACAATGAATATCTCCACAAGATAATATTTAATGAATCTTAAGTTCCTAATTGCACAACATGCTGTTGATTCACTTACACCAAATCTGTCTGCAATACTTGAATACTTGTCCAAGCTTGACATATACCATAGCAACATATACATACGTTCATTTAAAGGTATCTGAACAGTACCGCCACTTCCTTCCCTGCAAGTTATGCCCGATACATTATACTGTCTACAAATTTCAACTACCTTCTCTGTAAGGTACTGAAAACTCACTCTACTAATGCGGAAGAAAGTTTTAAACTCATCGATGGTGAAACGTGATACAATGTTTTTCTGTCTGTGCCTTGATCTGCGCCTGAAAAAAATAAGAACAAGACTAAGAAGAGTTATGTAATACCACAGGATTTTATTTTGTCAGCATTTACTCTGTTATTCCTAACTCCTTATGTTTTATGACATCTCGAAATTTACAAACAGCATTTACGATAGGTCTATTTATAAACATCGGAACTAGCATACATTTACAGATGGATTTATTTTACTTGTATTTATTAAACTTGTACTTCTTTGATAAATTATACTGCGGTCAAGCACCTTATGATATAGTAAAGAACATGTCAGTTATGGCTCCCAAACTTAAATCATAAATGCCGCTATTAAATTTCTGACAGATACATAAAAATAAGCACTGAAGTTCTTTAGCATACCTTTTACGATTAAGAATCAAAGCAGTAGTCGCATGATCGCATGAATTTTCATCAGCGCACTCACTTTCTCTGTCAACTTCTTGAAATGCTAAAAAGATGGCCAATTTTCGTTTTCTGTTTATCAACGACATAGTAGATACTTTGAACCGGATGTTTACAATTGTACGTTAAATAACGGAGCGCATCGATTTTATTCGACTGGTAACAAAATGTTGAGTAAATTATTCCTTTGCGCATGTGGGCGGGGCTTACCGTTACTTAACGTAAACTTGTCAGTCGAATAGGCCTTATGACTCGATCAACAATCAATCTATAAATCAATTGACTAATCACTCAATCAATAGATCGATTGATCAATCAATCAACCAATCAATCACTGAATCAATACATCATTATCTACATCATCATTATCATCAGTCAATCACGCTATCATTGAATCAATTATTCAAATGATCCATCATACACATCTACAACACGCGTTTCTTTTCGCAAATATTAAATAAAGCATTAATATTATACAAACAGAAATATAGTTAATGCTTCTCTCTACGACTGCTGAACCACCAACCAATAACGCTCGCACAATACTAAAGGGAAAAAAACATGTCACGTGACCTGCCAATTACTTCATTCTGTATTACATTCAATTTTTTACGATCATCAACGACATCAGTTTGCTTTTACCAATGACTGCCCTCCACGCTGATAAAATATTTACATCTGACCTCTTCAACTCAATCTCTTGCCAAGTAAACAACAATGCTGCATTTTATCATGACAAAACATAGTCTCCAAATCTCATTTACACTATTAATACACATAATCTTGCCAGCCATCTTCTTTGTCACATTTTCTTTACTAACCTTTAATAATAATAATTATAAAGACACTTACTTTCTTCACTATAAAATCCCCGCATGTGATTTCCTCACTGTTCCAAAATCTTATCAATACAACTGGAATAAAACAAATCACTCCCTACTCACGGTATTCACTTAGTTAGATTAAAATCACTTCCTAAACATTATATTCACTTAGTCCAATTAAATCACTTCATAAACTTTATATTTACTCGGTCCAATAATTTAAACACCATTTCGGCAATACGGGCTTTCGCGTCTCCTGCTTCTCTATTCAACCACGTGCCTCTTCACACGTGAATCACGCCCAGCTGGTTACTATGGGCTAAATTTAAAAATAGTTGCTCATAAAAACATACAATAAACCCATTACCACTCGCTTCGAAACACGTCCATCGCCATCATTCCATTGAATATATTCTGCAAAAACAATCACATTTTCGCGCATGCCAATGATTCTTTTCTTCAGAATATACAAACACACAGGATTTACATGTAATTCAGTCCTAAGTTTTAGATCGCGCGCTGTTTTAAGCTACAAAACAGTCAATTGATATGCAAAACAAGAATATACAAGGCCAATGTAATAAATGTATGTACCTAGTCTCCAAGGACAACACTGATAAAACGTAGGCTCGAGGTATTGCCATATCTTATTTGTCAACAATATTGTATCATCTGGACATATAGTTTCACATGAAAATCAACATATCGGCAACGTAACAATTCATCAACATAGTAAAGTCTCTTCAAAACTGACTATTATGGCCCCGCTTTCACCAAAAATCTCAACTCTATGTAACAATGTCAACCCATTACTGTACTGATCACATGAGTTCACTGATAATTTCGGTTGCATTTCACCAAATTTTTATTCACTCATCATACTGCTCAAACCTTCACTTCAGTCTCTTTATTTCAGACAGTTATGTCTACTCTATGTACACAATGATCAAACTGGTGCATTTTCTTATAATCTTTTCCAGCCACTTATTTCCTTTATTTCTTTTCTTTCTAAACTTCACTCAGTAACAAAAATCTCATCTTAGAATTTATAACAAGATAAAATTACGCTCTAAAAACATTACTACTAAAACAAACATTCAATGTTTACAATATTTCATTTTCTCATTTTCTCTACTTCATAAATAAGAAACTAACATTTTTTTTCACAAGCACAAAATCCTGATAAACTACATAAAATGTTGTATTTCACAAATGTCACAATGTAACAATGATTAAAAACTAACTTCAATTTCAGCTTCCTTCATTTTTGTGTAATTCTACTCTGAAAATTAGCTTGCTTGATTGCTAGTGTTTACAACGGATATCTGTCGTCGTTTGTTCTATAACTTTTCATAGGGTTCCCTTTGTACACATTAAAACCAATTACCTGAATAATTACTTCACTAGCGAGCTTATATAATTCATGAAAATCACAGAAAAAGACAAGCTCATTCTTTTATCAAAATAAAAAAAATCAAATTTCACGAATTGACGTCCCCATAAAATACTTATTTTAGTAAAATCCGCGAAAATTCAGCCCAACGAAAATAAATACAAATGTAATACCACAGTATATCATGTACTTACATATATCCATACAATTGCATCACCAATACGGCAACAACTAAACAACTACAGTATTTCTAGTGTGCTTCTTTTTTCTTCAGTATTATGTATTTATCAAGAGCAAATGAATTCGCATCCACTGTCTCACCTATATAAGTTACGTCAGGCTTACAGAATGTGCTAAGTAAACTACGTTTTTTACAAAATATTTCATCACCCTAGATGTTTTTTCTTTTTTCATTCACTCACTGACAAACCAACCAGTAATATACATGGGACTCGTAAACTGTTCTTCACACATAAGCCGTTCACTACTGAAACCAAAGGGAGAAAACGCCTACTGGGTATTTGACTACGTATACGGTACGCGTTGTCTCCCGTCGTTTGGACGCACATATTTCAGTATATCATATTTGTTTATATTGATCAGGTAAAGGTTTTCGCAGATATGATTTCCCGAGCATACTTGATAGCCCGGACCCACTTCACCTAAAACAATATCACTATTTTGACGGTTTGTGAGAATTTCGAGACGAATCCAGACCTATGAACCTAGTGTACGTCCCTATGAGTACGGTAGTGTACGTATGGATGCAGACTATTAAAACCAGTGTATATCCCTATGAGTACGGTAGTGTACGTATGGATGCAGACTATTAAAACCAGTGTATATCCCTATGAGTACGGTAGTGTACGTATGGATGCAGACTATTAAACCCAGCGTATATCCCTATGAGTACGGTAGTGTACGTATGGATGCAGACTATTAAACCCAGCGTATATCCCTATGAGTAAGGTAGTGTACGTATGGATGCAGACTATTAAAACCAGCGTGTATCCCTATGAGTAAGGTAGTGTACGTATGGATGCAGACTATTAAAACCAGTGTATATCCCTATGAGTAAGGTAGTGTACGTATGGATGCAGACTATTAAAACCAGTGTATATCCCTATGAGTAAGGTAGTGTACGTGTGGGTGCAGACTATTAAACCCAGCGTATATCCCTATGAGTACGGTAGTGTACGTATGGATACAGACTATTAAAACCAGTGTATATCCCTATGACTACGGTTATGTACGTATGGATGCAGACTATCATTTCTGGCCATATTCGAGTAGCTGGGATACCCCTGGCTCATTGCATACTGAACAAATTCTACAAATAAACAACAAATTCTAAAAACATTTACAAATTCACTTTTTCTATGCAAAACTCAACATATCCGTAATTAATATGCAATGTGAAACAATTCTGCGCATTACCCACCTAATCAACCATATTGACTTTTCAATGGTATTCAATAGATGGATTTCATATATTTTTATACACTTGTAGACTTATGGTAACTTGAAAGTTGATTTGTTTTCCATTTATGCTACAATCTTTCATTTTTATTTTTTTCATTTACTTAAGTCGTGTTATTGTTACTTGAAGCAGTTTTACACGAGAATAAATTGTATCAGGCGTTTAACGTACAGGTTTGTTGGACTGAAAACAAATCTTCTGTAGATTAATCGGTACTTCTTAGTACTCAAAACAAAAGTATCTTGTGTTAAAGGGAGACAACTGTAAGAACATAATCATGACATTTAGAATAGCCGTCATTTTAACTCTCATTTTATGGCTGGTTTTCGTCTTATTGTACTTACAATTTCTTCTATATTTCAACTTTATGAGGGGGTCATCTCAATAGTGCAGATATGTAGAAGAAATGTAAAATAATGCTTGTGTAATAAGTGATCTTCAGGGTAAGTTAGCTTGACAGAAGTGCGCTAACACAGTGAGGTGATTTTACCATTTGAAATACTCTAAATAGTGAGCGGGATGGTTTTCATATTGCACTTTGGTTGAGTGGAGTCATGTCCTTTCAAAACATTGAACACGATTGTCTCAAAATAAACTAAATACCGCTATTAACACTGTAGATATAAAGTGACGATTTGTTACGTTTCTGTAAGTTCATGTTATAGTTCATTATTGATATGATCACACATGTCCAAATGCCTGCTGATTCTAAAGTAAACTTTTGGACGAGTAATAGTAGAGAATTATAAACAGTTAAACGCATTATGTTTACGTTAAAATTTGAACACAATGCGTATACGAAGTATTGAAATCACTTCATTCTTCCTGCATGTCATTTCAGGTAAGATTAAGTTCTCTATAATTTTACAGAATATTTTTAAATATTTAATCATATCATCCCAATTTTTATATTTATACTAACCAAAAATAGAAACGTCCAAAACTGCGCCCTCTCCATTAACATGCTCTTCTCTAGTTTTATTTCAGAATTCTCATTTTGTACAAAAAAAAATATGCTGAGGTTTCTACATTGTTTTACAAACGCTCAAGTTTTCAAGTTTCTAAATGTCACCACGATTGTAAATGAACATCGAGATTATTCGCAGGGATTAAATTACATTGTTACGATGATTATTAGTCTGAGGCAATAAACTTAAGATTCACATTAAAACATAAGATATGGACACATCCTGATGGACGATAACGACATTATCCACCGTCGTATTCGTTGGGCCTTAAATCAATTAAAAGACAGAGTCCAAATCCAATCCAATCCTAGGCCGAGGTAAATTGAAACAATATGAATATTGCATTTTGATATCTTTATATTCTAGTTGTTATCAAT
Source organism: Lutraria rhynchaena (assembly GCA_008271625.1). Classification (NCBI taxonomy): domain Eukaryota; kingdom Metazoa; phylum Mollusca; class Bivalvia; order Venerida; family Mactridae; genus Lutraria; species Lutraria rhynchaena. Next base: position 368,639 of record VIBL01000141.1, read on the forward strand.
ATGCAGTGTTTGTGAAAATATTTAACTAACTTTTCATTTACTAACAATATCAATATGTTTGTCATTGTTTCTACAAAACATAATTTTATGTAACATCTATTACGTAATTTATCAACAACATCCAATATGCTACAATGTTAGCTGCATACCAGACTAATTATTTCTGTTTTTTTTTACGTAATTTCTATCTTAATTAATTATACACAACAAGAAATGTTGAAGACTAGATAATACTGTTTATCCATTTATTTATATCTACAACCTCACCATATCTTTAGAATCCCGCTAACAGTTACATCCCACATTTTTATCGTGTCGCGCCTGTAACACGCCCCCATTTTTTGGTGGCCTTATCGACTATTTCATAATAAGGCCATTATTAAGATCACTTCGAGTTTCCCATCTTCTGATATGAAAGCTACAGACAACTATTTGTCTATATATTGGCGTAAACTATTAGTAGTTTATAAAACATTAGATAAATAGATGATTGGTTTGTTAATTATGTGTAGGAGAATGCATTATTAATTTAAAAAGTAAATATTGCACGGAAACAGACAATTTACACTTTTTATCCACCCATGTAATCAGAACAATGTTGTGAATTGTATATGAAATGTCTTCACGTATTTTGGATTTTATGTAAAATTCGATATCACTATATAACGTTAGCTGTCTAGCCAATTGTTATACAGTGCTTTGTTGGTGAGATTTAAATAAAAATCTTAACTTCAGAAGATAATAAATGGTGAGATTGATGGAATCGCGTTTAAATTAAATCCTTTTCGTCCGGCTTCCTGTATGAGGGACGTTTAAAAAGTAAAATCTCGATTACTTTATAAATAATGCTCTATAAAGGCAATGATGTCTTAAAACTACATACTTATTTTAGACCTTCTTTAAAACTAATTGTTTTACTCACACAATTTTATGAACTCTTGTAATTATTATGCGTATTTTTTTCAAATTTGTTGTCTTTATACAGAATGGCACAAATACATATCGAAATCATTGAATCAAGCCAGGGTTTTAAAAATCCCCCTTTCTCGAAACTGCATTTATCCACCAAACACATTCACTGAGGTGCAAAAAAATCTTATATTTACACTAAATCTATTTGAACTTTGTAACAAAAACGCTTTGTGTGTTTTAATCGTTCCTTGATCTTTCCGTCATTGAGTTTTGAATTAATGAATGTATCATGGACATTTTTATATTCCCTCAACTGTCGTTTATACTAAGTTTGGTACAAATATGCGAAACCACCCGAAGAAAACATGGCAACGGAATAATTCCCTCCCCAATTACCTCTATCTATGTTTACAGTTTGTTAAGAAATGAATTTCCTTTCTCATTTCCACATCAGTGACCCATGGACTTCTTCCGAAGCAAAAATTCCGTATCTAAATAAATGTAACAACTGATAGACAAATTACGCATTTACACAAAAATATTCATTTGCTTGGTGCTGATTACAGAAGATTTTCGCTAATCTTTTAATATAAAATATAATGGATCAAGTTTAAGAGAAATTGCGAGTAAAAAGTTGACTAAAGGAACTTAACACGCGCTTTGTAAATCATAGCTATCAATCCAACCATGAATTGCAGAACAATTTTTCGGCTTGTGTTTTGTGTAATAACTATTCCATATATCACGGGTAAGTAGACTTCTTTCTACTTTACATATCACATTTATTAAACGTTTTTTTTTCTTTTTCGAAACTCGAAGAATTGGACAATAAATAAGATATATCAATATAATTACGTATATACCGAAACACTCCGTAGGTTTTAAGTTAATGGCAGCTGCTGAATTCAGGTACGATCTGTTTCTTGGTCATGCCTACATCAAATCATTCTGTAAATAAACAATGGTTACGTATGTCATACGTATATCAGTTTTTATAATTATATTCTACAGTTGGTCAATTGAAAAATTCACATATCATAGTATACGCGTACTTATGAATCATATTGTCACGGAGAACTTGTTATATTTTGTTTTCAAATTCACACGATCGGTTTCGGGCTTAAAGTGGACACTTGATTCACAGCGCATAGATTTCATAATTAAGGGTGTCACTTCAAAGACCTGTCTTATATAGAATAGAGCCCACAAGTCAATGTTTGTTCTAAGATAAAGTGTTTAAAGTATACAAATCAAATCAATGCTGCGTGTATTCAGCCTTTATTTTTAACTGCTTGTACAAAGACCATAGAACAACTACTTTAGGATAATATTCTTTTTTTTTGTAAATAAACGACGGCACGATTTAATTATACTTATCAGAGTTCAGACACAGTTCTAAAACAATGTCCTTGTTTTTTCTTACGGCAAAGTATATACGTTGTTTTAAATATCAAAACATTGTAGTAGCACCAGCTATTGTGGAATAAATCATAATTGCCATTTCAGTCTTGACACACATGCAAAAACAATTATTCTAATTAGGTACATAGGATTAATTTCAAACAACTATTTTATCGGGAGGGCGGACTGTTACGCCCATTTGTTTACTTTCGTCATACAGACATGCACTTTCTCACTCTAGCATTCTGTTTTACCGTCCAGCTTCCGTCACTTCCTTCAACGTTTCGGATAATAATGACTGTTCGTAAAAATGGAATTCTCTCTGAACCTTACACGATCTAATGCGGCGAAATTCTCCCATGGATCCGTGTCGTACAATTAACCGTGTAACAAATTCTCTTATACCTCGTATGCGACATTGCCGGACAGGAGGCTGTTATTATTGACCCATTTGTTTGATGTGACCTTTGTCACTGTAATGAGAACTCCTCGTGTTATGACTTAAAATTTGCATAACCCGCGAGCCTGACATTGTTCCGTGATTTTATCTTGCTTGAGTTCTGGATTCAAATGTTCACAACCCTGTTGTCGGTTCGTATGATATCAACAACATTCTTGCGACTGTTACAGAAACCAACATACAACCAATAGATCATAATCATTCTAATGAAAACAAATCACGTGACCGACCATTAACTACATAAGAAATCTCATAATGGAATTTAGGTTGGAAACTATACATCTGTAGAATTAAACATGTCGAACAGGAATTTATATCTCCAAGTTTGATATAGGAACCGATTTTCCTGACAATTCGGAAACCATCAGATATTGAAGAAAGTAGATAGACACGCGATTTTGTCATCAGATAATCAAAACATTGAAATTCTTCTTCTCGTTGTTTACACTCTCATTCGTTCCGCTTCCCATATGTAACACAATGCATCTTAATGAAGCTGTGTGAATCTAACAAGGCACACGTCTAGTATTTAAATGTATATTTGACTTTGTTTACCCGGGTACTTTCCAATACCATGCAAAGTTTGGCAATGCGTTCCAGCGTCATTGCAAATGTGATTATATTAACCGATTACAAAGATTTTGCAATGTTCTCGGATGTATCCTTGAAAATGTCATGAAGGGGATTATGCAGTCAATGAGAAGCCTGTCGGATCCACCTAAAATATGTTAGTTTGAATCTCAATTTTCACGAGATTTAGAAAATACCGGCCAACATTGAATGCGGCTTGATAATACAATTATGTTTTTCTAATTTGCTTTCAACTAAATGTGTTTGAACGAAACAAAATATCATGAGGTGGAATTCTACACTCCAGTCCACACACCACATACATGTAGTGAAGCAAAGTGCCGATAGCAGCTTAACGGGTTCTAAGTCAGATAATATGACAATTATTTTAAAATTCTATCAAACAGGGATTCGAACTTAGAGCCAACGTGTCATCGCACTACGCTTGGATCACAATTCCTCCGACACTAAGCTAAGCAGTACGCACCTGCTTGTGTACAATGTACTTTTTGTCGAAATTAGTCGTATAAATACAAATCTAGGGCGTTTATTAACCTCAGAGTAGTACATATTTTTATCAAAGATTAGTTGTGAAGGTTCAAAGTTTTTCCATCTTTGGCGAATTTTTTATACATTTGCGTCGGCTCAATTTCAAAGCTTTTAAGACACTTGAAAATATACCAGTTGAAATGTAAATTGTTTGTTTTTGTAGAAATTGTCGTCGAGGGATAAGGGAAAAACACATTAATTTGACGCTCTATTACTCGTTAAGGCAATTCAAATTGGGCGTTTTTATGACCTTATGACGAGTTGTCTTCTTGTTTGTCTGAATTTGGATGTTTCTTTCTAACTCTCGGTTCATAATCGACATAATTGGAAAATAATTCAAGTTCTTTCATATTGGATTATGTAATTCAGGACGCGGTTGCAATCACAATATTAAGAGAAATTTGATATGAATTGCAGACTGTAAAAATGTGAGAATAGTCATTTAGAGGCTAAATGACCTTTTAATTTAGTAGGCTTTGTTTAACTGCAGCATAGTTTAACGCACCAATATTTAATATACTATAGTATTTATGATACTCAGTCTGGGGAATTTTAAATCCTGAGCAGTCGTTACTTATTAATATGTATTTAAGACAACGTAATATATGACAATGTAAATTGATACAAAGGTAGAATTAAAACTTAGAATATTTTTGTCGTAATTTTTTTTTATATGAGAAAAGGCAAAAATCATACAATAACCGAGCGGCATTCCCGCATTGTATAAAACAATCTAAAAGGGAAATAACGAAATTGAATCTACTAAATCAATTACTCAGGCAGATAAAATGCTAATGGTTAATCATAAATAACACAATTTAAATATCCGGAAAAATCGGTTTGTAAATAAATTTTGTCCTCAAGAATTGCACTTTGGGGAATTCTATATGACATTTTGATTTTAGCTTGACGTTGACTGTTATCGACGGTAAGAAGGCATTGATAAACTGATATAACTTGTGTGTACATTTTCATTGAATTCCGACGTTGGTATGAGGATTGTACAAAACATGGGAGAGTTTATCATATTATTCTATTTAAATAAAAAATTCCTGCAAAGTAATGGTTGACCAAAGTTGATACATGGTACTTAAGAGTACGCAAACTTCATGATTAAAATGTTAAGTACCGGTCAAACACTGCCATCAAGTTGACAGATGTTTAGATTTAAAAGTCACACGAAAACTATAGATGTAATTCTGAGCATTTTGTTCCCATAAGACTCTGGTTTCCTTTGATGTGTGTCTCTGAAACATCCTGTCATATGGCTTTGTCAGATTTTAACATAAAAAAGTTATCCATTGCTTTGCAATTGTACGAGTAATTTCCTACAACAGTGTAATTAACGGTCCATTATACAGGGATGGTTCCTAAAAGTGATGGAAACAGATGCCATTAGCCAGAATAATTTCAATACAAATTGCAGTAACAGTAGCAATTAAACAGCATAGATACCAGAGTGTGCAGATAAAACATTAGTAAAAGCAATAATAACACCAAGCACGGTAGAGAAAATTGTTATGAGTTTAGAAGAGACTTTTTAAATGGCAGTATAATAGAAATTAAGTTGAAATAGTAGAAAATATAGCTGAAGTAGCACAACTAGATATTGTAACTGCAGCTGAAACAGCAGCAGTAGCAGCAGCACCAGCAATGAAATATGCGTCAGTAAAAACAGAATGAATATAACCAGCAAGAAAACAACATCAGTAGCCGAATAAGAAGTAACAGCAATTTAATTTACCAGTAATATCATGACTGTACTGCATGTATGCAGAAAGCCTCTGTCTATTGTATGCATGGTGTTATATTACTGACGGCACAAATGATATTCAAATTAACTTCGCCCCCAGCTACAAGTTTATGGAAACCTTGTCTATTTCTTTTTGTTCCCAGGGTTCAAATGTTATCGATGTTCCTACTCTCCACAGACAGAAGGGAGTCGGAGGGAATGTATAGAAAAACCGGAAGCACTCGGTATGAGTTCGCATTTGGAATGTAATTCAACTAGTTATTGCGTTCTACAGGAAATGTACAATATACGTAAGTAGACCACTTATCTTGACCGCGCCGTTGAAATTCAGTCACAAATAACGTGGTTGCTTAGAACGAAGGACGCAGATTGTCCATCGTAGATTTTTAGGCATAATAATTATTTAAAAATATTTTAATGCGAATTTCAACGTGAGTCACGATAAGTAGTAGATTTTAGACTGTGATATATTTTGAAATACTTTATCAAATGATATCGCATGAAAGTAAGCTTAAGTATAAGGAATGTCAAGGAATGAAAACCTTCCATGATTCGTTATGTTGAAAGAATCCGATCTCAGTGAATGAGAAATTCAAGTAAGGATCTACTGAACACCTACCTGCTCATACGCAACATACAAGATTATAATACTAATTAGAGGCAGCTAAATCTTCTGTTTGAAAGAGGTTGACGAGTTGGACTTCATTTATAACATTATGATCCAAAAAAATATTTTCAGTCTGTCAACATTGAGTCATTGTCACTTAGTGCCTCTCTATAGGTTCTTGTTCGTATCGGATACTACGTCTTTACACGTCTACAGTAACTATGCATATTCACAACAAACAAACCTACATTTTCTGATAATATCAATCACTGTTCATGAGTGCTGAGATTTTTTCTAAGATTCTGATATCCTTGACAAAGATTCTGCTAGTTAAAACTACGCGTTGTTGTAACAACTTTGTTACTGTTGTCTACAAAACACGACCAACAAGAATAAAATAATCGTTTAAAAGATTGTTGAACGCATTGCCAAATAACGTATCCTACGAAATATTCATGATTAAACACGTGTCACATTATCAGTGGATATGCATTCGATAAAAACACACATAGTTCTATTAATCATTCGCGGATCCACTACAAAATATTGTTTTTCACTTTTATTAGCACGACAAAGTATATATCATTTATGTGAAGCTCACAGTACATGTACAACATGTACATGATATTCTATATTGTTCAAAACATGTGACGAAATACATGTACATGTGTGATGTATTATTAATAATGAAATGCCGTTCGTGTTGTATACAGTGATCTCCAAATACAACAATTTCGATATTGACTTATGATAGATAATCGTGTGGGTGTGATCGATGGACAGATATATCATTTGCCTTCGTCAAAAAATCCAACTCAACATTGATATATTTATTCTAAATGATATACATACATGGCTGAATCTTGAACCGGTGAAATCTTTCATGTATTAGATACTGGAACGATACGTGTACACAGTTATATCAACAAATGACCTGTTGACAAACGTTATGTGTTGAACATTAACTAATTCTTACAAAGCATCTGATATTCCCCAAAGCAAAGAGTGTGCAGTTATGTGGTTTTAATATTGAACAAACATGGGATTTGTCATGATACAGCCCAGCCTAATTGTGAGACAAACTCTAAATATGGCGTTTTACTTGCATACATTTGATAAAATTGTGCGATGTTTTTGACGATATATCCAGTGCACATAACTGGAGAAAAATAGACGAAGTTAATTTCTAAATAAGGATCAACATTGAATTCTCTTCCTTTACATTTTGCTGTTGAATTCCTTCCATTGTGCCAGGAAACAAATATTATCCACACTTCGTTGGCAGCATTAAATTATATTTGAACTACATACAGTAAATCTCACCCAGTGACTATTTCAAGATTACGATAATCCATTACATTGACCATTGTGTTTTACTTGATGGTAAGGCCACCTTAATATTGAAAATTATATAATAATCGCATCAAACTTGGGCTTAAAATCAATATTTTACTGCAAATCGTTTCATCTTTTCTTTTTTGCCAGAGGAGAAGAAAGTGACGTCATACTTCCGGTCGTGTTCCGGAAACACCTGGGGTAATGAATGCAGCAAGGACTACACACATGTATCTTGTCGAGCTTCATGTCGCGGAAACTACTGCAATGAAAATGATGTTGGAAAGCGTTACGAAGCTTATCTTAGGGCGCACAAAAATGACGTGTTTGGCGCTGCAAGTGTTAACACAACAAACATTTTGCTGTTGTTGTTTTTATGTTGGATAAATGTGTTACTAAGCAATCGTGTTTTTCAAAGTGACATTTTGTAATGTTTTGATATAATAATCATTACTTCTTTTGTTTTGGATTCATGCTTTATTTGATCGACAAAACAACTAAACATTCAGTGGAATCTCAATAATTTAGACCCTCGTAATCCAAAACCCACCTCAACCCAGACAGATTTGTCAATATCAATTTTATTTAACATCTTTCATATAAAATCTTAGTACTTTTTGTCTTAAATAAACGTTTCAAATCCGGAAAGCCTTGTTATCTGGACGATGCCCCGAAATTATCCGGATAAAAGAGGTTCCACTGTATGTGTACATTCGAAAGATTTGAACAAAAACTTTATTGAAAAACAGTAGAGTCTTTTCAACAGTATGTATCACATAACTGTATGCTTATTAGTTTATATCTACCAATTAATAGCCGATATAATGGATTTATTAATGTCTGTTTTAATATTCATAATCATTCATGTATTTTTAAAAAAGAATATATCATTGTTTGATAATTTGTTTCCATTCCTCATTATTCACTCGTTTGTTTTCAAATATTTTTATTCAGTCACAATTTCTAATATTATGTACTTTTAAACGTAATAAGGTATGGAATCGTTTTGGGAAGTATTTAGCACCTAGCGATATTGAGATGGTGATACAGACGTAAACTCATCATTAAAACTATTTAACGGCAAATACAAAATGCTTACATAGTAAAGACCACTTCTTTATAATGACTATTTCTTTATAATGACTATTTCTTTATAATGACCACTTCTTTGTAATGACCATTTCTTTATAATGACTATTTCTTTATAACAACCACTTCTTTGTAATGACCACATCTTTATAACAGCCACTTCTTTATAATTACCACTTTTTATAATGACCACTTCTTTGTAATGACCATTTCTTTATAACGACCAATTCTTTATAATTACCACTTCACTGTAATGATCACTTCTTTATAATTACCACTTCACTGTAATGACCACTTCTTTATAATGACCACTTCTTTTCGGACAGGTTTACAATATGATCTTTATTTTATATAATAAGACCAGCTCAATATCACCATCGTTGTTTTTTGGTAGTCGTAATATTGACTTTGTGCATAATATCAACTACATTTTTCTTAAAATATTCATATGTTATTTTAGACATTATCAAAAATTTACAAACATTAATTTATTTAAAAAAAATAAAACTCTTTTAAGGACAAAAGAAAGATATTTATTAAGTAAATAAAATACAAATATTGTTTGGGAAGTTTGATAAATTCTGAGTGGTTTTGTTCAATTATTATCAATAATATCGCGTACACAATTTTAGATTTTATTTACAAGTGTTTAATTCCAATATCTTAAATCATACAGATAAATATAATTCAAATATTTTATTAGCATCTTAGTTTTTGATGTTTGTATCTTCCAGCTGAACCTCTGTTAGGATAAAATCATTGGTAGAATTTTGACATTCGCAGACCTAATCAATACAGCAAACGGTCCATTACAAATCACAACAAACTTCATTCAAAATCATTGGCTTCAGTCCAAAACATGATCGTCTTTTCAGGCATGATTTAAAGACTTTTTGTGTTTTTGTGTGCATGATAGACTATGATAATATTTTGCGCATATCAGACTTTCATGAAATGATGTAATGCCAACTTATCAATAAACCCGGCGAATCATTTGGCACATATTCAGTAGATGTATTATGTAGAAGTGCTTAAGAAAGCTTTTTTACTGCTGTATCGATCTGCTTCTCGTGTAACAACCAGGAGAGGAATCTAAATAACCATTTTAGGGAAACAAGAAACCTTGTTAGATGAGAGATTAGACGTAATTGATACATGGGGCAAAATACATCATAGGTAAGGCTTAACTATTTTTTTCATTTCTTATTTAGCACAATTTGAATCACCGCGTCTCAAAATCATTTTAATTTCGCATATTCCTGGCCATATATATTAACAAAAGCTGAACACATGAAATATATGCCAAAACTACGCCAAACTCTTTTCGTATTAAGTCCATTGATCAACAATATGCTTTTGATAGACATTCACTCATAAATGAACCACAGCAACTTCATGCCAAAATGATGATCATCGACAATTTGTTCCTCCAAAGCTATTGTATCATCAACATCTGAAACTATACAAGCAGTAGCCACAGCAGCAGTTACAACAACATATTGATAGTGTAAATACTGCATTATTATAGTATTAACCTTTCTGGTAGTTGTAAAAACAAATGAACTAAAAACCTTTTAAACATTTTGATAATTATATGCTTGATCATTTAAATGCGTTTTAATCGAATCACAAAATTTGCTACATTTTACTTCATCTAAACATTCCTTCTCATTACCGTAGTCAATATCATGATGTTAAGTTCCCGTAATAATATACATATTAAAATCAAGAGCATTTTCTTCTTAAAATACAAAATTTGCTTGTTACCTCAATCAGTTCAGATGCAATGTTGTAACATGATTACATGTAGTGCCACATCCTGACAATAATGTATGAACAATTAATAGGTAAAGTTTGAACTTTATGTATAGATTAACCTCTTTGAGGGCATGCGTTTTTTCATCAGAATTTTTTGCTAAACGTCGGTTTAAATCTAATGGAACCAATTATGTATTTATTTACTGGTTTGATCAGCACTAACCCTGATTTAGACTTAATAGAGAATTCATAAACGACTAGAAAGTTGTCTGACGAATATAATATATGTTCCGGCAGCATTTATGCAATATCACCCATTTTTGTTCATAACTGATGAAAAACTGATCGACCACGTACAAAATTAGCTTCGTTCAGTTTTTGACAGAATAACATTTATAAAACGATCGTTACACTTTGCCTTTTATCCACGTCATGTGAAATTTTTTTTTTCAAATTTTAAAAAATGGACCTTAGTGACTAAAATTGTCAGGCCACAGTTTGGAAACGTGTCTTCTGTGGTGAAAGGTACAATACTCTGTCCTGGCAAATTATCTAATTTTACAAAATCTTTAAGTGTGCAACTATTGGTGAATGGGATAATTGAGAAAGCAATGACTTTATACCTATTGTCCTGTGTTATAAGTTAGCTTTCATCCGACTGAAACGTTACTGTTTAGACAATCAAATTGTATATATTCGCGATTTATTATCTCATGATCAAAAATGTCCATGAACAAAGCTATGTGATTAGTTTCTAATTATTAATATGTGTCAAAATATTAAATGAACATGACTGATATAAAAATCGAAACTATTCGTATCATCATATTCAGATTCTCAAATATCCTCAGGGCCCAATATGTAACGAATTTGGCTTAATACAAGGATATTTCTCAAGTATAACTGTTCTTCTCAAATTTAGATTGACCACTAATCGTTTCAGAAAACACATTTTATGATTTATTGGCGCGGAAAGTGTCCATTTATCGGAAATAACCACCTTATTTGGCAGAAATCTCCGGGCATTACGAAATAGCATGATTATCGGGACCTGGGATTGATTATGATCGCAGTAAACGCTGGCTTCTTAAACCAATATTGAAAAGAACGGTTGTTAAGCACACACGAATTATAAAAGCAAAGAGAGTAGTTGGGAATTGAAGCAAGAGACATCAGGAGCGCGGTGTGGGATTTCAAAATAATACTAATTTAAATAAAACGTCTTTGATTTAAAAAGGAACTATACATTCAACTATGCATTACCTTCTTACTGTTCTGTGTCTCCTGGCTGCATGTGCGGCATCACACGCCTGGTATAATCGTTTTGATAATGCTGTTTACGGAGGATGGGCACCAGACAGAAGAAGCATAAGCGGGGTAAGAGATTAACGTCAATTTTGTTTTATTGAACATATTTCACATATAATTTCTTTTCTGAATGTCTTCAAATGCGTTCAATTACGATTTCATTATTATTATTTTTATTATTGTTATTATTATGGCGATAACCACTCAAACCCAGGTATGTACGCTTAAAGTTAGATAAATCTCAGCGGGCGATATGTAATTTGTCTACTAAATGCTGCGCATGTAACGATGAAACTCGTCTCCAAATTCAGATTAATGGTCTCAGCCCCGAAGGATTTGGTCAAATAGACAAACTGCTAATGTATCGAAATCTGATGAATTAAATGTATTGTTACTGAGTATTTTCGTGGAGGGCGTTTTTTATTCTTGATAATGATACAGAAAACTTGTACACAAGATGATTTATTGTATATTGATACAGGTAGACAGTGTCTATAAAAATCTGTATGCTATTAAACAAAACATCCAAAAATACGACTGTAAAGATATCCGCTCGTATTCAAAACGCTATTAGTATACACATGTACTTATTTGACCATGAATGTTTCTTTTTTTCTTTGCAAACAATTTTATGATCCAAATGTTCTACCATATATTTGTCAATTAAACGTACAAATTAACGAGGTATGCGTTACAATTAAAATCCTGGTAGATTTGTCTTTTGTACTACTTTGTCACGTAATATATATCAACAGTATGAAAATTTTTCTCTTTTATCAAATGTCCAATGTCCGGTTAGCTCCACGTACGAATTTTTGAATTTCTATTGTCCGATATTTTGCTTACTTCGCACAACCAAATAAACAGTTTAGCCTAATTTTTTTACGTTATGTCTAATAACGATATAATATTTTTCTTATCTTATAACTATTTGAAGTTTTGTGCGGGTTTAGGCATCTAACCAGATATCCAGTTGTACAAAACGTTTGTGGTAATTATAACACGGTCCCAAATATGCAGTAGTTTAAAGGGTCTTAGCAACTTTTTGATTTTTTTTAATTAATGGAATGTCCTAAATATATATTTATTACAAAAATGGGTAATCAAGGTGCATCAAACGTAAAGTCTGAATTCTGTGTTTTTCTTACAATGACACTTTCGTCGGTTTTAGGATGTAAAAAGATAGATCTATACAACATTACAAACCATTTCAAACAAAGTTTCAACTATAATTACCACTTTTTAATTACAATAAAACCATTAAAGTGGTATTTGTACGCTTATATTTTTATAAATTTCTTATGTCAATTCTACGGACCTTTTAAGCCAAAATGACCCTTTGTTACATAGTTAGTTTTAGAGTCCTATCCGCATTCGCATATTTTTTCTGTTACATGGTCAGCAAAATCAAATCTTTGGTTTACCTTTATTCACTTCGTAAGAAATCTGGATCATTTACAGTAGTCATAGTTTTTTTTGTGAAAGTGGCTGACATAGCTTTGTTTATATCATAAATATTGTCGTACCTTTTCAAAGACCTTTCCGGAAACGAGGTTTGATTTCCTGAATTTAGTTTGCATTCAAATGTAATTATCTCTCTTCTCTGAGAATTCAAAATCGGCGATTTCAATAAAATTTACAAATGTGCATTTGAGGTAAAACACATGTCTTTGATAAAAAAAATCGCAAAAGTACGCACAAATTGTTCTTTTATTGTTTTCCACTGTGCATAAAACGTTCATTTGTCCTCAATGAATAACCGTGTGTGTTTCATATTTATGTGACATAAGTCCTCCTTTCTAATAAATCTTTGTAACCAACATCGATCTATCGCGTAAGATCTTTTTTATCATTCCATAAATCATGCCATGAAAGGAAATTAAACTGTCCATTCACTTGTCTGATACTTGATGGTTCAGATAGAGCGAAATATACAGACATGAGCAAACACTCCATAGATGTAAAATAAGAGATAAGAAAATGATTCCTGAATAAAAAACGCATTCAAAAATACTACCAAAATCCAACAACCCCGAACCCGCCAACCCAAAACAGACTCAAACATAGAATGGAATTAAATAACTAATAAATTGAGCCATCGTTTAGAAAAAATATCAAAAACTCATCATTAAAGTATGTAGTATGTAAAATGATTATATCACTAAAATGTTTAAGTTGCAGATAGTGTTCTTGTAAATACTGATAAATTCAGTGGTAAAAATGATTCCAAACTAGTATGTGTTTCAATACGAACCATTAATAGGTGTGTTTATTTATTTTTTGGAACCATATTTAATCACACAAAGCATAGCATAAGGCAAAAGATTTGTTTTCATGATTTTTTTCATCTTCGTACTTGTTGAAGTTAACCATGGGATTTTACTCAGCTAATTGCGTGGTCTACAATCAATTATACATGGTATCCACTTGTTTAGTTTATGCAACGTGGGTTAGCAATTTTAACCCTGGGCGCGGTGTAGGTTTTTGTGATTATTTGAGTGGAAACATTTCGTCAGAGGCCATTCGTCCATCTCCGCTAATTCGAGTGATTCATAGGGAGAAATGACCAGCCTGAGGAAAATGCTGGCTACTGGAATACAAACTCATCGAAACATGCATAAAACCCGAAAATTACAAAAACTATCCATTTATATACACCTTGCACTTGGACAATAAATCTTGATTGATTTATTCTAGGTGAAGAAGTAAAACTTTTGCAGCCTTAGCTTTGAAGTTTGTATTATGGAATATGTGGTTTCCTGGAAAGTTAATCTGACACTTGTACATTCGTAAATATAATGAAGGTCTACTTGTGTACGTGTTTCGACGTATTATTTAAAAACACATCGCGTTATGTCAGAATTTTCCATTAAAACACAAATAGCTAACTCTCGCATTATACATTACTTCTTCAGTTGCACACGAGCAATTTGATAGTAAGAGTATATGATCGGTGTATCATTAATATTATATCATTTATATATCCTTGGAGAAATTTAAAACGCCTTCACAGCATGTTGTAATGTTATACTGTCCCAAACCCTGGAGCATGTGATAAAAACCTAGAACCTTTCAGTATATATTTTATGAAGTATAGTGTTAGAACACAACGTATTGAAATCAAAAGATTCCCCAGTCGATGTATGTTTTTTCTGGAGTTTAACGTCACACCAACAGCCAGGGTCATTTAGCGACATTTCCAGCATTAGCGTTGGAGGAAGACTCCACATGTACGCTTGGTCTCGGATGAAATTCGAAGTCACAACAGTTTGCACCAGTGTTTACTAGTCAGAGAAAAAGTAAACATGCAATAATGTATTGCAGCCTTAGGATGTAAGGTGATCATCTAATTTCATAAAAAGCCAAACACAGTGATTTTATTTCAGAATATGAAACTTTGACCAAAACATATAATGATATCAATCAATCGGTGATCCATTGTCTGATTCTTTGCAAACCAATTTAAATCGGTTCTTAGCATTTTAAAACGTGAAGATTTTTAATGACAGTACATGAATGTTTTCAATAATTAAAAGAATGAACTTCTTTATTAGGCACAATTAGATGCACCTTAATCTCCTTCATATAAGGGTATAATTACATTCCATCTATAACAGGGTATTTCGTAATTATGGCGCATCGAAGTTTTATGTATTCAATTTAGTTCTTGTGGCAAAATTTAGACTCTCAAATAAGACCAATATAGTCTGAGATTATATCTCGTTTTAAAGGAAGTTTTAGTTGTGTCTTTTTGTAGTAGAACTAATAGTTCTTGTGTCAAGGCAATTAAGCTATTATCACAAAGATATACTTAACAAAAAGTATGACTGAAACCCGCGCATAGCGATTCTGACACACACACCATCTAGGCTAAAGACACACAAGCTAATTCTGTTATACAAACTGAAGGTGAAACACGCTACAACAACCTTTCAGGAATCGCATCAACCAGTATTAACTACCGTATAACAAGTTTTGTTTGAACAAACAATCACAAAGCAGGGATTGTAACTTATTTCTGATTGCCTGTTTTACTCGTTTATAAATAAAAATCTCTATTTGTTATGTGTTATTAAACTTATAACTTGTATATACCTGTGTACCAAATCGACAATATTGTACGAACAATAGCTAGTGCACATATAAACCCTACCTCATCTACCCCCTAACCCTAACCCAAGAGCTTAATATTAAACTTGTTTTCCAAAAACATGAAAGTGTCATATCAGCGCTGCATCAATAAATTGATCACATCTGCATTAATTACTGTTTAAACTGAACATTGAATGTTTTCGTAACTGCTTAAGTTAATATGATGAGATATATTATCAAACTTGTTATAACCTGTTGTCGTATTTCTATAAGAAGATGCAACATTTTGATGGAGAAACAGGGTGCAGTACAATGCAAAAAGCACATATGCATGAAATACATGTATTTAAAAATAGGTTGTATGTTGCCAAGAGATGTCCTCATGGTGCCTTTAATGGTTTTCATGTGGATGGCGTAGTATTATTGTATTCCGAAAAAGGGCAAATAGATAAAGTCTTGAAGAACGAAGTCAGCAGCAAAAGTCCAAGTTTGATAATATTGCGCCAGTCATTGCAAGTCTAATGTGGCACTTCTCGGGAAATTTTCTCCATTTTTCTTCACCTTTAAAAAATGTATTCCACGTCAGTGTGAGATAAGGTCTCATAATTTACACTTATCGCCCGGATAAACTATTCTTCACATTACGCTTTAGAAATCTTGCTGTTCTGAAGAATGCGTTGTGCACAAATTAATGCAATCAACTTTAAAAGATGTGTTGGGATTTCATCTTGTTCAGTATAAGAATGATCATGATATTGTCGAAAAACAACTAAATTATTGTATAATTGATTTGGAGCAGAAATTCCCGTTCGTGCATGAAGATGTTCAATAATGTCTTATACCAGTGTAATGGAAATATCTGTGAAGCAAGATGAAGATTCTGGTGTAGTGGAAAATGCTCGGCGATTGCTGAAAAAAAGCTCTTAAATATCCATCAATATTATTTAAGAATTATAGAAAATCACACAACCCTACATTGCTAACAATGATCACGAAGTTCTAATCGAGGAACTAATAAATAATGCTGATAATGTCTATAGCATTATATTTAACAAAATTGTAACTTTAAACTCTTTTAAAATCAAGTCGGTAAGTTGAATGAGTAAAATCGTGGAATTCTTTTCCGAGACTGGATTGGTTCCTGATTGCATCACGTGCAAGTAAGCTTGATCTAGTCCGAAATAACTTATCCATGGCTCTATAGCATTAATACATTATTAAAAATCGTCATTTTGAATGAAGGACAACAATAAATTGAATTCAGTTAAATGATTACGTTCCTTAATGTTCACAACCTGTTTACAGGTATACGTGGAATTGGAAGTGTTTGTTTGTCTCGGCACTTGACCTAATATATCACACTTAAATGTATCTGTTTCCTCACGATAAGACTAGAAATTGATAGCATTAATGAATTGATAGAGTGATACTTGCTTCACGCACAAGTGATTCATCCATTTCATACGATACAATTTATTCATGTACGGTTGTAATTAGATCTGTAGAACAACTAGCCAGTGAAATCTGACTATCGGTATGTTAGTCATTATTTGATTTGATGACCGATAAGATTTTCGAGGACACACCAATAACCATGCACTGGAACTTCTTTGCCAGTTGTTGAATATTTAGCATGGCAAAACTGGCATTCACTTCATACGCTCATATCATGACATCAGACCAAAAGTGTCTTGAAGTATCAGAGCTCCAAGAATATTCTTCAAAATAAATGGCTGGTATCCAAAAAGGTTCAGACCCTCATGGATTAGGCAATAAAGATGATGTCTTCATCAAAATCAGCTGTTGCTTAAGTAATCAATGAATTATATGTAACTATACCATACATATAAC
The DNA here is from genome assembly GCA_008271625.1 of Lutraria rhynchaena. Classification (NCBI taxonomy): domain Eukaryota; kingdom Metazoa; phylum Mollusca; class Bivalvia; order Venerida; family Mactridae; genus Lutraria; species Lutraria rhynchaena. The sequence goes on from VIBL01000141.1 coordinate 386,324, forward strand.
TTGAACCGATTCAGACAGATGATTGTAGACCACGCAATTAGGAGCTCAGTCAAATGAACTGTTATTATATTTTTGTCCAATCAGATAAGCAAACAAGACATTGTTGCCATTAAAATTGCCGCATTCAATAGTTAATATAAAACGTACATGAACTTGTATTTATGTAGTAGTTATGTAATTAAGTATTTCATATTTTATTTACAACCAATTAAGGCAATATTTGTAAAATGATGTTCACACGCGCTTATTATGGAGCACATTGAATGATTCATGTAATTAACAATCGATTAATGCAATTGTTAGGATGAGATGGATTAAACTTTTTTAATTCAATTAATTATTTATCAAATTGACTCTACAAAAGCGCATTGACAAAGCACATTTATTCAGAATATTTGATAATCTAATCCATTTCAACGTATGATTAGTGTTTACTAATTGGTGAGAATTCTTCAGATGGCCTAGACTAAATTAAATTAAACTCAATGAATGTTACAAAGGCAAGTATTGCCACTAGTCATTACATTGTATATCAAACACAGATACACACGCAAATACTGATTTGAATCATCCGGTAATCTGTATAACGATTGTTCATACTTCTCCGTGACACATTATTCACGTAAACCGTTTTCTATAATTCGTTAGAGAAACCTTTTTCATTTAGCCCAAATCGACCCAAAGACACGGAAGACTTCAAAGAAATTGGACGCTCTGTTCCGAGTCTAAATAATAAATAACGTTTGTCATGTGCAAAATCATGACCGTCATGTCAAGATCAAGTTCTTAAAGTAGGAAAATAACAGAGAGTAACATTAAGTCTTGTGTCAGGTAAACATGGGTGTAGTGAATGAGAGACATTTTAGTATGATCTTAGAAATAAACATCAAAGTCACGAAATTTCTGTTTTATGAATTTAATGATTAATATTCTCGAGATTTGAGGCACAAATTGATTCTATTGAATGAATGTTAAATGTTTCCAAATAGACATTGGATACGCAGTCATATGCGTTCTTGCTGAAAATGTTTACACATGCCTACCTTTCGAATTACAATTCGAGTGAAAAATCTAGCCCGCAGAGCTCATTGTGTAGAGTGTTAGGTCCACGAACCTCTGGGTGGTCAGTTCGAACCATGGATGCGGTTCATGTTGCCCGGTTGAAGACACTGCATCGCTAAAGATGTCGTGACAACATACGAATTAGGTCAGTACACTGTACTGATACATAAATCAGGAAAAACGGTTAAGACTAGCTGTATGTCAGTATATAAATGAATGATGTCAGTACAGATACATAAATCAGGAAAAACGGTTAAGACTAGCTGTATGTCAGTATATAAATGAATGATGTCAGTACAGATACATAAATCAGGAAAAACTGTTAAAACTAGCTATCTGTCAGTATATAACTGACATTCAAGTGAATATTTAGTGAAATGAAGTAAAATGTTACATATATATCACAATACATTACATATTATGATTATATTACATGTATGGATGAAATCACTTGATTGCGTACATACTGAGAATACAAACAAGTAGAATTGAAGATATTATTGATAAATTCTAACGTAAGTATTCAAGTCCGGCATTCACTAATCCCTTTTATTTGTTCAATGGAAATAATATTCATTCCTTAACAACAGGCGCTATTTATCTCATTATATAAGAGTATCGGTCAACATTATCAACATAATGGAAGCCGATGTCACACAATGATCTGTTGATGTATCATTTATTTCTCATGTGGGATGCAAATGATAGTGTTTAGAGCCTCATGTACGTATGGTATTGTCATTAAAGCCATTTGTTGATACGTTTTAATGACATGATGTCTTAGATAAATACATTCTGCCAAAGCGTCCGATAAGAATTTCTATAAAAAATGTTACATTAATGATCAGTTAAGCGAATATAACGTGTATATAATATGTGTTTATACAATTCTTGAATGGATTTGGACAATCAAATCATGGTTCTAACGACACGTTGTGTGCTGTCAGTTTTGTTAATGGTAAAGGGTCCGGTTCATTTATATCTCTTAGCTTAGAAAGCAATTTTTAGATTTAAACATCCTGCTACCCCTTCTTCGAAATAAAGTGTTTCACCCAGTTCATTGTTTTAGAAACACTTCTATTATTTAAAAGGAAGACAAGCACATCTGTATCATATTCCATCCATACTCCCGAAAATGAAAACATGAAGAATCAATTTGATTATCAGCCGTATGGTTGAAAAATATTTTTAAAACATTCGACACAAACTACGGTTGTTGGAGATTAAATGGTCGAATAGTGCGCTTTAGGTTTAAAGACAGGTTTTAGAAAATGTTTTTTTTTCAGTGCTTATTTTTTCTTTAGACTGTCGAAGTTTGTTTCACAATTTTTATTTTTAAATAACAAATGTTTGATTGTTTTTATCTCTGCTCTATATATCGATGAAGTGTATTACAACGTGTCGATGTAGCTTACACGTTGTTAAAACTGACACAGGGGTGAAATACTCAGAATGTCGCTAATATAACACTTCAGTAAGATTACTTCAGTCAATCTTTACATGGACAACTCAAATGTTTCTTCATAATTACGAGTACTGAGTTTTAAATGAATTATATGCACTTAATTTATTTGCTTAGCATGAAGAAACTGCTCGTTGTAAAGATGAAATCCCTGGTGCGAGAACAAACAGGACGATGGTTGAGTTTGGCCGTGACGATAGCTGCATCAAAGTCTGAATAGTTGAGTTCAAATGATTTCCAAAGCATTCAGAGTTAGAATAATAATTAATGTTATAATGCCTGTGTATCACATTTCAGGATGTTAAAGAGGACGATTAAATGAATACTGGTTTTGTTGAAAAACAAATGTTACTTAAAGTCGTACATTAGCCCGCTACTCTGCTTGATCGATAGATCAACAGCACTTAAAATCCTTTTTTTATTATACATAATAATAAGTAAGTACTTGTAATCATTTTATTATTATATATAATAATAAGTTTGCACTTATAATCCTTTTATTATTATACATAATAATAAGTAAATACCTATAATCATTTTATTATTATATATTATAATAAGTTAGCACTTATAATCCTCACTTATATTGAAATCGAGTGAAAAGCCCGTCCGCTTATTTCAATATGTCGAGCGTTGAGTCTACAGACCTTGAGTTTATGAGTTCGAATCTCAAGCGCCGTACATTATCTCAGTGCCACCTCCACCGTTGATTCGAGTGATTCCAGGTGGGAAGTTGACTCATAAATGCGGAGAACATGGCTAGTGTCCTTACAGAATTAAGAAATTCTTTTGTATGAGTGACCAGTCTTTGTACCCGTTTAACTAAAATGCGGTTAACAACTGGCGTAAACTCAAATAACTATAAATTGAATCTCACAAAATGTCGCAGAAATAATCACATAAATGTATACATAATTTTGATATCAGGCCAAAAAGGTAAAACAATGTGAAATTCATATGATAATGTTTCAAAATATATTTCTATCGTGATTATTATCTTAAATATTTTAATATAAATGCACTGCTTTTATAGTATAGCCATATACATCACTTCAGAAAACGTTTGTATATTTCAACAATAGAAAATGATACTAGGTGGCAAATTTTGCTGCAAGTCCTAACCTTTACGTAAGTTGAGATATCAAGGGAAACGTACAACACATATGAAGAAAATGATAAATCCAGAAGACAGACATATAAATCCCCGGCAAAACAGCCTCTTTATCAAGTCCAAACATCTCCACACAAGCTCATTAAGATTCTTTTACTGGGTTAACCTTTACAACCAGCATTTTGTGGAGGCATTTTCATTAATTCATTCACGGTAGAGCCATTTAAATACTGGGAAATTGCCAATATGTCTAGCCTTTTGAATTAAACATCAACACTTTATAATGTCTGATTTTGAATTTAATACATACTATAATCTGACAGTCCTTTTCTGTCCACTTAATATTTAAAATGGATTTAATGTGGCGAACTTTGCTACGTGCGATGCAAATCAAAATACCACAAACAATGCGGTGATATTTTAGTGGACTAGTTTTATTTAAATGTTGATTCGCGATAGACGTCATTTGAGAGGTTATTTTTTACAAACATTTTGTAGGGACCTCCATGATTGAGTGGTTAAAGTTTCCGACTAACCGCTGCGAATCCCACCCAGGACTCGGAAGATGTCTCATGTGAGGTCGGTGGTTCCACACAGGTGTGCACCTATGGTCTGCCTCCTTTGTTAAAAGCTGTTGGTCCGCGTCATCTCTTCCATTTTTATAATACATGTTTCCCTAAGTCACTCACGAGTGGAAACAGTTCGATCAATTCTTACTTAGTTCGCCGGTGTTTATAAACACCAGCGATAGTTTGGTGAATTACCTAAAGACACATCCTGATAAAAATTGGCTGAAAATGGCCTTTGCAATTTAGTTGATTCAATTTTCTGCGATATTATTTGGTAAATATATTGTGATAACGGTTTCTGCTATATGAAGTTTATATTAACATTAGCCAACAAATACCAGTCTTGTATGAAACAGTAGACACAAGACCTGTCATATTCTTCTATGCGATGTTACAGTCTCTTTTGAACTCAGAGACGGAAACATCAGAATACAACGATACTATAAATCGTAAAGATTTTTCTAAGCTAGGATAGTCTTTTATTCAACATTATAATATGTTTCTCAATGTTTGATCTGCAAGTTCACTGATAAAATAACGTCATACAATACAATCATATTTGCAAGGAAATTTAAGTTAATTGAATATCATCTATAAAAATAATGCTAACCAAACAAGTTACAAAGTATCATCTATAAAATAATGCTCACTAAACAAGTTACAGAATATCATCTTTAAAATGATGCTCACTAAACAAGTTACAGAATATCATCTATAAAATAATGCTCACTAAACAAGTTACAGAATATCATCTATAAAATAATGCTCACTAAACAAGTTACAGAATATCATCTATAAAATAATGCTCACTAAACAAGTTACAGAATATCATTTATAAAATAATGCTCACTAAACAAGTTACAGAATATCATCTTTAAAATAATGCTCACTAAACAAGTTACAGAATATCATTTATAAAATAATGCTCACCAAACAAGTTACAGAATATCATCTATAAAATAATGCTCACTAAACAAGTTACAGAATATCATCTTTAAAATAATGCTCACCAAACAAGTGACAGCCGGTCATTAAAAATAAACGGAAGGAAAACTGAAGCAAATCGTTCTATTTTGATATTTTTTCTCATTATCTTTCCCCCTGATTTTTCTTATTATCTTGTCTCTATGACAGTTGTGGAATTCCTGAATGATTTGCGGACTGCAAATGTATCTTGCTCAGACAAAATCGTTGATTTAGTTTGTTCATAACCTAACCCTAATACTTGCTTAATCTGAATTTGTCAACATTTATTTAACTTAAACTTCAAGTCAACATATATTTATTCCTTTTTTTGCATTGAGTTTGGAATTAACGTCCGGCAGTTTGTGACCACATCTTCAATCCTTGAACAAATTAAAAGGCTTTAAAAATTAATATGAAACTACTCTTTCAGACACTCGATTACAAACATTTTGGATCGTCACCATTTTGTCTTACATATTTGTAAAACAACGGGAAAATAAAGCAGTGTCCGACTTAAAGAATGATGGGGATATCTTTAAAGGAAAATGTGAAGTTTTGTGGGGTTTTAAGTTGAGAAGTTTCGATAGTAACACATGTCTTTGCATGTTTCATTTTGTTGATAAAAAATGATCAAAGTTTGCCAAAGTATGCTTTAGAACACTCAGGCATTATAATACAAAATCCAAAGTTTTGTCTTCATGTGCACTTACAGGAAAATTTGACTCATATACTGTTCAAAATAGCCAATATACGTACAATCTAACCTTTGGACAAAGGACACTTAATGGAAGGGAAGATGTGGCAGATATTCACGGGTGACTGTCGATATAGTTTTGAATATCACATAAACATTGATTTTACTGTATGTATTATTAACCATTGATATACGGACGTCAGTGAGTTTTAGATTCATAGCTTTGAATGCATATATCGGCTTAAGGCTCATACAGTTTTCGTCTTTGTGCTCCTGAAGTATATCATTTTATGCTTGATGCGAAAGGTAACCCCAGAACAAAGTTCATAACACACATTTATCATACCAATGTCCTGTCAGCTGGCCACTTACAATGAGCGCTCGAAACCAGACCTTTATAATGAATCAATTAAGTGATGGCCACAGAAAATATCGCTTGAAGATAACACCACGATGTTTCATATATTATCACTCACAGATGATTGGTATTTCCTTAGCGATTAATGACTAAATTTGCTATTCTCCGATGATATTTATTCCCTCGAATATTTAAGTGTTCGTTCATATTACCAAGGCATATATGATAATTAATGGGTTTATAGTCATAATGAATAAGCTGTGTTAATAGAGCATACTATGTTTCTTATCCTAGACTTACATGTTGATAAGAGTCAATGTTTACACACGACGAAGCACGTGTCTCAAAATATGTCTCATAGTGCGTAAAAACAAGCTTAATGTTTCAGGTGTTTCATATAACAAAACGATGAAATTAAAGTAAGGACGACAATTGTAAAACTGTGTATTGTATTTCAGTCAGAGGTCCTGTGTCATATCGATAAAAGTGTGTGAATTCTTTTACATGAAATTCTTTGAACATGTAATTAGTCAATTATAACATAAACACGACAAATCTAATTCAAATTAATTAAAAAATTGTAATCTTTGTATGACCTTTAAGGGACTGGGTAACGCATAAAGGAATTATGTCTTTTTGATATCCCCTTAAGATGGATCTCATTGACCAGCATTGATGTTTATAAATTAAGCACTTATTAATCTTTTGAAGAAAAATCAATCTCATATAAAGTTAATCCTGTTACTACTTTTACTCTTCTTGGAACTCTTATTAAACCTAAACACAATGATAAGAACCACGTGATATATTATATTGCGGATTAAAAACTACGGTAAAACTTGCGAACAATAGATAGTCCTAATATTGAGTGTTGCGGAGAGTCCTAATATTGAGTGACGTGGAGAAATAATTCTCGTCTGTTGAGTTTAGATCAATACTAATTAAATATCTTTCAATTAACCCTAATTAACTAACCCTAACCCTAAGCATCAATATGTCACCTTTCCTTTTAAAGATTAAATCATGACACATATGAACTGGTATCCATAACACAGTCGATGTTACCATAATCGTATATGAATCGATACCGTGCGAATTATGAAATAACGCCATCAATCTTTATAGATCTTGCCTTGAAAATATACCAAACTACTTAATTTTCTCAACATTCTACAATGTTTCTACAAAAACTTCCACACACTCAGTAAAATGTTTCTACAAAAATTCCATACACTCAGTAAAATGTTTCTACAAAAACTTCCACACACTCAGTAAAATGTTTCTACAAAAACTTCCACACACTCAGTAAAATGTTTCTACAAAAATTTCCATACACTCAGTAAAATGTTTCTACAAAAATTTCCATACACTCAGTAAAATGTTTCTACAAAAACTTCCACACACTCAGTAAAATGTCTCTACAAAAACTTCCACACACTCAGTAAAATGTTTCTACAAAAATTTCCATACACTCAGTAAAATGTTTCTACAAAAATTTCCATACACTCAGTAAAATGTTTCTACAAAAATTTCCATACACTCAGTAAAATGTTTCTACAAAAACTTCCACACACTCAGTAAAATGTTTCTACAAAAACTTCCACACACTCAGTAAAATGTTTCTACAAAAACTTCCACACACAAAGTAAAATGTTTCTACAAAAACTTCCACACACTCAATAAAATGTTTCTACAAAAACTTCCACACACTCAGTAAAATGTTTCTACAAAAATTCCATACACTCAGTAAAATGTTTCTACAAAAACTTCCACACACTCAGTAAAATGTTTCTACAAAAACTTCCACACACTCAGTAAAATGTTTCTACAAAAACTTCCACACACAAAGTAAAATGTTTCTACAAAAACTTCCACACACTCAATAAAATGTTTCTACAAAAACTTCCACACACTCAGTAAAATGTTTCTACAAAAATTCCATACACTCAGTAAAATGTTTCTACAAAAACTTCCACACACTCAGTAAAATGTTTCTACAAAAACTTCCATACACTCAGTAAAATGTTTCTACAAAAATTTCTACACACTCAGTAAAATGTTTCTACAAAAATTTCCATACACTCAGTAAAATGTTTCTACAAAAACTTCCATACACTCAGTAAAATGTTTTTACAAAAATTTCCACACACTCAGTAAAATGTTTCTACAAAAATTTCCACACACTCAGTAAAATGTTTCTACAAAAATTTCCATACACTCAGCAAAATGTTTCTACAAAAACTTCCACACACAAAGTAAAATGTTTCTACAAAAACTTCCACACACTCAATAAAATGTTTCTACAAAAACTTCCACACACTCAGTAAAATGTTTCTACAAAAATTTCCATACACTCAACCAAATGTTTCTACAAAACTTCCATGCACTCGGTAAAATGTATGTACAAAAACTTCCACACTCTCAGTAAAATATTACTACAAAAACTTAAGGGGTCTAGTTTTTAAAAGGTTATACTGTACTTAGAAAAAGCAATAGAAAACTATAACATCAACAACCCTTTCTGTACGCTTGTTTTACAAAAACAACAGCAGCAGTAGAAGCAACACCAACAAACACAACAACATCTGCAGCAACAAAAATAACAACCGAAGCATAAAAAAACAACTGCAGCAACCAACAGATGACAACAGCAACAAAACCAATAAGACACAAAAACAGCAGCAACAAAAATAAAAACAAAATAATAACAGCAGCAAAACCAACAGCAACAATAATATCAACATCAGCAGCATTAAATAACTATGCACCATCAGAAATAGCCACAACATCAGCAGCAGTAATATAACTGTGCACCATCAGAAATAGCCACAACATCAGCAGCAGTCATAACAACGATAACAACTGTATCATCATTGTCTATGACATTTAATTTTCTATTTACCACGAGCACCACTATTAATCTATATATAAACAGAATAACAGAGGGAATAATTATCTCTTTATCCCTCTGTCGAACCAATGTTGTCTAATTACGGACTCTAAACAGTAGTAAATAGAAGTCCTAGACAGTTAATTAATCTCGTTAGGTCAATAAAGCATGACTGGTCTTATGTTTCCAGGGCTTGTACACGATTGTAGACAACCTTAACAAATGGAGTTACTCTCTTCACATGAAAACGTAGAAGCAATAGCCCTTAAAAGCAGTTTGTAAGAATACTATTCATTATACAAGATAACTACTGGCACCATTTATGTACACATACATGGTGCGATTAATATTATCCATTCCGATAAATGTTAAAATTTGGTCAATATTTGTAGAAATTTAGTATTTTAATTCATAAGGACATGATTATTACAAATTCATTGGTACTATTTTTTCTGAGAGTTTAGAAATCCTCAGTTCATAGATATATCATACAGATTGAGCGAGAGTCATTAGACAAATAACGGGACCTTCATCACTGTTTGTTCTTTGTCTTGTATCTATCAGCAATGACCGTCTCATGGATTACATGTATATCCATCCTTCCATTTAATCCACTCTAATGTACCATCTAAATTTGGTAAATTCACATCGAGAGATCCTATTTTACACGCCTAATGAAGCAAAATTTGGGCCGACATTAGGAGACAACATATGTAATTACACCGGTCGATACGGACATATTTGTGATGACGACTCGATGAATTCTTGATTATGACCTAACAAAAGTGCCCGCTAGTTGTGCGTTAATTTCCTGGATTGCTTTGAAAAACGTATTAATTAAAAAATGACTTATTCAATGTGGTTAATTTTATCGGCTTTGAACAATTTCAATAATTTTAAATGTGTGTAATCAATGAGTGTCGCTCTAGAGAAAAAAAAAGATTTTTCGTAAACATCAAATTAACACGTGTATGTGATATTCCATAATGTAAAGCTCTTCGTTATTTTCAATGGTCATTTTGACAGGTAAGTCTAAGTCTGTGCCTAAACAAAGAGGGTCAGGGGACAAATAATATATAATTGGTGTGAGTTCTCTCCCTTAGCTCATAGAAAGATCATTCGGACCGGAGTTTCATGAGTTCGAATCCTTGGCTCCGCAAATGTTCTCTGTGACGATTATGTCTCGGACCATTCTTAATCAATTTCAGTGATTCATGTAGGTATGTTGGCATGGTTAATACTGGTAAAAATCGCAAACATAAAACTTCCGGCGGAATATGAAAAAATGCTTATGAAAAACAGGTACAAATCCGACGCAATATATTTAATTATTTATTTTATAAATGGTGAATATGTGTTGATATAGTGCTTATATGAATTCGGGTGATCGGCTGCCCTAAAAATGTCTGACTTCAACTATCTAAAAACAAACATATCTAACACAGACAATATCCAAGATTTTAAGCACAAACCCGACAAAATGGTATATGGTTTTAATTAAAAGAAACCATACGAGTACAGTTTTAAAATTTTCTGTAAAGCAAGCTATGATAACCACACGCTTTAGTTTCATGTGATTATGATAAAGTCATACAGTAACATGAATAAAATTGATAAAGAAACGACCACTTGGATATTACATGAAAACTTAGAAATATAAATTCAAACCAATAAAGGACACAAATGCTCTGTCGTATGGTGTGGAAACCCATCAATTCCAATATAAAACGCATTTCCTCGGAAGCACGTTGTATATTTCAATATTGTTTTTACAACCCTTTGAAATTGTCTGGCATTAAACGATATCTCTGGACGAAAATCATTCATCCTCTGATGACAACACATTTGTTTAAGACTCATTAACAGGATGATTGCCCATATACAACTTCCACATTATATTTTACTTGAATAGAAATGAAAAGCTTCTAATTAACGAATTGTATAAATAGACGATGGGAAACCGGACCTATTTTATAAACAACTCCTCATTGTCAGTTCAATTTACCAATTCATTTTATAATTAGTATGGGTAAATAAATACGTGTGTAACTACAGTCGTTTAACTTTTATTATGCGTATGTTTATTATTATAAATGCACAACATTAACGAACTTATGTTTCAGTGCATCATAGATTATTCAAAACTATTGTAACATTTCATTTTGCAATACTAGTATTTCATGTTCGAACATTACACAAGTAAGTCCTATTATTAAATTGTATTCGGCAATATCTTATGCTTGATTGTTGTAAAAGGTCATTTAAATTCTCAAAATTATAGTTTGCAATATTTTGCATTTATTTTCATCGTTATTATATTTTAAACACACGTCTGGTCACGTGGGAGAACATGATAAGTATATATAGACAGATCGGTCTATATAATAGTTTCATGATACCAGAAAGTCGTGATTGCACAAATAATGAATAAAGCTCAGACAAGACTTTTGTTACACTGTTAAGAGAGACAAATCTTTTGTTACACTGTTAGGACAGACAAGTCTTTTGTAACACTGTTAGGACAGACAAGTCTTTTGTAACACTGTTAGGACAGACAAGTCTTTTGTTACACTGTTAAAACAGACAAGTCTCTTGTTACACTGTTAGGCGAGACAAATCTTTTGTTACTCTGTTAGAACAGACAAGTCTTTTATTACTCTGTTAGAACAGACAAGTCTTTTGTTACACTGTTAGGACAGAAAAGTCTTTCGTTACACTGTTAGGACAGACAAGTCTTTTGTTACTCTGTTAGGACAGACAAGTCTTTTGTTACTCTGTTAGGACAGACAAGTCTTTTGTTACACTGTTAGGAGAGACAAATCTTTTGTTACTCTGTAAGGAGAGACAAGTCTTTTGTTACACTGTTAGGAGAGACAAATCATTTGTTACACTGTTAGGAGAGACAAGTCTTTTGTTACACTGTTAGGTGAGACAAGTCTTTTGTTTCACTGTTAGGAGAGACAAGTCTTTTGTTACACTGTTAGGAGAGACAAGTCCACTGTTACACTGTTAAGAGAGACAAATCTTTTGTTACTCTGTTAGGAGAGACAAATCTTTTGTTACTCTGTTAGGAGAGACAAATCTTTTGTTACTCTGTTAGGAGAGACAAATCTTTTGTTACTCTGTTAGGACAGACAAGTCTTTTGTTACACTGTTAGGACAGACAAGTCTTTTGTTACTCTGTTAGGAGAGACAAGTCTTTTGTTACACTGTTAGGACAAACAAGTCTTTTGTAACACTGTTAGGACAGACAAGTCTTTTTTTACACTGTTAGGAGAGACAAGTCTTTTGTAACACTGTTAGGAGAGACAAGTCTTTTGTAACACTGTTAGGAGAGACAAGTCTTTTTTTACACTGTTAGGAGAGACAAGTCTTTTGTTACTCTGTTAGGAGAGACAAGTCTTTTGTTACACTGTTAGAACAGACAAGTCTTTTGTTACCCTGTTAGAAGAGACAAGTCTTTTGTTACACTGTTAGGACAAGACAAGTCATTCGTTTCTCTGTTATGACAAGACAAATCTTTTGTTACACTTTTTGCTCAATTTTTTTGTTACACTGTTAGGACAAGACATATGTTTTGTTACACTGTTAGGACAGACAAATCTTTTGTTGCACTGTTAGGACAGATAAGTCTTTTGTTAGGACAGACACACTTGCTGAATACCTGTCTGTTTCCCTGCATTCGAAGAAGTTGAAAGCGGATGAGTTTTAAAAAGGGATTAAATTATGCCTTCAAACAATTTCTCTATAGATTTGTTCAATAACGCGGTTTTGTTGTAAATAGAGTCATGCGCCATCGGCAAGACGGTTGTCTACTATTTTGATGTTATTTAAATTCCATGAATAAATGATTAAAGTAGAAACATTGTTCACGTTATTATTACCACATAATATACAGAATATTGGCATTTAAATATTTACTTTATGGTTCATTTTTATCTCTTGGATATTTTGTAATTAGGATTTTATTTAAGATCTATCGAGTCGGACGTAAGCAAATAAAGAGAGAAACCTGCGGTTGAGCTGTGTTTTTTTTTTTTTTGTTAAAACTCGAACATTTTAATTATTTTTATCATCATTATGTGCAGGAGATTATTTTAAATGCTTGACAGACTAAAAATCAAATTATATACGCTGTCATACGAGAGATTCTTTATTCTTCGACATCATTTCTTATTGAGAGCATTCCCGTATTTCGAACATTCTCTGGAGATTAACTAATCTGGAAAATCTGATCAGAACGTAAAATACAGTACACGAACATTATTTTCAATTTCGGTGATATAATTTACCAACTAGCCTTTTTTTGTTACAAGTCTATGGAGTAATTACACCAGACGACGCATTAAATTGGTAATTATGTGAAGCTAATTTACAGTTTCCCATCTCCTACGAAGCAAAAATTATAAAAGACCCGAAACGTTATTTCTCGTGTATTTTGCAATTTAATGCTTTAAATGACTACGTTTTCTTGAGGAGGGGGAGGTCTTGAGAACGTTTTAAATAACTTTAACGGTTAAAAGCTTTCTTCTGTATCTATATAATTAACATTATTATTAAAAATATGCGACAAAATAGATGGCTGAATTACTTCCCTTGCATGCTGACGTTATTATCGCTGGAAGCAGATAGTTTACCTGTTTTGTTCGTGTTTTACAATCGTCTTAGATTAAAAATGATGTCGAATGTGTCTTGATTAAACATTGTTGATAACATAGCGAAAAGACATAATTATATCACATCAGAGGATCCTTTCGTTGACAAGCCCTAGCACTTTTTTTATTTTCTTCAATGTTTAAAGTCGCACCAACAGCCAAGGTCATTTTTTAGACTTTTCCAGCTTTTAACGGTGGAGAATGACCCCCAAATGTACATGTAGAACTACCTTCCGTAAGCAAGTTGGAAAGCTTCCTCTTTTTTTTCCGGTCCCGGATGTGATTAGAACTCACAGCTTTGAGAGGCCAGTCAGAGGACATGAAATTCGCCCAGAGAGGCCCTTGTAAATTTAAAAATCATGCCGGTCTATGTTGATATGGGAATAGTGCTTCAGCTTTTTTCTTAGGTATATTGCAAGCTGTTACATTCCTGAAATCGACACTATTGGTATGATTTTCAAGATTAAAAAGTACTATGTATAGTTTGTTGTTGTAGTCTATGTATTACAATGGTGACCCTTGTGTGGAAACTTTCCATCTTTTCTTACATGCGCCAGCTTCTTTTTGTGAATGTGATTCTCCTGTCCTGTCTGCTTCAACGTTTCCAATAAACTTTTTTGTATCTTGATGATAGAGTTCCAGCACACATAATATCATTAATTATCTCGACAATCTTTTTTATGGCCCGGCTTCACCCGATGTTTCCTAATCAAAGACTTTTGATAGATTGACTGGTATCTTGCTTGGTTCAATACAACACAGAATGATTGTATTATTGACTTTACCATATATGTATATCCACTTTGTCTGTATTTTAGTGAGATTAATTAACTAAAGTATTCAAGACGAAAATCAATTTTTTCGTAGCGACTTAGGACATGAAAAGATTATGTGCGCACATTAAATACAAGGTGCCTTTATGCACTGTATTATAAGATGTACACATCAAATTACCCAATACACAGGTTCCAATGCATTTACAGTTATGCAATTGAAAAGTATTTATCTTGTTATGATCTCTGTCCTGTTTTTATATTAGGTTTTCGGTGAATACCATACAGCTTCTAACTATGTCTTTTCCTCTTCTTTTAATCTGCCTTGTACTTGATTTCTAGCGTGAATGAAATATTTAGTCAGAAAAACATAGGCATTTCTAACTTATTAAAGCTATTCCGCGTAAAACGTCACTTAACATTTTATAAGCGTGAACTGAAAGAGAGGTTAGGGTTAATGACGTACATTTACAGTAAAACGGTTAGTCCACAATATTCAGCAAAATATTGTCGGTACCAGCCAGGAGACAATTCTACTGTGCTTGACTGTACTTGGTAACAAACTATTAACGCCTGTCAAAAGCATTACTCAAGATGAATATGAAAGCCTTATAATGCTGATTGTGGTTATGGCTGTGGTTCGTGTAATTTTTGGCGCTGAAGTAAAGTTAAACTTTCTAGCAGACTTGCAGACCGATGTGAGCTGTCCTTTTATTATTGAAGCAATTGGGAAAGCTGTGCGTGACTTCTTCACATAAGTGATCAGGCTTTAATTTAATTAAAATCAGACAGGCGTGTAATCCGACATCTTTACCGCCACTATTTCTCTACTAGGCCACAAACATGCAAATAATATCACCATGACACAAGAAGTTTGGAAAACTTCAAATACATTTTATGATGTCCGTATATATATAGTAAGTAGACCCTTGAGAGTCACGGCAAAAAGAATTTGAATAGGTGTCAATGAGATTTTCATTTGTCTAAAAACAGATACATACAAAAACAATGGGCTTCATCGCCTTACACGATTATTTAATTGATTCCACACACGGGCTTATTAAAGTACCTATTTAGATAATTACTGATAGTGGTTAGCTGTCACAAAATCCTTGATATGAATATTTGGTTGTATGACTGAGTCTGAGTCTTGGACAGATTTTTCAATCAGAATAAATACATAATAATCAGGCGACTCTTGTTTGACATTGTCTTCTATTATCCAAACAGTGTTCATGTTATTTTATCAAAGTCACTAAACGAAATCAAGTTATGAATTTGATGACTCAAAACAGACTCAGAACTAAAACACAATGATAAATAGCTATCCCGGGTACTACACAATGATAAAATACCTATCCCGGGTACTAAACAATGATAAATAGCTATCCCGGGTACTACACAATGATAAGTAGCTATCCCGGGTACTACACAATGATAAAATACCTATCCCGGGTACTACACAATGATAAATAGCTATCCCGGGTACTACACAATGATAAAATACCTACCCCGGGTGCTATACAATTATAAATAGCTATCCGGGTACTACACAATGGTAAATAGCTATCCTGGGTACTTACCTGATACAGCAAATCACACTTTAATAAGTCGACATAACCATAAAATGTATTACTTACCTTTTTGAGAAGATGATAATTTCCGTGTAATTTCTTACAGTGAAGGTTTTCTACAATTAAAACACGAGTTAAACCAGACTTGTGTTTATAATAAGTTGTAGTCATTCTGGCTTGATAACACTAAGCGTGTACATTAATTAGAGGAATAAAGTTACTGCTATCGTTCAAGTGTATATTATATTGAAATTATTTACGTGTCATGAACATTTAAGTACGTGTTTTCTCACGGTTTATCTAGTTTTCCACATCTCAGGGTCGATTTCTTCGTGCGTAAATATTGCCTAATCAAAACAACTGCCATTTCCATTCCTACAACCACACCCGAGTCCAATTATCTCGTGGAATAGATTACAGTATATGAACTACAATGTAACTACATGTACGATTGCGACCTTTAGATGTCTGAGAGCTCTCTTATCCTTTTCCGACTTTCAAGACAATTTTCCAAATTAGTCGTCTTGATTTACTGATCTTGATATTCTGAAAACTGCTTTTAAAACGTCAGTGCTTTCATCTCTTACAATCCTAAAAACTAAATACAGTCCATACGACTACAATAAATCCACCTTCCTTGCGTTGATTTCGTAGTGAACAGTGTAGATTACAATATGTATTGAGTTCGCAATTCGTAACCAAGTCAAAACGAATTACTATTATTCAAACATGAAACGTAGTTGTGGACTGCTTTCAGGTGCGCCTGTATTATTTTAACTCAGGAATTGTGTTTTTCAATTGACATCAACAGTTGATTCATTGATTTAGCTTGTATCAACTGTTATGTTAGTGTTGTTTGGTGAAATTACATCTTTGAGAAATGAATCAAGTAACCATCCATTTGAAGAATGTGTTATCTAAAGTTGAACTGGGGAAAAAACTGGCCGGTGAAGATTTCTTTCATGAATTAATACATTCTGCTTGGATTGATCCGATTCAAAAACTAGATAAGGTTAATTTGATAAAAGCAACATGGAAAGACATAGAATAAAACGGAATAAAAATAATGCGAGCAATTGAATGGCTATAAATATCATTGAGGCTTAGTTTGACATTTGTAACTAGTAAAGATTGCCATGGTTACCTTTAACATGTCGTTGTTTTAGAATAATTCAATTCATAAACGCGTTTACATTAGCATAATTAAAATGTCCGAAAAAAAATCTGTGAATCGTGTCATATTATTGTATCAAATCTTATGAAAATCATTTTGTCATTGTAATTTTACAATTTAAGATAAACAATGGGCTCTAACCAATTCAGTCAGTATTTGCATAATAATTATCGAGGGATTTAGGCATTAATTTAGTGACTTAATGTCGGAGGTCAAATACAAGGATTTTGACTTGTCATGTATACAATGTTATAAACATATTGAATATCAATGACATATTAATGTGACAATTTTTTACTCCGTTTAATGTCTGTCACACACTGTCGATAATCTCAAGCTATTGAACACCATGTCAAATGCTTTAATTTCACATCATATGAAAAAATGTATCTACGTGTGTCCTATGCTCCGACAATCGGATACGTTTTGCGCTCCTATTTTTATGCTAAGAAATAACAAGTTACATTGATGACGGCAATGCATTTTGAATGTTCCATATAATTCCATATTTTTTAGTTTCAATACAGATCCAAAATTTACAAATGTGATCTTACTTTAAGCGACTAGCATACTGTATCTCATTTTTGTGTTACGTTCATATAACTATAAGTAAAGTATATAGTATTTTTATTAAAACAAATGAGCGCTTTACAATAATAAGTATCGTGCATAGACAGTCTTATAATTAAATAGTTTGATATATTTTCAATTAATGATTATATAAAATATAGAGTGTTCTGTTATTAAAAGAAATTGATACTTTACAGTTATTGATTATTCATCAGAATATAGACAATCTTATTTGATTAAAAAAGAATGAACTACAAAATATCCTGATGTCAAACAGTGTTAAAGAAAATTGTAATGCTGTTTGAATATAGTAGATATTTCCTCGCATTTCGCCTCGTCGAAAAGACTAAATAGCAAATGTAGTTAGCCAAAAATATTTCAAAACCGTAGAGACAGAACTGATTAATTTTCGTCGTAATATGATGTGGGGAGACTGAATGGCCGGGCTGTATTGATCAAATAAGATATATCATCTTCATTGTAGTCACATGACTTTTCATATTATTTATTAGCGTTTCACCGGAACAAATTTCTGTTCCATAAAGTCCTATTGTAATGGCTTCATCGAAGAAAAGATGAATTGTAATCATAATCCATCATTATTCTGCTGACGATGCTAAACTTTGATAGGAGCTCACCATAAAACTGAATAACACGCTAATATTAAACGGTAATATTATTTTATATATTTCATATTCACGAATACTCGAAGGAAATTTAGTGAATTTTATAATTCAGACGAATTGATTCTCTTGAAAAAAGGTGAATTATTACTCTTGGCAATGGATAAATGATAGTGAATGTCTATGAAATTTAACTGTGACTGTGTTAAACACAACAAAATGAAGCGAAAATGGTAAACAATTGATACATATTCGCTTAGTTATAGTTAACGTCATCAATTTATTGTATACTCAGTTTTTATGCTCATTTGCCGAAATTGAGATAATTCACATATTAGAATATAAAAAAGAATTCCTATTTTCCCTTTTTGGAAGTTGAGATCCATTGGTAGGACACAGTATTTGTGATCAAGGGGTCCCATGGTTCGAATTTTTTCCAGGATCATCATAATTTCCTTGAGCGAGAAAATTATCTCATTTTGTTGCTCTCTACCCAGATGTATAAATGGACCCCTGTATGGGAATTTAGTTAATGTGACGCGGTGGTTTAGAACGCCGTCTGCCTATAGACGACTTATGCACCAAGAACCCAGGGTGATAGATACACATTAAACAGACTCGTAACCGAACTTTTCCTTTGAACACAAACAGAACCAGTATGATATGACAGCTGTCTATCACAAATATGTCCATTCAGCCCAGTATGGTCTTCATGTACCTACAAGCATTATAAATCACCCACTTTTACTTGCCCTGTTATCATGAATTCATTAATCACATTACTTTTAGTTCAAATTTAAATACACTTTGCGTTGTATAATACAATGGATAATCACGAATTTTGAGAAACAAAAACTATTCTAATCAAACATTTATTTTGTACACAACTCCGTAAGCGAAGAAATACATTCGTGTATTAACACATAACTTAATGGAGGCAAGACATTTGCTGTAAGTAATAAAGGTAAAAAAAAGATGTACAGATAAAAAGTTGCAAATAAAAAAAATCATTTTAGGTCCTGATTTCTGATATATGATCGATCATAAAACAGCAATAAATCACGAATTCTATAGGGCTAAAATTTGAAAAATATACAGGACTTGTTTCTGTCTTGTGTCATACTAAGCCGTAATAACTTATGTCCGGTAAACCAGAAGTTTTATCGTGTGAAAATTTAAATTTGTCCATCAACAACAATATTGACAAGTTATTCCGTACACTAGTAAGATTTATTTGAGTTACTATATTCTAAAACAACATCATTTTTACATAAAACAGACTCGTAAACCAACTCTTCCTGTGAATCATTCATTGTTTTTAATAGAGCGTAAATCTATGTCCACTAACTTGGAAGTGATTCATTGACTTCATTGTAGTTCCCTGACATATGTTTCGTGTTGCCACGAAATATTGCGTGTTAATAAAGCAATCGTATGATTTTGTTGATGTGAACTCGTACACATGTCATGAATAGGTTCAGTGTAAAAACATGTTTCATATCACTTTGCTTTAACACGACGAAGTAATTTTTCTGTCAAACGATTTTTTTAAACATTGTATTTAACATTAATAAGACATTTTAATAACTATATACAGAATACACAGTTATGTTGTATTTTATATGTTCACAGAAGTAAGCGTTTAAAGTTAGGAGTGGCGAATACTTTTCGTGCACAAACAAATTTTTCCAATATTTCTCTGTGGATGTTTGAAGCATGTTGATTTGTCAAAGAAATAAATTTCTCAAATTTTCAACAAAGTCTTGTTTCAATCGCTATTACATTCATTGTTTTTTCCTTATGAAATGAGTTTATAAAGCAAAACTTGTAAGCATGTATCTGTTATTTACAAACTTGTTGTGTGATCCTTTCTGTTTCAAACTGTTACACAACTTTGTGTTCAGCATTCCTGTACCGGAACAGGATAATGGCTGAAACAATGGCGACCACAATCGCTGCAATAGGAACACCGAAGGCAACATAGTAAGATCCTCCATGGAAATAGTCTTCTGCATGAGCCCCGAAAACAACCACGGACGATACATCAGAACCAGCTGAAACACAAACTTTAGATATGACATAAATTCGAATGCTCACTTAGAAATACCATCGCCACAAAAAAAATGTTCAAGGCTGTGCAAAAGGAGATTTATGTTGGTATAATTTAGTGTCTTTTTTCAAAACGCAAGCAAAACGCTGGGCACTTGAGACACATTTATGTGTTACTCTGTAGGAATAAATTGATATATTTTTTACAGAATATGGAAAGTTGATATAATTGGTCATTGAACTTTCGCGAATAATTCTGCTGTCTTCTGTGCTGGTAGGCTTCGACGAAATATGGGAAATAAGAACAAAATAAATTAACGATTATAATTGTACTCGGAGCCTTGCAAATATTTATTTCCCAAAATTAACACCATAACTACATGATATCTGGGGGACGGAAGCCAGACATATGCTTCAAGGTACACTTGCTTGTAGACGAAGATAGTCGTAATTCTCTGGTACCGCTGAGAGTGAAAATGTAGATCCTGATTAAATTTGCAAAAACAATCAAACCGTGAATTGACGGTAATCTGTGAATAATGGTCACCTGGTGAAATAGGACACATTATAGTAGATGTTTATTAAGTTAGCGTAAGTGCGTACAAACGTAAAAAGAAGGCGAAAATGAAAAAAGCAATAGATCAAGTAAAAAATCTACCAAAACTGTGTATTAAGACCATATCAAGTATCACTCTTTCGTTGCCTTTCTTCACATGCAAACATGTATTAATGTATTAACATTTTTGACATTCATTTGGTTTTGTATAAACAACCACAACACAGCTTTACTTAAATTGTTTTTGTGACCAAGATTATGTTGTGATTTTAATACTACACATTCTGTTGTATAATTGTATCTAACACTAATATACGCAGATTGAAATACATGCATTAGAAAAGGTAAATATACAGTAAACTTATAATATTGAATTAATGTCATAAATTGAATAAAGATATTATTTAAATACTCATTTATTTATGTGCAATAAAGATTATGTTTCCACTCTCCTTTGATGACGTTTGTTCATGGTGATGACTGTAAATTTATGATATATTTGTCCGCTATTAACGATGAAAAATTGAGCAAAACCTTACTTTGCTACCACTTCTAACTATGACGATCATTTATTTTTGGACCACTTTCTACCATATTCTATTTTTTTAAATGTAGCCATCTCCGTATGACAGACCTATTCTTTTGCATACAAAGCAGGTATTGATAGAGAAATTTCAGTCATCGACTCACCTCCAAATAATGAGAACCAAGCCGCCAATACACATAAGACCTTTACGTGTGTGAATATATTGATGAAAAGTACAGTTAGTATTGCACTGGCTGTTAACGATCCTATGCCGACAAATATCAATGCAAAAGAGGCCTTTAACCAGTTTGGCGCATCTGAAGTAGGAATAACAACAATTTATTGATACAATTGATGGTCATTTGCAAAATGTTTTAGGGGGAGTTGTAAGCCTGTTTTCAAAAATGTCGCAATATTATACCAGTGTAGAATTTTCCTGGGTTCTGTACCAGCAATAACCTTGACCTCCGGTAGTAAATAATTATTATCGTCTCCTCACGAATAATCAGCGATGAAGAAAGTATGGTCTTAGACGCCATGACCAGCTTCGACTTTCAACAGAATACGACAATGTCTCTTTGACTATACACATAAATATGCGACGTATTTAAACAAGAAAGCAAGGGGTGTATTTTACTGATTGTAGAGCGCACTCTTTCGTCGTAAACAAGATTTGCTTGACTGGTACTAATATTACGACGCGTTGAATACTTTTCTCTCATTACAAAGGTCATGTGACTAACAAAGTTAGGTATTTGTGCTCATTACATTTATAACTGTATACAATTACACAAACATGTAGTAATGGACGAACAAAACAGTATTTTAGATATTACGACATGTATTGATCAATGCAATACAGTGAACGCTATACTATTTAATGGGTGAATTAAAACAACTATCAGCTCATCAAATAGTACTTGTTGTTCACCGATACCAAGCCTTTTTGAAGCAACAACATGAATAACTTCTGGATAATTAAACTAGATCTGACATACAGATCGAATAATCATTTCTACTTGTGATTTACATCGTCAGTGTAAATATACGCCCCTGACATGTAAATATACGCCCCTGACATGTAAATATACGCCCCTGACATGTAAATATACGCCCCTGACATGTAAATATACGCCCCTGATATGTAAATCCCCTCAATCAATCAATTTAAAAGCTTTAAGTCCTTTGAAATAAATATCTTAAGTGAGCGCAAAATGCAATATGTAAAAGGAAATGTAAGTAGAGACATGAATGATGAAACACACGTGATTAAATTCACACACCGTAAACTGTGAATAGTTGTCATTTGAGTTTTCAAAAGTATGAATATTTAATGCAAATTATTTTGAATACAACATCTCTACATCAACAAAAGTACGGTGTTGTAAAGAATATGTATTTGAATAAAAGTTTGTTATGAAATATTCATGCATGATTTTCATTAAACTTTATGCAGCAATTTTGTGCATATGCCTGTTTGTTTCGTGTTAAAACATCGTCACTATTGTTAAACTGGTCTATGGGTCAAAGACACATTTTACATGAGATAGCATTAATTGTCAGCTGTCAAAGGTAATGTCGGAAATGTTATTACGTTCTAATTCATAAAGTATATCAACAAATTAACATTCACAAATAACATATAGCTCTAAATGTAAGTTTTGTTTATCATTCTGACATACCGATCGATATCAACCAGTCTCCGTGGTTATAAAACTTGAATATAGTCTCCGCGGTTATAAAACTTGAATATAGTCTCCGTGGTTATAAAACTTGAATATAGTCTCCGTGGTTATAAAACTTGAATATAGTCTCCGCGGTCATAAAACTTGAATATACTCCCCGCGGTTATAAAACTTGAATATAGTCTCCGCGGTCATAAAACTTGAATACAATATCCGCCGTTATAAAACTTGAATACAGTCTCCGCGGTAATAAAACTTGAATAAAATATCCGCGGTTTTAAAACTTAAATACATTCTCCGCGTTAATATAACTTGAATACAATATCTGTGGTTATAAAACGTGAATACAGTCTCCGCGGTTATAAAACTTGAATACAGTCTCCGCGGTTATAAAACGTGAATTCAGTCTCCGCGGTCATAAAACTTTAATATAGTCTCCGTGGTTATAAAACTTGAATACAGTCTCCGCGGTTATAAAACTTGAATATAGTTTCCGTGGTTATAAAACTTGAATATAGTCTCCGCGGTTATAAAACTTGAATATAGTCTCCGTGGTTATAAAACTTGAATGCAGTCTCCGCGGTTATAAAACTTGAATATAGTCTCCGTGGTTATAAAACTTGAATACGATATCCACGGCTATAAAACTTGAGTACAATATCCGCGGTTATAAAACTTAAATACAGTCTCCCAGCCCAAATCTCAATTTTAATCTCAAAGTATTTTGGTTTGAAATATATCTCTGTTAGAAGTTTAAGTATAGATTTAGAACTAGTTTTAAGGAATAAAAATGTATGATTAATATTATCATTGTTTTACCGTTATGAACGTGAAAACATCGACTTAATATGAGATTTGAGCTCTGAGACCAATTTTGAGTTTTGTTACTTAGTACCCTGGCGTTGAGTTGCGTCAAACGTCTTGCTGAGTTATAAACAGATATATGAAATTGTATGGATACATTGTGATACAAGCAAGAGTATACTCACCGTTGAAGGAGAAACATTCTTTCTTTTCTGTTTCAACTTTTATGCACCATCTTATAGTTCCATAATCTACAGCAACAGATGAATTTGCAACGGTATATGTTCTATTACCAGGCAGTGTTATCTCCCCATATCCAACTTCCGCTGTCTGTCTCCACCAGTAGGGTATTGCCGCCGAAATAACGTTAAGAAACAAAGCTATACAGGTACAAAATAACCCAGCTTTCAAGTAGCCTATCATTCTGGAACCTGGAGACAAACGAAAGATCACTGGTTCGAGTTTACTAATACATTGCACTCGGATACAGTGATAAATCGGACGCATCTATTTTCCCGGACACGCCGCTCTTTTTTCATTGTAAGTGATGTAATGAGATATTGCCATAATAAAGTAAATGTACCTTCCTTAGGAATTCGCTATGACTGTGTTCTACTGAATACTCAATATAAGGAATATGCTTAACTGATGAACTAAGGTAAATGATGTTAGACTACAGGGTTAGGGATAGATTTTAGGAAAACCACTGAATACTAATTGCACATATTATCTTCATCAGGTTATCGGGATAGAACAAAATGCTTGACAGACCACATTCTTTATCAAAACATCTTAAATAACCGCCCATCAACAGAATTATTTACGAGGTTAGCAAACATAACTTGTACAATAGTGCGAGATACCTTGCACTAACTAGTGTATATCATTAATTTTGCTTATAGCGCGCATGAATGCATACCAAGCTTGTGCATCTATTTATGATACCAGCGTGTAAATATGACATGTTTGTACAAAGTAATTCTATAATAATAATATTATTAGAGCGAGAATAATGTTTAAATATTACAAGCACGAGAAAAGTAGAAATGAATAAAGATGAAATCAACATGTATGAGTGCATCAATTTACAAACTGTATGTGTTTATGTTGATTATTCGTTGAACTAATTTAAAATTGAACAAAAGTTTCAAGATTTTTCTGTACGAAGTAAATTCTCACTTTATGTTTAAGGTAAAATATCTATAAAGACCACACAAGCTCGGGCCAGTTTTCAATACTACCTCTTTATTTCAAAAAGATAATGGGATCACTTTAATATTAACACTGATCTCTCGGTTCAGAAATGGTTCTTTATATTTACTGATAGTACCTATAAAAAGTTCAAACTTGCATAAAAGTTACTTTGTATCAGCAAGTATTTAGTCTATTTTATTGATATTTTACTCAAATTGGCATATGAGTGAAGTTTTTTATGATAATAATTCACGTAAGATTGAATATAGATAAATTGTACTGCCCATACATCACAATGCCCAAAACTGACCCGGATATATATAAGAGAGAAAATATATCAATGTAGCGTTCAATGTTATTTTGTTTTCAAGGTGTAGTTGTATAAATACAGTACTGTACTGTACTGTACTTGAAAATTCTTAAAGACGAAATAAAAATGTCTTACCTAAAGCAGTCAATGATTTACAAACAAAACGCATCCAAACAGGAAGACGGTAAAACCACCAACAGTAAACAGGCGACACCTGGATTCTCTCATTTAGGATTGTATACGGTCATGCCTCGCTGACTTTTGTGTAAATGATAAATTATATAGCTGCGGTCTCCACAAACAAACAAGGGTGTAACAGGTCGAGGTTGTACTAAATCTAAAAGTTATAAACATTTTCTAAGAGTGTGTATTAATATCCTTTTCAGCCTAGTTTATAAAAAACATTTGTCTCATCAGACTACTTCATGGTTTTAACTGCTACACGTGTTTTATATTACGTATTTATGTTTTATACTTATATAGCCGGTTTTATTACTAATTTGATATAGTTTAGGTGATCGAACGAACGGACGAACGGGCGAATTTATATCTTTTAATCACCTATAGCCCTGATTCAGACTGTTGTAAATTAAATTAGTGTTGACAAAATCTTGAAATTTTTGTAACTTGATTTCGTGATTGTGTTTTGTAATCCACAATAATGGCACTCGGTTGCTTCCTTCGTTCACAAAAATTACGAGGCGCTCAGAAAATCAATTCTTGCTGTTGCTAGTCCAATGATATAGTTGGTTCGCTTGATCAGAATATGATTAAAGACATTTTCTGTTGATTTTTACAGTGATTTAACCAAGCGAAAACGAGGAAAATTTAACATGCTTTATTTTAATTTTTGACGATTTGAAATAAACTATATATTTTTGTACATTTTTTTCACATCTATATTGTAACCATTTTATGTTGTTTTATCTGAACAAAATGTCACCTAGGAGTAACTATACTCCTTCATTCACAAGTTCGCGTGTAAGCAGTAATAGATTCTGGGTCATTGTATATTGATGTTTATCTTTATAATGATGTTTATCTGTACACTGATGTTTATATTTATATTGATGTTTATCTGTATGATGATGTTTATATTTATGTTGATATTTATTTGTATATTGATGTTTATATTTATAATGATGCTTATATTTATATTGATATTTATTTGTATATTGATGTTTATATTTATAATGATGTTTATATTTATGTTGATATTTATTTGTATATTGATGTTTATATTTATAATGATACTTATAATTTAAATTGATATTTATTTGTATATTGATGGTTATATTTATAATGATGTTTATATTTATATTGATGTTTATCTGTAAAGTGATGTTTATATTTATATCGATGCCTATATTTATACTGATGTTTATATTTATACTGATGTTTATATTAATACTGATGTTCATCTGTAAAATGATGTTTATATTTATATTATGTTTATCTTTATACTGATGTTTATCTATATAGATGAAAAAGAGAGTCACACACAGGTGACCTCTTAGGTAGAAAAATATACTTGTGTTAACAAATCTTATTTCCGAAAATTGCGGGCGTATACGCAGTATAATTATATGCCTTCCACGTATCTTAAAGTTGACCTGGCCCGAAAGTGGTCTGACTATTGTGGTTTTGTTGTAATTATTTTGTAATTGTTAAAACAAACCCTTCTATGAGTGTATATGGCTGTTTTTGTTACGTACATGTGAGTTCATATTATTATAAGAGGGGATATATTTTGAAATTTATTTCAAAATTAAAGCGTTATTAGATATTCCTGAAGCGAATATTCATAATCTATGCATAACCTCTCTCTATATATATATACTTAATGTTGCTGCTGTTGTTTTTGCGTGTTTTTGCCATATAATGCATTTAGTCATCTGCCCAGCTTGCCATATTTCCGAGCTACAGCTCTCGGACATATAAATCGAAAATGGAAAACATTTAACATACAAGAATCTGTCCTATGTAATCCTTCTTATCTCCCCTTAATCTGAACACAGCAGTCGCCGCCAATTTTGTTCATTAAAAAGCTGAATAGTTAAATGCATTTCGAATATTTTATTCAAAAGCTATATTTCATTGTTAAAGCCTTAATAAGTTGGAAACCTTAACACCAGTTATTAGTAGTCTGTAACCCACAAACACATTTATATTACGAACAAATTTCTTCGTCCGAACGTATTGAGATAACACAGTTTCATGCTAATTAAATGGCACGTTCTATAGTTCATTTATTGACCCATAATTATAGTAGTTTGCTGACAATTTATCGTGTTTTCACTTACAGTGTTCGGAGACATTTGGTCGATGTATTAAGAAACACCAATGCTGCAACAGAAATGATGTCTGTATGATCGAATTTAACTCCAGACTTGGTTTTGGTTTGTGCAAACCAAAGCACAAAATTCTGGATGCATACAACTATGGCGACAAATTCGGCTTCAAGAAGGAAGGTAATCTATGTTACAATGATTATAAATTGATATACGTTGGGCACACCAAAGGTGCTCTAGACGTGTTTTATGATTGTTCCGTTTCACCTTTTAGTGTTTTACATTCTGTCTTTTTTGTTGTTTTATATTTGTCGAATTAACAATACTATCGACAGGGTTTTATTCTGTTCTGTTTCTACATGCAATGTTCCATCATTGTTCTTCTAATTCTGTACAAGTGGTTAATGTAGGTCAAATATATATTTGACGCATTCTCGTCACTCAAGGACTACATCAATTTCTTCCAGTAGAATTTTTCCATTAGGCAATTATTCGCATAACCAAACAAAAAGAAACGATTCGTAGACAAGCAGTATTTTGTTCTATAGATACGTATGGTGCTTTTTGACTCTTCTTGATAGCGATATATCAAGCGAGCACTAACATAAATCATTCGACTTCATTGCGACAGTGGAAATTTGCATCACATTCGTAACATTAGAAATCAGTGGTAGCTGACAGTACGTGCCTGATGATAACCCCGTTTAATAGATAGGATCACCAATTCAATATTCTGTGTTTTATGACATATATCTTAAATATTGTCTCTTAAAGCAATAAATTACAGAAAGTACTAGATAACACTAATCAAAACGTAGACCACCATTACATACAGACAACTATGACAGAGATACGAAGATATTTGACTGATTTCATAGGAGTGATTTCTGTTTGACACGTTATCAATGCTCACAAATATTTGCTATTTGTTAAGCTTATTTTTATATAGAAAAGGAAAAATAACCAAAGTTTGAAGATAAAATGAGGAAAAGCTTACACGATTCGTATATCTACAGACAAATTGTTTAGATAAAAGCTCGAAACAATACGTTTGTTAATAGTGAACTCATTGAACAGAACAATGCAGAGTATCACTTAGTGATATTGTTGTTTCGCTTAATAGACGCTTCATTTACTTCGCAAAAAAATACCCGGGCCTCCCTACGTCCTAACCTCCATTTTGCAAAGTAAGGAGACCAAATTCGTTACTTAATCATCACAGACTGATTGTGTTTTGAACTAAGCAATGAATGTCTTGTAAAATAAATTTTACAATTTAATTATCATTTTCGTTTATTCATCCGTTCGCAGTTAAATAAAGCCGAGTGATGTTGTCTTTCATAAATATTAGCTCTCTATGCTTGTATGATACATGCACTAATAACCAACAATTAAGTCCCAATGCTGTTCATTAATATTTTAAACTATGGTAGTAAACATAGCCTTACATACTGGTATATTACGTAAATACGTATTTTTGTATCATTGTATTGAAGAGACAACTAAAGTGTAGGACTCCTCGACTTTTTGAAATCGTCTTGAAGTTTCTGGAACTTTAGACTTGTATGTATGTATGTGTGTATATATTTACATCTTCTATGCTACACGTACCACGTGGCTAAAAGGATTTATGAAATTAGCTGTATAGATACAGAAAACATTGATGACAATTTTTACTTTATTGTTTAGTTAAACATTTGAAAAGTTGAAATATTTTAATTCTACAATTTATGTGTTTCCTACATTGATAGATGAAGAATGTCAGGACAGTATAGAATGTGCCGACCAATGTTGCCGACCAGTCAAAATGAGCCGAATGGGAAAGAAAATGTATTGCGGTAAACCAGATGAAAATTCATCTTGTATCGGACGTGTTTACAATTTGAACGACATTTTAGGTGGATACTAATTTTGTAAAAAATAAAAAGACATTCCTTCAGCTAGTAATTTTTATGGATGACTGAAGTAAGACTATCGTTAGAGGGTCATTTCTATGATTTTTTAAGCGTGAAATTTCTTTTTAGTTTGAGCAAGATGTAGTGTAATGACATATTTTAAGAATGTTCACATCGCGGACATTTAAATCTGATAGACATAGTTATGTGCTTCCTAAAATTTCACACAAATAATAATGTTTATTTCTATACCATTAGGTCAAAACTAGCAGCATTGTCAACCAAATTTACATTAATTAATAGATTTGTAATTAAAGTCGGTATGTTTGTTATGACTTCACGAATGAAAGTGAAAACATGATGTATCTGTACCCGTAAAAAGGCAAAATTTTCCATATAGTTTTGATTTTATAACGAAGAAACAATGATTATGGATTAATTTATATCTATCATAATATTTATTATGATGTACGGATTAAACTGGTACACTATCACCGATAATAAGAAACAGAACCACCAACTGCTGATATGTATCGGTGTAGGAATCGAAAATGAAAAAAATGCTAGCAAAGACCAGAAAGGCTATACTCAGGTAACCACTTAATTACAGCATTTTAGAAGATTTTTAAAACCATTTTCCGGCTTTTATGCCAGTTTTCAACGGTATTGTAATGATACACTGGGCAGTTAGCTGAACCAGTTTCCCTGGATTTTGTACCAGCACTGATTAACATTGTTCTCTGCAAGAAACACATGAATACCAGTGGTGGAGGGCGAGGGCTTTAGACGCAATTTCTTCCACAAGATCGTCACAGAGCCCTTGTGCCATGCCCTGTGTTAAATGAATTTTGAAATCGGCAACTGTTCATCTATAGTACATATAGGTAAGTTTCTGCTATTGCAACACTACGCTCTGCTCAAAACAACAATAACACCAACAAGCAGCGACAACAATTTTTACACCAAATCGTTTTCTTTATTTTCCCAGATAGACATAATATAGAATGATTGTGCACATATTAACGTAAACAATGTTTTATAAAATATACGTATAATTACAATTATGAAACGATATAATAAGTTGACATATACGTACATGTATATTATATATCACAGATCAAAACAAACATTTGCAGGGAATTTTAAAATTAAGGCAATAGCTGTCATGGATGTATCCGATTAAAAAAATATATGGCTCCATTGTGTTAAGTCTTTCTGGTATACATATATATATATACATTTATCCCATAAAAAGTTTTAAAACGGTAGCCAAATAGTCGAAGGCGATTGAAAGACTATAAGACTTTCGTGAGAAGGTTTGCCCGCCCCACTCTAAACATCAGCACTTATTAGTTGTGGGTGAATTTATCTTAGAAAGGTTCTTGCCTATCGGATGCTATCCAGAGAATGAAATTCATTCCGCATGGTTTGGGTGAACAACGAAGCTACATTGGAATAGAAGGATGATTTCTGAAGCTTTTATATGAACTAGCAATGGCATTTAATAACATGGAGCATTGTAATAACTGAGTGATGGGTGATCATTTCATAGATATGTCCGCTTTGACTGCTCATAATCAATGTACATTTCAAATTATACAAACATGTCTCAACATTTTTACTATAAAGAAAGAATAAAGAAAGAAGTATTTAAAGCCAGACAACGAAAAATCGCAAATGCAAAGATATTTTTCTTAAACCCCCATTGCAAATCGCTCAGTTATCTAGACATTAATAGACAAATACAAAGATTTGTTTCTTAAAACCCCACCATTGTAAATTACTCATTTATCTAGACATTAATAGACAAATACAAAATTTTGTTTCTTAAAACCCCACCATTGTAAATTACTCATTTATCTAGACATTAATAGACAAATACAAAGATTTGTTTCTTAAAACCCCACCATTGTAAATTACTCATTTATCTAGACATTAATAGACAAATACAAAGATTTGTTTCTTAAAACCCCACCATTGTAAATTACTCATTTATCTAGACATTAATAGACAAACAGCAATCACAGTAGATGCAGTAGGACAGCAAATTCGCAGATGAGAAAAATACGATATATTTTACACAACTATTAATACCCACTATCATTGATATTAATTTATTTGACAAAGACTTATCACCGTTCATTCAACCTTCAACAGTAAATCTGATATCCGACTATTTCCGTTGTCATTACCCCTCTACTACTCGTTTTTCTACTATTTTTACTATTATTCTACAAACCATACCCACCAAACAGACCGAGCCGTTCCTCTTTCCTACTGATGTTGCATGTAGCATAGCATTTCATTTTCGTTTAGAAGAATGAAATAAAATTCCGAGCATAAATGACGACAATGGGTGACGCTCGACCTGTTTGAATTACCATGAGCGATTTATCTTATTGAAGCATCCCAGTCCAAATGAGAACAATTATACAATGTACACGGAGTATTAATAACACATAAAGAATCTTTGTTATACGCATTAGCGGAACTTCATACACGGTACTAATAATATGAATTAATGTTGAATTATTTATTCTGTAAATTTGGTTTGAATAGTGCAACATTGAACGAAAGGTTCAATCGTATCAAAATAAACTTTACCACGAAATGTTTACAACATACAGTAAATGTATTATTTTACTTTCGTATATGATACTAATTGTGGAAAATTGTCATGTACGAAGGTTACAATTAAATTTAATCTGGAGTGTGTATGAGCAGGCTGGCAATGCAGAGAAACATAGGTCCTTTCTTGTTACAATTTCAATATAAAAATCCCCACTCGTTCGTTTGAATAGTTGAGAACAGTTAATAATCACAACCGATCGTCGTTCTGTGGTAAATTCTCGCCATTTCTTATAATAATCGAATTCCGTTCATTGAGTTGAGGAAAACGTTCATCATTGTTTTGTTCATGATTTGAATTTTCAGGTCAGTATAATTGCACTCTTCTAAACTTCTCTAAAAATACAAAAAAAGTTCAATAAAAAAGTTCATGTCTGTTAATGAATGAATGACTTTATAAACAAATGCTTTTCATGAATATTCTGTTTAGAATGTAGAAATCTTTGTTATACGCAGTCAACCTGTAAGCAAAGGTGCCCAAAGGGCAAGAAGAACTATGACCTTTATATACACTTGGCCTTATATGTTCACAGATGTTGTTATTCACAGGTGACCGTTATTAGCAGGTGGTCGTTAGTCAAGGCTTCGCAGTACTGTCAAATACATGCCGAGATCTTCATGTTAAAAGAAACTGTGTGACCTGTCTGTAAAGCATTGTAGCTCTAATTCTATGACAAGCAGATTTATTCATATCTCTGTTTGAGTGAGGCTTTAAACAACTTTCGATATTTCATGATCCTTTAGCCATAAGCAGTCATTTTTAAATACCTTATTTTATGTAGAACATTTTAAATGACACAAAGAAATTTTGATCATTAATGATGTGATCCTACATGTAGTGTGGCTACAAAAAGATTAGAAAAAGTATTCAACTAATAAATAAATAATTTGTTCTTCTAAAAAGCTCCGCGGATAAAAACCTTTATTTCGAGATGCTTCAGCGATTTTGGAAACAGCAATTTAATGTAGAATATGGAGAATGAATTATTAAGACTCAATTGAAAGCAAGTAGAGTCAAACTTTGTTTGTAAATTCCACCTTCTCGGAAGCAAAAACGATCCTAATTAGGTGGTTTTTGTTAACCGCAAATAAATGTTCTGGTAATAAAACTGCCGGGGTTCGTTTAATAAACATCGTTACTAAGATGCCAACGATTGTATTTTAATGTTTCAATAAGATTGAATTCTTAAATAAGACATATCAGTGAATCAACACCTTGGTCTTTGTGATCAGAATATCTTTATACACCGATGGTTTTTGTAGAGCTTTGACAACAATCTAGTAAAGGTAAGTTGTTTGTTTGAGCGCAACAGATCCATAGTAGTACTGACAAAGTCGGACAATCAGTTTGATAAATACCGGGACACAGGTTGCTTTGTCTCAAAGCATGATGTAATCGTATTACCATTAATATAAAAAGAGAAGTAAAAAGTATAAATATTGAATAATTCGGAGTGTAAACATGGAATGTTACTATGTCCAGGCTAGCTCAAATATAGTCATGATCCTTCACTCTGATTGCTGTTATTCTGAAAAGCATATCTTCAACTATTTGAACAGAGCATCCTTTATTCAGCAAGAAATATCACGGGAATCACCAAATTTCAATATTAGTTTAGTTTTAAATCAAGGCTAATGAAGCAAATCATGGTCATAGTGGACACAAAATTCAATGCAAACATATTTATCGAACACACATTTGAAAAATCAACGAACTTAAAACAAACTTGAATAATTATGTTCTTCGTTACAAAATGCAGTTAAGTAGTTAATTACCTTTGCAAATCAGTCCATTCAGAACCGAAATTTGAACGAGAATCAGCATACATGGATTCGATTACCTCAGACCGTCTTTCATGGAACCTAGGACGCTCCCGAAACCATACCGGATGTTCTTCAACCAAGACTGGACGCTCTTCAGCTAAGACTGGTCGCTCTTCAACTAAGACTGGTCGCTCTTCAACTAAGACTGGTCGCTCTTCAACCATGACAGGACGGTCTTTAACTACCACTTCACGCTTTTCGATATAAATAGGACGTTCTACTACACGTTCTACGATGACGGGTCGGTCGACTATGACGGGCTGAACTTCAACTTCTGAATCGGAGACAGTTGCATTGGAATACGCCTCATACCCTTCCTCCGCTTCAGGTCCAGGTAGAAACTCTTTCCAATTAGCAACAGGGCGATATCGTGGTAGGATCATAGTCTTTCGTGGAAAATCTGTCACGGTACTTGCTCTGAAATAATAGTTCCAAAATAGTGCCGGTTACACTGGAGTATGAATTAATCACGATAGTGGCCTGAATGGGCTCGATTTAAGTAAAATCAACATCCCAATACATTGTGAGGATATCTACCAAAATCATACGCACAGTTCGCAGACCGAGATATGCTGTAACGATAATATATACGCTCTTTATGCTTATTCATCTACCATTTCGTAGCCTTTTAGTTCTTCGAGTTGAAATTATAAAATGGCGGTATAGATCTTACGAATAACTGGAAAACTGATTCTTACGTGTCTGACTCGGGTTCGTCTCTGTTTGTTCTACGTAAGCATACATAGAAACAACAAGTACAAAGTAAGACAGCGCCGGCAAGTGCAGAAAGAACCGGAAGTAGTACTTCTAGCAACTCAGTTTCTTCGTCCGCAATCGAAAACTGGATTGTCTCATTGCAATATTCACCCACATATTGGAGTCCACACCTGTTTATATAAATTCAATAAGTAGACAGTTTATTGGAGCCCACATCTGTTTATATAAATTCAATAACTAGACAGTTTATTGGAGTCCACATCTGTTTGTATCAATTCATCAGGTAGATAGTTCATTGGAGTCCACATCTGTTTATATAAATTCATTAGGTAGATAGTTTATTGGAGTCCTCATCTGTTTATATAAATTCATTAAGTAGATAGTTTATTGGAGTCCACACCTGTTTATATAAATTCATATTAGGTAGATAGTTTATTGGAGTCCACATCTGTTTATATAAATTCATTAAGTAGATAGTTTATTGGAGTCCACATCTGTTTATATAAATTCATTAAGTAGACAGTTTTAATGGGACTACACTCCTAATCTATTTATCGAAACTATTAATCTCCTTTCCTATCAAATGTTCAAATCTAGGATTTTAAGGATGAATTTATTTACTACATCACTTTAACAATTTCTCTTGATGAGTAGGAAAATAAAATTTATATGAATTGGAACTTATTTGGTAATATCAGCCATGTGTTACAAAAAATATATATTTTTAATTATTTACTACATCACTTTAACAATTTCTCTTGATGAGTAGGAAAATAACCTTATATAGTATTTACTTGCTGGATTTATCCTATATTTAAGTTTCAGTCAGCTTTAAAATATTTTCAAATTTATAAGATATCAACACAGACAAAAGGATTGAATATCAGTGAGAGACATTTCGTTAATATTCAATTTTCTGATAAAGGCATTTTACGGAGTATTTTTACATAACATTCTTGTAAATAAATAATTTGAACTTTGATGTATTCACGTAAATACTCACATCTTTAATATTCATGCATATCAAGTACTGTTAAACACGGTTATAGTGAACTCGGATATAGTGAAGAATCAGTGAAGAATCTATTTTTTCCTGACCGACCAGACTGTTTTCTTTTATTGTTATGAATATAGTAAACTGTGTATATGAAGAAGTGAGTATTTGGATACACAAGAATTCATACTAACAGTGTTCTACTGTAAACTAAATTGTATGCAAGTTACATTTCAACTCAACACCAAACTGATCCGTGAAATAAAATGATAATCAAACAATAGAACAAATAATAACATGTTTGGGTCGAAATTACACGAAAAGTTATCTTCAAGTGGTATAAAAATTTTGTATGCACAATTCAAAAATATAGTCCTCAATTCTCAAGCTTGAAATATTTTTCTTCATTAAAGCTGAATAATTCTGAAATTTAGGCAAATATTAATAGAAGGTTGTCTTACACACAAGCTGGACTTCCATTTCTATCGACACATCGTCCTCTTTGGTTCAAGGAACCACAGGCATCTATCTTATCATAAATGTAACAGACTTCACGTTCAACTATAGCTCCGATTGGTACTGAAAATACACGGAAACATTCGGTTGTTTAAGAAGTATTCCGAATAATATTTCATAGACATGAATGAAGAGGAACAACTCAAATTGGAGTCCGTTTCAGTTCTTATTAACTCCCTTTGATATTAAGTGAAGAGTGTACACTTGTTTTGACGGTATGGTCATTATCCAGTAAAACATTTATACCTGTAAAGTGAAACATGGCGCGTTTGAATGATCGAGTGAACTACATGATATGCATACAAACCACACGCCGGTCACAAAATATTACTATAGTCGTAGTCAAAATTATATCAGTTATTGACAACATGAACCTGGGTGTCTACAGTCCAAAGTTATTCGGTATAAACAGAGAATACGTTCAGCTGTAGATAAAGGCCTCCATGCGGGTACCGTGTAGCACATAACTCTCATTGAAACTGAATATTATTATGAATGCACACTTGTTCCCTTTCTTTATTGCCTATTGTTATATAAATACAAAGTATGCATACTCGTAAATTAAACAGAAAAAAACCCAGTTTGATAAGACAACATGATACTATTTTCACGCAAAACAAACAAAAATACGTACTAAGATAAACTTCTCCCTCAACCGTGTCTCTGACCAGGAGTGTTTCATTTTCTCCGAACACAACATTTCTACCTTCTATAACGATAGGTAAAGTGTGTGTTATTATCCTTGATGTACGACTGGCTGAGGCATCGATATCCTCTGGGTTTGTTGTCTCATCGTAAAAAATTACGTAGCTAAGATCTGTCCTATTAGATGTGCTGTTGTATCTGAATTGCGAGAATGATTTTACTTTTACATTCTACATCCATTTGTAGGTTAACTTTAACCACGAGCGAAAAAGGCAGACCACACCGACATGTAAATTCATTATTGTGTAAAGCGCTAACGTTATACATGATGGCCGTCGAGATAGTCAAGGTAATGAACCTACAAAACTAGATCAATGAACGAACTTTTCTTCCAGATATATCGAGGAAACCATGCCCGTGCTAGATGTGTAATTGATACACAACTATGGACAACAATGGCGGGACTTCAAATCTTAAGAAATCTAGACATAGGTGTTCGTGTAATCTATGTTCATCAAAGTTAACTGTATTAAAGACTGAGAGTCAAACTAAGGACAGTGGAATCTACTTAAACAGTATTTGTAAATAATGTTTTTAGTTAAATAGTTCTGATTTTTGTTTATCGTTAGGGAAAATAAATCATTTTGTGAGGTGTACCATCACAAGTACCAGTACTATCTACTAACCCTTTTTCATCACAAATAAAAGCCAAAACACACGAATGTACTGCGGTTGTGGACGAATGACATTATACATTTGTACATAATATGTTCAACCTAATCCCACAAACACGAGATCCGTGGATCTAACTGTACCGACTGAGCTAAGCGGACGGTCTTAATGTAATAAAAGTTCATATTGTATTAAATATAAGTACTTACGCAAGAGGGAAGACAAATATTCGAACAAATCCTTCTAAATCACTGTATTGTGCTTCCAACTGAAAGAATGTTAGACTGTGTTACTGCGCCAATTCACTAAGGTATTCATGAGTACATGTACCACTTTTTGGATGAAACAAAATTATCAAAACATTGAGCTGGTCTCATTAACAGGCTGAATTATATAAGAAAGTTTGAACTTGTTTGTCAGAGAAATTGAACTAATAATGGTGTTGTTTATAATGGTATGTGACGATATGTAATGATAAGTTATATGTAGCATGTAATGATACGTAACATTTAATGATATATAATGTGCAATAATATGAAATATCTAATTATATGTGATATCTAATCATAATATATAATGTGTAATAATATGTAATGATACGTTATATAAAGCATGCAATGACGTAACATTTAATGATTTGCAATGTGTAATAATAT
The DNA here is from genome assembly GCA_008271625.1 of Lutraria rhynchaena. Classification (NCBI taxonomy): domain Eukaryota; kingdom Metazoa; phylum Mollusca; class Bivalvia; order Venerida; family Mactridae; genus Lutraria; species Lutraria rhynchaena. The sequence goes on from VIBL01000141.1 coordinate 424,767, forward strand.
GTAATATTTAATTATATGTATTGTGTAATAATACGTAATGATAAGTTATATGTGGCATGTAATGATCTGTAATGACATAAAATGTTAGGTAATATGTAATTATATATTATGTAATAATAAATTATAAGTCATATTTATGATAAGTAAATTGTATAATATGTAACATGTTATTACTGTATGTATAATAATGTATAATATGACCTGATATGTTATATGTAATTTGCTAAAAGTGACCAACCTCCCTTTGAAAGTCAGCTCTCTGGCTGTCATCGTACTGACCATTTACCGTAGTGGTATAGGTGACTGATAAATCCTCCTGTTGTTCAACTTCAGCAGTGCCCATATCTGCAATATCCATTGTATAAGTTACGTGTATCATGCTGGCTACTGGACAAATGGAAATGGGAGTTTGTCAGGTCATTGTTTTCTGCTAAAGTCAAGTGTACATAAAACATCGACTATTATTATATTAGCATGATGCGGTTTGCCGTAGCTCCTTATGGACTGTAGGTACCGAAGGCGAACTATTGCTTACAAGCAAAACATGCTTTAAAATCGTATTAATTTTAGCAGTAAAATAACTTACATTTATCACAGTTGAATCCAAAGTTACCCGGGGGACACTGACAATCGCCGAAAGGACCTTGGTATGATATCATGTCTACACAGACCAAAGCTACAATACACATAAATAACATAAAATAAAATCATCACCACCATGAACACTGTATCTATTAAAGCCTTTTGCTCAGTCTCTTTCACCAAAGCTCTGTACAAGATGGACTCTGGACTTCTGAATTATTTCGCTTATTGACTTCAAACTCAGAATATAAATACATGAAGTTGACCATTCAAATAAGAGTTCACATCTTTATTTTATTTATTTTATCCACAATTCATTATATCCGCAACAATAAAATAACAGAAAGGGAAAAATAAATACTTCACTGTCTCCGATTTTTAACTAAATTCTTGCTCACTATATTTTGTTTTAATTAATACTTGTAGGAGAGTTATCATACTTGTCTTTATTATTCTCTCATGATGAAACTGTCTACTAGATTAAACAATTTTATTTTATAGTGAGGACAAGCTTGAACTGAAGAAAACATATGAATTCAGTTTACTGCTCTTACGTGCTACGCTGCTAGTCCTTGGATCCTCTGTTGTCGGCGTGGCTGAAAAAGAAATATAGAGGATCTTGAATGAGTGCTCATTCCTAACCATTTTTATTAAACGTATTGACTAAACAATATTACACGAGGCTCTGTCGAGTGTCATATTGTTTTTGTCAACGAGTTTAATAAAAATGGTAAAGGATGAGCACGAATGTAAGATTCTATTTATCACATAATCGTAAAAACGACCACAGAAAATGAAACAGACTATAGGATGACCTATATACAGGATGTCTAGTGTAGACTGTTCACTACTGTGCGCAAAAAAGTAGTGCATGTTTCTATTAATCGTTTGGCGATAAAATGCAAGATAAGAGACATAAAATCGTTATTTTATTTACACAAACATAATTTTATTCATTAATAAAATCATTACGAATCGAAAGTCGACCATGTTTACAAATATCGTAGTAGCGTAGTAGTACAAAATATACAAATGTAGTGATTTGGCTAATTTGAATATTTATTGCACGGTTTGGCAGTGCCGAACGATATTTCCCGCACGGGTTTACGGCACTTCTGGACCGCAGGTTTTGTGATATTCATTTTAACTATTCATGACGTCATTTAAATGTGTCGACTGTATCAATGCTACTGATCGGTAAGAAATTCAGAATCTGGTCGATGGCAATAAAAAATTATTGACAATATCTTAGCGAATGGAATGAACTATGGATGCTTAGAACATATTTATGACAATTACGCCGAATCGGCTTCAAATTAATTCGAAAAAAAATCTATTCATCCGAAGGAAATAAACATTATCATGATTGAAAAAAGGCTTGAGCGTAGCTGCCTTAGCGCGAAATTTTCAAAATTTCATAAATTTCCGGGGGGATACCCCCGGACACCCCTAGCTCTATTACAAAGCCAGGTGAATAGAGCCGGGGTGAGATATGAACCCTGAAAATTCAATGCTTTAGTTATGATATCTAATGAAAGTTAAAAACCTCGATGAAGAGAGGTGACAATTATTATGCACATTACCTTGAGCAAAATTACGTCTGATACGTATCAGCTTCATGGTCTCTGAAACAAATAGTAGAACCATGGATGTCGCACGTCTAAGACAGGTTATTGTATAGCTTTATTCATTATGAATTAATTGAACATTATTTGGCCTTCAGATTCTGAAGGAAATAGCATCGATGTAAAAGTGGTCAATACCGCGTCATTACAACATCATTATACATCATTATAAAGTCATTGTAAAGTAATTGTAACGTTAACCTGGCGTAATTACTGACGGGCTAATACTTAGCAATGGCCAGTAGTTCAAAGTCTAAATATTGTAAGCTGTCGATGTTTCACAAAACACTAAATCAAATATCATACCATTAGGGTCATCGTCCACACCAGGATTCGCTTCGGTTGTGATTTCTGGATCTCCTCCAGGGGCCGTTACTCTTGGTGTGGTTATTGATTCTGTGGTTATAGGCGTGGTCGGTGATTGTGTGTATATTGGTGTGGTATCTGAGGACGTTGTAATAGGCGTTGTCGGTTTATTGGTATGTGCTGGTGTCGTATCAGAAGAGGTCGTTATTGGAGTCGTTGGTTTGTTCGTATGGGCAGGAGTGCTCCTATCCAAAGAATCACCTTTTATGGCTGCATTTGATTCAGAATGAGTATGTTTTTCTTTAAGAATCGAAGACTTTCTACCTAACTTATTAGTTGATTCTGGATTAAATATATCTGGTTCCATCGTCCACATGGCATCAGCTAGTCTTTTATCATTCCTATGATTAGTTCTAAATAATGATTGTTTAGAATTTTGAATGCTCGATGTTTGATTTAAATGTATTTTGTCGGACAAAAATGACTTCTGTCTAACTCTAACGTTCTGGTTTGGTCTAAAATGTAAATATACTGCGACTAAAACTGAAAATAGAAAAAAAAACATCATTAATGAATGATCCAGTTTCATGTCTTGAGAATGTTGTTTTAATACAATGAGCATCTTTTTTAATTCTTTATAGTTTTTTTTTATTTAATGCTTTAGTCGTTTAATGCTTAATCTTTCAATTTTCGTACCAAAAATTATCATTATATATATATATAGTAAATATTTATGTTTTGATGATTAAATTGTTGACATATGTTTCAAATAAACCAATAAAACTTTTGTCTTACTTAATGTGGTTATGAAAGCAATGAGGTTTCTAACGATGTTTTGTTTTGTTTTCTTTCTGGACATTTTGTGTCTCCTCATATCATCGTCTGATGACGCGTCGTCCGTGTTTCCTCCAGTGTCGGCCATTTTGACACCTACGTCTTTCGATCTTTTTTAATCTAGAATATATCAATTAATCAATTAAGTTATATAGTTCTCACAAATATTTTTCTAGATTGTAAATCTGCAGACAATTCTAAGCAATTGTCCAGTGACGCATGAGCCTCTCTAATATTGTTATTACAGTCTGTGCCATATTAATGCAGTAAATTCAATGTTGTAGTTAGGGTGGCCGAATCTAGTCGTTGTTTTTATTTATTTATATGAATAGAATAGAATCCGTCCTTACATTAAAGAAATACATCAAATCCGTTGTAGATATGTGCATTTAGGCAGACAGACAAATTGAAAACGTATGTCCAAAAGTCACGGTTCCAATATGGCTGCCACCCTAAGATTACACACAACAAATGGTAGTGTCCTATATGTGTTCCCAAACTGAAAAGGTTCACCTTGACGCTTGATTGTGAGTATTATATGAAAAAGTTCGGGTGTCACGAATATGATAGTGAAGAAATGAAAGAAATGAAATATTTAGGAGTTGGATGTTTGTGTTTAATATCAAACATAATAAGATCAAACGGAAGAAAACGGTTTCCATCTTGGACATATGAACAACACCCGTATTCACGTATGGCTGAAAACGATATCGCATTGAAGCGACTGAGTAGTTCAGAGTATGCCAGTCATTTTTAAACGATTGCTTATTCTAGTTGTTTCAAACTAAAAATATGGTTTTCATGTTGTGTGACACTAACTAACTAATGCTAATCATTCGTTGTATGTCGGCAGAAAGTCGCGATAGAACGCATCTAACGTTAAGATATTGTGAATTATTTTTTATTCAGTCAAGAAGCGACATACAGGTAACAAACATTGCCACATTACACCGCAGATATTAGTTTTAGGCTTTGAAACAAATTTGCGTTTTGTAGAAAAAGTCTCTTCAAATGGTATCATGTTGAAATAGTACTTGAACGACGCCATGTTGGAACTGAACTCGAATGAAGTCAAGTTGGAAGATTACTTAGCCATGTTGAAACAGTACTTCATTTCCGACATATTGAATCCTTACTTTAGTGACGTCATGTTAAAACAGTACTTAAACTCCGACATGTTGAAACCTTTAGTGACGTCATGTTAAAACAGTACTTAAACTCCGACATGTTGAAACCTTTAGTGACGTCATATTAAAACAGTACTTATACTCTGACGTGTTGAAACCTTACTTTATTGACGTCATGTTGAAACAGTACTTGAACTCCGACATGTTGAAGCCTTGTTTTAGTGACGTCAGGTTAAACAGTACTTAAACTCCGACATGTTGAAACCTGTAGTGACGTCATGTTGAAACAGTACTTGAACTCTGACATGTTGAAACCTTTAGTGACATTATTTTGAAGCAGTACTTGAATTCCGACATGTTGAAACCTTACTTTAGTGACGTCATGTTGAAACGGTACTCAAGTATTGTCATATTCGAGCAGTACTCATGGTGTGACCATTTCAGCTGTATATGCTTTCGGTTGCTTATGAAAACGTTGACAGGAAGTGACTGTCAAGCCAGAAAAAAATACTGGATGTCAGTCTTATAAAGAAGTTAATTTATTGATCAAAACTGGTGGAAAATTGCTGTTCACAAATATAGTTTGGTAAGGACTACCTATGGAAAACTTAACTAAATCCTTTATTATTGAAATTACATTCACCCCAGTGACAAGTTTGTAATTTACAATATACTTCCTATAACTGTTAAATATAAATGCACCATAAATATTTATTAGGCGTATGCAAATATCATTTTACCGATCTGCATTAAATGTATTTCGTTTATGTATGTATTAGGTTAAAATGACACCTTGAAAACCCGTCATCTCACCTGATTGTATTATAACGTTATTCAAAAATGTTAATCAAGTCTTGGATTTCATACTCGCCACTTTTATGACAAAATATTTATCAATTAACGTAGTTTTATCATCCAAATGTACGGAGCCCCTAAAGTGACATTCCACACTTATAATTTAACTTGTAGCACTCTTTTTATTTCTTATTTACGAAATAGTATTTCGTAATTACGAAATATTTCTAGTTCGTAAATACGAAATAATATTTCGTAAATAAGAAATAATATTTCGTATAAACGAAATGCTAATTCGTAATTACGAAATAGAATAGAATGTTACAAGTCAAAATGTAAGAGTTGAATGTCACTTTAGGAGCTCCGTACAAATGTGATTTCAAATTAGACATTTGATGACATGAGCTAAGTATAGACAAACATGATCAATGGAGACATGACACAACATTTATGAATATAATGGCAAAGTAGTGGTTCGTAACGTGATAAAATTGATGCGCGCACACTGTCACTAAAAGACGAAAATAGAGGTAAAAATGTTCCTGGTTTCCGTAAACCCGGCTCTAGTCTTGTTTCTGTGTCAGTCATTTTTTCTTTCTGATATTTTTATTTTCATATTAACTTAACTTACGTATGCACGTATTTTCACGCCTATTATTTGAGATCGTCAATTGATATAATGACCTTGTGAGAATCCACCGGCACGTGACAAATGATGCGTAACATCTATTCATTTGCAAAACGTGTCCACAGTTTCGTTTTCTGCTTTGTTTGACGAGTGTTTGTTTAATCATCTATATAAATGATGAGTTAATTGTAAGAAAATATGCATCGCGTTAAAGTTGTTCATATTGCTGTGTCGGTTATAAAAGCTCATTTGAGCTTGTGTTTATGTGCTACTTTAGTCTTGCCGACATAAAATGAATCTTATCTAATCTTATCTTATTGTTTGTAACGGCGTTTTGCTAATTACTTCAAATATTTATTTTGGTCTGTATAAAACGATATGCATTTCATAGCTTCAGTCATTCCAAATAGGAGAACGAATTCAAGCACTATTACACATGTTTGCATACAAGTAAACTCCTTTGTAATGAACAGACAGTCTGCACCGTCGTTTTCTAACCAGTACAATATACTGACATGGATTATTCGAAACCATGGATTGTCCGAATGTTTTTTTTGTCCCAAGCATATTCGAATAATCGGGGTTTAACTGTACATAAGTTACAATATAAAATCGTGAAATTATGAAATTCAGGGAAATCTAATTTTTTGTTCGTACTTTTCATATATTCATTAATAACAGCAAAACAAAGATGGACTTTGAAAGGAGTGGAATAATTAAATCCATATATCCGATTTCACTATGTCTGAGTTCAATAATGCATGTATTATTACGCCATATCTATAATGATACATTATAATAGTACATGTATTACGCTACCAGATGGTGAGCTTATATTATGGAACCGAACACTAGAAATCATTGTAGCCTATAAGTTAATTATTTATTCAATGCAAAAACTCCAATGCAAAAATCATTTAAGTTTTTCTTTTCAACACGGAAAGTTTGTCAAGAAAACTTTAAATATATACAAGTACTCGAAATAGAAAATTGAATTTAGGCCAGTCATATTTCCCGAGCAGGCGGTACGCCGTTCAATATATGTGGCTTGTAGCGATTATAGAGTGACCGCACCATTCCTATCGTGTCATATCAGTAGTAGCCACATAATTATATTAAAGAACCGCAACACATTAAATCTGCGGCTGTCTGTGAAGTGATGACTTGTGCCGCCTCTGGGCGTTCTTGCTGCGGCTATAAGTAAGCGATAAATAATACGGCAAACATGTCATCCAGACGGCCCTCAGCAGTCTGCGCCGCGTTAAGGGTGTCCTTTTGCGGTCGTGTAATTCCTTCAATCCCTGCAGTAATTATGGGGTTTATAAGTTCAAACCTAATTCATGACATACAGCAGGACAAGTGCTCGGCAAACACAAAGTTGCTCGACGTAAGGTCGCCCTGCAACAACATTTTGTATGGCTATAGTGTATTCATTTTCAAGATGTCCGCATTAATGAACAAAAAGTTCATAACTCAACACTATATTCTCACGACGACCATTACGCCCATTCAAAGATGGGGATATGTCATATGGCCACATTGAACCACCCTTAAATTTTATGCACAGGGTGTAGGTATCTCTTAATTCGGGGATAAAATTAAATGTAAATGGGCTTTAAAAGGGAAAAGCTTGGCTCTTATATGCATTTTTAGGACAGAAAAGCAAATCGTAGCCTTCAACGCAGCTGTGTGTGATTCCACAAAGCATTTTATGACATCTACTTGAACAGTACTACAGGTATTACAAGAGCTAGCTTCATGTACGGAATCCTGTGGTAACATAATTATAACTAAAAACCTGGAAATAATAAGATTTCTGCTTTTCATTCATTAAACAAGCCACACCGTACAGTTACCATCGCTACATCATTCACTCATGCAATGCTTACAGGATTACATCACTATATTCACCTGTCACAAAGCTTTTAATTTGTCTAGTCCATATGTTTCAGGCCGCGGTCGTGGTCAAGGGATTAGTGCACTGGACTTGTAACCCGGAGATCCGGGATAGAATCCCGGTCGCGGTAGGTCATACCCTTCTATGAAAATTTGACAAACATGTCGTTTATACATTAAGACCTTAAGTTCTACCTATTGAGTCAAGCGCACGCTAAGTTTACATAAAAATGTTCATAAATATAAAGGCAAATTAATTAAGTATCTGCAGTTGTAAGCTGAACTGAATATTAAGTGAAAACTATTTTCTGGTTATGGCTGACGTACCCGGACCGCATACACAAAATTGCTGACGGTCCTTGACATGTTTTGTTAAAGTTGTCAATTCGTTCACCGAGACAGCGAGACTGCCATAGCTCCAGGAGTTTGATTTTTTATTCATATATTCTTTTTATACTTGTATCCGTCCAAAACATTCCAACCCTAATTTATTTTCTCCACACGACATTGCTCTTCATCCAACAGTATGCCAGCTTAACTCTGTCGTTACTCTCATTGCAGAGATGTTGTTTGGGAAAGTAGTGGGTTCAAAACCCGGTCATTGCACATGTTTGTTACCATTGGCATTTTGACTTAAAAAGAAGCGTTCAATATCAGCAGCCCCGCATCCGAATCACAATTGAAAGAAATAGATTGTTCAGGATTTACGCCTAATGTCAACAGGATTTCAGTTGTCAACAGCTGTTTATACAACCAGTCTTCCTGTATTCTGTATCTGTACAAACATTGTTCGAAATCAACAGTCAGCTCCGTCGCATGAATTATCAGCGGGCATTGGAGGACAATTTATTTATTAAAACATTATAAATCCGCTCAGTTAGAAATGAGAAATTACATTTTATCGCTTTTCGACTACTACCGCATTTTCTACCGTCCAGGGAGAAGTTAGCATTCATACGCACTTTTAAAAAGAATGTCTTTGTGCATTAATTCTAAATGTAAATTTGATTGTTTACTGTTCAACAGAACAAAATGTCAACATATGTCAGAAAAAAGAGACTCACCTGTTTAATATTATTATCCAACTAAAAGTCACAATTTCATTTTTATGGTATTGATCACAAAATTTTCTCCCCAAAATACAATGATAAATATATTAATCTTTCTTATTGTTTAAACATATAATCCGATAATCGATTAACACTGTGCAATATCGGTGTTCAAAGTGTCGAAAGCAACACTCACAACAAAAATAAGGGCGTTACCATTTTTATTCAGGCGAAATCCATGACGTGGAGTAAACGGATTAAGATGAGCCACTCAGTGGTATATACAGTATCGTTACTGATCTATCCCCGGTTTGGTGTAAGAGTTTATGAGAAAAATCGATTAATATTTATATTTTCAATAGATAAATTTATTCATGAAAAACATCGACGCAAATGAAACTCACGTTTTCACACGACGCGTATTCAGACGCCCTATGGACATTAATATGAGGATTGGGCTCGGTTGCTTTATAATGTTAACACCCAATATGGGTTTATTTTCACTCTAACTAACGACCAATTTCCAAAAAAAATGCGTTTGATTACATACATTTATTAATGATTTTTAACTTAATAAAACCACTATTACAGATGCAGAAAATGTACGAAGATAAATGACCATAATTAAATTTGAATAGGATATAAATGTATTATAAACGTAATAATGTTCTCATATCTCAGGATGTTTGTGTAACATTCTTTATTCTCACAGACAAAATATTTGTCGCTATTTACGTCAAATACAACAATACAACATTCATGATAAAAAGTTTTATTAAAGAAGACAGTCTAAAGGAAATCCATTTCGTTTGGGCGCAATTACAGTAAAGTCATGTTATTATGTCCAAGCCGACGAACAGAAAGTGGTCGTACTATTAATTTTGTATAATGAAAAGATAAAATCAATTTCCATCAAGATTTAAAAACTGTAAAAAAATACTGAAACAATTTCCTCGGTCTTTGGATGCCTATAAAATTACCGAAAGTGTTAATGACGTTATTAATGCATTCTGCGTGTATTGCGTGTATTATGTTTTAATTAAGCTGGTAAATTACTTTTACCTAAAAATGTCTTCAATATTGATATAAAATCGTGGTTCTCGTCATTCTTGAGTGGCGTTTAAGCTAATCCTGTATAAACAATACAAGCCTTTATCTGTGACAAAGATCCCAACAGATTGAACAAAGCACACTTGTTTAATATTTTTTAGTTGCACATCTGGTTAACACAGTAGTTCAGTCATACACGGGTGATCATTAAACCCAACTGGTGCTGTTAATACTTGAAGTAAGGGGTTTGGACACTAAAGGACAAAGTAACTTGGCTTACAATGATAATAGTTGTCTAAGAACAGCAGCTGCTCAATGTGGTCTTTATTGACAGTGGTTGTTGTCTCAGTATATCCACCTTACAAACATTTTTTAAATTATTTTTGTCTGTACGAAATAATGTTTATGTAATGGTCTAGGGAACATCGCTTCTTTGGTGCATTTTAGCAACATTTGAAAGTTCGTAGTTTGTGATAGTGTCATACAAACCCAGTTGTAACTATTGTGTTTTAGGTATAATGTAATATACATAACAAACATTTTGTATTCGGTATATTGTACATATTAATTACTTAAAGAATATTCAAGCATAATTTTAACTTTTACTTGAGTTTCTAAAAGTGCCGATGATCTTCTGACCTCGTGTTCGTTAGTTCAAACCGTGGATACGGCACATGTTCTCTATAGTGACTTGAGTAAAGACGTTGCGTCAAGAGCCACTGGTTCTCCACTGGACAAGTTGTTATGTACTTGCGGGGAACGAGGTTACTTCCGGTTCAGAATCCATAAAACTTGTCAGGTTGGCTTACTACTGGTATATATTGATGAAAAGAAGGCGTAAAACTTATCTTATCTGATATTCTCAAAAATGAATATGGTAAATAGGAATCTTCAATAAATACGCGATCAGTAATATATTCAACAAAGTGATAATTGAATAATTTGTGTTTTAAACTACTTTTAATCAATACTTGGGTGTGGTTACAGAATTTTATGCTTTCATTAAAGCGATTTAATTCACTGACCAGATATATGTTAATATCACATAAAAGGTATGAATATAAAATTATGCTTAAGTACTTTGAATACGCAAATGAGATCCATTCATAATGTAGTAGAAATAGATACAGTAAAGGCGCCCCGCAGCATGATAAACGTTCATCATAATGAATGGATATCTCTGGATAATGAGCTCTTACCATCCAGTAAGAACGGTTCAACCTATTCATATTCAGCAATAAAAGAACATATTTATATAACACAGAATTTTGTTGCATTGAAATTTTGCAGTTTATTAATAAAATAGATTTAAACGGCTTCTTAACTTTTTTTCAGTTATAACATAAATGCATTAAAGTTAATTAAAATTCTTCAAAAAACGTGAATGACACTTTTCCCACATTTTCGTAATATCTATGTAGCACGGAGCATGCATCTGTTAAAAGATAACTACTTTTCTTTTGTATCTCAAAGAACAGAGATAGAAAGACTACTTGTATTACATAGCGTTATGTGAGCTCTTGAATGATAATGTACAAAATAGCAGCTTGTCAAATAATAATTGTGCAGAACGCCTTGATCAATGCGAAATGAATTAATTTATGTTAATTGCTACGTGCAAGAGTTAAAAGAGAGCAATGAAGACAAACTAAAATGTACAGTAGACCTCACTTTAATATCAGGACCACATATTTGTATCTTTGTACCGACCAAATTGTTTTCTCTCGACCCTAGAGTTGTTTGTTCTTGGACAAGTTTTGATGATATTTTCATTTTCATACGAACTACATCTCCGAACTTACAAAGCCTATTTCATGAAAAGAATTTCTTCCAGCCAACTGCTTCTTTTTTCCTGGAGGAGGTTGGCGAAATGACAACAAAGTCTTGTTTTTCTAATTTTGTTACACATGTGTACTTCACCTTGATGATGAAACAACCACTTAGATAATTGAGACCTGGCTTCGAGGATATAAAACTTGAGAAGAGTCTCCGAGCTCAAATCACGATTCCATTATCAAAGTAATACTATTTTGGTTGAAATGATGTAGCTATTTAATATTTAATACGTGTTCAGACCAATTTTACAGTTAGAATAACGCATCATTAACAACACTTGGATCATGATTGATTAAGTTTTTTGTACCAATGATGATATTCGGGGTTCACAGTTTATTATGTACCATGCCTAACATTCAGTAAGACAGAACCATACATATTATAAAATTATTTTGCATTCATGAAGCCGCAAGATCAAATTTTGTAAGGATAGTTTCACTGTTACGTAGATTCTCCTCCACATCTCCTTAATGACATTTTACAGACGGGTGGAGCAGAAAAATCCCTAATTATGCGAAAGAAGTAAATAAACAGTCAGCCGTAGCCTTCAACAATGTACGAAAAGCAATAACTACCGGATGGGTTCAGTCATAAATACCGACCATAATTATGGTGGAGACAGCAAAACATGGAATGTTGTTCAAACAATGGAAAAGCTGAAGAAAGACATTTCATTTTATAAAATGCAAACCTTATACCAATATAATTCTGCTTTACTAATACTATACGCTACACTACATAATTATAATTCTTAACCATACACTACACTACATAATTATAATTCTAAACTATACACCACACTACACAATCATAATTCTTAACTATATGCCACACTTCATAATTATAATTCTTAATTATACACAGCACTACACAATTATAATTCTTAACTATACACCACACTACATAGTTATAATTCTTAACTATACGTCACACTACACAATTATGATTCTTAACTATACGCCACACTACACTATTATAATTCTAAACTATACGCCACACTACACAATTATAACTCTTAAGTATAAACTACACTACACAATTATAATTCTAAACTCTACGTAATCTTACATAATTCTTAATTCTAAACAATACACTACACTACACAATTATAATTCTAAACCATACACTACACTATGCAATTATAATTCTAAACTTTACGTTATCTTACATAATTCTAAATACTAAACAATATACTACACTACACAATTATAATTCTAACCTATACACTACACTACATAATTATTATTCTAAACTTTACGTTATCTTACATAATTCTAAATTCTAAACAATATACTACACTGCACAATTATGATTCTAAACTATACACTGCACTACACAATTATAATTCTAAACTATACACTACATCACCTAGTTTTAAACTTCACACTGCACAGTAAGATTATAATTCTAAAGATAATATTGATTTCATAGTTATATAATACACTTGTATAACATGACCATGAAACCAAGGTTATTTTTAGTATGTAGCAGTAGATGTTTGAAATTTGGTGTAGATATATTGATGAAGACAATCTTAAGTTAATATGACAACATGAGGGAAATAACATAAAATTATTAATAATAATAATAATATGATCTTTTACGTCAATGAATGACTCTCGAAGTTTTATGAATTGTATCGATCATTGTATAATAAATTCTACAGTGCATGGGAGATATTGAATGCGTCTAATTATATTACAACGTACATAATAAACTTCTAGTATTACAATTCTATGATTTAGGGTGTTTGTAAACGAATTAATAATTTTACGCGTATGCAACCGTGTCGGAGAAATATAGACCGCGCTTTGAAATATATAATTTATTCATTCTATCGTTCTACTTTTTTCCTTTTACTTAGTATGTTTAACACACAAGCGTCCTACCGACTTTGATAATCAAGCGAGCTTTTTAAATGTTGCGTGCTTCATATGATACTTTCATAAACACAAACATATATTTATCTGTCTATCCCTCCGATATCGATCAGTATGTTTGTCAGTCAGTCAGTCAGTTTTTCATTCATAGTTTAACAGTCTAATGGGATTATATTTGACTTGCCCGTATATATTTTGGTCATTGGCGCTAAAATTGTATCACCGATCTAAATTATATAAATATGTCATATTTCTATGATTAATATGCAGTGACTCTTTGATTCACGTTTTATGACAGGTAGATGTTATTCCTTGCAACTTGTATTCTGTCGGTAAACCAAGTTTGTAGGCGCCTAAGCATGACATTGCTTTTTTTCATTAAATGTATGTCAATGCCTGCAGAGTTATCTAGATCTAATATGAACGTCTACCAGTGCGAGGGGACTGAGATTCATAAACACTAACATAGTATCATTTTTGTACACTCAAAGCATATTTACTATAATCAAGATAAACTTGCCATTTGTCATTAAGGATCTGTATGGGTTCGGTTCGCCCATTGAATTACATACGTAAGTTAACGTACGCAAATGATTTTTAAATTAGACTTACAGTAAGACAATGTTTTAGTGAACTCGGATATAGTGAAGAACTCGGATAAGCGGATTTTTTACCCCCCCCCCGAACAAGCCTTTCTTTGTGTCTTTGTTATGAGTATATATAAATTATTCTGGTCACCAGGAAATCAGCCATGTAAATTTGGAAAAAAAGAAATAAAACATAAAAAGGATGTTTACTGCAGTTTGAAACTAGCCTCCTGTTAAGACTCATTATCTGATTGTTTCCCTGTCGCGCACCATGTCCATGTACAGCACGTGATATACGTGTTTCAATTACATGATTTCTTCGAGATGTTGTATACATTCCCCTGTGGGCGCGAAGCAATAACGGTCTTAGAATTTGAACTTTGTATACAGTAGAGATGCGCGATTTCGAAATATTTCTAGAGGTATCTTATTTATCACAATATCAAAGTTGTTTAAGTAATTCTTCCCTATCTCTGATGTTCAGTTTCACAAAGTAAATTCTAAGATGTAGAGTAAAACTTTGAAAAACACTGAATTTTAACACGAGAGTTCGTCCATCTTCTCTCATATTATGCCGACCAATTTCTTTTGTGATATCACAATACTGCGAATCTAGCCAATAACAGTTCTTTCAGTGCTTTGATTATGAAATAGCATTACATTATGGTAGTTCGAGCAATAATCTTGCGCTTGGTGGTAGTGGTAAAGTAGTTACACAAACTGAATTAATTCATTCTGGTTTCTGAATTGATAAAAAGATGAATTAGTGAAACAATATTCTCTTGTCATGTATTTCATACAGAAATTAGACAAAACAAGAAAAGTTGCGTCTTTTTACAACCCATTGCATAATAAATGAGCACACGTATTTATCAATTGCATTTCTCGTCGTTTGAAAATTTCTGAAGAATACAAAGTAATGCAATGGCAGACATAAAGGAGTGTTTTTATGAATGCTTTGATTTAAAAAAGCGGATATTTACCGGATAACCATATTATTTACACTTTGATACGACATACGCCTTCAGTAATTTTTGTGGATAGAAATCTATAGAGGTTAAGTTAACTCAAATAGATAGAACTACATATTACATATTACATGTTAACTTCATTCAACATGATACACTACCCAAATTTTATAAGATCGCTTCTTTTTCTGCCAGAATTAGTTTTGAAGTTCGAATGTGTGTATTTTAAACTCAACCTATATGTGTGAACGTCAAAAACCATTAATACAGATTTTAGTAATCATTGAAACAATGCTTGATTTTGCTCGTTAAAATGTTAGGCCACGGAAAAAAGCACGACTCATAGGTATGCCACCTTACGTACAAAGTCGAGCTTAGACAGCGTTTCACAATTGTTGACATCATCCGTTGATAAAAAAAATCAATTTACGACTGATCTTCAAATTAGACGGCGTCTTGGCGATGAATAAAACGCACAAAGGCTTCAAGCTGGGTTGTCTCATGAAGCCCGTGATCAGTGTGTGTCTTAGAGGCAAGTAGTCCGTGATCAATGTGTGTCTTAGAGGCAAGTAGCCCATGATCAGTGTGTGTCTTAGAGGCAAGTAGGCTGTGATCAGTGTGTGTCTTAGAGGAAAGTAGTCCGTGATCAGTGTGTGTCTTAGAGGCAAGTAGTCCGTGATCAGTGTGTGTCTTAGAGGAAAGTAGTCCGTGATCAGTTTGTGTCTTAGAGGAAAGTAGCCCGTGATCAGTGTGTGTCTTAGAGGCATGTAGCCTGTGATCAGTGTGTGTCTTAGAGGCAAGTAGTCCGTGATCAGTGTGTGTCTTAGAGGAAAGTAGTCCGTGATCAGTGTGTGTCTTAGAGGAAAGTAGCCCGTGATCAGTGTGTGTCTTAGAGGCAAGTAGTCCGTGATCAGTGTGATCAAGAACATTTGTACATTTTTAGATTTTAGTGCACGATTATTAATTAGATCTTATTGACCTGATTTCAATTGTAATTGTATAATATCAAAAACAATAATTCTTAACAAAGAGTCATAAATTCTCAGTATCTAACGCCAAAATTCACACATTTGACTTAAAATTGCTCGTAACGTGTCGCGTTCAAGCGGCCATGCAATACCATATATTTTACCATATCGTAATGTTTCCTGACTTTCACTTTGTACATCGCTACGTTAGATGCGTGCACCACATACAAAATTTAAATCAGCTGTGTAAATACTTCATATCCTTTGATAATTATCCTAATAATTTCAATTTTATCGAGTTATCAGAAATAAAAACACATTTCACAAATTTATCCACAAATTCAATTACAATGACAAAATGGGGTCGAAAAGTCCTGGCCAATATTGGGGTCGAAAAGTCTTGGGGTCTGACAACCAGGGCAGGCATGCTAAACAATAGTATTACACACCACAGATAGTCGTTCTCACGGACACCGTTTTTGAACCGGAAGTGGAAATTGTAAACACACGCAGATGAGTGATGGCTAAAGTTTGAACTAAGTATGCCAATATATAAACATAAGTGACAAAATGCCTACAAAACAAAGAAGGATTGCGTTAATGGGATTTAGGTCCGTCGGTAAGTTCAATGGCATATATATTTTTCTTTGCTGTTCGAGGTGGGTGGGGTGTGTTTTTTCAAAGAATTAATTTGTTGCGTGGGTTATTTACATCGCTACTGCTAGATTATGATACATCATGCTATAAATTTCAATGTAATGGAGGTTATAGAATGTGGAGACAGCGTTTTGTTAATTTATGTATTTCATAATACTTGGAAGAGATCATAATGTATATGTTTTAAAATTTGAGAGTAGATTTCTATTTGAATTGGGCACTTCCTCTGTTAACAATTGATTAGAAATTGTACTCAAGGGTACTATGAGTAATAATGTAAATAGGCCATATACTTAGACTTCTATATTTATGTATGTTCTTTGTGTATTATTATATGTAGTATATGTCTTACAATTCCAGGAAAATCCAGCCTTACAATTCAGTTTGTTGATAACC
The DNA here is from genome assembly GCA_008271625.1 of Lutraria rhynchaena. Taxonomy (NCBI): domain Eukaryota; kingdom Metazoa; phylum Mollusca; class Bivalvia; order Venerida; family Mactridae; genus Lutraria; species Lutraria rhynchaena. The sequence goes on from VIBL01000141.1 coordinate 441,951, forward strand.
AATTTGTTGATTCATATGATCCTACCATAGAAAACAGTAAGTTAATTAATTAGTCATTAATGATAGGATTGTACTCAAGTGCATCCATTCTTGTGAGTGAAAAACCCTATGTATAATGGTAACTTTCAATCATGTTCATAAAAATTCAGCTCATTTTTACGATGGTTAATAAAAATCTGGGGGTCCTGTCCTTTTTACCTCTTCTCATTGATGATGATGTCAAGATTCAAAATCAAATAAATCACAAGTACACTCTTATTTGGACCAGTTGCATAAAGTGGTCTGAAAGCAAAAGTGATGGTGAACATACAAGCAGATCATTTAAAATATATACTAGTAAATACTTAGTCAGGACTTTCATTTGACCCTTAGAACTTAATAAAACAGCATTTTGACTCTTATAAATTAGTGAAATAAAGCTTTTGACTCTTGAGAATTTGTACCAAAGGGTCAAATTTACAAAAAAAATCACTGATAATTTTAGATCTGCGTACTGTACGCATTAAATTAGCTGAGGACACAATGTTTCGCTTTATGAGCATCCCTGTGGACACATTTGGTTAAATGAACCTAGGTTTAGAAATTAAAACATATAGTAAATATAGTCTGACTCATGATGCCGAAAAAATTTGCCGATCCAGACTGAATTTCAAGTTCCTGGACCGATTTCAGTAGTTAAAAATAAGTCCATAAACGTTCTATAAATTTCGGTCCGAAATCGGTAATTACTCACAAAATGTCACATAACTAACTGTATGTTGTTTGCACGATTCTCAATACCCCAATAAATAGCCCCATATGTCAAGAAAACCTGAAGCGATCACCTGTTAATCCGATCAATGGTCCATATCTGTCAATAGACGGTCATTTGTAATTAGTCCTAACACATGGTAGGTAACAGAAAAAGTGATGTGTTTACTGTATGCATTAATATTTGAGTTAAAGACTTCAAGCGTCGTTCCGTACATGAATTGAATATTGCCATTATTTTTAAATTTAGTATTGTTTTGGTTTAATCAAAGGCAGTGAATTGTTTTAGAAGTTGTAACAGAAAATGGTATAAAAAATTTAGTAACTTCAAAAGGAAGCCGACATTAATCGCTCAGAACCCAGGACTTTGATATCAAAGTCGTAGCTCCGCCTTCTCATCAATATCAAAGTCGTAGCTCCGCATTCTCATCTGTTTACAATTTATACGTTCCTTCAGTTAGCGGTCATGTGACTAAGAAGTATGTCATCTATTACATGGTTGATGACGTCGAAGGATTAAAAAATTGTGGATTGATATTTCTAATTGTGTCTAGAAAAAAAAACAAGTAAATTGATAAATGGGACTTCATTTGATATTAGCTTGTTCAATCAAGTGCACGTTTGTGATTCTATTGTAGTAGTATCTGGTTGAAATTTCAATTCCGTTCTTGTTTCGTTCTTACTGTTTAGTGCAGTGTAACTATATACAAAACTATAAACTTTTAGGAACTGGGGAGATTTTTTTCTGGGGGAGCATCTGCAGGCATGGACTTGTAGAAATTTCTGAATTTTCCATGCCCTGGTCTGACTCCATGATACCAGTGGCTCCATGATACAGGTGTAATCATGAATCCTGCAATAGTTCTGACATAATACCTCCTACTGGCTGTTTATGGTTAACTTACCAGAAATTTTGTCTCTTGCCCAAAAGGTGTGCACATTGATTTTGTTTTACTATGACCCAGCCTCATAGTTTTTCCATGGGACCCATGGCTTTAAAATATATGAGTCCTGAGGATTCATTATTTTTATTTCTAAAGTTATCACTGGAAAATAAGTTGGAAATTTTGTTGACTCTTCAAATTCAGTGATTTTTAGCTCTCCTGAGCATGTAGTGCTAGGCGAGCTATAGTGATTAGTCAGTCAACTCCATCCTCCGTCGTCCACACAAATTGGGAAAAATTATATATTTTCAACTGTTAAGGGTATGATAAACGAAAAAGGGAAAAAATCACTGAAATTATCACCAGCCAAGGGCAATTTTAAACATCAACTTTTGATGTCTTGTGGAAACCCAGCTTAGTCATTTAAAACATTTATAAACACTTTTTGATTTTTATTAAGGCCTTATTATTATAAGGCCAAAAAATAAGGGTCGGTAGGTAGGGATTTTTTCTTTTATGTTTTATTTTACATATATCGGCAACACTGTTGTGAAAATTACAATATAGCGCTAAGATTTGGATGCCATAAAAACTTTTGAGCAGAAACAAACCTCTTTTTTACGTCTAATTGTTGGTATTGACTGTGGGATTATTATTAGATCATCTAGTCTGATGAAATGCACACTTATTGTTAACAGTGATAATCTTGCTTGACATTTGATATCTTTGTTTGCTTTACAGCATTTCTGAAGACAGTTAAGATTGGTGGACAAGAGTTTGCATTACAGCTTGTTGATACTGCAGGACAGGTGAATCAGAATTATACTGTGGTATCATTTAATTTCGATGGCATGAAATGTGAAAAAAGAAAGATTCACGCAGTCGTAAATTCGTGTATTTTGAATTTTAGAAAAAAAAATAAAAAACCTGACACTGAAGCGAATCACGCAGTTTTTCGCTACAGTGTGTGTCATCACTGGACCACATACATGTTAATTGCAGCAGTGCCCTTTTTTATTACCGTTATCAATAAACTATATGACACTGTCGCCGATAATTGCTTGTTGATTGTCACTTTATTTAGATAAAGTGAGTCCGAGATCAAAGCATGGATTATCATGTAAATTAGGCAATTTTCGGGTCCACATCTTGTTATGACGCTTGAGTAATTACTAAAAACGCAACAGTTACAGGTGTGAATAATCCCTTTCACTAGGTATGGTTTTAAAACATTTTAATTCTTAAAAAAACCTTACTTCTCGCAAATCGTTATAAACATAGCCAGAAGTAGATACAAAACTTAAGTGACATAGTATTCGGACAATGAAAATTTCAGATATTCACTTCTTTCTGGATGGTCTATTTTTAGCGTGGTCATATATTTTTATTTACTTCAAGATAAATTGATAAATCAATACTACATTTAAGCAGTAAATGTAAAAGTCTGTCAGCTCTCAGGCAAAGTTTTTGATGAGGTCTGGTAAAGTTTGAGAAATAATAGGTATCATGTACTGTAAAATTCCTTTGATTTTTGTGAAATTTTCAGTCAAAAAGTATTTATATTATAGGCCTGTAATATTTTTCCTGGTCAGAAATATTTTCAAGTTTGTTAGTCCTCAAGGACCTGTGGTATTTTATTGCCTTCATTATAGTTCATATATATTGCATCCAAGGCTTTGATAACAGATGACACTAAATTATGTGTACAATGATATATTTAAGAATGTGTCATATGAAGGGAAAATCTGATGTTGCCTTATACTTTATTCTTGTGTAATTTTTACATTTCACCATGGTTTACATGTAATGGATCTTCATATATTTCAGGATGAATACTCCATTTTACCTCAGTCGTATTTCATGAACATAGATGGATATGTATTGGTTTATTCTGTTAACTCACTAAAAAGGTATACAATATTTATAAATATAAAATTACTGTTTAAGACATTTTGATTGTACCATTAACAAAAAAGCTGTTTGATAATGGATATAATTCTAATGATGCAAGATTTGTGATTAAGTGTATGTTTGTTGGACCCAGGTTAGAGATCTAGGTAGCTGCTGGCTGCTTTCTTTTACTCAGTTTTAGTGCTGGGTGATCTCTTCAATGAAGTATATAAGTATGATTTTCGCATTTCAGTTTTGAAGTGATACAGTTTGTATATGATAAGATCCTAGATATGAAAGGAGATATAGGAAGTATCCCTGTAGTTCTTGTTGGTAACAAATGTGATCTAGCTATTGAAAGGTAATTCTTTTATTTTGTATTTACTCTTTAGATCTATTATTATTATTAGTAGTAGTAGTATTTGTGGACAAATACCTGTAAATACAATGAATTTTTTATTCAATTTCAATTATACACTGGTAAAAAACAAAGAATATTTTGGTTGGATGAGCTTTAGGCATACAGGAGGTATTGTCTCAGGAGATTTATCATTCAGACTCATCTGTTTTGTGTTCATGACATTTCATGACTGGTTTTCAGGGAGGTGTCTGTTGATGCAGGAAGGAGAATGGCTGAAAAATGGAAGATTCCATTCCTAGAGGCATCTGCTAAAGAAAACCAGGTGAGAAGTTCATTTATGAAGTGTAAAAATGAGAGAAAATTCTATAAATTGGCTGTAATCGTTTATACCTGAATACATGTACCAGTATTCATTTGGATTATATAGACTTTATGATAAAGTGTGTAAGGAGTTTTAAAAACTTGATTAACACTTTTGTTAATCCGACCAATTAACATCGAACAATCAAAAGCAATTAACAATGCAGTTTTTGACACTTAGTTATCATAATGTGCAGCCGACAAATAGATTATTACCACAAATCGACACTGTATATGTTGTAAAAGTCAACATCTGGGGTGCACAGCGGGTAATTTCAAAGCATTGGTGGTCGTTATAAGGGTACCTATTACCAGGTTGGTGATATTGTATCATTGATTGATGATGATGAGAACTTGTACTATGCTCAGATTCGGGGATTATAATTCAGTGTGAAATTATGAATTGGTCTGAAATAGGTGGTCGTATTGGTGGAATAGCCGTAGGTCATATTTCCGGACAAACGACTATTGAACTTTAGAACAAAATATTCCGTTCTTTTAAAAATCGGTCGTAATGGCAGAGCGGTCGTAATTTTGGGTGGTCGTAAGTAGGGATTTTACTGCAACACATTCATCATTATCATACCAACCTAGTAACAGTACAGTTACACATTACATTATCATACTGACATAGCAACAGTATAGAACTAACATATGAACATTATCATACTGACATAGTAACAGTATAGAACTAATATATGAACATTATCATACTGACATAGTAACAGTATAGAACTAACATATGAACATTATCATACTGACATAGTAACAGTATAGTAACACATATTAACATTATCATACTGACATAGCAACAGTATAGAACTAACATATGAACATTATCATACTGACATAGTAACAGTATAGTAACACATATTAACATTATCATACTGACATAGCAACAGTATAGAACTAACATATGAACATTATCATACTGACATAGTAACAGTATAGAACTAACATATTAACATTATCATACTGACATAGTAACAGTATAGTAACACATATTAACATTATCATACTGACATAGCAACAGTATAGAACTAACATATGAACATCATTATACTGACATAGTAACAGTATAGAACTAACATATGAACATTATCATACTGACATAGTAACAGTATAGTAACACATATTTACATTATCATACTGACATAGTAACTATCAGTATAACTACATATTATTGCACTAATTGCAATAACATGGGAAAATTTCTGTTGCCTTTTAATGGTAAATTCTTGGTGAATAAGTAACTTACAACAGAATAGAATCTTAATGATTGATTAGTCCAGAAATGTGTCACCAGGTAAGGTGCAGTATACAAATAATATCATATGACTAAAGGCATTAAAAGACTTCTATACAAATGTAATGCAGATAGACAAACAAACACTGGTAGGAATATGTGTACATGTCTGCAGGCTTTCCAGCATTTCTAGTTTTTTTCTAGTTTTCATAGCTTTTCATAGTTTTTAACTCACCTTAGCACATAGTTCTCAGTGAGCTGTAGTGATCAGTCAGTCTACTCTAACGTCCAACATCCATACCTTGGGGTTGTTAACACTCGAGTGGTCAAACTTTTGAGCGAATCTTCATCAGACCTGGTCAGAATGTTCATCTCAATAATCTGTTGCACAAGTTCAAACTTGGGTCATCTGGGGTCAAAAACTAGGTCACCAGGTCAAATCATAGAAAAACCTTGTTAACACTCTACAGGTAGCAGTTTTGTTTGGATCTTCACCAAATTTTGTCAAAATGATTGTTTTAATAATATCTTGATTTAGGTTGAACCACAGGGGGCTAGCACGTTGAAGGGATGGTGTATAATGGCGTATTAGGCTTAAAATGGCCACACGGACCTAAACACCTATACTACATATATACAAGGGTTACAACTTCCGAAATGACAGCTTCTGTACCAAGTTTGTTTAGCACTACGTAACTTTTCAAGAAATCGCTCAAATTTCTAATAACTGGTGTCTACAGATAGCTAATACATTATACTACACATAACCAATTAACAAATGGTACAATTCAAAACTATGAAGCAGGTATTTTTTCTTCGAAATTAGCTATATTAGACACCAGTTATTAGAAATTTGAGCGATTCCTTGAAAAGTTACGAAGTTTTGAATAAGCTTGGTGCAGAAACTGTCATTTCCTAACCCCTGACCCTGACCCTAGTCCAACCAGTAGCAGATAATAAGAAAAGATTGGACTTTGTATAAAATGATGTCCACAAGTGACTGAGAAGCAGAAGCACAGTTACTGTCAGCTAAACAGTCTCATTGTATATGTTTGTGGTTATTTCATAGAAAAAGAAATTGCAAAGTTTACATGCTTCCTGTGATTTACTCCTGGTTTTTCAAATATGCTGATGGAAAACCTGTGTCTGGATATACAGGTATACAAATCCTGATTTATACATGACAACTAACTTGAAGATAGAAGAGAAAATTAAAAAAAGAATTGGATAACTCTTGATGGATTTGGCATCAATATTTTAAAAATGGTGAACATTAATGTTGACATACTGAAAATGAAGATCACAGTTCTACATTTTAACACAATACTGTACAGAAATGAGATAACAGCTTTAAACTTTTTGCAACTCAGACAGAAGGTGACAGTATGTTGTACTTTGATTCTCTGACACACGTAGTCTCATTATGTTATACAAGTTCTTTTCAATCTGTTTCAGAGTGCCGTGAAAGTTTTTGAACAGATCGTTAATACAATAGAAAAAGCATCTGGAAATGTACCAGAGAAAAATACCTGCATTGTGTCATAGAAATGAGTGTTACCATGGAAACCTCTCTTTATGTTATGATATACTAGAAAAACATGTCATATCAGGTGATACATTGAGCGAAGTACTCTTTATTATTATATCATTTATCTGGTTATGTTTTTAGGATTCAGTTGAATGCTACATATTTGATATGAAGAATTGAAATCTGATTATATGGATACTTTTGTCCAGTTTGTCAATGTTATGTGATGCTCATTATGCCAAAGCTCATCAATTTATTTGGCTTTTGAGATGAATGAAATTTATTCTTTTATCAAACTTGTTTGTATTTATGTAGATTTTTATTAATGAAGATACAACATGTGTTATAGTATTTGAGTGCGGTAATTTATATGTAATGTGTATTATAATTATTGCAATAATATGGTTCCTTATTTGAATTGCACATTTTTATTCATTATTACTGATTGTTTCCAATTAACTTAAAGATTCACGTGTGATATGACATTCTTCAGTTTTTCATGATGATCCATATTTTGTATGTTATTTTGTAAGTTATTCAAAATTTATGTGTATGAATGTTTGCACCTGATTATGTTGTCTTTAGAATCGAATAAATCTATTAGTGCTTTTACTCCAAGTTTGCAGCATTTGGGATAAATATAATTTGGAGAACTTAGCAAAAGTCTTAGAAAAATCTTGGCATCCGTTAATGATTCACATGAATTATAGAACTAGAGAATTAAGTAAAACTTTCTGTTCAATTCTGTGAATCTTATATTTGTATGACGTTCATTGTGATGTTTCTGTAGATGTTTGTGGAGTTGCATACAGATTCATTCCTATGTTTTGATTCTACTTGGAATCAAGCTATGCAAATTATCTTTTGTATTTCTCTGCATCTTTTTGTTCCTGACCTATGAACTTTCTTGTTCAAGATCAATACTCCTTATAAATTTGATTTAGATCCTTATTATCTATAAGTCATTGTTTTCTTATGAAGCATAATTAATACTCTTCTTGACACTGGCTAACATATTATAATTTCTGAGACCAATAATGCAGACATTAGAAATGTTATTTTACTGATGCAGTTTATTTATTAATTCTTATTGTTGTGTATTTCCATAATCTAAAATGATTAAACATCTATTGACTTACAGGCTTATTGTGGAACGAAATTTATAAAAGGCTCTTTTATTGTGGGCCTATTTATCAGTTAGATTCTGTTTTTTAGGAATGTCTGAAAAAAAGTATTATATAATTTATTTGCCTGTTATTTGAATGGTCTTGTATGAAACATGTATAAACGATAATTAATAACAATAATGATCTAAACTACATACTGGCATTATTTGCCTTTTTTATGTTTTCTGCAGATTTTATGGCGTGATTTTAATCACAGACTATTATGGATTGTTGGTGTTTAGTTGGTGACCATTGTTTTAACAGATTTACGTGGACTTCATTTGATCTAGTTATCATTTTTTAATTTTTAATCATTTTTTTCAATGGTTTGCTTAAAGCAGTCATGTGCTCATAGTAATGTTGTAAAATAAAGATATATCCATAGTAGAAGCTATTTGAATTAATAACCTCTAGTATGTTCTTTTGGTCAGTGTTTTATTGTAATCAAGATGATCTGATGATTCATGTCCTGTGTATGTAAATAATTATGATTTGTATTTTTCAAAATTGACTGATCTAAAAATAGACTTACCTACTAGTAGACTAAATCTGAAAATGGACTTACCTTATATAGAAGACTAAATCTAAAAATAGACTGTAAATATTGGTATGTTCAACTCATTTTATGTTGACATGACTTAACATCAACAAACATCAAACATGCAAAACTTATCAAGTTTTTTTTTGTGTTATTCCTATTTTTAGAATTCAAGTATTAAATGCATGTACTGTGTATGTTATCACTCCCTTATTGGTCTTACCTGTGTATAAACAAAGACAAAAAAATCACCAGAAGTCCTGGAAAAAAATCTATACCTGTGTTAAACACAAATAATATTTTAGCAAAGAAAATTATGAAACTGAACACAAAAATGAAAAAGGAACACATCATGTAGTTAATTTTTGTGCTTCAAAAGTATTCGGAAAATGTGATAATGACTTTGGTAGTAAAACACCCACTTAATTTCTCCTCCTGTTAACACATACTCAAACTTCTCAATGTCTCATGGTTCTTGTAATTAGCAGCATGATCAGCAAACATTTGTTGTTGATTTTCAAACTCATATGTCTAGACTATGAAATTTGGGAAAAGCACAGAACTGTAAGAGTTTCTGGATAAACATTTTGAAAGATTTCCTTTTATTGTTTCAACTTATCATTCAATAAATAGCATCTTCTGAAAGCAAACAGATTCAATATGTCCTACTTTTGTCCATGTTTAGTCTTTGAAAAATTTAGATCGAGTTCTACACCTATGTATAAGTCACATCCTATTTTTTTACCCAATTTTGGATGTAAAACCATGTTTCCTATTGTCTAGTGTTTAAGGTACATTATCTTATAATCAGTATAGACATGTATATATCATGTTAAATGTTAGCCATCATACACATGTTGGTGTTTTTAAAATGTTAAAATTATGTACTAATACTGTGGTTCACTGAGAAAAGACATTATGATATGCAAGTCATGTGCACACATTCCTAATATCCATTTTTTTCTGTAATCTGTATCAGTTTTCAGATCTGTTGTTACTTTTTAAGATACTTACCCCAATCAAACTGTGACTTGTTTGTTCTCTGTATGATTAACTACCATATACATGTACACGTAAATTTTTGGGTTAAATTTTTTGACAACTTTATTTTGGGCATGGGAGGGAAAGATGAATATCATTGCAAACTTAAAGTAAATGTTAAACTAGTTGCTGCAGTGCTTTGTTGCCATTGCAACTGGGAATTGTGTTGAATACTTTATCTGGACTCTAAGATAAATTTGATATATGTATTATCATATTTTGGTTACTAAGTCAAACATTATATCCTTTTTTACTCTGGCATCTGTAACTTATGTAGATATAATATTATGCATATTAATACACAAATTCAAGGTTGCTGACTATCAGTGATTGTTGAAACAAGTTGCTAATTGTTAATGAACACACATTTATCATTTATCTCTTCTAGGCAGTAAATTGATTTCATATCTGACTGTTGATATCTTTGTATTTGTTTGTAAAAAATCTTGACAAATTTAATCTTCACTGAACAGGAACTGTGATTTAGCTGCATAATGATTTTGTCTCCATTTTCTATGAAATAATGAACGTGTGGTTCTAACATTGTGTAAGTATCTTCCTTCTGTGGATATAATTAATATTTTATGGCTGTTGTTAAAAAAAGATAAATTTCTATCAAGAGATTTTTTCTTAATAAGGTACCTTTCATATAAATTGATTGGAGTATGTATAATTTTATTGTCATAATCATTTGATTTGCCTATGAATTGTCTTGTTTGAAAATTAGGTGAGTAATTTTTGTTAAGACTTAAATTTATTTTATACCATTTGATAATTAAAGTGTTCTGACCTCCATGTCTAATTATGTTTATAGTTCTTCAAAGGGAAATAATTCTAGTCTGATAATGACTTTATTGTTTGTCGTTATTTTGTAGGGGAGAGAAATGAATGATTGAATGTAAGTGTAGGTTTTGAATGATTTTTGTTTGGTTTTCATTTCATTTATTCATTCTATGTATATCACGTTTTGTCATTCTTAAATTTCTTCATGTATGTGTATAAAAATAGAGAAGTTGGAGTGCTTGAAATGGGTCTTGTTGTTTTCTTTGGTTTTATAATAACAAAAATTCCCTTATAAGTCAAGTCCTAAGGGGTGTAGATTCTGCAGATTTTTCTCAATTTATTGAGTTCTTGACAACTTTTGTATGCATTCTAAATAGTTTTTTGAAGTTATTAGAAACCTTCACTCATGTAGACAAGGTGCATTAATTAGAGGAGGGACAAATATTTTTGGTACTTTACTGTGCCACACTCATATATGCCTATCTTTAAAATCTGAATGGTTGAACAATTGCTAATATTTGTTACTTGTTCAGTTAGTAAATATAGATTATCATTTTTAACATATGTGCACAGTCAACAAGGCCTGCTCACTTAGCTCAGTAGGTGGTATTTTGTTTAAGGACATAGGGTCATGAGTTCGAGCCTTGGACTTTGAAAATTGTTGAAAATATTGCACCATTCTTCCACCAACATGATCAAGTGGAGAGGTGAAGATAACTTGTAGAGAAGTGACGATAACTTGTAGAGAAGTGAAGATAACTTGTAGAGAAAAGAAGATAACTTGTAGAGAAGTGAAGATAACTTGTAGAGAAGTGAAGATAACTTGTAGAGAAGTGAAGATAACTTGTAGAGAGGTGAAGATAACTTGTAGAGAGGTGAAGATAATTTGTAGAGAAGTGAAGATAACTTGTAGAGAAGTGAAGATAACTTGTAGAGAAAAGAAGATAACTTGTAGAGAAGTGAAGATAACTTGTAGAGAAAAGAAGATAACTTGTAGAGAAGTGAAGATAACTTGTAGAGAAGTGAAGATAACTTGTAGAGAAAAGAAGATAATTTGTAGAGAAGTGAAGATAACTTGTAGAGAAGTGAAGATAACTTGTAGAGAAAAGAAGATAACTTGTAGAGAAGTGAAGATAACTTGTAGAGAAAAGAAGATAACTTGTAGAGAAGTGAAGATAACTTGTAGAGAAGTGAAGATAACTTGTAGAGAAAAGAAGATAACTTGTAGAGAGGTGAAGATAACTTGTAGAGAAAAGAAGATAACTTGTAGAGAGGTGAAGATAATTTGTGGAGATTAAGGTTACAAGTGTAACTGAAATCTCCCCACCAGTATCAAATGTTAACAACATAAACAGGTTATTTAGTGTACATCAATCAAATACCATGAATTTGAATAAAACAGAAAAGTACAAACAAACAACACAATAGAGGTGCTGTAAGTATCTACAATAACGAACAACACAATAGTGGTGCTGTAAGTATCTACAATAACAACACAATAATAGTGCTGTAAGTATCTACAATAACAAACAATACAATAATGGTGCTGTTAGTATCTACAATAACAAACAACACAATAATTGAGCTGTAAGTACCTACCATAACAAACAATACAATAATGGTGCTGTAAGTATCTACAATAACAAACAACACAATAATTGAGCTGTAAGTATCTACAAAAACAACGCAATAATAGTGCTGTAAGTATCTACAATAACAACACAGCAATAGTGCTGTAAGTATCTTAAATAACAACACAATAATTGAGCTGTAAGTATCTACAAAAACAACACAATAATAGTGCTGTAAGTATCTACAATAATAAACAACATGATGATAGTGCTGTAAGTATCTACAATGATCTAAATAATTGGTAACAGGATTTTCACAGCACGAAGAAATACATAATTAAGTCAGGAAATTTCACATACATTTAGAAGTAATTCAATCTACTTTGAATATGGATCGTATTTACAAATGAAAATGATTTTGTACTTTCAATAAACAGACACATAAAATAAAAACACATTGAAATGTTCAAATTAATAAAACTGAAAACAAAAACATGATCACACAATATTTATCCAAGTTAAGACTAACCATAATTTGCAAGTAATTAAGGGGGAGGCATCGTAGTCTAGAGGCAAAGCGTCCAACCTCTGATCCGAAGGTCCTGAGTTCGAATCCCGGCTTCGACGGGTTTCGTTCATGAACTTCACAATCCCATTTTTCGGACGTAGTACTGGTGTAGTGTCCAGGAAGCGGACTCGAGCGTGTTTGATATAAGCAAAATTGCTTGTTTCGGAAACAATCGAGCTAAAATAAATTAGTATAAACAAGTAATTAAGGACGTTATAGTGCATTATTACAGCAAGATGGTTGATCACAGGTCATTTTATGTAATAAAATACTTCATTAAACATAGGACCAGTTCTAGACTGAAACAAACATAATGTAATCATAGACTTAATTTATCAATGACCAAAATAATATCAATTATATATTCATATCAATATGCTTAATTTGCACTATTAAAATGTCAGAAAATACAACATGAATATCAGAACAATATTTGCTAAACATGAAGATAGAATGTAATGTAAGTAAAATAAAAGGACACAGATCATACAAATCTGAATTAAATTAAAACTGAACTTCAGAAAGCAAAACTCAAAATCAAGTCTGTGATTGGCTGAAGCACTGACCAATCTTAAATTTAGCTGATGACAAGACATTAACAAGATTTGGTTATACGCAGTTTTATAGCAACAAACTAATTATTCAATTATGATTAATCATTTTATTTAACAAAGCAATAATCACACAGAAAATAAAAACACTTAAAGCTGATATATTGTAATAAGTATATACAACACAAAAATTCAGAATTCAGCAGAGATTCAATCTTTCTACCATGATCTCATCAAATATGACAGCAAAATTGCAGGATACAAAATACTAAAAAAAAGGCACTAATGATATTGTATAAATTGTTATGGTTGTGTCATGGGGAGTCACATTTTCCCCTAAATGACTCATACTCACAAACAGTGCAAAGGCCGCAGTTTTCTTTCACAGAATGTCTTAACTAAAGTAGTAAAGAGGAGAGAAAACGAAAGCAAACAATGCGCCCTCACCTGTAAAATATTCTCATCCCATAAATTCAGCATTAATAAACAATTCATCAAAATTTGGCCCCAAGTTGTTAACATGCAATAATGACTAACAAGAAATTAATAACAACAGCTAGAAAAAATAAAAAGGTTTTGTGTTTTGCCCAAACATTGGAAGATTAATATCATCTCACAATTAAAATTTTTAAACAAAATAATTAATAAAATAAAAAGTTAACAACATAAAAACACATAACTAACAAGCAACTAAATCTAGATGTACACATATACAGGTATTTATCATGTGTATAATACAACATTTAACATAAACTATAAAATAACACAACTAATTTTGATATACAAAATTTGTTCATACATATTTCTTTTTTTAAAGTCAGTGAAACATGTCATCAAGTAATAAGCTCGCATATTCAACGAAAATAATATGATGTCAATTAAATTATGCCAATTAAGGGTACAATGTTCAAATAATCCAAACATTTGAAAATTTGAACAAAAGTTGGATTCCCTTATTTACATCTTATATTATAAATTTAATAACCATTTACAGTAAAACACAGTTATAGTGAACTCTAATACAGTGAAGTATTTATTTCCAATACTGAACATGCCCTACTTTATTTCAATGATACAATGAAGTAATTTTTCTAACAGGGTTTAATGCCGATTTAAAACAATTTGTCAGTCATATATGAATATATTATGATAGCTGGTTCACCTAACCAGTTTTCCAAGACTGTATACTAACCAATACTAACTTACCCTTCCACAAGCAGCTGGCAACTTCTACACAAATAGAAGAAATCAACACATTTGTCAAATTTTCATAGAAGGGTATGACCTGCACAACTGAGATTTGAACCAGGATTCCCAGATTTCAAGTCCAGTGCACTAACTACTGGACCAAGGTCACAGCTAATGAAGTAATTAATTAAGTTCTCAGGACTTTAATATAGCAGTGTTTTACTGTACTAGCAATAAAAATGATAAAATACAAAGGCCAAGGCCGGTACTTTATGAATGACAGCTAATGACAAGGAAAACAAAAAATTTAAAGGGACTTAACTCTAGATTGACATCATAAAATCATGAAGATAAAAACTATAAAAAAGTCACTTTTCAGTTCAGTGTCATTCATATATGTTAATTCTGTTGATGTTTATGAACATGTAGTATGGGTAAATTCAGGGGTCTTCATGGTTGAGTGGTTATGGTCTCTCACTAGTTATAACTAAGCCCTCACTTACATGTCTGAGATCAATTCTAAACTGGGCCCAAATTTCACATGAGAGGAAGCTGTACAGCTGGCTTACTGAAGGTCGGTGGTTCTATCCAGGTGTTTGCCTGGAGTCCTACTCTGCCATTTATGCTAGAAAAATTGCCAAATTACCCTGCCTGATGGTGTGAACTTAAACCCCAGTGAAAAAAAAATTCAGAGGAATTGTGATCTCTGATCAGAAGGTCCTGAGTTCGAATCCTAGCTTTGACGGGTTTCATTCATGAACTAAACGATAGTGTCCAGGAAGCGGACTCAAGCGTAATTAATATAAGAAAAATGCTTGTTTCACAATGGTGCTTCAATAAATTAGTATAAACCAATTCATATTTAATTATTGCCCATTTATAATGCATGACTATATATGAATATATCAGAATACCAAGTATGTTATGAAATACATAAACACTGCATTTAAATCCACCATACATGATTACTTCACTCTTTACTTTAGACACTACTGAAGGTAAAGTGTTTTCTGATCTCGAAAAATATATAAAAAAAACCTGGTGTCTAGCACCTTTAATAAGGCTTTTGGAGCTGGACCTGGGTATGAATTTGTTGAGATCATTCTAACGATGAACAGCACAAGCTTATCTATAATATACAAATCAGGAACAGATTCATTACAATTGTTATTTACAAACATGGGCTGAGTCCAATTTTCAGACATTTTTCAAGTAATTTAGTTAAGTTTAAAGTTATGTACAATTTCATATTGTTGGATTATTTTTATTTCTTCTGATTTTCCTCATAATTTTGGCAAGAAAATAAACAATTTTCAGGGCTTGTTTTACTAAACTTTTAAGTAACTGAAAAAAAAATGTTTAGACTAAGTTAGCACAACAAAAGGGAACCTCTGTAATGAATAAGGCTTTGGAATCTGTTCTCTTTTAAGGGAAATCTAACTGCATCCCATTGAGTTAACATAGCCTGTATTTTTTAAGAAGCCATGTTAGTGAGCAAATTGCAAGAACAATGAAACCAAGGATGGAAAATAACTAAATATGAGCCAGTCTAACCAAAATTCCACATAATGCATGATTATATGAATCTTTGTAACCAAAATTCCACATAATACATGATTATATGAATCTTTGTAACCAAAATTCCACATAATACATGATCTTTGTAACCAAATAATCCACTTCATAAATGATTACATGTACTTTACTAACAAAATAATAGAAAATCACATAAACACAGATGCCATTGAAGATGTCATGAAAAATAGGAGAATAAAAATATGAAAAATTCATTCTATAAGTTATAACAATGAAATCCATAAAATATGTCAACATGAAGTGAAATCATTACAATAAAGTACAGAAAGATATCTTAATATCAAACATTGACAATGTTGAATTGCTTTCTAAGTAGGAGCCACTCCAGAAGAATGTACAAATCTCACTTGGTATGACAAATCATTCACAAGACATTCCTTTTCAGCTTCTGACATGCAAGAAATACTTCAGTCTATTATCAGGCCAATTATTGGACAATTTACTGGACTTTTATCACGTTCTTCTAATACAGTCCCACTAAAAATGAACACAATAATAAAATTTAGATATAATCTAATGATTAAATATGATTTTATTCACATTGGAATTATGAGCACAATTGAACCTATTAATACTTCTAGGTAGAATTAACACATTTACTGTCCTGAAAAAGTATAACATGAAACATGACTAATTATAACTTCACATTTCAGGGTTATAGTGAATTAAGGACCAAATGCACATCAATTTCAATTAACTAAACTTCATGCACATGGTTTAAAAAACAAAGACAAGAAATGTGGCAATGCCACTAAGCCA
This sequence comes from Lutraria rhynchaena, assembly GCA_008271625.1. NCBI lineage: Eukaryota > Metazoa > Mollusca > Bivalvia > Venerida > Mactridae > Lutraria > Lutraria rhynchaena. Next base: position 458,731 of record VIBL01000141.1, read on the forward strand.
GACTTTCAACAGTTCATCGAGTAGAAACTGTTTTTTCAAATGATTATCAATAGTGACCTAGACCCCAATCCTCCAAATACAATATTTTTAGGTTTCTATAACATCATGCTATAAACCAAGCTTGGCAAGAATAGGTTAATATAATCTAAACTTTAGTTTTCACATGGAAACCAATTGTTTGATGTCGCCACATGCCTAATAACAACAAAAAAAACAGTAAATAACACACCTTTATAAATATTCTAATCCACAGCATTATTTGAAGAGAGATAATTTTTTGCCATTTTGGTAATAAACATCAGCTGTGATAATTTATATAGATTGATACATAAATAATGAACTGGTATGTACCAGCATTCCTAAATTTACCTCATAAATTCTAACTTATTTCAATGAATACATGGACAAGATATCTAAGACAGCTCAAAGACAAGTACATAACATAAATAAATATACCATACCTCTTCTCTAGCCAGATCACGAGGTAACTCTCTTGCATTGTTTGCGATATTTCCATTGGCACCATTAATAACTAGAAGACGAAGCAGTATCAATTTATCTTGTTTACTAATGCGTGACAGTCCAGCAGCAATATGAAGACACGTATCACCAGACCGTGTCTGCTCCTGCAACATAATTCTGCGTCGTTCCGCTGAAAAACTGTTAAGGAACTCCTCAATGAGGGGCAGATCTCTTGTCTCTAAAGCCAACATTAAGGGAGTTTTACTGTTTGACTGGTCCTGAAAAAATGATCACATGTCATTTAATCGTCTACAGTGTAGTACTTTGTTATCCTAACAGATCCTACCCTAAAACTTATCTATTACTCAAGACTGGTAGAAGACGTCTTTCTACATCTTTTGAACTTTATCTCTTTGACAACAGGTTTTTCTCCAGTTACTAATCAGTATTTCATTTGAGTACAACAGTCAGTGGTGCTCCTGTGATTTCTACAAGAACCAGCTAGTTTCCAGGCAGCGTGTTAATAATGCCTTTCATGAATTAGAATGATTGCATTCATTATGTACAGTTGACTCTCATTAAGAAGAATTTTTGTGGAAACAAAGAATAAAGTCAGCCACAAGAGTCTCCTGAATACATATCTATTCGTTTTTCATGGATATAATTTATATAAATGATAACATCAGAAAGGAAAATATCGAGTTTAGGGTCAGGTTAATAAATACCAAATACTTTTTATTATCCCAGCATATGAACATGTTCAACCTACCCTAAGAGTAATGTCAGCATCACGTTTTACTAATTCCAATATGATCTGTCTACAGCTGAGTGATGGTGCATGATGTTTCAGGGCTAAATGAAGGGCAGACAGCTCTGAAAATATACATAAAACAGAAAATACCAAATCATTCTACATTATTGATCAGATCAGAATGAGCTAGAAAAAAATATTTAGGGTTAATTGACTGAAAAATCAGGGTAGGTAGGTTGAAAACTGTTTTTCCTACTTCACATTTGCCATCATAATATTTCAGGTTAGCAACCAAATAAAAAGGATTGGTTTGAGAATCTGAGCTTGGAGGCCAATCTCAAGTTTTAAACCATGAACAGACATAACAGACTATAGAAGAATATTCAGTGTATTTCTATACTTTGATATCCTATCATCTAACTGTCTTCTTCTATTGGATAAACAACCCACAGGACCTACAGAATGTTTTATTATCAATGTGAATTATTTTAAAACTGGTCATCATTCCATCATTGTGTAACCTTTGCATTAAATCTAATCTTAATGGTTAACTTTGAATAGTAACAGCAACCACTGTTCAAAAATGTGAATTGATACAAGGACTAAATAAACCTCTAAATAAAGACTCCAGTGCTAAAAGTTCTGATTTCCTCTCTCACTTTGGTAATCTTAGTTTACAAGTTTGACAGTCTATATCTGGTATGAAGCTTTTATCAATAAAAAACATGCTCATCACTTTTGTCTAAATTTTCCCACAATAAGTTTTGTGTTAATATAATCAGGTAATACACTGAACTTGTTTTCTTAAAAGAAAATAAGCCGTAATGATTCTGCAATGAGAACTGAATGTGTTGACAAAAATAATCATATTCATCACATACATATCCAATATTTTATGTATGCTGCTCATTTCTCAAAAATCAGATACTTTAACCCATTACCACTTAGAGATAACTTAAATCAGATAACATATTCATACAGTGCTATCAGTATATGGCTTATCAGTAACCATTAGATAAGGTATCAGCTGTGTACACTGTACCATCAGGGTTTATAGGGAAAATATTTAAATCTGATACCTATTGTGTTTAAACTGAATTTACTATAATAAATCATGGTTTAACCATTTTATGATGAATGTAAAGTTTGTAGAGAATTAAATTTCCTTTCTTATGGTACCATTTTTTTGTCTGTATTTAAATCCAAAGTGATTTTATGGAGAAATAAACAGGACAAAGTATGATTTTTAGTGATAAATGATGTTATTTCCAGTTAATATGAAGACTATAACAAATAAAAAGTAATTCAACAAATACACAGAATATATAACACATGTCATTCAGTTATAATTTCATAAATATTAAATAGTTATATTAAAACATGTGAACAATTGACATAGTAACAGTCTACGTATTGTCACTTATTTTTGATGAATGTGAAGCTCCAAAGTTCCTTATGTTGAAATATTTTATTCTTGGAAACTAACTGTTTTTAAAATAATGTTCAGATCGTCCACTGTGATTTTTAGAATAGGATAGATTTAATAAATAAACTAAATTACACTGATGTATTTCCTCATCTGGCTGAATAAATGAATAACACTAACACTGACTAATTTCCTAATCCAACTGAATGATTAATGTACACCAGATATTCCTGGATTTCTAATCAGTACTTATTACAATCCAAACTTGCTACACAAACAATGATGGTAGATATTCCCTATAAAGTGACTGATATAATGTTCCTGAATTAGATGTTTAAGTCAACAGGAATATTTGGTCCAGACCTCTCAACAAATTGTTCAATCTGAAAGATAAAAATGACAAAAATAAGCAATCGCAGTAATGAATCTTATTAACAACAAATCACAGTAACAATGTAAAAATAAATTTAAGTTTTCCCTTTGAGCACACAGACTACTGTTATATTTTTTAATAAAGCATTTTTTCTGATATTTTCACATCAATGGCAGGAAAAAACAATGAATATTCTTATTCATTTAATTATTTATTGAAAATTACAGACATGACTTTTAGGAAGACAATATCTGAGATCATTTCTCTATTCAAATCATTATATATATATATCTTATTCTACTATGCTGCATATATATTACTTTACAACAATTAAATGTTAAATTATTGAATAAACAAAACATCATTTATGATTATTTTTCAAAAAAAAACACCGTAGCCTAGTGAAATGCTCATTCATCATTAGGAAGTATCATCATTATCATAATCTGAGGATCTCTCATTGAGCGAAGGAATCTCAACGTCAGACAATAAATCATCAAACTCAAAATCAGAAAAATCAGACTCATCTGAATCACTTTCAAAAATATTTGTCATAATTAAAAAAATACGTAAACTACATATCTACTAAAATTATAGACAGCTGAAGCTTTTGGTGATCGTAGTCGTAAGTTTCGTCACGGACCTAAAATAATCGCTTAGTTTCCCATGGCTGCATTTTTTCCAATCAACATCATAAATAAATTTCAATTAACAATTACATATACTTACGTAACGTGTCACACAGTGTCAGCAGGTTTTATGGCCCCGAAATATACACAGGAAATCGTCTTTTATGACTGTCAACTTCGGAAACAATCACCGACCCTTAACACGTGTTGTATGGGGAATTCCCGCGTGATCAATGAATTATCGACTTTTCATTGGACGTTTATTTTTGACAACGACCTTGACGCGTGTTTTCTAGTGCAAAATTAAAAATAGGTCAATGTTTTGTCTGCTTGAAATATTTGTGACGTAATTTTCATAAGGGATACAAGTATTGATTTTTTTGTGGAGAATTTACTGTCTGTGTGGAATAATCGTGTTTCATATTATGGAGTAACACTTTTTAAAGGTAAATTACGACAAAAGTTTTCATAGCAACTACACATTTTTTTTTGATTATTGGTTTCGCGAATGTTTATTATTTATGTATAGGTTTGTTTTAAGGTTCGAATATTAGTTTTTAATGGCTAAATACGCACTTTAAACCAGACGCGTAAATATGCGTAGTTGAGCGGCTATCGATAGACAACAAAAAAGTCGCAGTCCAGCGGCTATCGATAGACAACAAAATATGCGTAGTTGAGCGGCTATCGATAGACAACAAAAAAGTCGTAGTCCAGCGGGAATGGGTTAAATGATCAACCAATACACTTACTGTCGCCATGACTACATCTATTTATATCCGCTGGATCTAGTTTATTGAGCAGTATGCGAAGAATATGAATCCACCCATCTCCTTTCATTGCAGCCATATGTAAAGGTGATCGCCAAATGTACTCGTAACGATCTATGTACAACTAAAAAAGAACCATAACCAATTTTTACAATATCACTACACATAGATATTGTTTAATCGTCTAAACATGTGTGTGTAAAATTTTAACACTCTACCATTTCTTATTGAAACTAGAAATGTGTCTATGGGACACAAATGTCTCCACTACAGAATGGGTAACATGGGTAACACTACTACAGTGTAAATAAACATTGAAGAAGGAAGTGTTAGAATCAACTCACTGTTCCTTGGATGTTCGGATCTGCACCTTGGTCCAGCAGCCAGGACACAAAACTAAGATTTCCTTCCATAACGGCCAGAAATAATGGAGTCTACCGAACAAGAAAAAGCTCACAGTAATGGAATTATAGAGAAAATAACACCATTAAACAGACAAAAATGTATCATGAATTGACCTACTTCATGAATTATTTTAAACACTGTAATATCTATAATAATTTTTATCCACCATGGACTCTACAAAAATGTAATTGTTGACACATGATGGAGTGTAATTTAAATCAGCAGGTACATACTTAGATCGTTTTTCATTCTTAAAACACAATTAAACATGTTTAAAGCGAACCTGAATATATTTTAAAATTTCTGATAATGTATTTTCTAGTACATTTTAAATTTTACAAATGCATTAATATGTGAGTACTTGATAAGCTCACCAACAAAATCCATGCAATTAAATGTTTCTCTAAAATTTGTGATACCACAGTGTCAGTGTAAAAAAACTGTTGTAAAAAAACTAATGGTTCACTTAGCACTTAGCTCCTTTTAACTCAGAATTCAGACATTCTTTGACAAGGAATGTAAAATGAAAGATGACATTATAACTATACTCACCTGCTTCAGTTTATTTTGAACATTTATGCAGCTTTGAACTACATTACAGCTCAACAGTATATTAAGGTTTTTGGCCAAAGAAGATTTGTCTGTAACAACTGATAATGTATGAAGGGGTCTGTAATAAAGTAACAAGGAAGGTTTTTGTATAAAGGTTTTTAAAAATAAACATATATAAAGACATTAATTCATTAAAGTCATGACAAGAGGTTAACTAACTTAAGACCATTTTTAATACAAGACAATACTTTTAACGCTAGTTAGCGTTATTCAACCAAAAAGATTGGGAAATTTTCTTGCCTAATTTTTTTTAGCATGTCTTTTGTAAGAATATAAATGTTTTCATGCTTTGAAATTTTTCAAAAAAATAGGGTAAATCAGGAAATGGAAAACATATCAATATTTTTCTGGCCCAAGTAGCATTATAATATTATATTATATAATTATAATTTTTAAAATAATTATATCAAGTTGATGATACAGTTAAAAGATTTGATTATATACTCATTATAGCAGTCTGACACATAGCTTCATGCCCTACATCCAAGTCTAGAGAAACTTACCATCAATACTCAAAATATTGTAATTTTCACATTGAAGCGTACAGAAAAAACTTTTTTGGTGACCTGGTCAATATCGAGACCACCTCATCACAACAACCAATTCTCACAACAGTTTTCAATATTTCCTCTGTTTTTCAACTTGATACGGCAACAATATCACAATTAAAAAGGATTTATTTGGTCCTAAGGGTTTGTCTTAACAGTGAAGTTTCAATGTATAATATAATCATTAATATTTGCTAATCAATGTTGTAACATTTTACATTACAGCAAAAAAAGCAGAATTTTACAATTTTATACAACTAGTGTCCAAAACTTAAGTAACCTTAGTTTCATATAAAAGTATTGTACAAACCCTTCTCCATATTCATCAACCTCAACAGAATAGGTAATATTTTCATCATCATCCATAGTGTCATCTGCGCAATATTGCTTTGCTGATTTTGGCTGCAATGAGGTCTGTTGAATGTTCTGCTGCCACATCTGATGCTGATGGTTTGAGAAATCTGACACAGTTTGACCATCATAGCGCATTAGTTTATCCTCATGTGGGTATCTAGAAATGTTTTCTCTAAGTTGGACATCCGTCAAAGGAATCTTGCTTGTGTCAACACCGGGTATATTACTCCCAGGGGACATTATCTGAGAAAATGGGGCCATAGATGGTTCCCGGTCCATCTCAAGATCATTTGAAGACAAAGAATTTCCAGATCTCCAGCTTCCAGGATGCTGCGTATGGTTCCATGACACGTCTGTACTACTAGAGTGAGTCCATACATGAACAGGAGGATTCTGATACTTAAAGCCACCATCTTGAGTATATACTGAAGCTCCATGATTGACAGTTTCTCCACGAACACTTGCAGACTGGTTCCCAAACATGCATGTTGATCGTTCCTCTTGTTTTGGTTCAAGATGACCACTGGCTCCAATGTATTCATTTTCCTTCAATTAATTTTTTTCAAAATCTCTGATAAATTGTTTTTTATATTACATTATTAACCGTAAAATCAAATGTCACAGCTGATAAAACAGACAGTTTGAATTAAATGTTGTTAAGACTACTTAAAAATTATATCAATATGGTGCGGAGCAAACTGTCAAAATTCTAAACATTATAATACAATGTATTTTCAAAATGCTTTGTTTATGCAGGCTATTTTAATCAATTTGTGAATATTTAGTAGCTACTGCTTACCTTGTATAAGAAATATAAGTGAAAAGTGTATGCCTGCCTCATATTTGTTGCAAAATTAATATGAAAAATCTCACCTTAATTCTTTACAAAAAGATTTAATGGCCAAAACACAATCATTTGATAAAGGTATCAGAAAAGACAATACAGAAAAGAAAACCATCCATTATACTCACTGACTGAAGCTTCAGGATATTTTCAAGATCACTGGATAGTTGCCTCTCATCATCCATGGCTGTAAAAAGCAGATAGAAAATATATCCACAATGAACTAGAGAAGAAAATTCTTGAAAATTAAGATAAACTGTCTGTATTGTACATCTATAACGATTTTAAGAGAGTAAAATCACTTCTACTTAAGTCCGAGTTAACAAAATCCTAAAAATTAGTTTATTGTAAGAGTATTATAGTTCATTCCCAATCTATGACTTAAGCTTTAGAAATTGATGTCTAAATTGAAAACAATCCATTTTTTTATTATATTATAAACTTTTAAGCATTAAGAATAGTTCTTGGTTTCCGCTAACCCAACAGACACTTTTTATTCCAACCCTAGTCTTCTTTCAGTCTTTGTCAATTTTCCCCTCGTTGATGTGATCGTTTTCATATGAACCACACACTGTGAGGTTGGTGTGATCGTTTTCATATGAACCACACACTGTGAGGTTGGTGTGATCGTTTTCATATGAACCACACACTGTGAGATTGGTGTGGCACTTGGTGTACACGACACCATCATCACCAGAGCCTGGGCAAGGTACCAGCAGTATGGTACACCCTCAGGAGGCATGGCAGAGGCAGACAAAGGGTGATGACAGCAGCTCAAGACCAATTCTTGATTATCCAAGCCCGTCGAGGATGGTTTTCAACAGAAATGCATCTTTGTAATGACCTTCTTAATGCTTCTGGGGTCAATGTTTGTACTCAGACGGTGCGTAGAAGGTTGCACGAGGGTAATCTGCGATTAAGAATTCCATTGATTCATCATCACCGCCAGGCCCATTTGGAATGGCTGCAGGAGCATGTTAGGTGGACTGGACCAAACTGGAGACATGTTCTCTTCACTGATGAGTCTAGATTTTGCCTAGACTTTACTGACAGACATGTGAGAGTCTGCAGAAGACCTGGGGAAATGTTTCAAGCCGGAAATATTGCTGAGCATGACTGTTGCAAGGGTGGGTCATTTATGAGGGGAGGCATCTGCTGGGACAGACAGACTGACCTCATTGTGCTAAATAGAGGAACATTGACTGGTCAACAGTACATCGATGGGACGTTAGACACTCTGGTTAGGCTGTATGCCAGGGCAGTAGGCGATCAGCCAATTTTAATGGACAATAATGCGTGTCCCCACAGGGCCCGGGTGGTCCAGGACTTACCTGCAGAGGGAGAGAGGGAGGGTGAATGGGCCACCATCCCCCTAGGACTGTCAGAAACCTCATAGGAAGCAAGAGAAGGTGTTACCAAGCAGTTGTCATTAGCAATGGGTCACACACACGCTACTGAGTCTAACTTGTAAACATAAATAGGGTTGGGAAAATTTGGAAGACAAGTTGCAAGTCCAAAAATCTTGGACATAAGGGGCCTAAAATGTTAAAATTTGTCTTTCAATCAAATTGATTAAACATGAAATTGACAATAAAAATCATTTGTACTACGGTAATCAAATCACTGTCGAAAATATTCACACTTAAACATTTGGCGCTTAGCAAAAGTTGAGTAGTACATTATTCGGCCAAAAAACAAAACTAACTTGGACCGTCTTGACTTGTAATGGAAAAGCAGGTTCGTTGCCTTCTTGTACAGGATTCAGAATCAAATCAGCCAACAAGATAGTTGAATTATTATACACTATACTACTTACTAGTGAAGCACTGAACCTCTAAGATTTATTTCCACTTATTTATCAGTTAATTTTGTGTAACAATGTACATGAGTTAAAACTGCTATTTGAAAAAAAATGTAGTAATCAAACACGCCAGTGCATTTGTCAATACTGTACGTGCATTTAGCATAGGGATATGTCACAACATAACATCGAGAAAACGTTCAAAACGCTTTTAAATACAAGCAATAGAAATGTCTTTAAGCTCGAAATTAAAATGGATGTCATATTTTGTATTTATGAAATTAGTCTGACACAAAAAAATATATTTTCTGAATTTGACAGATAATAACTAAACCCGGGCCCCTGTGGTTTTGAATTATCGGCCTGTTATCAATTAGAAAAATACTTACGCCATTGTAAAGGGGCTCCATCAGATTCGACATCGTGGTCCATGGGTAAATTTTGGTACGCCGTATTATTTTGGTCAAATAATGAAAATTTCCTCAAAATACCAGAATTATGAGAAGGAAATTCACAAGATACTTCGGACTAATCGTTTACTTGTTTCTATATTTAGTAATACGTACTTTCCAAACTTCCTGGTTCCCGGTTTGTTCCTTTCGAAGCCATTATAAATCATAATGTACAATAAACTATCTCCGGTTGACTCTCGTTTATTATTGCAACGCGGAACGGGGACCAGTTTACATAATGCATTCCCGGCTTCGGGATACAAATGACTGGTTCCGAGCATTTGCATTGACTTTTATGGTACCTGTGCCTATCAAATATAGAAATGAGGTAATCAACTACTATCAGAATGAAGAAAAAACATTTCATATCACAATTTAAACTGGTCCTCGTTCCACGTTGTACTGCAACAAAGGTACAGAAAGAGTCTGGTTTATCCACGCAATTGGATAAACTGCTTACCGTTCAATATTGCTGTGCCCCAAAGTTTCAGTATTGACAGTCAACGGGAACCAGTCCAGCCATCGGAAAGCGACTGTTTCCGAGATATACGTTTGAACTGAAACCATTATATATACACTTAATGTGTATAATAATCTCAGGTTTGAAGTGGATTCCTGTTGATTACAAAACATCAAAGATCTATACTTCATATAGGTCTGTGAAAACATGAATGAATACGAGTTTGCCTCCCATTTATAAACAGTATTGATTGATCGGGAGTATCATCTAGATGAAGTTTAGAATTCACAATAAGATAATGACTCGCACAAAGCGTCACATGGACAATCCCCTGCACATATCAAAGTTAAGATCGAGTTAACTTAGGTCCCAATCTGATAAACTGACCGTTAAGATAACAAGAAGCCGCGCTGTTACATGTGTACGGTGATCGTGGTTTCATGACCATGACTCTAAAGTTATGGAATTCTCTACCTGATGTAATAAGAGACTAATACATTATCATCCTTTAAAAATCATTGAAAACCCAATTATTTAATTACAGATGCACGAGGACTGACTATCATAAATTGTTGTTATTACTTTACGGAGCAACTACAGCTGTTCATTTTATCATTCTTGGTTTCTATTTTACAGTACCATTTGCAGGTTGTGTATTTTAATCTGTCTGAGGATTCTTTGTTCATTTCAGTCTTTACTTACACTTACCATTTATTCTAATTGTATATATATATGACATTGTGTTTAAATAGATGTTTATTTTATGTGCAGCACTTTTGAACACAAGAGCACCCATGTCATGGCCCCGTTTCATATAGATACCGGGGTCTTAGCTAAGATATCAGCTCTTCAGCGTTAACTCTTGCTAATTGTATACATTTCAGATTGCTGATGGATCCCCAAAATCATTAATATGATAAAAATATTGACAAAGAAGGGTAACATGATGTATAGTTATGTCTAAAAACTGCAACCTTAGATACATGTCTATCAAATGGACCCCAGGAAAATATAAATGAGGGTTCGTTTAGAAGACGTATATCTATAATATCAACCTGACTTTAAATTTACCAATTTAATTTGTCCAATTAACAAGGAGTTAACGCCCACAAAATAACGTTATCGGAAATGACCGAGTAAACTTACACAAACTTCGAATTTATCGCATTTGGGAAGTAGGTAATAAACACATGCAGACGAGTATCCGAGGACGAAGCTCTGTGCATCTGACAATCGATCGCCTCATGTAACTTAATGAACATATATGAATATTTCAATGATATGTGACTGGAATTATACAACTGAAAATATTGACAGAGTTGTTGAGAAGTCGACACAACAGTCAAAGAATGAATCCAATTAACATTTAAATACATTAACTGAAAGAAAAGGGGGTGGGTATATGGGTTCTTGATAAACTTGAAATTGATGATATGATTAAGATCTTATCTGTTGCTCGAAACATGGGTGATGAATCAAAATTAATGTAAAATCCTGTTCTTTATTTACGAGTACATATCTAAGACGGTTCTTACATGTTTCATACATGTATAAATATTAAATAAAATGATTTTTAATATGTACTTGTAACATTTATTGAAAAAGCGCGATTTAGCATAGTCCATGGAAGGTTATAAATCTGTGTATACAGGCGTTTAATTTCACTTACCGCTAAACTACCAGTTGACTACGATCCTGGATTTTCGGAAAATTATCACTACGCTGATTTAGGTCGCGATCAAATTGATTGTGTATTGCATTTAGGCTGAGCTAGTTTAGTTTTCATCAATTTGTTCAATCGTTAGCTAAAACATTTATTGTCGCTTTAAATTATTGAGTTTGTCTACAAGATGGCTACCAGACAGAGAAACTCCAGCTCTATTACAGAGGTAAAGGTTTTATAAATTGACATGATCAAATGTTCATTATTTTAATTTTTATTAATATTACATGTACTGTAGTATCAAGTTACATAAAACTTAATGATCTACGTAGAATTATTATACCTGTATTTGTTGCAGTGAAATAGATAGAAAAATATACTTGACCTTACTTGTACAAATATAAAAATCTGATGTTCAGTAAATCATTATCAAGTATTTTTATATCTAGGACATTGATATTATATTCTGCTTTGGCATCCATTGTATTCAACTTCAATTTTGTGTTCAATCAAACCTCGATATTTCGGGCCACTTGTTGGAAATTGCGCATTGAGTTTCGGGCCTGTTTACTCCTACGATTTCGCTGTAGTTTCTACGAATTTTGATATGAAATTCCGTAATACGGACAGGGAACGAAAAACTACGAATTTTCGTGGGATAATTTCCTTTCGTTATAACATTTTTCATAGCAAAGGGAGGCAACGCGTATTCTACTTAAACGTTATTAATACGCGTTGTCTCCCTTAGGTTTATAGACGCTTTTTGAAAAACGCTTGCAGGTATCCAATGCTAAAAATGGCGTCTAAACCGGAAAAACCGAAAAACACTTTAAAATAACGGGAAAACACCAATAAGCACAAAAAACACACACACAATCTCTTATTATATATTGATTATAATGCACATAATATGCATTAAAATGCGCGTCTAAACCGTAGATCTTAAAGTATATAGTCAGACGATGAATGTGACGTCGAAAATGTTGGTTATTTATATGATTTATGAGGAATATATGCAAATTTGTAAAAAAAATAATGACGATAAGTGGTTTCAAATTTACTGACAGGCTCGGAATGGGGTAAACAGGTCTAGAGTTTAAAAAATCAAATTCATATTAAACATTGTTTTGGTGTTTAAATTGTGTAATTCCAGCTTGGTTTGTTCTGTTGTGTTGGTAAATATATTGTAGTTTGATTAACTTTGTATTAAAATTTCATAGGCCTCCGGTGAATTTAATATGCCCTCCCCCGTGATCAATAAACTACATAAAGCTATATTAAATACCATTGGCCAAACAAACTCTGGGTAAGTGTGCAATGAAATGGGTATAAGTGGCATGGAAAGAAAAATAAATTCTTGCTTTATATTTTAGGACTTAGGTTTGCCGAATTGTTCAATTTGCCATGGTGTTATGGAAGGGGACATTTCCATGACACCATGCAGTCATAGCTTCTGTACACAGTGTATCACACATTGGTTGGGAAGAAAGTCTGAGTGTCCTATTTGCAAAAATACACTGGTTGCCAGACAACTAATCCGAAATCGAGAATTACCAGAACTTGTCAGTAAGTGATCTTAACTCTGTCTTTTTCCCACTCTCTTTGTTATCACCAGTACTCCAATGGCAGATATTACCAGGAGACATAACACACTTATGTTGCTCAAAATCTTTTAATATACCGGCCAGTCAGCACACATTGAACTGCTTTGATAATACAAAAGTGCTCTGAATAAGTTATTTTTTCAATTTGTAAGAACAATTATTTATTTTAATGTCAAATTCATGATCTCCAGTCAATCGAAAGTAGATCACAGTCTTACACATTCTTTTTTGTATTTTGCCACTTCTGTATTTCATACCAACAGATTGATTAAAAAAATAGGTACTCCTTACGTTTTAGCTCATTAGAACTGAAGGTCCTCTGTCAAGTTTGCTAAAAATTTCAAATAAATTTGGTTAAGAAATACCTTAAAATGACATCTTCTCATGAATCACAATCAAACTTTGCCTTTAGCATGGATGGTTCATGAAAAGAAATTCTTTGAAGGTATTTCTATTTTAGCCCTAGTGGCCCCTTACGAAGCTGGCTTAGTGCATTTTAACAAATTTGATTCAGGACAATCTAAGGATCCTTTACCAATGGATGGATCATCACTATATATAGTTTGTAGCATCCTTGGATCATCACCAATATTTCATTGTAGTGTCCTAAGTTTTATGGTCCCTTATCAAGTTTATTACTGTTCTCTTATCTTCCCAGAAGTGTATCTTTATTAACTTTGTAGAAACAAGTGAACTTTCATTTATTCTGGAGAGTGATGTAGGGCCATCAGGCCCTCTTGCTTAAGCGACTTAACACCTGATCAAGTCAGAAATCAAGGTATATTCCCTTTAAGATGACCTGCTTTGGTTTGTTATGAAATTGTATTTGTACTTCAGAAAAAATAAAAGACATGCATTCAGTTATTGGTGCTACTGGTAAGTGAAATTACATTGTACTTATTAACAAAAAATGTGTTAAGTATAATTACATGTTACAAATACCATCCTTTTTAGTATCAAAAATGTGTTTAGTATAATTACATGTGACATATACCATCGTTTTTAGTATAAAAAAATGTGTAAAGTTTAATTACATGAAATATGTACCAATTGCATTGAATTGACATTTATCAATCTACATTGTTTTTCAAACTTTAATCAAAGCAGTTATTTTCCATTGGTTTCATTTTTTAGCTCACCAGAACCGAAGGTTCAGGGTGAGCTGTTAGGATGGGTAGGTGGATGCTCCGGCGTCTGGCATCAACAATGGTCTTCTCCTCAGAAACTACCGGTCGGATTTACTTCAAATTTGCTTTGCAGTAGCCTTTTGACATTCTAAATGCAATTTGCTCATATTGTACTGGTTGGCCCCTTTTAGAGGTCACTAGAGCTAAAAATAGAAAAACCTTTAATCGTCTTCTCCTCATGAACCGATGGATGGATCATCACCAAACTTGGTCTGTAGCATCCTTAGATGGTCCTTTTTCAAGTTTGTTAAATAAATTTGGTCGGCCCCTTTTAGGGGCCATTAGAGCTAAAAATAGAAATACCTTAAAATGACTTTTTCTCATGCTTCTATGAATGAATTATTACCAAACTTGGTTTTTAGCATCTTCAGATAGTGTTCTATCAGATTTGCTGAAGTGAAAATGGTTGATCCCAATTAGGGGCCGCTAGAGGTAAACATAGAAATACCTTGAAATGACTTCTTTTCATAAGCCAGTGGTTGGATCATCACCAAATTTGGTCTGTGGCATCCTGAAGTCATCACGAATATTCTTTTGTAGTATCCTTTGATGGTCATTTATCGAGTTTATTATTGTTCCCCATTATTTGCCCACCAGTGTACCTTTATTACCATTTTAGTAACAAGTTAATTAATATTTATTCTGGTGAGCGATGTAGGGCCATCCTGGCCCTCTTGTTTATTTTTATATTAGAATATTTCACATTTTGTAGTTAAAATTAAACTGCTTTGAGGTCATGAATAATTGTTAATGATTTGTAAATATTCTTTTGCCTTAAATATGCATTTGTAGTGACAGGACCCACTACTGATTCAGCTGTATGGAAAAAACACAAGCTGTATACAGACAAACTTCTAAAAATGAAACAGGACACAATTAGTCGTCTTAAAAACAGATGTGAATCATGTGAAACGGAGATACAACATCAGAAAGGTTACATTTAACTCCACTGTACACTATAGGCCTTTTCATAAACTGGTACCCGTTGACTCTGGTGTACAGAGACAACTGGTATAGCCCAAAATTTCCTAGACGCTGATTGGTCAATTGCAGTCTAAATCCGGGCAGAATTCTGCCTGTGGGATCTCGCGAGACTTTTTGCATTCGGAACGTCTTGCATTTTTTTCACTCGATGCATATTTTGTGCGTAATTTAAAAAAAGATCAAAACTTCAGGGCCTCTACATTATGTTGAATCACTAAATCTAGCGTCCACCGTTTTATTTTGATTAAAAGGTGCAATTTGTATCTAAAGTATTCAGACATCGATAACATCTTCGTTTATATTTAACAGATATACGGAAATCCCCGATGTATCACGAATGGACAGCCAATCACATGGCTCAAATGCATTGACCAATCAGAGCACCAGATAATTTTTATAATGTTACAGGCCTTCCAGTGTTTCCTACTTTTTTACTAGCTTCCTACTTTTTCCTCAAAACCTCCTACTAATCCTTCTTTTTGGAAAATTAATTCCACATAAAAAAATAAAAAATAATCTTGTGCTAGTTATATTTGCAGAAAATGAACAGAAGATGTCTGCCTGGTTGGTTTCTGTTGTTGGAATGCATGGCAATCATGCCTCTCCTTGCCAGGCACGTAGGTTCTATTAGGCAGTACTAGGCAATTGCCTAGTCTCGATTGAAAATTGATATCTTTGACCATTTATATAATTAAAACAATGATTTTTTTAACTCACCAGAACCTAAGGTTCAGGGTGAGCTGTTATGATGGGTAGGTGGATGCTCCAACATCCGTTGTCTGGCGTCAACAATGGTCTTCTCCTCAGAAACTACCAGTTGGATTTACTTCAAATTTGCTTTGCAGAAGCCTTTTGACATTCTAACTGCAATTTGCTCATATTACACCAGTTGACCTTTTTTAGCGGTCACTAGAGCTAAAAATAGAAAACCCTTTAATATTATTCTCATTAACCAATAGATGGATCATCACCAAACTTGGTCTGTAGCATCTTTAGATAGTGTTCTATCAGATTTGCTCAAATAAAAATGGTTGGCCCCTTTTAGGGGCCGCTAGAGCTGAAAATAGAAATACCTTTAAACGTCTTCTTCTCATGAACCAATGGATGGATCATCACCAAACTTGGTCTATAGCATCCTTAGATGGTCTTCTCTCAAGTTTACTCAAATGAATTTGGTCAGCCCCTTTTAGGGGCCACTAGGGCTAAAAATAGAAATAACTTAAAATGACTTTTTCTCATGTTTCTATGAATGGATTATTACCAAACTTGTTTTTTAGCATCTTCAGATAGTGTTCTATCAGATTTGCTGAAATAAAAATGGTTTGCCCCAATTAGGGCTAAACATAGAAATACCTTAAGATGACCTCTTTTAATGAACCAGTGGTTGGATCATCACTAAATTTGGTCTAAGGCATCCTTCAGTCATCACAAATATTCTTTTGTAGTATCCTTTGATGGTCCTTCACCGAGTTTATTATTGTTCCCGATTATTTGCCCACAAGTGTACCTTTATTACCATTTTAGTAACAAGTTAATTAATATTTTTTCTGGTGAGTGATGCAGGGCCATCATGGCCCTCTTGTTTCATTTCTAATGGTCATAAAATTCCCCAAAATAGCCGTAAAATGCACCTATGACATTCTAGAGTTTCAAAATTTTCCAGGGGCATAACCTAGGCTTTTGCCTAGACTCTCTTATTAGGCAACCTACGCCCCTGCTTGCTGTACATCATCTATCATATATAAGGTGAGTCTCAACAGAAACTGACCAAGCTTTCACCACTTAAATACATGACCGTACTCCATGTGGAACAGAGAATGGTAGGATTTTGCATTACGAATGGTTTCTCACAGTAAGTTAAAATGCATTAGTATTTAGCCAAAAAATCCTACTTTTCCTACTTCTTCATATAAAAAGTTCCCCTTTTTTCCTACTAACCTATCAGAAAACCTACTTTTTTCCTATTTTTTTTTGGTAATGGCTGCTGGAAGGCCTGATGTTATCTGAATATTTTACTACTCATGAATGTTGAAAAAGGAAAGAAACAATAGTTCTACAAAGCCAGTACAAGACATTTACTTCAAATCTTTTGAATTGTATTCATTCTTTTTGTAAGCTGTTCAGTTTTGCAATTTATGCATGTCAAGAATTCAATAATGACCTTGTTACATTCCATTAATAGATAAAATTTTAATTAATTAGATGAAGAGTATGCAGTCATTCAGGTATCCAACAATAGCACAAGATGTCCTCTGAAACCAAGAACTTTTACATAAACACTAAATGGCCTCTGAAATCATGAATTTAATATAAGCACAAGATAGCATATAAACACAAGTTGGTCTCTGAAATCATGAATTTAATATAAGCACAAGATAGCATATAAACACATGTTGGCCTCTGAAATCATGAATTTAATATAAACACAAGATAGCATATAAACACATGTTGGCCTCTGAAATCATGAATTTAATATAAGCACAAGATAGCATATAAACACATGTTGGCCTCTGAAATCATGAATTTAATATAAACACAAGATAGCATATAATCACAAGTTGGCCTCTGAAACAATGAACTTAATATAAGCACGTGATGGAAACTGAAATCCTGCTGGTATCTTACATAAACATAAGAAAGTGTTTGTAATTATACTGGTATTCTATTCAGAACAAAATATACTCAACAGTAAAGCAAGCACTGGTATTCACTTCAAGGTAATATAGCTAGACTCTGCAGTATTACTGAAAAGTACCGGGTGCAAACATAAGATGGACTCTGCAATCATTTAATTAGTAAATGTGTCACAAATGCTCACCTACCTGGTTTGTATGTAATAATGCCATGTCTGCTATACCATTTGACAATCTTTTTATTCTGTTAGGGTTTCTAGTATTGGGCCCTATGCTAAAAAATGAGATAGGTTTTCAGACTCAAATTTCATATTTTTCAATTAATTATGATGAAACAGTGATAATAGGATTTGTTCTTTATTTCATCTGCATAACTGATCTAAATACGTATTTTAAATATAGAACAGTGACATCATTTGATCGAAAAAAAAACATTGAAAATGAAATTGAGATTGAAGCTTGGAGACTGGACATATTTTATACCTTTGGGGCTGGCTTATAAAACTTGAGATTGGTCTCTGAGCTCAAATCTCGTATCTTATCTTTTAATGTTCACAAATAATTATGATCCTACAACAATGATATTTTTGATACATTATTTTGACAACATAATTGACTTGAATATATATTAAAACATTAATGATCTCAATCTTTTCAATAATAATGCTTTGATAATGGAATCGAGATTGAGCTTGCTGCCCTCATGTTTATAACCTCAGGACCTGCTGTTAGAGAATTTACAAGTTTATACCCTTCAGGTTTATTTCCTGATGTTAATCTTTGCCCTGATGTCTGAGATTTCTTTTACAGTTATGGATGCTCAAAGTGTTTTTGTACTTAAAATCCATAATTTATTTATGGAATGTAGCATAATCTCATTTTTGATGTATTCAGGGGAAGTTACTAGATTGAAAGCGGAGATTCATTCAATTCCAACTCTGAGGGAAAAGATTAAACAATTAGACGAAGAACTTGCTAGAAAAAGACAACGCGGAACTGAGTTACATGGTAATTATAGACTGGTTGACTCACCTTTAAAGTAGTTATAACTTTACATACCTATACTATAGTTTTTTTTTTAAATTTAATGGAAAGTTATTAATATACTGGTAGTTAGGTACCTAAGTCCAGGTTTTTTTTACTAAGAAAGTGACGCCAATAATCGGCATTTCCTCTCGGTATTTTGTCCCCTAAGAAGCATTTTTCCCCTCACTAGGACACTATTTAGAAATAGCAACAAAAGTTTACCATTTTGGTTTTAGTAGATTCAATTCTGCCAAAATATCTATTGGACCAAGGTTTATCGGCATCTTGAAGTAGATTTTTTGTTTTGTAATGATTGAGCAAACTGATTGTAATTCCCAGCCGTTATAATGATGTCCATCAAAACAATCCAAACGAACTTATTCCCTGCCATAGTAGAAAGATGTACTCTGTGACGGGAACCAATACTAGATCCTGGTCCATAACGCATGTGTATATCCACACATATGATGCCAGGAAGCAGGCGCACAATTCCATTTCCGGTAAAATGAAGCGCAATTGACTTAATTACAGAAAAAACTTTAAGGTATTTGACACAAAGCATACTGGATGGATAAACTCCTTTTTTGGTGTAAAGACTCTAAAAGTGTGGTGGACCTGTTTAAATGTAGAAAAGACAGAGATATGGACCTGTAGATTGTTTTGAATGCTGTTGGTATAATCATTGATGAAAACATTGCATTTGTGAATGTGACTGTGTATTAAAATTTGATAATTTCCCCTAATCTCCTCAAATTTCCCCTTTTTGCATGATTTTTTCCCTTTTTGACCAGCATCCAGTGTTTTCCCCTATCCCTAAAAAAAAACCCTGAAGACTGAATGAAATATGTTTCAAGTTTTACTAGCAATTGTGAGTTTCACCCATGCATAACTGAAAAAGACATTTTGCAGATTAGTTGATGTATTTTTTTATGGCAGAGCCTGAATTTAATGCTATTGATAAATGACCATCTGAAATGAATTATATTGATCTGGATTGTACCCCAATATGGTCCTAATATTTTTTGCATACCACAAGTGCATGTTTACTATAGAAGAATTTATTTATTCTACCATAAGCTATCTTATTCCTCTGTAACAAATGAAAAAAAAACATTTAGACATTTAGAACTAAGTAAACAAAGACCCGTAAACTTCACTTTTGATGTTTTATCTGCAATTTGCTCATATTACACCAGTTGGCCCCTTTTAGGGGGTCACTAGAGCTAAAAATAGGAATATCTTTAAACGTCTCCTTCACATGAACCAATGGATGGATCATCACCAAACTTGGTTTGTAATATCATTAGATGGTCCTCTCTCAAGTTTGTTTGAATAAATTTGGTCAGCCCCTTTGAGGGGCTACTAGAGCTAATAATTGAAATTCCTTAAAACAACTTTTTCTCATGATTCTATCGATGGATTATTACCAAACTTGGTTTTTGGCATCTTTAGATAGTGTTCTATCTGATTTGCTGAAATAAAAATGGTTGGCCCCAATTAGGGGCTGCTAGAGCTAAAGATAGAAATACCTTAAAGTGACTTGTTTTTGTGAACCAGCGGTCGGATCATAACCAAATTTGGTCCGTGGCATCCATCAGTCATTACGAATATTCCTTTGTAGTATCCTTTGATAGTCATTTATTGAGTTTATTGTTGTTCCCCATTATTTCCCACAAGTGTACCTTTATTACCTTTTTATTTACCTTTTTTCTCTTCACTCTTGATGAATTACCTTTTTAGAAATAAAATATCTGGATTGATGCAATCAGCAAAAAATGAGAACTGGGTCGAAATGAAACTTGGCCGAAAAGTTACAATCGTTGACCAGTTAAAATCGACATTGTGAATTGTGGTTAAAATAATGGTGGCACCAATGTGGGTTCAACTTGTTACAAAAATAGAGGGCAAGGACATCAAGAAATTAATAAGTATTGAGCTTGAAATTCTCTTATTGATCTTTCCCAACTAAAATAAAAGACTTGTTTTGAATTTTTATTTTCCTCCTCCTTTGACTATGTTGTGTCCTGACAGTTCATAGATCAAAGAATAAAAATTAAAGGCCTAAATATCATATAAAATAATTGACACATTCTTCATTGGCAGCAAAACTGGAAGATTTCAAATCAAAAGAGGCTTCACTCAAAAGTTCTGTTGACATAAGTAAAAAATCCAAGGATGATTGGGAAAAAAAGGGAATCACCTATCTGACTCAAATTCAGAAATCTGCTGATGACCTAGGTAATGAGTAAAAATTCTCAACATTATTTTTTTAACCTGGGTTTAAAAAAATGACAAGCCTGTTTAGTTGATTCAGGTATGTCGTAGAACATGTGTACAGTGATGTCAAATAGTTGGTTTAGGTATGTCCTAGAATGTGTGTACAGTGATATCAAATAGTTGGTTAAGGTATATCCTAGAATGTGGGTACAGTGATATCAAATAGTTGGTTCAGGTATATCCTAGAATGTGGGTACAGTGATATCAAATAGTTGGTTCAGGTATATCCAAGAATGTGGGTACAGTGATATCAAATAGTTGGTTCAGCTACGTGTGAGAACATGTGTAAAGTGATATCAAATAGTTGGTTCAGGTATGTGTGAGAACATGTGTAAAGTGATATCAAATTGTTGGTTCAGGTATGTATGAGAACATGTGTAAAGTGATATCAAATAGTTGGTTCAGGTATGTATGAGAACATGTGTAAAGTGATATCAAATAGTTGGTTCAGGTATGTATGAGAACATGTGTAAAGTGATATCAAATAGTTGGTTTCCCTTTGACAACTTTAGTTTAGATTGACCTACTGCTTTAGTGTTAAGTGACTTTGCCACATTTCTTGTGGTTCTTGTTCTTGTAAAAATACCGCAGAAAAGGTGATCTAGTAAGGGTGGTTAGCTCAGATGGTGGAGTGTGTGATGATTTATTGATTGAAATGTCATCAGTTTGTAGGCTGAGTCTGAAGCTAGAAAACTTGATCTTGGTATTCAAGTTCAAACCTTACATTGTGGCTTTTAATGTTTCTAAATAAATTATTACAGAACATATTACATTGACAGAACTTATCTGAATATGTATTCAACATTAAATAGCAATATCCTTGAACCAAATTGCATTGAGAATGAAGTTTTGATTTAAGCTTTAAGGATTTTTTTATGTGCTTATATGATTGTAAATTGGTATATATATATGTATATATTGTGATTTATTAAAGCTAATATTCATTGAAAATTGTACATGGCTTAGTAATTTCATCAAATCTGAATTTTGCTTTTCCAGAACATTTTAAAGGTGAAAATGAACAATTGACTTTGGAGATTTCAAAGTTTGAAGGTATCATAAATGGGTTACAGTATCTTGTTTAATTTACTAATTATCTAATTTTGTATGTCTTGTTTATAACTAATTTATGTTGTATTACAATAATGTTTATATACATTATAACTATTTTACATTGACTTTGAACTGTTGAGAATTTTTCAATTAAAAATGATATACAAGTGTGAAGAACAGGCAGTAGAAATGGTACTGTGATGGTAAAATTGTAAAAAAAATACTGTTTAAAGCATCCAAATTTAACCCAAAATTACTTTAGATGGGAAAAAAACTTTTATGCATGAATATAGTTAGTATCTTTATAAATAGAGTTATGTTTATATAAGTTAAACCAGGTCATATTCTGTGACATTTATTTTAGGTCAAATTTGGGTGTTTCAAATAGAATTTATTATAATCAACCATCACAAGTTCATTACTACTGCCTGTGTATGTAAGAGGGTCATTTCATATATGTCACAGGGGTTAAACAAGACTTTCAAAAGTAATGAGCATCTTAAGAATCATTGTGTAAAAACGGTTTCCCAATCTTTGAGTGAATGTAGCTTTCTGTAAGTTAAGATGTTTTCTCTTTTTATTTTTTTATATTCAGAATGAATGCAATGCTATGAAAAAGATCAGTTGAGTTAAAAGTTATCCTGCAACTTTTTTAGCTCACCTGAGCACGTAGTGCTCAGTCAGCTATAGTGATCAGACAGTCTACTCCAGCGTCCGTTGTCTGTCTTCCACACCTGGTGGTTGTTAATGCTTTAGTGGTCACACCTTTTAGTGAATCTCTGTGATATCTTGGACTAGTTCGAACATGGGACATCTGGGGTCAAAAATTAGGTCACCAGGTCAAATCATAGATAAACCTTGTTAACACTCTAGGAGGTCACAGTTTAGATTGGAGGTTCACCAAACCTTGTCAGAATGTGTGTTTAATGATACCTTTGACAATTTCGAACATGGGTCATCTGGCGTCAAAAACTAGGTCACCAGGTCAAATCACTGGAATGCCTTGTTAACCCTCGAGTGGCCACAATTGTGATTGGATCTTCCTCAAACTTTGTCAGAATGTTTGTATTAATGATATCATGAACAGGTGTGTACATGGGGCAACTCAGGTTAAAAACTAGGCCACCAGGTCAAATTACAGGAACACCATAGAAGTTGCAATCTTTACTCAGGTGAGCGAAAAAGGGCCATCTTGGCCCTCTTGTTTATATTTCTTTTGTTTTTAGTTGTTCTCAAAGATGAACATGATAAGTTTGAACGTATTCTAGAAGACAATAAGATGCTAAATGCTGAGTTAGCAACTTTAAAACAAGCTAATCGAGACTTATGTGGTAATCATTCCTTCAACTCTTATATCATAATGTTAAATTTTATGGTATACATGTTAGAGATGATGTTTATGGATTTTGTTTTATCTGAGTATGTTTTCTATGCATCAGAAGGGTGGCATAAGTTGTGTAAAACAACTCTTAAATATATGAAACCTTATCAGATCACTCTATGGATACCTGTCATTTTATTTATTTTATACTTCATAATAATTATCAAACCTGCTCCTACATCTGATATTAATAATAATTTATAATTCAGTCTTAGTTTCCATACAGTAAGTCTGATTTATTGCAATTCCCAGTCATTGTTTTTGATGTCAGTCTTTGTCCCAAGAAGATGATCCATTATAAAATCAGTATTAAACAAGCCAACTTAATAGCTGAGTCAAGAAGCCATCAGTCAGAAATTTAGCCTGATTTATTCATTATGAAGAAGTAAGAGTAATCAACTGACTCTGAGCTTCTGGTTCAAGTGTCCAGCTCTCTGCATCTATACCTTTATACCTATATATGCTCATGTATTTTAAATTTTAATTTAATCTATATTGGTGATATTTGTACATATACTTAACAATTTTGTTGTTTCATTAGGTTCATTTAATGCATAATCATTCATCATTATCATGGCAGTTGGAAGTTATGATCCTAGAATCCAAAGACATTGAGTGTAACAAATACTTGAATGTACCTGCATTCATTAGGATTAGCAATCATTTTGTAATGTCCTACTTTTCTCTGTTCTTTTGTCTTATGTAGTTGAGCTGGAGAAGATAAAGAACCAAGCATGCTTTTTATTGAATCGCACAAATCAGTTGGAGATGTATGAACAGTGCTGTAGAGAGAAGGATGAAGTTTTACAGGAATTGCATTGTGACACTTTGTTAAACAAAAATCATACAATCAATAAACTTCAAACAGAAGTACAACAACGTCTGGGTATGTGTTCATGCCCGTATCCATTTCCTCCAAAGTCCACCTTATTTTCCTTATTCACCATGCTCCACCCTATTTTCTTTATGCTCCTCCCATTGTTCTCTATGCCCCTCCCTATTTTTCACAATGAATGTCCCATTTTAGTTTTTCAGCTTCCTTGTTTTTTTTTCGTCCACCTTCAAGTTAAGTTTTAATATATTAGATGATATATTAAGGGAAGTTTTAGCTAATCTGAGCAGTAGTGCTCAGTGAGCTATAGTGATTAGTCAGTCTACTCCGGCATCAGGTGTCCACACCTGGGGGTTGTTAACATTCTAGATGTCTTAATGATATCTTTAACAAGTTTGAACATGGGTCTCTGAGGTCAAAAACTAGCACACCAGGTCAAATCATTGAAAGACATTGTTAACCCTCTAGAGGCCACAGTTTAATTGGATCTTTGTTAAACTTTGTCAAAATGTTTGTTGAAAACCATAGATGTTGCAATCTTTACTGAGGTGAGCAAAAAAGGGCCATCTTGGCTCTCTTGTTTCTGTGATAGTCTTCCCTGCATTACTCATTTGACTGTGTTGTGTGTCCTGATTGTACAGTTGTAATATATTCAATCATTTTTCTTAGCATTTTAGTTAATACGATGGTAATAAAAAGTCTTCCTTAATTGTGTTTTAAAATTGTATGATGAGCCAAAAAATTTTTTTGGTGTTGTTTTTTAGCTCACCAGAACCAAAGGTTCAGGGTGAGCTATTAGGATGGGTAGGTGGATGCTCCAGCGTCAGGCGTCTGGCGTCAACAATGGTCTTCTCTTTAGAAACTACCAGTCTGATTTACTTCAAATTTGCTGTGCAGAAGCCTTTTGGCATTCTAAATGCAATTTGCTCATATTATACTAGTTGACCCCTTTTAGAGGTCACTAGAGCTAAAAATAGAAAAACCTTTAATCGTCTTCTTCTAATGAACCAATGGATGGATCATCACCAAACTTAGTCTGTATCATCCTTAGATAGTCCTTTCTCAAGTTTGCTCTAATAAATATGGTTGGCCCCTTTTAGGGGCCTCTAGAGCTAAAAATAGAAATACCTTAAAATGACTTTTTCAGGATTCTATAGATGGATTATTACCAAACTTGGTTTTTAGCATCTTTAGATAGTGTTCTGTCAGACTTGCTGAAATAAAAATTGTTGGCCCCAATTAGGGGCCGCTAGAGCTAAAAATAGAAATACCTTAAAATGATTTCTTTTCATGAACCAGTAGTTGGATCATCACCAAATTTGGTCTGTGGCATCCTTCAGTCATCACAAATATTCCTTTGTAGTATCCTTTGATGATCCTTTATCGAGTTTATTATTGTTCCCCATTATTTGCCCACAAGTGTACCTTTATTACCTTTGTAGTAACAAGTTAAGTAACAAGTTAATTAGCATTTATTCTGGTGAGCGATGCAAGGCCATCATGGCCCTCTTGTTTTACTTTTTTAGATGCCCATATAATTCTCTTTGTTTTCTCATTTGTAATTAGACGTGCTGGAATCATTAGGCAAAGATACAATACCACTGAGAGACCATACTCTGAAGATACAGGCAGAATTACAGCAAACAAAAGACAATCTAAAGAAGTCCTATGGTAAGCACATACAGACTCAAAACATTCGGTCAGATTAGACTAGTTTATAATTGGCCTACTGAGCCAAATGCCCACCAAAGTTTGTGAGACTAATCTATTAATAGGTGTGTTAGCACAGACAATTCCCAAGTTCAACAGTCACACAAACATACATGACAGAAATTAAATTCTATTTTTTATGTTTTTGTGTTATGTAAATACATAATTATACAGTTGAATGAAGTCATTCTGAATTTCTTGGGACCATAAATTATTATTATTTCATTATATCCATATTTCACTATGTCTGTATCCGTTTACTGGATCCTGGCCTTTCAAAATTATTGTATTAATCCTGAAATTTTCCAGTGATATTACATTTGCATTTTTGGTGAACTATGATTAATTATCTAATCATTATTGCAATTTATAGCCTTTGTCCATTCCACTTAAGCCTGCCTATGTCTTCAAATTCTGGAATTAACTAGCATTTGCAAAATTTGTTATATTTGCAGGAGTGTAGAAATGTTTTCATGTAGCCAGTCAGCTACTAAAAGTAGAATTGATGGTCTGGGGGTTCCCCCAACATTTTTTCGGAAAAAGTAGCTGTGAGAATGCTTAAATAGCTGGTTAATTTTTCCGGCTTCCAGCCTGTTTCTACTTCCCTGAATTTGCCCATCACCATTTGTCTTTTTATTTAAACCATCACCTTTTACTTGTATGTATAAGTCATTCTAGTAGATATCATGAATTTTCATCCTTATGTGCCTGAACGTCCATTATGAAATGCTAATATTTAAATATGATATTGATTTTTTAAGAACCAATGTTCTAAAATGTAAATGAATGAGGACGTATTTAACCAACTGCACCCTTTAAATCATCACCAGGGGCCTCTGTGAAGTAATAATTTGGGTTCTGAGGAATTCACTATAAGTATTTTTTCCTGTACTAGCGGTAGAAATGATAAAATACAAATCATACTGATGAGAGAGTTTTGTAATTTCAATTTGCTGGTAAGTAATGTAATTATTAATTAAAGACAATTTATATATGTACACAGAGACTGCTCGTGATGCAGCATTAGCTTATGATGAAGAAAATAGGAAGACTTGGCAGAAAAGGTTAACAGCTGTAAATTCTCAACTAAAATCTCAGGAAGAGATAAGTATGTATTATTAGCTTAGCCTAGGCAACAATAAGATAGTAATGTTTAGAGTTAACAGTCATGTTTAGGGTTAACAGTCATGTTTAGGGTTAACAGTCATGTTTAGAGATAGCAGTCATGTTTAGGGTTTATAGCCATGCTTAGAGTTAAGAGGACTAGTTTTATTTTTCATTTCTATTTTTTTTTTGTTTAAGAATACAAGATACTAATAATCCCCAAATATGTTCAAACTTCAGAAATTACCATCAAAAACTTTAGGGTTGACCCCAAAAATATGGTCTGTTGGGCTTTTTTTCTGACTGTAAATGAAGGAAACATTGTTCTAATAGCCAAAACACTCCTGTAAGACTTGTTTTAATATTGATACATGTGTTCATTTAGTTTGTGTTTGAACAAACATGTATATGCATACTCTACATGTTTGTGTTTTAACAAATGTGACACATGTATACACTACATGTTAGTGTTTTAACAAATGTGACACATGTATACACTACATGTTAGTGTTTTAACAAATGTGACACATGTATACACTACATGTTAGTGTTTTAACAAATGTGACATATGCATACACTACATGTTATTCATACATTACAGATGAACTGTCTACTGCGACAAAAACTTACAAAAATCTTGTGAAGGAAAATATAGAATTACAAAATACAGTGAGCCAACTGAAACAAAGTCTGAGTGAAAGCCAACATAGGTTTGTATCAAAAACACTCTATGAAAGAAATTTAAAGAGGCTTCAATGGTCAAGTGGTCACTAGCTTGTGAGTTTGAATCTCATCTTAGACAAAATTTCACATGTTAGGATCCTGTTCAGCGAGCTTACGGAAGGTCGTGGTTTTACTTAGTGGTACCCCTGTAGTCTTCTTCCACTATGAAAGCTGGAAAGTTCCTAAATGACTCTAGCTGTTGGTAGGATGTTAAACCCCAGAGAAAAAAGAATTTAACTGTCTTTAAGTTCTAAGCCTGTTAGTAATTTTTTTTATATAATTCATGTACATTCACGCATAGAATTGACAAGATCAGAATATATATATATTTACAATTAAATAATTCATTGAATAAAACAAATACATGTACAGTGCTTTTTGAAAAAAAAATACTGATAGCCTGAATAATTTTATTACAAATGAATGTTGTTTATTTATGTTCTTTAAACTTGTCAGGATTCCAAACAGTTAGCTTATCAGGATGAGCTATTGGACTGTCGACCTCCAGTTCATTAAAACTTGGGCACAACACATGTTCACTGTGATAAGCTATAGGTCTATGTACCTCTAGTTAATTAAAACTTGGGCACACCACATGTTCACTGTGATAAGCTATAGGTCTATGTACCTCCAGTTAATTAAAACGTGGGCACAGCACATATTCACTGTGATAAGCTATAGGTCTATGGACCTCCATTTAATTAAAACTTGGGCACAGCACATGTTCACTGTGATAAGCTATAGGTCTATGGACCTCCATTTAATTAAAACGTGGGCACAGCACATGTTCACTGTGATAAGCTATAGGTCTATGGACCTCCATTTAATTAAAACGTGGGCACAGCACATGCTCACTGTAATAAGCTATAGGTCTATGGACCTCCAGTTAATGAACAAATTTAGATTTTGTTGCTTTTGATGCTGCCTTTTGAAACGTGATGTTTACAAGTTAGAGCAGTCTTCTGTGTTCCAAAACATCACCATCTATCAAAAGTGCTTTTGTACACACATGGATCATCAGTGTTGTTGCTGGTTGCAGCACTTTTGCCTATGATGGAGATGTCCAGTTGTAATGCTAAGTATTTAAACCAAATGATGGTATTTCAAGTAAACAGGTTAGGAAATAATTATCTGTTTAATTTATTTAAAGACTATCATGTGAAATTCCTATATTTTACTCTCAAAATTCCCTAAAACTCCTATATTTTGTGTGTAAAAACCGTGTAGTATTCCTATATTTTTGTGAGGATCTGGTTGATGGCCTGTAGTTACTGAGAACAAGATCAGTTCTGGTGCAGTCCAGGAACACTGGTTAGGTATACAGTTAATCAGTGTTTAATTGAAATACGCTTGATAAACAGATTTACAGAAAATAATTTTTAGTTCTTCAAATTTGACAGGATGACGAGCTATGGTGACACAGATTAATAGGAAAGCTGAACTCAACAAGTTTCATCTGATTCTAGGAGGATTACTGAGGGGCAGTCAATACATTGTGTGACTAACAATAAACTTTTACGTCAGAGTTCAATGTAATATAAACAATTGATAAATTATGTTTTTTCTGACTACATAAAATATAACTATGAAACTTCTGCGTATGATTTTACACCATTAAGAAAAACATTTTATGTTTCTCCTTTCATATGTGATGCATGTATCGCTTGATTCAATTCATTTCATCTCTGACATTTGATTGGCATAAAATCAGAAATTAAATCAGTTTGTGGTTCCTTTTGGTACTATCACTATCGCTAAATTTTGGAGATGATCAAAATCCACTCAGTTAAAACACCTTTGATTAAAAAATGACGTAATTTTCAAAATCTGCCCATTAGTTTGTCAAAATTCCCATAGAAATGTAGAATAACAAAGCACAATTTCATTCTTTAAAATAATTGTACTATTTGATGTTACATCTTGGATTTATATATTTTTTGTTTTAATTTCTTTTGAAAATAACAATAGTTTAAGCAAAGATTATGGTATACACTTGTCATATTCAAATACCAAAATGGTATTGTAAATATGTACATATGTTTAGGCTGAAAAAAAAATATTCTTTTTTCTGGTCCTCCGACCGACCGTTAATTTTTAACCCCGACCGCATTTTTTTACCGAGAAATATTCCGGAATTTCAGTCCCGTATACCGGGAAATAGTCCGTGCTATCGTTACCATTGGAAACGGAATTTTAAGATGGCTGCACAACTGCGATGCTTGCTCGCTGTAAAAGTAGGTAAATGCGTCCATTTTTGTATTTTATTGTGTGTCCAGTTTGTTTGAATAAGCCTGAAGCTCATCAAAATTTATCAAAGCAATGGCTTTGCATACATTAGCAGTTATTACAAATGATGGTAAAAAAATGGGTGTAAAAAATCCCGACCTACCGACCCAGTTTATTTTGATGACCGTGACCAGAAACAAGTTTTTTTTTCGGCCTTATACACACATGTAGGAATTCATATGCCATTGTTAACCTACGTTCTGTTTGTTGTGTGTGTAACAAGGTATGAAAGTATGTTATGAAATGTTTTTAATATAAATTTATAAATTTCATTTTGTTGTATAAAGTTCCTTAGTTTCTTGATGTGTATGTTTTTGATAGACTCACAAAAATGTGAAGTTTGTTCTTAGTTATGTTTGTCAATCAATTATTTCTTCATAACAATCAATTCTATGTATTTCAAATACTAACTTCTATAGATATTTTTATATCACCTTAAATTGAATAATTAGTTTTAAGCTTCCCTGAAGCATACTTAAGTTAATCTGTCATATGATATCAATAAGTTATTAAAAGTTTATAATTGTTTCTTGTCGATATGTTTGTTTTAATTCTGTCATTCAGTTTATCAAATTTTATAAAAGGGTCCAACCCCATTTCTCAATTATTATTTTGTTAATGGGAGACATCGTGGTCTAGAGGTAGAGCTTCTGACATCATCCGAAGGTCCTGAGTTCGAATCCTGGCTTCGAAGGGTTTCGTTCATGAACTTCACAATCCCATTTTTCGGATGTAGTACTGGCGTAGTGTCCAGGAAGCGGACTTGAGCGTGATTAATATAAGCAAAATTGCTTGTTTTACAAGTAAAACTAAATTATTTTGTTACTTAATTCAAAGTCAGTTTTCACTTAGTTTTTCATCGAGCCTACACCTAGTTTTCAAACAGGTAACATCTAAATTTATGTGTCATCAGGTTTTACATTTTGCGATTAGATAAAATAAAGAAAATAGTGAATTGGACAAGTTGTAAATGATACCTAGGATTTATATTTGGTACTTTAGTGTAGCCGAGGTGTTGGAGACAGTTCAGGCTGTTGGCCTCATGAGCTGATTCCCCCAAACACAAATTTCTAATAGCTGGTGCCAACACCCAGCCCTCTGTCACATATGTATGTTATAGACTATTGCACGTATTATTTATCAGTCAAACTTGTGAGCAAAGGACACTGGAAAGAGATAAAAATATGACGTTTATGCACTTCTGCCCTTAATCATTGTTTTATTTGCTTTCACATTTGTTAAATAAAAATTATTTCATTAACTTGGCATACACGTCTTCAATTGCATCTTATTATTTATTCATTTATTTTCTACATGTATGTCATTTCATGTATAGAGTGTAACACAGTGACCACATTAGTGGATGTGTGGTTGTGTTAATTGATTATTAAAGTTAATTAATGTGGTGAGTGAGTTCGATAGAAATTGGAATGTTATACAGTATAAAATATTAAGTTAACCGAGATTCAACAACATAATATTTTGGCCCAAAAGCAAATCATTGAACTTTAGAATGTTGTTGAACAAGAGAGTGTACTTAATAATTGTTGATAATGTGTAAGTACATCTCCTCAGAATTGACGTGTAAGGTGAACTTTCCAGTTAATTTTGGTCAGTTATGTATTTGCAGGGGATTTAGTGGAATTCACTATTTCACAAGATTACATCAGCCTGTTTAGATTGGCTGAAATAATGTAAAATTATGAATTTCATGGGCTAATTATGGTCACATCCTATCTGTCATAACGTCCCATTTAAGTTAACAAAACTGTTGTGCAAGAGATTTGACGGAGAAATTTGTTACTATTTTGTGATTCTACGTTTTAAATTTAAATCCACTATACGATCACTGAATTTTAGACATTTCATTGCTGCTGATTTATAAATACTGTGGACTATAAAACACTTTAAAAACTAGTGTTATGTTACAAGTGTGATATTGGGCCTGTTCAACTAGTATAAAAACCCAGTGAATTTGCCTTAGACCGTTCCAAGGCAGTGCACCTCAGCGAGGTTATGTCATGCTCCCAACTTTTTGTACGTTTCTGTGTTTAGGTCTGCATGATGGCATTTTGGAGAAGTTGGGATATTTTAAGTGGAGTTGTTTTGGGAACTCATAATCTGTATACAAAATGCACATTCATTGAATAATAACTCATTTAGATACCACTTCAATATTAAGGCCACATGAGAGTGGACACAATTTTGGACTGGTTCTCAATATTTCTTGTATAATTCAACGTGTTACTAATAATATTGAGATTGATGTTTGTCCCAAAGGTGATCTTATTTTCAAGGTTCTACTGTACATTGTAAAAGACAGTGACAGTATATCTGAAGATACAAAACAAAAATATACACAACTTGAACACATGCAGGAAAATATTCTGCACATGTACTTGCCGTCATGTTTACCTGTCCAGCCCTGCACAAGAAAAGTCATTAGTACAAACATATTTTGGGAGGAATCATATCTTGTATTAAAGCCACGACTGTGGCCCAGTGGTTTGTGCGCTGGATTTTGCTCAAATCCCAGTCGTGGCATGTCATACCCTTCTATGAAAAATTGACAAAAATGTTGACTTTCCTCCAGATGTGGAGAAGTTGCCAGCTCCTTGTAAAAAATTAAGTTAGTACTGGTTAGTATACAGTCCAGGAAAACTGGTTAGATGAACAGGCCGCCATATATAACTGGAAAAAAATGTTGAAAAACGGCGTTAAACCCAGTAAAAAAGATCTCCTATTCTCATGAAAGATGTTTACAGAAAAAGAGAAAAACTACAATCTACCTATCCTGTTTTTTTTTCGATCAAGTAACTCTAACTCTGTTTAAAAACGGCGTAAACCCAGTGAAAAAAGATTTTGTTTTCTCATCAAAGATGTTTACAAAAAACTTTTTTCGATCAAGTAACTCTAAACATAACATTTTTTCTAACTTTATCACGAAACGTGTTTGTTCATTGAAATAACAACTTGATAAAATAGACAGAAAAAAAACAGAGAACAGATTCTTCAGAATCATCGTCTCTTGTTTCATGACGAACATTCAATTCTCACACCTGTTTAATAATCTAACCCATTGTTCGAAATATTTATTTTCAGGAGGAAAATATGATATTGTTTTTATTTAGCCACTAAACAACAGTCAGTGTGCTTTTTAAAAAAATAGTTTGGATGTATAATGTTCGTGTATAATCAGTCGGTGTGATTTGATTTGATAATCAAGTATGACTGGTATTTTTTATTGCCTTATTTTCCTCGTCTTTATTTTTTCTTTACGATTGAATGTTATCGTAGGTCCAACTTCAGCACAACACTTCTGTCAACAGGTATGTGCAACATGTATACTTATGTTAGTTATGTATGATAAACAATCAGGTGCTATCTGGCTCATATTGTACTACTATGTGCTACCATTATAGGAAAATATGCGCCTAAAGGATAAAAAATTGACATACAAATCTTGAAGTGTTTCCATAGCAACGACTAAAGATTAAAATCGAGGGATTATTACAATAATCACGATGTTATATTAGTAGCTTTTAAATGTTAGATTCCTAGCCTACTTTTGAATGGCCCTTTATTTCGGCACATTTTTACAAAGGGTCAGACAATCTGATAATTAATTATATTGTTTGGCTTGCAAATTAAATTTCAAACTTCTTAACATGGTTATTTTGTGGTATAAACACAGAGTAATGAAAAAAATCATTTTGGTCATGAAGTGATCACAGACAGGTTTTTCTTACATACACTGACCCCTTCCCGTGCAGAATAACGGAAGAAGTTCATTTAAAGTAAACGTATTAAAATTTTATGCATTTGTGTTATTTATGAATAAAATCATATTTAGGTACTAGTATAAGAATATATGCTTATGTGAATAATTACCTTACTGTGTTCTTAGTGGTGCTATTAGTCAGTGCGCAGAATCAATTTAGGTGTATGGTCAGATGTTTAACAGGCAATTAATCTTGTTACGGAGCTGCGTATTCACTCAACAAGACACCACAAATGAACATTAGGAAGAATATGTTCATATTAGAGAACCCACAACTTGCATTATAGCAAATAATTCCCCAATTCACTTTGAAAGAATAATTCCTACATGGTAATGGCGTCAGGTATACGCATTCTAACATTTCTATTTAAAGAAAATATTATTCCGCTAAAGCAATCAGCAACACGTTTTTATAAGAAATAAAGATATAGAATAAAGATTCTTATAATATCGGAAAAATCTAAAAGATTAAATTTTTAATAGTCTGTAACTGAGTCAGAGCATTTCGCTTCTAACTTATTTCTAGTCCTTAATTCTATCTACATGGTGAAATGCGAATATTGTTAGGCATTTATTCGGGTTTGAAGGATTTCGCAAAAACCGTGCTCTATTTATCACAATACATCATCAGTGGTCTGAGATTGTCGCTTGATTCGATTTCGTCATATTAACTCCATCCATAGCGGCGCTAGTCTTGTTTACAGTTTCATGTTCTGCTAGAACACTATGTTGAGTGCATTATGACCCTCATGTTATTATTTCTTATCCAACTTTCAAACATAAACAACGTGCAGCGATTAATGAACACATGTGTCCCGGTGGCATGTTTGACATTTGATTTTAAATCTAAAAGATATCAATATGTTAGAGTATAAGCAATCTTTCAAATGTACATAATTGTTCTATACATTCCATATAGGAAAAATAACAAAGTCCCATAACTGCGCCAAAATATGCTATAACAACTATAATCAATGTAGGTAAGCAGTGCTGGTACTGGACGAAACGGTAAAATATAGTTAATCAAGAAATAGCCATTGATACTAAACAAATGGGTATAACCTTAACAGAGAAATAACTCATTTAACATTTTGTACATCCAATTAAGGTCATGGTAAATTCGAGGTTAGGTAACATGGGTGGATTGCGATTAGTATATGGCAACAACTGTATAAATATCAAAGCTTTCTAGTCAGCGATGTTGGTGCTAGATGAAACGATAGTTAACCAAGAAATAGCTCATTTAAAACAATTATATAAGTTCTGATCCGGTCAAGGTCAAATCGAGGTTGGGTGATATAGGTGTATTGGAAATGGTCCAAGACAAAACTGTGTAAGTATCAAGGTGATAGCCGAAACGGTAAATCTAGCTAACCACGAACGGACGGACGGACAAGTCAATCACTATATGCCCCAGCATCAGTAGATGCCGAAAGCATAAAAATGTGGCAACGTATGTTAAATGTATTTAGTCGATACAAATTGAAAAATCCTACAGTGTTGTTATAATAATTCGATCGATTAATCAATAGGTGCATGTATATATACACTGAAACATAGAAACCAATAAAGAAATAACGGTTTTTATTATGAATACTGCTAAAACATAATTATTTGTACATCAGTTTACAAATGATTTGAGCTTATCCCCGCACAGTCGGAATAGGTGCCAGCCTTCATCATTTGTAAGATCAACTGATCCCTTAGACTTGTAAAACTCAACAGCAGATTTATTCCATCCTAAACACACCCAGTCTAACCGGTTACAATCCCGGTCTACAGCCACTTTAGCCACCGCCTTCCACAGTCTTGTACCAATAGATTGGTGTCTATACGAAGGGGTCACATAAAGGTCCTCTAGGTAAACACTGACCCCTTCCCATGAAGAATAATTGAAGAAGTACAATGCATAACCAACTAATTGACCTTTGTCGTCTGCTACGAAGCACCGAAACATTTTCTCGTCAGCAAATCCATCTTTACGCAACACCTCTGCTGTAATCTTTGGACCATCGGGCATTTTTTCATAATCGGCAAGTTCCTTAAAATAGAAACACATTTTGAGATTGAGTCATTAGTAGATCTACATAAAACATATCGTGCAATTCCATAATACATTAGAACGAATTTACGAAGTTTTCAAAATGGATAGGTTTTATCAAAGAAAATGTGTACTATTAATACAGATGAATGTAAGCTTAAACGTGGAAATGGACGACGAAATTCCAAACATACCGTATTACCGCAATTTTACAAAATCTTAACAATTTATGTCCTTTCAACACAGGGAAGGCTAATTGGATTATTGATTTAAAGACGTTTGCTCTTTCTAGCATATCACAAAAATCTAACTGTTAAGAAATTAGACACCGTTTCATATTGTTTTTAAAATTTAGGTCCCTTCTAATTTATACCCTTCTATGAAAATTTGACAAAAATGTCGATTTTCCTCTGTATGTGGAGAAGTTGTCAGCTCCTTGTGAAAGGGTAAGTTAGTACTGTTAGTACACAGTCCAGGAAAAACTGGTAAGGTGAAGAGGCCGCCGTATATAAGTTAAAAAATTGTTGAACAACGGCATTAAACCCAGCGATAGGTGACGAAGTTTCTAAAATACATACTACCCGGTCATACTATCCGGTGTCAGTATTGTAAACAGTACATTTATTTCCGACAACGTTGTAGAAAATTGAACTTCCCGCCCATGCCATGTTTCGTTATCAGAGAGGCTTAACACTGATGATTATTCAGACAGGACAAGACGAATATACTACAACGATCAATATTTCGTCGTATAAAATACTACAGATTTGTTAAATACCTGAATCAAAGCAATGATCTGTTCACAATCATCTTTTTTAGCCTCCCGAATCGCTACTTCGTCTGCTTTCATGCTCTCTGCACTCATTGTAGTCACTTGTACGGTGTCGTATAAATTACAATTACGTGAAATTTACCCACACGGACAGCTCATTTATGAGTGCGCAAGTTACTTTCGTTGAAATGGTTTTGTAGAAATTAATATAAAGCTCATTTTAGAAACTGAGCTTGGACGCATTCACTTTAAGTACTGTGATTCACGTTTGATGGTTCGAATTCTGGGACAATAACTCTTCTATAAAAAGAGAGAATGTTTTAGCGTGTGCAATGTTGTAACGGTTTAGCAAATACATAGCTCTTTAACAAAGGTTGTGTTAGTGATTTATGTTCAGTTTAAGAATTACAAGCAATTTTTGTCCTTTTACCGATTAAGCGTTTAAGCGAGAGATTTTAGTTGTGACCATGAAATCAAGGTCGTTTGAACTCTTATGCCCTTTATTTAACACTCCTTGATAGTTCATTTCTACGATTAGTAAACTCGTTGATTAGTGAGTCACAGTCCATGTACACGAAACATTCCCCAGTAGTTAATTTTGTCGTAGGATTCTTTATAACATTGGGAACTTGCAATTGCGACACAATTCTTTCGCGGGAAAAACAGCAATGTGTTAAAACTTTATGAAGTAAAACATTGATATTTTTGTGGAAAGATGGAGAATGGCTGACTGACTGGCCATATTGTGATAAAATACAAACTCAGACGTTTAGGATTGTCACAGACTTGTGAATATCTAAAAATTGTAATAGAATAAGCAAATGAGTAAAATTGTTTTTAAAAGAGATTTCCGTCAACAGATTTTTCATCAACATAATAATAAAATATCATCGGTATAATATGACAGTGACACCTGGTTAAGATACCAGCATGTAACTCTATATTAAGGTCCAAATCTTACATGGAGTTAGTATAGAACCTGACTTTGAGTGATAAAAGTTATGTTCAGGAAGTAGACCTCCTTCCAAACATTCAGACCTTTTATTTAGGATTGTTCGTTCATTTACAAAACTTGTTGATTACTCAGACAACTTACATAACGTGCCACATTGTTGCATGTTGTCTCAAATGACAAAATCATACTCGTGTCATCCATAACAAACAGCCCCACTCTTATATTAGACATATTTTCTATTTTGCTCAGGTGTATGAATAAACATGATGTATACGAAAGAAAATTTCATGCAATTATATATAATCGTTATGACTCCATAAAACTGAAAACAACACGTGCATAAAAACATGGAAGCCGACGAAATACCGATTCAGGTAGCTAAACTGAATGTCCAGAGTATTTATTAGAGTTATATTCACTCTATGTCCTCAATTTAAATAGTAGTTTGTGAAAGGTAACTCTTGTAATACTGGTAGTAGATAACATTTAATCCGAGTCAATTTCACGAGTTTGTTGATAATATGACAACACACATTACTATCGAACGAAATGAGTGCGGACAACTTGCAAGAGAAAGAAATACTGATTCGTGAGGCGAAACCGACGGACTGCGAGCAGCTTATTACAATGATTCAGGTATTCATCTCTTAAGTCATATTCTAAAGTAAAGTTTACTCAACTTTCTATTTTTTTGTGATAAACGGCGCACTTTTACTAATTTGTCACCCATACAATATGGTATGAGTTTCAAGAATTTATGCAAACATTGTTTTCTCAACTTGCTGTAGTTAATTATGTTATACTTTAGAAAAAAGAACCCCGGGAAATCACTTAAAATAGCCATGCTAAGTAGATTTATGGAATAGATGTGTTAATAATATATTAATATGATAAATGAGGTATGTCATTCCGTATGAAGTACTAAAATTTACATCAGATTCATTGGTTCGTATGTGTTTACGTGCGTTATCATTGTCTGTCTGCAAGCATCATGCATTTGCTTTACAATGTTGTTAAGTAAACCGTGTTTTAAGTTGAATTTGCCCAACACCGTAACATAGCTTAATATACAGCGTACAAAAAGGAAGGTTTTTCTATGTAAAATATAGACACGAAATAAAAAGAACAGACTGTATATTGTAATTACATCAATTCTTTGGAATGTTTCACGCATGCAATTTTCAGTACTGTTTATATCGCTGTCGCGAGGGTTATCAGTATAAGCCGCGTGAAATATCTATCTTATTTAGGATCAGACGTGGGAACTTTCTCATTCAGACCAATCTAGCCTCTCAATCAAAATGTTGTATGCACAGTTGATTTTTAAAACTAGTTTTGAGACCCCAAAGGATCAAATGTTAAGTCAATTATAAAATGTATGCTATTAATATTAAGATTTTTTGGATCGTGAAGGTGGTTTCATTATCGCGGTTTTACTGCATTTGATTGTCTGCCGGACGAGGAAAAACGGTTCTAAATATCCTCTCGTTGTGTCAACTACAATAGAATACGGTGGTAATGAATTTCTGGGGATCAGAATAATTGCTTATTATATTCATACAGCATTATATCCATAGCATTGAATTAAACAATAGTTATATTCTTCATTATATCCGAGTTCCCTGTGCCCGGCTTTTACTGCATGCTTAGAAATGCTGCTTATTGCCATCTGTCACCGTAATCATATATCCGAGCTGTGTACTTTATTTATTCACTGATTTAGAACAATATCCACTAAATAAAATGACATTTGAATCAATATGCTTTTATTAAGTAGATTTGTCCGGTAGATTTTTTACAGATTAATATTTTCCAAGTACGTGTACAGTAAAACCTCATTACGGCACCACTTAGACCACATCATTATAAAACTACTCGTAACATACACGTAAACTATGATTATTCTTATATAACTAGGAACAGACATGAAAGAGACTTTCAACAACCCCTCGAGATAAGCTATCTTGATATCGATGTTCATGACAACAAAATTTTACTGTAGATCTTTTTTCGGGACAGGTTCTCTATAATTGTTTTATAACGAGACAACTTCATTAAAAACGAATTATTTGGTCAGTGGTCTTAATTTCGAACTTTGCTGTATTTTAGGAACTAATTGACTACCAAAAAATGATACCTGGTACACGGCTGACTGCAGACATTTTGCGTAAAGATGGATTTGGTGATCAGAAAATGTTTCGGTGTTTTGTAGCGGACGATAAAAGTCAATTAGTTGGTTATGCATTGTACTTCTTCGACTATTCCTCCTCTGATGGCGTAGGCATACATCTGGAAGACATTTATGTGGCCCCTTCATACAGACATAAAAATATTGGCACAAGACTATTGAGGGCGGTGGCTAAAGTTGCTGTAGACCGGAACTATGACCGGATGAACTGGGTGTGTTTGGGTTGCAATAAGTCTGCTGTAGACTTTTACATGTCAAAAGGATCCGTTAATGAGACATCAGACGAAGGATGGAATATTTTCAAATTATGCGGTGACAAGCTCAAGGCATTTGCCAAATAACTGTAGACTATTAGGCCAGGAAAAATAGTCCTGTTTACGGTTACTCGCCCATTTTTTTTTTTTTGGCATTATAATCCTTAAGTTTTTAATGGCGAAAACCAAAGAACAAAAATATTTGGAGGTGAATCGTATCTGGTATTATCACAAATGGTATGTTAAAAAAATAAACTAAAAGGGTTTTCGACCTTCTTACTACTTCTTAGGGTCAAGTAACCATAAACATGACCTTAATGGGACAAATCACCACGCATAGCTTAAACACATATTCAGTTATTATTGAAGTCAAAATACATTGTTTTTATTCAATGTATAAGACATTGCCCTTCAGTATATTTGAAATACGCATAAGTAAAGATATCGATCCGGATGGATGTTATAGAGACCATCGACCATAAAAAACGAAGTTGATAAGATCTCGTTCGTTCATGTAACAATAACGTTTTTTATCAATATTAAATAAAGCTATCAGTCAAATTGGTCGATAATGATGCGACAAATGCTATTGCAATGTTTGTAGAATACACCAAAACCTCACTTTGCGATCTCCGTATAACGACCAAATATTTTCGGATCGGTTATCTATATTTTGTCTACATATTGAGACCATCTCAATATTAAAACCAATTTCATTTTGGTCTCAATGTTGTCTTCATATCCAGCTTTTGGTGTGTTTTCACAGATTTTCACGGACGGCGACATATACAATTAACCAGATTGGATCATTTCTTCCCTTACACCGCCTGCTCTAAGCCAACCAGAAAGGAGAATTTAATACAACATGATCTAAAAATGGCGGACGAAAAGACCTCAAGAGGATCTCCTACGGGGCACATCATCCGCCATGTTTTTGTCGGGTTATCTCCGTATAATTGACTTGTATGAAACTCGAAACCAGTTGTGTAGGCTCCTGCGGGGTGAAAAATATTTCGAATATTTCGCCTAAAACATTAGCTTTTAATGTTCATACACAAGTCTATTTCTACAAAAAGGTGGATTTCCTTTGATGAATATTTAGATATGAATGTTAGTTTAATTCATCATGAAATCCTTTGTTTCCCCTAAATGCGATACTTCGATATTTTAGTTATGTGTTTTACATATGCTCTTTTGGGGCAGTTTTATATCGTCGTTCCCCGTTCCATGTTGCAGTGCACCAAAGGAACGTTGTCTCTGTACAACCAGAGTCAACGGGAACCAGTTTAATATCGTCGTAAATATAGAATGTGCAAACTCTAAATAAGAAATGAAACCAGACATGAAATCTCTAGGAAATCTTTATTCAT
This sequence comes from Lutraria rhynchaena, assembly GCA_008271625.1. Classification (NCBI taxonomy): domain Eukaryota; kingdom Metazoa; phylum Mollusca; class Bivalvia; order Venerida; family Mactridae; genus Lutraria; species Lutraria rhynchaena. The sequence goes on from VIBL01000141.1 coordinate 500,442, forward strand.
TATTCTATTCTTAGCTCTTGTACTTGGCTGAACGGCGATTCCAAGCATTTTTTGGAAATACTAATATTTGTACAAGATCTAGATTTGTAACCTTAACAGTACTTGATCTAAACTTTCCTCATGTATAATATTCAAGTATATCGTTCTACGTCAACCGATCAAATCTTGAACTCTTATATCATTGTGTTCACATCATGTTTTGTACAGATGCAAATCGACGTTTTATGAACTTATTGCAGTATTTAAAGATCATGAGCAAGTTTCATGTAGAGGTAATTTTACGACACCGCATGTTAAACACACATCACATAAATACATACATAAATAAACACATAAATACATACATAAATACACACAAAAATACATATACAAATACACACATAAATACATGCATAAATAAACACATAAATATATACATTGATAAACACATAAATACACACATAAATACACAGAAAAATACATACATAAATACATACATAAATAGACACATAAATAAACATATAAATAAAGTGAGTTCAAAACCTGGGCACGGCACATGTTCTCTTTGGAATTTTGGTTGTCTTAGGTCATTATTCCCCTGCCGCAAGTAACTTCAAGAATAAATCTGTTGGTACTAGACTATGGAAGACAAAGTCTAAAGATGCAGTAGATCGGATTTATAAGCGGTAGGAATTTGAACGTTTAGGTTCGAATGAATTAGAACGAATCCAAAGGATCCACTACTGTAGTAGAAGGGGGAATACTAGAACTTATTGAGACGTGATGAATAGCTTAAGTCATTTGTTTATTGATTAATAAGACGGATTTCGCAATTCGGCCAAAAATGAATACATGGTTTGCGTCATCACCCCCCCCCCCCCAAAATAATATTGTATCAACAGGTCGGAAAAACGTTTTCCAGACATAGATTTGTTTAAATTTGGAGATAAGATCAGTACGAAAATGAGAATAATGGCAAGAAAAAATGCCAGAGACCGAAACAGTGGAGGGCCTGAGGAAAAAAATATGGTCAGACGGTCTTGTGGAAAATAGGATTTTTTACAACCCACCTCTAAATGATATAGGTAGCGTAGTCATATAAACTTATACTTTGGTATGAATGCTATCAACTGGTATTCTTCAAGAATAATTTGAGACGAATGATTGTTCAAAATTCTGTATGTTTTTACTATTGTCTCATTTTACAAGGTACATTGTGTCATATAAAACTTCATAGACTGTACTATATTACATTTGTTCAATTTTCTGTACTAAAAATGAATGTATTTTGTGCGTGCAATGAAGGATTTTTATGTACACCTGCTCTTCATCTGAGGTAATATTTAAGAACGTGGATTGTGATTCATCAGGCCAAAAGTATCGAAGTCTGTAGAACTTCATCATAACCTTTAGTTTTGACTTGATGCGGGCAGAAACCACGGATAAAGTGTGGAACTCCTGTAGCGATGAATTTATTAATCTTAATATTCACAATTAGTAAGTCAACATTTCGTAAAACTGCTGTAAGATGAATAAAAATGAAATTAAAGTCGATTATGCTAGAAAAAATTGCCATGATTCAGGATGTTTCATCTAAATAATAAGAATAGTCAGGTCGATAAAACATATTTTCTTTTTATTAAACACAAGTTTTTGAGAATACGAGGTACGATTTATACCCAAATAATTTCGTACTTTGGATTTTCCCTTTAATGATTTCGGGGTCGGGGTATAAAACAGGGTCTATCTGATAACCCTAAACACGAGATTTTCAGGCCTTATGAAACGTTTCACTAAAACAAACTAAATTATGACATGAAACGTACTCATCTTTATTAACTCTCCGTGTAGATAATACTTTTGAATAAATTTTCATTCTTAGATATTTTTGTTTTAAGTGCTGCACACCTTGCGACTGAGGAATTCTTCAGCAGGTATGTACTTTATATTTCTTATTTGGAATGTGTATACAGTGATGCATGCCAACATATCAATTTGAATTTTATGAGGCTTTTTTCCCATTTCTTTGTTACTTCCTGATGGGACCAATATACTTAGTTCTAGCGTTGTAATCATTAACAATATCATTAAAACAATTGTAGTAGTCAGAAGACAATATGGTGGACTTGAAATGACACGTTTCGAACAAATAAATTTTGAGTTAGTAAAATATAAAAAAAATGAACCCTTGCAAAAGTATTTTTTTTGTCGGTCAAAGTCTAAAATTTGTTCATTTGAAAATCTCAGTTGAGGTCTTCATAACGGGTGTCGTAGTTAACTGTACTATGATGTCCTAAAAATAAAAAAAATATCAATAAAGGAGTGAGGCTAGGAAAAATAGTTTTGCGGTGTATCGGATATTTACTACGATATTGCACCATACATGTAGTGCAATACATTATAAGTAATTGTTATTTTTGAAGTCAACAAATTTAAGTCTATCCTTCTTAATGTTTCATATGTGTTTCATGTCATGGCAAAAGTTATTTTAAACTAAAACTTCAGGTTCAGACTACAATTGTACCAGAAATAAACATGTGTCAACACAGTTTTTTAATTATATCGTGATATCACATCGCCATCGAAAGATACCGCTGGAGTAGGTATTTCCGATATATTGCACATTTCCAAATATCAATAAAGCTCAAACTGCAAGTCGGTAAGATACCTTGATTCTTAACGTACCGAGTAAATGGGAAAATGTATTCAAGTTTGGCAAAAAGTTGGTTAAACACCGATAATTCCCTAAAAGATTATTAAATATGGATATTTTATTTATTGTTTAAACACGGATATGTCTCCAGGTGGGTAGTTTAAACACGGATATTTCTCCGGTTTGTTGTTTAACCATGGATGCTTCTCCTGGTTGATTGTTTAAATACGGATGTTTATTCTGGATTGTTGTTTAAACATGGATGTTCCTCCTGGTTGGATGTTTAAACATGGCTATTTCTCCTGGTTGGATGTTTTTAAAGACGGATATTTCTCCTGGTTTGTTGTTTAAACATGGATGTTTATTCTGGTTTGTTGTTTAAACATGGATGTTTCTCTTGGTTGGATGCTTAAACATGGATGTTTCTCCGGTTTGTTGTTTAAACATGGTTGGTTGTTTAAACATGGGCGTTTATTCATGTTGGATGTTTAGACTTGGATGTTTATCAAGGTTGATTGTTTAAGCATGGATGTTTCTCATGGTCGGTCGGTCGTTCGGTCGGTTAAACACCGGATGTTTCTCCTGGTGTGAGACTAGTATTGTGTCATTTTTTCTTGTCTAGATTGCGATCCACCGAATGTCGAAGAGCTACAAAACAACAACAACGTTCTAATTAATAAAACACTGAAGAGTTCATACGCAACTGGAGAGACGACAGCATTTGAATGTATTGATGGATATATTTCACTCTATAGTAATTCTTATCTGCTTATGACATGCTTACCAGATGGTAGCTTTGAAGTCACACATTCGTGTTTTAATGGTAAGTAACAGAGTTACTTTACTGATATATACTGCGATATATTGTGATAATTCCTGATTACATTGTTTTTTTTTCACGGGGTTTAACGTCGTTTTTCAACAAATGTTCAGTTGAATACGGCAGCCAGTTCACTTAACCACTTTTCCCGGACTGTGTTCTAACCAATACTAACTTATCCTTCCATAGAGCAACTTCTCCATGTATGGATGAAAATCGACATTTATGTCAAATTTTCATTGAAGGGTTTGACCTGCCGCGACTGTGACTCCAAAGCTTGAACTCGGATCGCCGGGTTACAAGTTCAGGGCCCTAACCATTGGACCATGGTCACGGACATTATGGCATTGCATATCACCACTTGTACCATCAGTTTGGTATTACTCGGAATTATTCCGGGGAGAAGACTTTTTCTTCATAATTATAGAAGACTTTATCTCATTCAAGCATAGAAAGATTTTAATATGTCTGTTGAAAACGAATGTCTTATACAGTAAACCACAGTTGGGACTAAAAATATTATGGAAATCTTATTACATGTATCAAGTCAACAGGAAGAATATCGAAAATTGATCTAAAAAAGACATGTATTGTATTTGGTCTTTATAATGAGATGGTCGATATAGTGAACTGATCGCTGAACGGGGTTTTACTATAGTTTTGCTACCTTGTGCATCTGTCCCTCACTTCCATTATATTTTTATTCCTTTCGAACATTATCTCGGTTTTAAAACAGTGTTGTGTTTTTTTACGTATTTCTCGCCTCACTTCAGTCCCTTGGTGCCTCCCGGCTGTCCTTCCCATCCATAATAACACATTTTTTCTGCACTCGGTGAACCTGTTATATTCTGGCAACGCTTCATCTGTTTTACAAACAATTTAATCCGTCAAAATCTGTTAAGCAGTCGAATTAATAATATTGTTTTGAACATGCGCTTATTTCTAGAAACATACTTTGATGGATTTATGCCATCCATTCTTGTTGGCGGGGATACACCATATGACGGACGAGTGCACTCGTACTTACACTATGATTCTCAGTATCCCATATGTGACAAGTACTTGACTTTGAATGTAGCCAAAGTCGTGTGCCGAGAGAATGGATTTCCGGTGTAAGTATTATGGTACACACGTGTGTTTGTTGTATCATGTATTTCTACAGTTCTCAGCGTTGTAAATGTTGAAACATTTGAAAAAAAGTAGTGCAATGATTTCAATGCATTTGGTTTAGTTTCTACATGTAATTATGTTTGTCAACAGTTTAGCAAACGTGTTAAAGGTACCAGGGGAAGATGCCTGTTATGTTAACACATTAAAGTTATTTTGGAAGGATGCCTAATATACAATATTAAAGGTTGTGGGAAAGATACCGGTTATGCTAACACACTAAAGTTATTTTGGAAGGATGCCTAATATACAATATTAAAGGTTGTGGGGGAAGATGCCTGTTATGCTATCACACTAAAGTTACTTTGGAAGGATGCCTAATATACAATATTAAAGGTTGTGGGGAAGATGCCTGTTATGCTAACGCATTTTAGTTATTTTTGAGAGATCCCTAATATACAATATTAAAGGTTATGGGAAAGATACCGGTTATGCTAACACATTAAAGTTACTTTGGAGAGATGCCTAATATGCTAACACAACACATTAAAGGTTGTGGGGGAAGATGCCTAATATACTAACACAACACATTAAAGGTTGTGGGGGAAGATGCCTAATATACTAACACATTAAAGGTTGTGGGGGAAGATGCCTAATATACTAACTCATTAAAGGCTGTGGGGGAAGATGCCTAATATACTAACACGTTAAAGGTTGTGGGGGAAGATGCCCCTTTGCCCCATTTTCCCTTTGTACTCAGTGGTCATCAGGTAATTTCTTTCATGAATGTAATTAGTTAACAGCAATACATGCATTACGCGTATTTAGAAAAATCTTGTATGGTGTATCTCAGTAAAAATATCTTTAAATACACTATATGTCCTGTCAGCGACAATGTGACGTTTAAGAATGACAGAGTGGACATTGATGCTTCTAATAGACGTATCCGATGTTCGGGAGATGAAACCCAGCTTTCCGAGTGTTCCTGGTTAGAAATGGACATTTGTAATGCAGAAGATGCGATGGGAATAAGTTGTAATGGTAAGGCAAAAAAATGATCAAGTTTCTGCTAACACCCCATAAAATATGGTGGTTTTATTTTTGCTTCGGACACATAGTCATGTGAAAATAGTAATAAAGACAGTAACAAGAGCCGATATTGGGTCTGTGAGGTTACAGAGAACAAGGAACATTTTAAGTGTGGTTGTTTCTTACCCTCTCCTCCGGTATAACTCCATACTGGCAAGCTGGTGTACAGTTGCTGCCTTCTTACAATTTATCATTTATATACACGTGCTCATAGTCACTGAATCGATTTAAAAATACGCAAAGGTGTTCCGAGTTTGTATATTTTGTAAAAAAATCTGAAACTTTTTTCTCATAATATTTGAAGCAACATGTTGTTAACACTTCTGTAAACGCTCGTTGTAAACGTGGCCTGTACATTACTCCATATTAATGGATGAAGCCGTTATTGTAAAATTTAGTTACGTCGTTCTAATAGTCATCTTTACCCTTTTTCAAATCGGTTTTTGATTGATATTTGCTGAATGAATAATAAGTTATTACTACAGGCGTTTCTTCTTCTGATATTATTCTGAAAACGTAAACATATCAACATACATGGAGTTACTTATTAAGACACATTAAAACCAAACATATCGGGCTTAATTTTGAAAACCGGTCCGGAATAAGAGGTCAGTATAATGGGGCAGGTTTATTATTGGGGTGGTTGGAAGTTTTATTGTATCACGTTTTATGGTGAATATTTTATCGACAAGAAGTGCTAACGAAGTCGATATTTTAATATCGTTTAATCACACCATTCTGTTGATGGTCCTTGTTTTAACTGAAATGTGTCGTTTGTCGCTGTACCCATTAAAGATTTTCACGTTTTCTTCTGATAAATGGCTCGGCTTAGTAATTCATTAGGTGACTTATATACGACTGGTAATATGGAATCTTTTTAATCTGAACGAACCCCCGAACCTACCACATGGGTCTCATTCAAGACAATTACGACATCTTCACGCACGTTTCAGCGCATTTCCGGGTCAGAGGGATGCTATCTGATGATCCAGGTGGTAATCTCGAAGTTTTCCACGAGGGAGAATTCCAGAGTGTCTGTGCCTCTGTGTTCAATTATTACATGGCAGAAATCGCTTGTCGTCAGATTGGAATAACGACTCACGAGTGAGTGAAATACAAACTAAGCCATATGATTATATACATCTATTAAAACAACAGATTTTATCACAAAAAACTGTCAATCAAATCGACGATAAATTATTTTGTCTCAGGACCTTTGAAAATCAGTACATGTGTATAATTAAAATGTCAATTCGCACATTCAATAACGTGAAAAACTGACAAGCTAACGTCAGTTCTAAAATACTGTTTTTCTGTTGCAGTTCGATGATTATTAAACCTCTATATTAAGATCATTTCATGATCAACTTGTGAATATCTCTTCAAATTGGATTACTGAGCAAATATTGAAATCCAGTCTAAAGGCCGGTTGTCGAACCGCTGCTCAAATTTCCCGGAGATACACATGGGAATTAGTCCAGTTATAAGTCAAAGTCGTTAACATAGAATGCTTTTCCAAAGTTTTACAAAACTCTCAACGAAGACTTCAACAATATCATCTTCTGTATGACAGGAAGAACTTCGGACTGACTTATGGCGTAGGAAAACCAAGCAACCTGCATTTAGACTGCGAAGACTTGACGAACACACTCAGCGACTGTAAAATTGTATTCAACGAAAACAATAGTACTTGTCTCTCACATGAATTGCTCGGAATCAGCTGCAACAGTAAGTTAAATTTTATTACACTCTGTTTATTCATACATGTTATGTCAATACAATATTATCATTGCTCGAGAAGAGAGGACACTCTTTATGTGCATGAGGACATAATTTTAACTCAGTCATAATTCACACCAAATAATATACATGTAGTCAAAAATTAACTAAGTTATAAAATATGCCAAACATAATGAAACAAATTTAAAAAAAAACTGTAAATCGCATGGTTTATTCAGTAATCAATATTAATGTTTGAAACGAGAAATAGTACCAGGAGTTCTGTACAGGACAGTGTTAAGCTCTGAGCGGACTAATGTTCCAACTAACACAGTCTGTCTTGTTTACTTTAATTACATTGTACAAACAGAGACGAGGATTGGTTAATATTTTGACGATATCTGACAAACATGGGACAAAATTGATTCTATTCAGTCAAGTGTCGCTTACTCAGAAATAGACGCCTTTTGTTACATAAGTTTCAGCCCGGAAGTTTCGGTTTGACAGTGAACCTGTTGATTACGGTGAGGAAGATGCGTCTTTTAGAATACTTTCAATGGGGACCATCTGGGCTGAGGAGAAAGATCTTCTCGGTAGAACACATCTTAAAAAAATATCGTCTGTCATGTGTCGTTCACTCGGGTTTTCGAGGTAACGTATTTGACATATAAAAATTATAGAAAAATGCTGTTGAAAATAAAATGTTTGACATCATTTTCGGTACTTGTTCCTAGTAATCTGTTTAGAATACCGGTGAGAATATCATTCATAGAAAAAAAAACACATAAAAACCTTCCTCAAAATAACACCCACCAAAACATGTTACACAATTCAACCAGAAAATAGAAGACATTTAACACAGACTTCCAGAGGATACGCTCTTTGAACGGTCTGTAGCAAAGCTCCGGGGGCCTCACACTTATCCTTGGAAATAAGAAATAAAATTAATGAATAAATATTCCATAAATATAAAAATATAAGACGTAAAATCAACAACAAACATTTATAACAAGTAGATTGATCCATTCTCTCGAATTTATGATAAACCAAAAAAAAATAAATAAAAATACAAGTGACGCCATGTTCTCACGTCACATTGGAAAGTTAATATTTAATTTTATTTTAAATAAATTAAGTGTGCACATTTTACAATTTTCTAAGTTATTATATTTCGTTTTCAATTAGGGACACGTTCTTATAGAAATAAGGGTTTAACCTTCAAACGTTTGCAATCATTTTAACATAATGAATAGTTGCATTTTTGTGCGTACATCTGCGAAGTATTTTCGTATTTAGGCTTACATATCTATTAAATGTTCAATCACATGATCACACTCAAACGTATCTGATAGAGTCCAGGACAAACATAGATATATTTCATCAGATTTAATCGTTTTATCTTATTAATTCATTATTGCATTAAAACAAACAAGTTCGGCCGAATGTTTTATCTGCAATACAATCCGTACTGCACGGAAATCCGAATTCGTCGTGAATCTGCAACTCTGATATTTCCGAATGTGTCCGGACGTTACTTCTGGTATTTCTGGACCTTTCCAGCTTCGTTAGAAAAAATGACATATTTTCCGTTAACCTAACCCAAACCAAAAGTGTTGATTCCCCACCACCCTCTCTCGTTCTTAATATATAAATCAGTTTAAACACAATGGTGCGCGTTTAGAAAGTGCAGTAAACCCATTAAAACAGTTGAAGAGTCTTTCATTGAAAGTAAAAATGGTTTAAGATGGGACATCTGAAGTATTATTCAAATACTCGATCAATTATCCGTATAGTAAACAAATTATAACATAACAATGTCTACATCCCCTACTTTATCAGGTTCAACGCGAAGACCTTCGAAATTGAAACAAGAGAGCAAAACATTTACAGTCGAATATCTGATAAAGTTGTATGCTCTGGGGCAGAGACGAAACTAACCCATTGTGCTAGAACTGACAGAGAGCTGGAATTTGACGTTACATATGATGTATTAAGAAATTCTACATGGGTGCCAGTTGGACTTAGGTGCCTCTGTAAGTGGCTTAACTTGGTTGCTTCATGAAATTAACTCTTTGCCCCAGTTCTAGTTAACAGTTAACAGTTGAATGCTTTGAACTTTGTAGTGGAAATGTCGATACTAAATATATATCACGACAACTTTAATAGATAACTGATTATCTTTTGCGAAACGGCGCAAATGCTAAAGAAGCTGTACAAACTGTCATTTTTACGCCTCGCATTTTTTTTGCAGCGAATATGAAACTAGAAAGTTCTGAAATTTTTAACGCGAGCGTTCTTATGGTGAGAGATGAAACTACTGGTGAATTCAAAACCTTCGAAAGTTCTTATGTAGACGTCCAATTTGCTAAAGTTGCATGCAGGACTTTTGGATATACGGAGTAAGTACACGCTGATTGATGTATCCATACCATACCACAACAAGAGATACGCGTTACATATACATTTTAAAGGCATTACCATTGATACCTTGTTTGATACATTTACCGCATGCGGTATATACACCATACATCCATCAATTCTCGTCTGAACTTTAGAATGATCTGCACGGACAATTCCTTTAAAGAGACCATCGGAACATATTTGTATAAGTTTTTTGAAGTATATTTAGCGATCAAAATAACTTGTGTATGATATAATTTACCTTGTAATCAGTAATAAAATAAAACCACACAATGAATATTTCAACTGTTAAATTTAAAGCTGTTGAGTTTCAATAACTATGCATGTAATAAATTTATACATTGATGCGATTTTTATCGTTTCTTTCACACTTATGGACTTAGTTACAAAGCATGTATTAATATAAAATGATCCGCCCATGTGCAAACTATTAGGGTGTACCAATACGGTAAACCTGTATTACAATATATTGCAATACGTATTGTTTTTCGCACAGAAAAGCAAAGCAGGAATTGATGCACATGCATCGTCTTAAATGGATCAATATTATATATATTTATGTATGAAATGAATATGTAGTTTCAAATGATCTCCTATGCAACTGTTTGAATGATTAGTGTAAATTGCATTATCTGCCATAAAAATGCACATTTTGAACCAGAACTCAGAAGAGTTTCACCCTCACATTTGATGAAGTGTTTAAACGTATTAAAGCCCAAGTTCATTATCGGCATCGTCTGCCATTATTCGTCAACAACATAAAGTCCGACTCACTCAGACGCTTTCAAATTGACGTAGATAAACCCCGAGCTTACCCGTTCGTATTGTGACTTAACCGAATTCGAAACAAAGCGCTAGAATGAAGTCGGCGATCGTAGCGTTTAATTGATGAACAAATCAAATGCACAAGTTCATGTTTAAAGTTAATGATGGAGGCAGGTGTATATACGTACGCCCGCTTAAATACATGTCAAGTATCCAGATCAAACACGGGTATGTATAATGGTCACATCTTCTGGCATTCACGAATATGTAGCGATGAATTTGTTTGTTTGTATTTTTTTCTTATTTCTGAGACCTTTTCATCGGTGGTGTCGCTATGACTACAAAAACCGTCGGAATTCGTATTGCAATATTAACCGCTATATCGGTTAACCGTTACACCCCTACAAACTATACACTTTCTGATATTGTCTCTTTTAATATCGCACCTCTCTCACACTTCTGTTTTTCTTCCATTAAAGACCAACTATTGATTTTGAAGTTACGAATGTTGTCAACAAATACAAGACATTTGTCAGACCTCATACGATGTATATATGTTCAGGAAATGAAATTAGTTTAAATAGTTGCGAGATACGAACAAGAAGTTTAATCACCCGTTCGGGTTTCTGGAATGTTCGCCTAAAATGTGAAGGTAAGTGGGCTTTGATGAATTCCACCCTACCGTCCTACACTCGGTCCATCTTACATCCACTTGCCCATTCTCTATCTAGAGTTCTTCCTTGTGGCTCAAAATCTCCGTCAACATATGTACGTATCAATGTACTTAGTTTCTATCAGTACTCAAATACATGGCATGTATTGTATTTCTCTATTGTGCATTTGATGTCATAATTTTACCGTCTGCAAAAGGGCGCTAATAAACCATTTGCTCTGATTTTCTTCTCTTTTTTACAGCATGAGTCATCTGTACATTTAGTTATGACGTGTATCGTGGATTTAAGATACTCATGAGGACACTTTATTGTTCAGATTCTGTATGTTCTGTATATCAAATAAAGTAAATGAAATGCAATAAAAGCAGACCTATCATTGTGTTCTCAATCAAAGCGTCATTGAGAATATGTACCACACCCGGGGTTCGAACTCACGAACTCAAAAACCATCGATCTGAATTTTTTGTAATTAACTTTGTGGACGGGCCCAGTGAGTTGATAAGACCAACCCGAGAATTATTAAGTCCTGAGAATTATTGTAATTTATTTCTAGGTATTTAAACAAAGCTGGACTTTTTCAGATGTTGTGCCGTTAGTTATCAAGCTGGGGGATCAAGGAGGATTTAGCACCACCAGAAAACTACTAGTGAGTGATAATGATAATACTACTTTCTGGGGTTCATATTCACAATTTTGCAGTTCGGACGCAGAAAACAACGCAGTTACAGCCGGGATTGCTTGCCGAGAACTGGGGTTTAGCGGGTAAGTTATAGAATGTGAGATTAACGAATAAGAATATTTTTCTATTCAGGTTTTATACGAACAAAATAGTCGTGTTTTCGGTTAACCGACAAACCCTAAAGTTCCTAACGGAAAACACCAGATTACGAAAATAATTTGGGATGAATGGGATGAATTGTACCCCATGTTCTCATAAAAGATTTGGAAAGTAACGGAAAAAAGTTGTTTTTCGATCTGCCTACCCTAAACGTTTTGGTCAAGTAACACTGAACATGAATATTTTCATACAGTAAAACCTCCCTTAACGACTATCTCAATGCTATGACCACATTATAAAAATGACTTTACGTACTTATTTCCGGCGGTAAATTATTTTGTCTTCCTGTTTTCAGTATTGATGCAAACTTCACATTTCGACTGTTAAATGATACGGGCGACTGCATTGATGATATCTCAAGATTCCGTTGTCATGGATCCGAGGTCTCCTTACAGGAATGTCCAAAACAAGAACATTTTGTTAAAGCAAAATGTAAATATGAAGTGTACTTGCAATGCAGGAGTAAGTTTGTTGTATTTTTACAATAAGAACTTTTCTAACGATTTACACTGAGAAATATTGATATTAGAATCTGCTAAAACAAAAACTAAATTTTCATACTGAAGATACGCAACTGTTATTGTGGCCACCTCAAACAGCCCGACACGATAACATTATGCTAGAAAAAAGTATTAACTACATGTATGTAGCTATGTAGTATGTAACTACCATGAAGAACGCATTAACACTTTGCCTCGTGTACATCTCCGAACTTAAAATATCTTTGAAAAAAAGTTCTACAGACAGAAACCAGGCATTTGTTGCTTTTTTTTTGCCCAACACTGAAATATTTTAATATGTGGTGTTTTTACACACGGGGTTATAATTCTGATATTTTTTTGTATTTTTACGTGTTTTCACATTAATGTAATCATACATCGGCTAGCAGTGTAAGCATCAATGAATGATATACTAGTTGTATCCTTGTTCTCTGAAAACAACTGCCAGCTTCTCCACATAAATGATCATTGATGGGGGGAACATTTGCCTTAAACCATGTGTCGCATGCAGGGCTCGGACTCGAACTTTTGGACTCGATTTTTGCCAGCACAAACAATTATTCATCCCGGTGGCTTCAAAAACTAAAAGCTCTCACGAACATTTTGGTCTATAGCATGCTTTGTTAGCCTTACACTTAAAGAATCCAAGAAAGTTCCCTCCTACCTATATGTAAATAATCTGTCATAGCTAAAATATTCTACAAAACGATACTATGGTTTCTTTGATAATAACTCTTTATTTCAACTATATTGTAGATGTCAGCCACTAAGGTATGAAAATATTTAACATAAGCATGTAATTAAACTTGCAGAAAACACCTGGTGTGAAACGAGTAAAGAAGACGAAATGGTAAATATTTAATTACGTTTCTTTCTGTATCTATAACGTTTATAAATAATGTATTGTATAATCTATTCATTTTTTTTTCATTTAATAATTAAATTACTTTCTTTTATGTACATCATCTTATATATTTTCAAACGATTATTAAAACATTCATTTATTTAGCAAGCATCTTAGTGTCTGGATAAAACTATTTGTGTCATCGACTGATGCCAAAGGGTCGTCAAACACATGCCACTGTCGGTAGATTTTGAATGTTCAGTTCATGTTTGAGGGGATGAAAACGTGACTAATTGTCTCATGCATCTCCCGTTTAGTGTCTGTGACAAAGTGTGCATGAACTTAGATTTGTAGTCGGAGATTGTTGTATCCATTTTATGATTTGCATAAAATGATCTAAATAAGGGTAGGGTTGTGTTATACCCTTCTGCAGTTTCCGTTTCTGAAGTTCATTAAGTTTTGTTGTCACATTTGTCACTTTCTATGCAGAGGGACGTCCCTGCGTGGGTTCATGTCCCCGGTCCGTGAACATCTCTTTGTTACGATTTGACAAAAAAAAAACACCCCGCGTCATTTGTTCTCTTCGTTGACTCAAGTGAGAAAGTTGTCAGTTATCTGCAGAGAAATTGTGTGGAGTACTGGTTAGAGACCTAGAGAACATGGCTGGTTAACTGATGGCCATGTATAACTGTAGAATCTTTGAAAAACGGCATTTAACCCCATTCAATCAATCAAAATATGCCGGTATATATATATATATACCAGTTAAACAGTTTTCATATAACTTTTTCATCGTGCCGGTCAAGACGATTTATTTGTATTTTTTCTATGTTCATGCTAAATGTGTTACTGAAAAATATTTGTTGCAAACACCTTTACGTCCTATTTTATGGTCTATATTTTCTGATCAATGCATAAAAATAAATTGCATATGTTTTTATTTTGTTATCCTGTGTTTATTTTATATATCCACACAATGACGCTAATAATCCTGAATCTAGAGAAACTGTCGCGTGTTCTTATTCCTGAAAAAATGCATTTGTTCAACGTTACGCATATTTCTCTGTTTACGCCATGGTCAAAATTACAAAACAGAGTTTTTCACAAAGTTGAAATACTTCGATGTTCTCCGACTGTTCGCTATAAGCGATTCGACTTTATCCGTGTTATTCTGTACCCCATCCTTACACTTGTACTACCTCGTGCAGTCCTAACATTAGACAATGTAAAATGTGTCTTGCGTGATGTTAAGAGTGATCTATCTGTCGTTTCAGGTGAAATGTCTTTTTTATTCATGTTTGAATGATGCGTGTAGATATTTTGGACAATCACCACTCAACACCTTCATTGTGAATAGCATGCCATGCAAGGTAGGTAAAACTGTATTCAGGTTCGGATGGCTTACTGGTGGATTAAGTTTACCGAAACATCGTATAAAATCAAACTTTGATTTACGTAAACAAAAAAGCAACCCAGAGTTTCGATTGTCGTTTTGCATGAGATTCCAAGTTGGCAAAACGCCTTTTACTAAGCCTTTCATACTTAACTTTTTACAAGGAGTGATTTAACTCATGATGAAATTATCACATGAAATCGAAAACAGATTTTATTTCACTAACCCGACCCTAATTTATTTCTGCCGATTCTCGACTTTCTGGGGATCTCAGGCATTTTTTTTGCCAACATTGTCATAATTATGAAGTGTATATCCGAACTAAAAAAATATATTTAAAAAAAGTTCTGACTGCACACCGACGGTATATATTTGGGGATGTTAGAGGAAACTAGGTTTTCACTATTTTTGACTTGTTATAGTGATTCATTTTACTAGTATCTCAGGTGAACCACCTGACCAGGTCCCGTATGCGTTATTCAATAGTCTCCAAGTTCATTACAGATGATTTACAACAAACAGTACTGTTTGTCACAGACGAACACTTGGTTGATTCCAGACAAATACCAGATTTGATATCAGACACACACTGGATTTATTCCAGGAAAACATCAGATTTATACTAGATAACCCTGGATTTATACCAGATAGACACAGACTAGATTCTAGATAAACATCAGATTGATAACTGATAGATATCAGACAGACATAAGATTAACACCAGATTAGTACTAAAAAGACACCAGATGCACGCTAAAGGGACAAAGTACAATTGAACCTTGTAACAAGATATTCTTTTGGTTCCAACTTAAACTCCTTCAAGGTAACATTGTATGTGTATTTCGAGCTATGAATCACTACTATTAACACATATATGATTACTTCATTTTTTACTTCCAAATGTTTCTGTCTGTGAAACAGGTGATAACATGGGGCGTGAACAACATAACTAGGGTATATGGTACGCGCAATGTAAATCACCGCGCTAAATCCTATGAAAATGAAACACTGATATACGAAATTAACATGTGTTCGACGGACAATTGCAACGTGAAAGAACGTAAGTAAAATATCATATCAATACACTGAAAATATTCGTTTTTTGGGGGGGGGTATTTTGTCCTTGTCATCAATCACCTCACTGAAGTTGATACAGCAAAACTCCCTTTAATGATTGCCTCACAGAACCACAAAGCTACAGATGGGATAGCTTGTAAAGAAATTGGTTTAAGCATGTACGTGTATATTAAATGACATCATTGCTATCTTTGTCCAGGTCTCATTATACCATTAAACTCCACTCAGCGACTGCTTCAATAATAAGGCACCACATTATAACGATAACTTTTTTGTCTCTCAGTAGATCCTTTTCTTGGGTGTACTTACCATTATATATGTTCTCAGGGTGTACCTACCACTATATATGTTAACTGGGTGTACTTACCACTATATATGTTCTCAGGGTGTACTTACCACTATATATGTTAACTGGGTGTACCTACCACTATACATGTTCTCAGGGTGTACCTACCACTATATATGTTAACTGGGTGTACTTACCACTATATATGTTCTCAGGGTGTACTTACCACTATATATGTTCTCAGGGTGTACTTACCACTATATATGTTAACTGGGTGTACTTACCACTATATATGTTCTCAGGGTGTACTTACCACTATATATGTTAACTGGGTGTACTTACCACTATATATGTTAACTGGGTGTACTTACCACTATATATGTTAACTGGGTGTACTTACCACTATATATGTTAACTGGGTGTACTTACCACTATATATGTTCTCAGGGTGTACTTACCACTATATGTGTTCTCAGGGTGTACTTACCACTATATATGTTAACTGGGTGTACTTACCACTATATATGTTCTCAGGGTGTACCTACCACTATATATGTTAACTGGGTGTACCTACCACTATACATGTTCTCAGGGTGTACCTACCACTATACATGTTCTCAGGGTGTACCTACCACTATATATGTTCTCTGGGTGTACTTACCACTATATATGTTCTCAGGGTGTACTTACCACTATATATGTTCTCAGGGTGTACTATCATAATATTGTATTCACTGAGTGTACATACCCCTGTAATATACACGTCCTACGTTCTTTTAGCGACTACTTTATTACATGTTCAGTGACTTCAGACAATGCTGGGAGATAGATGGCCTATGTTGCATTTTCAGTGGCTAAAATTTTAAGGAGAAACAATAGATCTCAAATCTGCTACCCCAAGATAAACAGTC
Organism: Lutraria rhynchaena; assembly: GCA_008271625.1. NCBI lineage: Eukaryota > Metazoa > Mollusca > Bivalvia > Venerida > Mactridae > Lutraria > Lutraria rhynchaena. The sequence continues at coordinate 517,518 of VIBL01000141.1, forward strand.
CTTATGATTAACAGTCATTATGATTAACAGTCCTTATGATTAACAGTCCTTATGGTTAACAGTCCTCAAGATTGACATCCTGCATTCTTCCGAATAATTTACAGACCATCTAGCGATTGAGTTAAGCGGTGGTATTTATAGGATGCGGATGTCATCTCCTCCTTTCTATGAATTATTCACAGATCATTTTATTATGTACTACAAATATGTATTTCGGAAGAAATGAAAACTCGCTGACAAATATACATGTATTTTTATTTAAACAAAATATTAAAGCAGCATTCGTCTTTTAGTTGCAAGTAATTATGAAAATACTATGCGTCTATTGGATGATTCGCAACCGGCTTGCGGTGAACTTCAAGTGTATTCCAGTGACAAAGATGCTTGGTTTTACGTAATTTGGAATGGCAAAATATCGACAGAAATAATTCAAGGGTTTTGTAACAGAAGCGGATATTATGGGTAATCATTGCTGGAAACTCGTAATACGATAGAAACCCTCTACGTTGATTTCTCTATAAATCGATTGCCCCTGCAAATTGGACAAAATTTCTGGTCCAGATTTTTACAATTAAGTTTACCTGTGTAACCAGGTTTCCGATAATCGGTCAAATTTATTTCAGTAAAGGCAATCGATGCAATGAAAAATAGCTAATAATTGGTAAGGAAAACCTCTAGAAACTGACTTCCTCTTTAAACTGACTTCCTCTCTAAACTGGTTTCCTCTCTAAACTGGTTTCCTCTGTAAACCAGTCAAACAGCACAACAGCAGATTGGGTTAGAGGGTTTCTACTGTGTTCACAATCGTAAATCATAATCGATTTTTTTCTCGATTTGTCAACTTTAAAAGTTAGAATGATCAACTTTAAAGTCTAAAGTGGTAGTACGTGCAAATTTAATTCAAGAAATTTAGTAAAATGGTGATTTTATTAATCACGTAATCTATTGATTATCTATCACGTTGATTTGCAGGATTGTCCTATGCTGGCTTTTCATGTCAAATCTCACCTACGGACCTCGTAGTCGTATGGTTCTGGTCTGTAACATGTAATTTACTAGCTCCTCACCGCTGTCAGTTTTCATCCTACCGGGACCAGATAAATATTACATCTGATGGTGTTGTTCAGTTTGCTTATAGAAGGTCGGTGGTTGTACTCGGGTGTACACTGGGTCTTCCTCCGACTATAAAAATGGAAATGTCGCCATTTTACCCTGTTTCATTTCTTAGAGTTTCTAGCACAGGCAAAATAAAAATTGTTCATAGTTATTGACCAACAAAAAAGCTATTATATGTATTTCTTATTATTTATACATTGCAAAACGTCGCGAAATGATATGCACATATTGAGTTTTATTATTGCTTATTTCAGACATCGGGTTTCTCGATGGATAAGCAAGCCGCTAATGCAAAATATATACAAGTGTATCAGCCTGAATTCTGAACTGTGTAAAATCGTTAACTCGAAACTGACGTGTGATACCACGAACGAAGTGGATTGTACGGGACAACAGCCATTGCTTCTCCAATGCTACGGTAGGTCATCATTTCAGCCATACATCAGACTAATATTTACTGTCAAACCTGTAAACAAATGTAACCAAACAGAGGCAAGAAATTAGTACCAAAATGAATAAAAGGTCTTAGGCCAGAGGTTTAGGTCATCTTTTATATCAGAAATCGCGTTTTAAAGTCAGGCCGTTAAATACAGTCCGTCCAAATGTCCTGGCGGTCAATAACCTTCTTTTGGCAATAGGTGTTAATGTATACATGTAGTAATAGTTTATATGTGTAGTCACAAGTTTGCCTTTTATACTCCTATAGATTTCACGTTGATTTGAAAATTTATTTTAGTCTATACCATCAATGAACTTGTGTTAAATATGAGTCTATACCATCAATGAACGTTTGTTAAATATGAGTCTATACCATCAATGAACGTGTGTTAAATATGAGTCAATATTATTAATGAACTTGTGTTAAATATGAGTCTATACCATCACTGAACGTGTGTTGAATAAGAGTCTATACCATCGATAAACTTGTGTTAAATATGAGTCTATACCATCACTGAACGTGTGTTGAATAAGAGTCTATACCATCAATAAACTTGTGTTAAATATGAGTCTATACCATCAATAAACGTGTGTTAAATATGAGTCTATACTATTGATGAACTTGTGTTAAATATGAGTCTATACTATTCATGAACTTGTGTTAAATATGAGTCTATACTATTGATGAACTTGTGTTAAATATGAGTCTATACTATTCATGAACTTGTGTTAAATATGAGTCTATACTATTGATGAACTTGTGTTAAATATGAGTCTATACTATTAATGAACTTGTGTTAAATATGAGTCTATACTATTGATGAACTTGTGTTAAATATGAGTCTATACTATTAATGAACTTGTGTTAAATATGAGTCTATGCCATCAATGAACAGATCTGACTGTACAAATATTAGACTTGCATTAGAAATGCATTTTAAGCATGTACAAATGTAAAATACCAGTTGAATACGAATGTACTTTATAAACATAATTCACTATCATTTGTTGGAAAATACAATATTTTGTGGTATACCCGAAAAATTCAGCTGTGTAAATATACTTGAAATTCACAATGTAAATGTTTTGTTAAAAAAAGTATCCTATCATTTACTGGTTAGGATTAAGTAGATTGCTTAGAAATTTGTTAGTATAGTTTAAGTACATGTATGTCGCAATTCATAAAAAACTCTCGGGATCTTAACACTACATGCAGTTACCGCGAGAAAAACATGACATTTGAAATATGAGTTGTTAATTTCCAAGCTGTTTACTCTCGTTAATTTTTCGTTATTCAAAATCTTTCAGCTCGTGCTGATGTACGCCTTGTGGACGGGACCCGGTATGCTATGGGCCGGGTAGAAGTTGTGTTTAGGAATATATGGGGAACTATCTGTAGCAAAGGTTTATCAGGCGATGTGGCCACTGTTATATGCCGATCATTGGGGTTTACCCGGTATGCATGGAAATGCGTTTAATCTGTCTTTTCAGAATCATACAGGAGTTGAGTATGATTCCAGTTTAAAAGTAGAGTCATAACTAACTGGCAAATATAGGCCATTAAAGATCGGGAGAAAATGTGGTCTCCATAACCACATTTCGACACTACTGAAAATTTTGGTTCGTCTGTTGTATCAATAAACATGATCGCTTTAGTTCAGAGGTGTATTTGGATCATATTTCTGTTACTTGTTTTATATTTTTACTGGTGTTTAACGTCGCACCAACAGCCAGGGTTTCTGTGACGACTTTGGAATTTGTTATGTCCCGGGAGGGATTCGCTGAAGGGTTAATGATTACTAGACAGAGACTAAAACCGCTCGACCACGGAGGTCCTTAGATTGTGTACTTAAGTACGACCGTTTTTACAGGTAGCGGATATACGCAGGTAACAGTTAACTCAGGTGACCGTTAATCAAAGTTATACAGTATTCAAATATTGTTTACGGTGGTAAATTGAATTTGTGACCCTGTGTTGTTATAAAACAGGTCAGTATCTCTCACTTCTTGTAACTAACAATCTGTTTTGAATCCAATCTGAAAAAAAAACAATTTCTTTCATTTACAGCAATTGCAACTCCAACCCACCATCTTACGCTGAAGTTGGCTTTAAGTCTGGCTCACGACCTATACATTTTACAAATATATCTTGCTTAGGAACAGAACAGAATCTAATGGAATGCGTCATTGACGTGGCTGACACTAATGTTTGCACACATGAAGACGATTTCGGAATTATATGTGAAGGTATGCTGATAGTGTTATCCTTGTATCTCATGCTTTTCTTGACGTTTTGTATCAAAAACATAAACATTTTAAACCAGAATCGTAGCGTTTAGCGTATAAACAATCATATTGTAACGTCTCAAATAGCGACCATAACAATGTTAAGACCCCTTCATTACATTATGAACACCTGTTTTTAAAGGTTCCCATGTATTAATGCGTGTCGACAAATCCATTGTTTCAGTCTTGAATACTCAATGAAAGGTTCTGATGGACTGATTTTCGACATCAAGTATTATCTTCGGGAGACGCCCAATCTTGATAAATCAAATACACAAACCACTGCATCTTTTGGGGCATTTACTTTTATATAAAGAGATAAATTATCAAAACCGTTTCGCTAGCTCAAAACGATACCGGATAATATATTTATAGATTTCATGTGATTATACGACTCGCCCAAAAGCAATAATAATAAATGCTGAACTATTAAGTAGGTTTTTAATATCTATTTTGGACTTTCGAAAACATTAACTTATGATGAATTTTATTTCAGCGGCTCAACATCCTTCTGTTTCAACTGATGGGCAACAGGAAGAAGATGTCGAACAAAATCGAGGCACTCGAGACGTACCAGTACTATAAGTTTCTCCATTCAATCATTAAACAAATTTATCGTTGTTTTTTTTGTTAAATTGCGGTTCTCACATATCAACAGAGAAATTTCAGTATAATACAAATAGAACAGAAAATACAGCCGTGTTTACGATAACCCGACCGAACCTTTTATAATATTTAAGGACGAAGAGTACCTCGTGTTCTCACAACACAAAAGTTGTATTTAAAAAGAGAGCAATAGGTTTTTACTGAACTTCCCTTATTCTTTTGGTCAAGTAACCCTAAACATTACTTTTTTTTTATTTTTCCAGAACGATCACAAACAAATCTTCATGTTTATTTTCATTTTGGCAAAATAGAAAAAAAAAACACTTAACAATAAACTTTAATATATTTCCGGAAATTGTTATCCGATTTTTTTCGATCCGAAATACTAGTATTTATCTATCGTACAGGGTACATGCTGTAAAAAGTCGGAATGCATAAATGGAAAAATGCCGAGCTGTAACACGAATGGATCCTACAACGTCGTGAGTATAATAATTAGTATGCTTCTTAACAGTAATAACATTGGTTTACAGCTAGAATATGTACCACAGGATTTGAGGACAATCATTATATTCAAAGTAGGTATTTTATTCTTCTTAATAAAGTCGTAATATTAACCGCACCTAAGGCTTCATATATTGATGCATAAGTATATGAATTTTATCTTTTAGTTCCTTGTTTGTGTTATTGCCAGTTTGTATAAGCGATCACAAAATGATATCTAGTCACCAAAACTTAAGTGCTGGTTTCCGGTGTTACGTATTCAGCACGCACCCGTTTTTCTCATATGGTACAGAGACGGGCCGCCATATTCTGTGTGACGTTGTATGCATTGTTTTTAAGTCATTCCATTCGTCTTCCTCCGCTGATCATTCATGCGGAAAAGTTGACAGTTACCTGTGGAGAACAAGGTGAGTGCACTGGTACAGAATCCAGGAAAACTGCTACCAAAATACGCAACTTCGGTTTTAAACACGCCTCAGACAAGCACGTGATATCATGTAAAAAAAGAAACTCATTTTGGGTAGTTTTCGCGTTAACTACCAGGATATGGAAGATATTATAAGTTACGGAGTTTAAATGATTAAAGTAAAATCTCTCTTAAAAGGGATTTCAATATCAATACTGTATTATTATTACGACTACTTATGTTTGGATAGTTTTAACATTTTCTCTATATTTCAAAGTGATAGTGAAACCACCCCGTTTTCATTTGTTCCAAAGATAGAGGTGACTTAATACATAAATTAATACTCGAACATTTACCATACATTGATACGGCAGAAACATTTTCAGCCAGTAACAACGATACAGATTCTGTTACGGTTGGTGCTGGTTGTTCGTCTTTGTGCCTAGAGAGAGATGTTAGCTGTTGTCAACTTTTAAGAAGACTGTCCTCAGCTGTTTGATTCGTGTAATGTTATATCTGATAAAACCACTATCAGTCACTGGAACTTGATGTTTTGTTGGGAACAGAACACTGGGTATGGATTCAGTGAGCGCAAACTGTCACTAACTGGATTATATCTGCTTCATGCTCTTCGAAATTAAGTTAATCTTGCTGTAGTGACATAGGTTATCATTTTTAAAAAAGAACAAACCGCTGTAATCAACGTACATGGTTGATTTTGTTCTGTTATTGTATTGCTGTCTTGTGTATGTTATGTGTAGTAGTGAAGTATTGACTATATTATTCTATAGTCGCAGCTCTCAAATTACAAGCATTTAAAAGGCTAGTTAACTTTTGTTTTCTTTTAGATGTTTTTCATGAGAAAAGAAACTCGTTTTGTTGTGGTGTAAGATCATAATAAAGTCATTGGTGAAAGGAGATATCATTTTCCGTAGATAAGAAGCGGGGGCTGTTTCACAAACCTACCTTAGCTAAGATACTTCATGTATTTTATCCTAGATGAGACAGTTTCACAGGCGCTGTTTTATCCAAGATGAGACATTTTAACCGACGATTTTTTTTTCTTCGACGCCGTCTAAATTTTGGTCGCGTGACTCAGTCAGCGAACCAATTCAGTAATTTCAGTATACAAAGTGAAAGTAGACTATATATAATAGACACGTTTTTTTAATTAACATAACAGTAGGATATTGTATAAGTGTAACACAAAAGTGGATGAACACAAATCTTCATGAAGTGTATTTGTTTAAACAGCACAATTTTATGACCAGAAGAAAACGTCGATTTTTAAAATAAAAGCGACATCAAAATGAGGTACAACACAAAGATATTTCCAGTATAAAATTATTACATTATTTATTGATATACGTATATCTGAAAAGCCGAGGCGTGAGCAAAAGTGGGAGATATTTAATTTTCGTTAATTGTACAAAATCTCAAATCTCTCTCTCTCTCTCTCCCATGGGTATAACATTTTGTAAAATGCACATTGTACCCCACTTACATTGGATAAAATAAAAAAATAGTTTTTTATATTTTATGACACTTAGGATATTGATGTAAAGCACCGACCCTCTCGTAAAGTTACAACAAATCCGATGACAATGTTGGTGAAACACACTATCGTAGCTACAATATCATAAGTGAAGAATTACGACAAAATAGTGATTTACGATAATCTCCGGTACAAGCCCGAGGAAAACAGTAATTTAAACGTTCATAACAAAATATCAGTTCAAACAATGATAAATCATTAAATTGGGTTAATGCACTTTTGCTGCAAGTACTGTTGGAACATTCACACAATATTATCACCATTTAAAGGTCTCGTTTCACAAACCTACCTCAGCTAAGATACTGTTATATTGTAACTTGAGAACTTAGGACAAACTTAAGAGAAGCATAAGAGCGTTTCACAGACAGTACTGTAACTTGAATATCTTAGGTAACTGCAACCAGTCGTACTTACACCCATTTATTAATTTATACTTACATGTATAATTATACCCGTGCCTACATCCACTCACGCGTAAGCACACACCTATACTAATACATCACATTAACTTACAGTTTTAAATATGTATTTCCCTACGACCGTGAAACCTAACCAACGAAATCCAAATGCAAGATTCTGAGTAATTGGAATCTATGATCAGTTTCAAGTGTTACAAAACTTGTAGTAAATCATTTTACAAATTAAGCGTACACGCCAAGTATTTACAAATCTATTTTCATGAATAGAGACTGCTTTTCTCAAGAGCCATGTACACTGAGACCGAGATGGTTGTAATATAAGGTCACTTTATCCTATTACACTTACATTAAGCAGCAGCTTTGCGAACATATCCAGCATAGATGATACATGGTATTTCGTAATAACGTACGTAAAACAGGTAGAAGAGGAACTTTTACCAAAAGCACCTAGTGCTGACGTTCACACAAAGAGAAATGTGTTGAGTGCCTCTAGGTACTGTTAACAGAATTATAGCCAAAATACTTAAAGGAGTTTCCAAACTCAGGAAAAATGCCGTGTTCGTACGCATAGTGATCGCGGCTCAGATTTTGAAACAATATCTCCGTTAAAAGTGTGGAAAATGGAAAACGTAGTCACCACTGACGAGGCTATGTTCTATATGGGAGGTAGTTATGGTCGACGTCGTGTTTGCTACGTTCGTTCTAATGAAACAAACATAAACAAGAAGCGGCCGGTTCGATTGGGCTCTGCCGTGCAGAGAAGAATATATTCGGAAGAGTTCAGAAGAGTTCGCCAATAGAACAGACTGTCGACCGGAAATCAGTTTAGAACATGGCGGTGCAATTATAATAAGCACTATTAAAGCACAAGTATTAGCATTTCCAAAATGCTTGGAATCGCCGTTTATCCAAGTATAAGAGCTAAGAATAGAATATTGGATACAGATTTCCTAGAGATTTCATTTCTGGTCTCATTTCTTATTGGGAGTTTGCAACACATTCTATATTTACGACGATATTAAGCTGGTTCCCGTTGACTCTGGTTAGCTACCATGGACTTTGGTATTTAGAGCACTCTGAACGTAGGTGATATGTTGCAAAATTAATGAAAATTAGTTTAATACCACGTTATAAAAATATATATTTTATGTCATCTATATGTCGTTTATTGTGTGATATGTGAAAGAATAAATGGATGGACAAGCAATTTTGTTTTATTCATGATATTTTATTTACGTTTTACTTTGCATTTCTATATCTCCTGGCATTGAACTAAAAGATGAAAAAGGAAAATAACAACATACGTTTTACCTGAGACCAATGGTCTCAGGTTCACAAGAACAGTAACTTATGCCAGTGACAATGAATTCACTCAGAATTACGTGTATGATTGTAATTAACACCATTTTATCACTACATTAAATTCAATTATTTCAGATTCATTAGTAAGACAGTTGTCATTTGTTTTCGGTAAATTGATTTGTTTTCGGTTAGAAGGGAAGCAACTCAAACACTCTGTACATAATATTTTTGCATATTTTTCATATCCGTAAAAATCAATTCATCAGAATATCGTGTATGATTGTAATAAACACTATTTTATTACTACATTAAATTCAATCATTCTAGATTCCTTAATAATAAAGTTATCATTTGTTTTCGGTATTCTGATTTGTTTTCAGTACGAAGGGAAGCAACTCTAACACTGAACAATATACATAGCATATTTTATAAACCTTCATAACTTCCATCAAAATCAATGAATTAGCTCGAAATTTCGTGTATGAGTTCAGTAAACACCATTCTTTAGCAAACATTAGGTTATATTATTTGAAAATCATTAATTATAAAAATATCATTTGTTTTCGGTAATCTAAATTTGTTTTCGGTTGTTTTCGGTAAATATTTGTTTTCGGTATTCAGTAATACCGTCTCTGTGCATTTTACAATAGAATCATATAAAAGTATTACATGCATAAATCAATTCGCTACCCCTTAATTAATCATCATCTGGCCCATGGCATTGTTCACACTTTACGTGCGACGGTTTTTTCTGGAATCATTCTGGCGCGAAATAATCAGGGGACGAAACAATTTGCTGGTCAAACAACTAGTTTATATATTTTTGAAACAACCCTCTTGACGTATTTTAAAATGAACTATAGAAATTTTGCGTATACTTACACTTCCGGTTTTTCGAACAACATTAAACGGGTGTGACAGCCAAATCTTACAGAAAAAACAATGGTAAGTCATTGCTTGTGCTTTGAATAACATTGTCGATGAGTTTAAATGAATTGTTAATTATTGACTATGATTTTAATTCAATTATGAGATGAAGTTTGTGTTAAACGTCAACGGACGGACCGTAAAACCATGTCCTGTAACTAATAATATTGTTGGGCTACAAGTGAAATATAAGTGTACTCGATTAGTCACTGCCTATCCCGTCTCGATATTTCCCGATATTACTGATATTGAGGATTTTTCTTTCGTTTTAAACCTGTTAAAAGCTGAGGTTTATTTGATGAATTTATAAGAAACATCGAAGCATTACTTTGTCCCAAATCTTCATTTCCTGACATTAAACATGTATTTCCACTGACTGCCTATGAGTATGAATCATTACTTTCGCTCATCTCATTGAATTCTTGTTTTTCCAATTTTCATTGCTCTTCATTTATGATTTTATCATATTTATAATGATGTAAATGAATGAGCACTGAGAAGTGATAAGTGTGTAGTGTAAACATTAGATCATTTCTTGTTGATACTTCTATTTATTTAACTTAATATTTTAAACCTTAGTAATACATATTGAATATTCATATTGATTTAAGTTTTCATGTTTTTGTTCTCATTTCAGTCTCAAATGCAGGAGGATCAGATATGTGGTATGTATTCAATGTCTTTGATCTTTATTATTATTTTATAGTATGTTTCTCCATCAATGCATCAATAAATGACACTTGGCTGATCATAATTTGAAGAGTCAGCAAAATTTCCTTCTAACTTTATTGTGACACTTTGGTACAAATTCTCAGGAGTCAAAAGCTTTATTTTACTTAGTTCAAGTCAGAGTGCTGTTGTAAGGGTCAAATGAAAACCTAGTTGATACTTTCACAGTTGTTGCCTTGGACCATTCCCGACTCACCCATATCAGCCAACCTTGATTTGATCCGGACTGACTAGGACTTGCAATGTTTTAAATGGGCAATTCTTTGGTTTACTTGATTTTACCATTTCATCAAGCACCAACAAGGCTTGATTTTGGTTGTTGTTGTTGCGTATATTTGGAGCAGTTACGGGACTTGGTTATTTTTCCTACATAGAATGAGGGGCAATTATGTATATTTGAAACTTTGCTTCTACTTTTACACATTTACCTTATTTAGATTTACAGTATAGTTAGCAACCCCAGCTGATCTACTGATAAGCCAGTAATCCAACAGAATTTTCAAATTTAGGGTACCCAGTGCAGATGAACTGTCACAAACTTTCTGCAAACCAAGATATCCCCATGAAGAACAAATCTTCAGAAAGCCAATTAAATTATCAAATCAATGATATTAACTTCATGTCAATACATTAATTAAACTTCTGGCAATTTTGATCGAAATCTGGTCTGATTTTGTAATTTTACTAAATCTACTAATTGACAGTTTTACATACAGATGTGACAGGACCAACTTGCAACATGTCAAAACATGAATAATAACCATAATACTTATTACTAACACATATTTTCTGCAGTTGAATTTGTTATAGATATAATGCAATATTTTCATTTTAGAAATTAATGATGTGTTTGCCCTGTTTGACTATAAGGGAGATGGCAAAATTGCTGCTAGTCAACTTGGTGATGTTCTGCGATCATTGAACCAAAACCCAACTGAATCAGAGATCAGGAAGTGTGGTTACTCTGGAAATCCAGGTATAACCTTCTGGTGATTTTATTTGCAAGAAACTTGGTTCTATTGTTTGGCTTTAATGCAAAGTTAAACTTAGAAATTCTGTTTTGTATCATGCATTATGTTCAAATATATTCTATATCTGTCATAATTAATGGTCTGAAATGCCATTAAGTCCACTGTAACAAACCAGATGATATTTGTCACATTTTGTGTCCATCAGTAGAAAAGCTGAATGTGCATTCTAGGTATATGTTTATTTGTCATTTATTAATAATTTTTGGATGTGATTTTTTGAAAGGTGTAAATCTCCTGAGAAAATGTGAGGGAGTAAGTAATTTCTCCTCATAAAGTTTTGGGTACTCATATCTGTCCAGTTATTAAGAATTAGAATGCTTTATCAGGCTTCTCTGAACTGCTGGAATACTTGCCTGACATTTGGTCAGGTATAGTTAGAATTTCTGTTTGACCAAATGAAAATTTGTCTGACTGAATATATTATAAATAGGTGGTAAATGCTGTAAATCATGCCGACTGCCAGACATCTGGTCTGGTACTTGCCGAAAAGTTATTTGCTTGAAATTTGCCTGACATGTCTGACTGGCCAGCAACTTTCTGGAGGCCTGCTTGTCATATTCTGTACCATGATGAAAAATACCCCCCCCCCCAACCACACCCAAGCACTTTTTCGAATCTATTTTAATGACTGATTGTCCCTAATAGAGAGCTTACAAAAACTATCAGATGTCAGTTCTCCGGCTAGAATTTTGATGGGCTGGTAAAATTATTGGCTCTCATGTTCAGAAAATTTCCTTTCATTTTTAGTACAGATTTAAATCAGTAGGTGCTGTGGGTCATTAACATTTTGTTTGTTCCAATAATGTTTTCAAGTTCACTGTTGTCAGTTCTCTGGTCCAGTAATGGTTCAGTGTTTTTCTTATACAGTGAATGAATATCAATTGTTAAGGTTATTAGAAGGTTGATTAACTTTTTTTGTAAATAATTATTTATGTCTTTCAGATGCTAGAATCTCATTTGAAGTGTTCTTGCCAATTTTCCAAACTATTAACAGAAGCAAGGAAGTTCACAGTGCTGATGACTTTGTGGAAGGTCTTAAAATGTTTGACAAAGAACAGAATGGCTTTATTACCTCTGCTGAATTGAGACATGTTCTTACAGCTTTGGGTAAGTTGTCAAGTATCTACTGACACTGCATGTCTAATAATGTTGCTGTATATATGCACAGCAGAGACAAAAAATGGTCTCACACCTGTGTTCTGATCGTGTCTAGTTGCCATTATGAATACACAGAATTTGGGTCATAAGTGTTCATATATTAATAAACAAAATTTCTTGAAGACTTCTTCATAGATTGCTAAAGTTACGATTCTTTTATCCACCAGCATGTCATGAAGCTGTATTAAATGTAAGACTTGCCTGCTTAATCTTAATTTTCTCAAGTATTAACTTCTGATATTTAATGTTAATAATTTTATCTGATTGTTGATGACTTGCATTTTGTGTGACACAACCAAGACATAAAACAGATTGTGATAATTTCAATATGGAACATGTATTGTTCATAAAAAGCTTGGAATAATTTAATGATTGTGTCATTTGTTCCATATTGTAGGTGACAAATTAACAGATGATGAATGTGATAGACTTTTTCAAAATCAAGAAGACTCGCATGGAAATATCAATTATGAAGGTTTGTTCATCAACTTCATGTTTAGCATTTTTCTGTTTCATACGTAAAACACTTGATAGTTTTATTCAGTAAACAAGGTTCCTCTTTATTCTAAGTATGGATGAATGAGAGGTTGGTATGATAAAAAATATACTGTTCTGAATGTTTATCAAGTTTAGGAGTTTCACTGTTTGTTATCCCGGTTATGTCTTGAACTTCCTGTAAATCTATTTGTTTATTTTTTAATAAATAAAAAAAATTCAGAATTATTATTGAACATAACATAAAGATGTCTTTATCAATCAGTGTTAATCAGCATGTTGTTATTGTTTCTATATATTATGAAACTGTTATAAATTATGAATCCCCTTTAACTGTATGAACCCTGGGCATTTCTCATGATTTGTAATGATTTGGTTGAAGATATTGTGCATGGCCAATTGTGGCCCACAGCTGATCATCCATGTTGTTGAGAACGAGACTGTTTCTGTACAAAATCCATGAAAACTGGATGGGTTAATGCTTGGCAGCATATTATGACAAGAGCTGTAAAACCTAGACAAAAATATTTTTTCATTTGATTTTGTGTTTAAGATTGATTTCTGTTGCTATGGTATTTTTGTGTAAAATATACTTGGCAATTATATCCTTTTCAGACTTCGTGAAGCACGTTATGGCTGGTTGAACAAACTACACATATTGTATCCAAGTGTCCTATGTTATTGATGTCAAGCTTCTTATAATACTGATGTTGAATTGTTAAACCAAATTGTTAATGTAAATAATTTAAAACACAGTATGCAAATTTTGAATTTTAAATTGTTGTTGTCCAAGAACAGACTTAATGAAGATTTGTTGTTTTTATTCTACTGGTTTAGGATTTTTTTACTATTATGACAGATGTTTGAATATAATTCATGTATTTTTCTCTGGAATTGGTTTTGTTTGATTTTTCCATTTTGCATGATAACTTACAAGAAAAACACCTTCATTTATTGCAGTTAGAAAGTGTAAACATTTGAACTCCAGTGTGAATATCAGCATTCCAGGTTTTGATTTTTTTTGAGTGGACCATTTTGAGTTAATATTGCTTATGTTACTGATAATATTCAGCATAAAAATATACTCTTCTGTTCAAATTGTATCATGTTTTCCAGTATTCTCCAGTCTTAATCGTTCATAGTTTAGTTTTTTTATTAAAGTTAGCGTGCTTTAGTTTGACATATATATATATGTATATACATGTAAGAAAACCTATATATACATGTTTGTCATAAACTGTAATGTTTAGGTGTATTATTTAAACAGTCTACAGTCAAAATTACAATTTAAGGAATCATTATGATACAATAATAAAAAAATAAAGGAATTTGTGAAGACTTTGTGGAAATAAAACATGAAGTATTTTTCAACGATCAATGGGCGTGGTATGATCTTATTTCAGGTCTACTTCTGTTAGTTCTATAAATTGGTAATGTGCATCTATTTTGTGTGCCCTGTGATAACTTACATGTCATAGGATTATTGTCCAGTTTGACTACACAATATTGCCTCATCTTTAAATCTGTGTGGACAATATATATATTCCCATGTTACTGGATGTTTTTTTCTGTGTTTTACTTCATAAAATATTCTCCTGCTTGTTTCTTCACTTTTATGCAGACGTCTTTTAAAAGTATGGTTCTGTGTTTTTCTTATGTACTTCTCTGTTTTAGGATGATTTATATCATGATATAAAGGTATTTTGTAGAGAATCTGTGTTTGTTTTTTTCTATTCAATCATGATAAATTGTAACATATAGTGAAACTTTGATATTAATGCCCCCAGTAACAGAACCAGAATGGTATTAATGTTGAGGTGGTACAATTATAAAGTTAAATATAGAAAAATGTGTAAAACAGTGGTAGTCGTTATCTTAATTACAAGATGTGGTTTTAATACTGAAGAAATTTTGATGCAAGTTCTTACTGCACTTAAAGTCAGAAATATGATTGGACTGAAAATATGAGCTTGGATACAAATCTCATATTTCTATAGACCCTGACTGACCTAGTGGTTGACTGGCCATTAAAGAGCTACATTGACTTCTTTATACACGGGATAAAACATTACAAACAGTATGAGAGTTAAAACCTTTCTGCGCATGACTTCATCAATATATATCCTCCAGATAATTTGCAAGGCTTTTTGTGGTATTGTCTGATATGTGTGATGTCCAAATTGTTGTGAGAATTTGAAATATTACAGGAAATCCTAGAACTAATATTCAGAGATTAATTTTAAATTCAATGTTTCATCTGGGACCAATATACACATATGTATATTGGTCCCAGGTTTCATGTATAAAACACTAGCTGCTGATACTGTACAATTGATTACAAATTCGTGTCGCAGGCAATTATATAACGTTTATCATAAATTGCGATGAGAAATAAATCAGAAAAAGTACGACCCTGATGGGACTCGAACCCACAATCTTCGGCTCCGGAGGCCGACGCCTTATCCATTAGGCCACAGGGTCTCAAGTCATAATTAGGTCAAATATACTAACTTATACTAATCCAGATTCAGCTTCAGTCCGGATAACTTAAATAAAAATGTCTTCTTGACAAACTACGGTGCACTTACAACTTATGTAAGTAGTAGACACTCGCCCATATAATTCAGCTAAGTAGCCACAACCGTAGTTGAAATACCGTCATTCAAATTACACACCATCTATAATCAGTTTCAAAATACCTCAAGAGGGTCGTATCGAAAATCTTTACGCAGACCTACTGGTTAGCACACTCATGTTGTCATAAGTTGTTTGGAGTAGACACAGTTGAAAGATCAATTATATTTCTTTATACCGATAAAACAAGCAAGTTTCGTTTCGTTGAAAGACATCTTAATGCAAGGCTCCAACCATCGAACTAGGAATTTATCGATTTTACTGTATCTTAAAGAATATTTGAACGCACATGATGGTAAAAATAGAATCGCTGAATGTTTAAAGGCGCCATCTATCTTTAAGCTTGTAGCCAAGGTAGATAATCGCTTTAAATTGAACTGGTTCTCGTTCCACGTTTCTTCTTGTAGCATTTATCTCCCCTTACAGAATAAACATTACTCGGCGATGTACGTTTAAACTACGATGGCAGTAAATTAAAAATTCTCTCGTCATCAATTTTACTGCTTAAGTTCTGAGTCTTGTGTACTAATTGGCCCCGCCAAGGCATAATACTTGTGAAATATCGATTACGCCAAAGACCTGTACTGAACATGTGATTATACGTCATGGACTCTGCATTATGTAATGTAGAGTCCCGCATAATGTAGAGTTCCTGTATATATGAATTAACCAAATGTCGTATCATATTTATTATATTGGTCCTAAATTGACACAAAATAAGAACAGCATGAGTTAACACCCCTGTGTCTTCAAACAATGCTCTTAAACTGTGTCCAATATAGATTAGAATATAAGTTATAAAAACTTGTATCAGATTACCGTTATCCACGACCTGCTAGTTTCTGTGTCAACATTCAGACTTTGGCGCCTACTAAAATCAGATTGAGTTTGGATAATGCCTCGTCCGATCATTAGCATGGGATATAAATCCTTTAAAAGTAAAGCTGCAAAACTAAAATTGCAGTTTTACATCCTTTCAAACTAACTTGCACGCTTAAGGTTCGTTAAATGCTATTTTTCTGGAACACTTAAATAAAACAGATCTATTGTTGATTGTTGACATAATTTACGGTGTATAGTTGGACATTTTTATGATCATCTACCCAGTGTGCACAACCGTAACATTGAAGAAATTAAAACGCTTGATAATAAATACGTCATATTTGGGACAAATTTCTTGCTAAATTGATTTGTTGAGGCAGCCACAGGAGTCGCCACCATCCGTCAAATCTTTACGGATTTATTACTGACATTGTCCGAATCTTGTCACGTGCAGTATGACGTAATAAATACTGAGTGATTTTTCAACCGATGTATTTGAGTGAATCGGTAAAAAACATGTTACTTTGATGCTAACACAACTAATAATACTAACTGTAGGTCTAATAATAACGATAACAAAAGTATTAATTACGATAATATATTGACTATGATAATATTGATTATAATAATATTTCTGACGACAACTGGTATGATAAACATTTGATAACAATAATATTAACATTTCATAACAATTAATGTCGTTTATTATTCTGAAAGCATAACGTACTAAATGTTTTCTTAATGATTAAATGTGTCTAAACAAGTATTTTCCACAATGATGTACATGCTTATCTTACATGCCGAAAATAAAATTCAACTTGTTGCTGTAAATGTACTGAAATCGGAGAGGAATTAAAGTTAAATATTGATTCCCCTTGTGCTTCAATAATTGTGTTCAGTGTATTTGCCGGGTAGATTTGAAACAAACGTTTGTTGATTTAATTTATATAAAATGACAGGTGCTTGCCTGAGGCATGGCAGTTCTAATGTTGTGTTCCGGTAAATACTGACATTTATTCGTAATTTATCATAGTAAACTGTCACAAACTTGATGTATTACATAAATAATCAATTTAATTTTATTTATAAAAGCAAAACTAAGAATTTAACTTTCATTGAATTAATGCAAAAAATGTCCAATTTATCAAAAGGAAATACTATTTAATTGGACGCCGGAAGTAAGGACATCAGTACTGCCTTTCTTGTTTCTAACTGGCATGTTTTTGTCATGCCAAAACAACATAACTTATGTTAAATAAAATAATTCAATAGTTTTCGTCTCTAATATTAATGTTCTTTTTTTAAAAAAATACAAGAATTATTTATTCGCAATTCAGCTCACAGCATAGTGTGAAGGTTCTTTGGAGATCTCCGTGGTTGAGTCGTTATGGTCTCGGATTATGAATCACTAGCACCTCACCGCTGTGAGTTCGAATCCCACCCCATGACCAAATGTCATATGTGAGGAAGCTGACCAGTCAGCCTAAGATCGGCGGTTCTACCAGGTGTACGCCTGTAGTCTTCCTTTACCATCAAAACTGGAAAAGTCGCCAAAGGACCCTGGCTGTTGGTGTGACGATAAACCTCCGTGAAAAAATACAAACACATGAACACTCTCATATCCATCATTACGTAATATAAAATTGTGTTGTAGACTGTCTTTGTATAAAAACAACCTAGCTATAAAGACCGTTCTATCTCTTTCCAAAACAAGCATTTACTGTCAGTTTAAATCTGTGAATAAATGTTACATTCTATAACAAATGTCTCTTTTCTTTCTAGAAGCTGGTCTACATACACATGGTTGACTGCGTCTAGATTAGATTCAGGCGAAACAATTATCATACAGTAAATAAACCAACAAAACAAATTCGATATGGTATAATAATAACATTTTATTGCACAATAAAAGTAGTATTCAGTAACAAGTCATTCATACATCAAAATGAAAATATAACAAGTAATGATACATTCTTTATCACGACAATAACACAGCACGTTATGAAAGTGTGCGAATTGAAAGTCCGTGTAAACGTTCTAAGTACAATAATAATGGGGTTACAAACAAAACTAAAAGCAGGAAGAATTAAACATGACATAAGACACACACACACACGTTATCTGAACAGCAAGTAGGCAAGAAGCGTGTTGAGCAAACCCTTTTCTAGTATATTTGAGGTATTCAGTGTCTCACTCTAATTTGCTCTTCGGTTCAACTGGCACTTATTGTCTAGAGATATGTTCATACGGTTTATAGTTAATATCTAACTTTAGCTTCACACCATAATCTCGTTTTCGTCATCACTACCTAAAGAACTCAGACCCTCATCTGAGAAATCATCACACAATTTGGTATTCATGAAACTTTCCATTTCATCGTCTTCGCTGACATCTTTGTGATCAGAGAATGCACCTTTAACAATGTCAGAAACACTACTAACATCATGTATGTTTTCGCTGGCAGAGCTAATGATACTGGGATCTTCTGTTAAGATACTGTCGTCTTCGCTAAAACTATAATCAACCAGTCTGTTGCAATGGTAACCAGAACTTGGAACTATGTTGGTGTTCATGATATCGTAGTCATTGCAAGGACTCACATTTGGAACCTTATACCCGCTGTCAAGATCAGACTCGTTATCAAACTGAGGCATTTGCTTGTTGATGATAAAAGCCGTATCCAGACTAGCCGAGTCGTCTTCTTGACCGGAATCACTGCTGGCGTCATGACAATCATTGAACTTAAGTGAAGTTCTAGAGCTTCTTCGAACAGGTGTAATATTATGAACTTCGGAGCCATCTGCTTGACGACAAAGTGGAATGTCTGAGCCGGATTCTGCACCATCCCCTCGCTCACGGTATCTTGTATCGAGGTAAGCGTACCCAGGGGAACGGTACGTTATATAATCAGCAAAATATTTTTGAAGTAAAGCTTCTTTGCCCTCCTTTTGGTTCATACGAGCAACTTTAGTAACAATATCACTGGCTAACTTCTCATGGCGAGTTTTGATGTTTTTACACTTTTGTTTGGCAGCTTTCAGACTTGGTGTGCTGTGGATTTCGGTCCCCGTTTCCGACTTTTTTACACTCTCCACGACTGATACGCATTGTTTAGTCTTAAGAGATTTTCTTACAGCATATTTCACGTCATTGACATTACATTTAGTCGTTCCGAAATGACTTGGTTTGTGCTCGACATTGTCAGATTTACCAGAAACATTTCGGCTGATGTTTTCTAATCTAATAGACGGCAGTTTGTTAATCTCCTCCGAAGAAACAGCATTACAAAAATTCAAAAATCCATTCATATTATTGTGATCAACTTGTGAAATAAACTCATCCATGCTGTTGTTAGAGTCATTAAAGTAAATTTCCTTTACAAAATCACAACTATTGCCTGCTTTGGTTAGCTTACTTTTCTGAGACTCAACAAATCCCGCCAATGTCTCGGCGTGAATGGCGCGATGTCTGTTAGTCAGTTTTCTGCGCTTCGCCTCGGAGATTTTTGGCACAGAAAACGTGGTGCTGACTTTTCTGAAGACTAGGTCGTATTCAACGTCTGTTCCCCATGATCTCATTACTTTTAAGACTCGGTTTTTTCCGGGAAGAAGTCGTTCGATACCTCGGGAACGCTCGTAGATTCCGTAACCGTCCGATTTCCGGTCTGTGTTTTCGTTGTCAGTTTTCTTCAGGATCATTTTGATGACGTCAGCACAAGTTGTGTACTTGGAAACACCTTTAACAAACTTCAAAGATTCGTTGATAAACAACGGGATTTCTGTGTATTTTCTTTTCATAGTTGGATTCATCTGAAAAATAAAAATAAAGATATCAATGTCAAGTTCAGGTATTCAAACGTGCAAGGGGAGGTTTTTTCCGTGCAAGTTGAATATCATATCAATTTTTCTGAACGTACTTGACCGTTTGAAAGCATTAAAAGGCTATCTATAAAGTTTACTAACGACAATGCAAATTCAAAAGAATTTACGTTCATTAATTACTTTACTTCACGATGGTAGAATTTCATCATACACCGTACACTAACTGTATTAGGTAGCACATATCAAATATAGCTTTCTCATATGTTTTAATAAATAAGACTTACCAGAGAATTTATGTAAGTGATAAGCATTTGTCAAAAAATTAAGTATCCTTTTATTTTCTATAGTCAGTTTTATTACCACTGTTCACGACCAAGTTCGCTTTAGAATGATGAGCTAGTTTAATGCTAATTCTCTTATATACCCACGACTTAATTACGCGATAATGATTAAAAAAACTATTATGAATATTTCAATTACTGATTTACTGATTAATGGGTGGGAAAAGAAATGTTTTATTAATGATATTTCTAAATGTTCCCCACCCACAGCAATGTTTCCTTTGTCGGTGCTGTACATCAAAGAGATTTACACGAAGCCGAACAATCTCCTGAATTTTACATCTACACGCAGTAATGTTAAACATGGAGATTCAAGTATCTGATATTTGATGTAATATCGATAAAAATATCTATCATGACTTTCTATTGTGCTTTTCAATATCGATTATTTCCGATATTATAATCTGATCGATAATTTATATAAATTCTACTGTTCTACTCGGTGTAAAAGCTGATGGCTATGTTTGATGTTAATTGATAAAAAGGATGTGAAAACAACAAGCGACATTTTTAATGATGTTGTAAGAATGTTTACATAACTTTAAAGATGTTTTGATCTTACACATACAAGGGTTTTTTTATATCAGGGTGTCATTTTGTTCCTTTTTTGTCGAAATGTTGCAAAATATCAAATAAACACTTGAGAAGAATATTTTTTCCGACAGTAAAAATGTTATTTTTTCATTAATAAATAAACTATTTTCTTGAAATAGTACACATTATTCTGTAATGGAAACGTGAAATGATGTTATATGTTGGATATAATTTAACGGTTTTCTAACATTTTTAAAACATTATATTCTACTGCATGTCACGAGAAGTGGAATCGCCCTCAGACTGTAACATTAAATTGTGAGACTATATTCAGCACAGCGGCCTAATTTCTTCCAAAATAAAAGCTTTTAACATTTTTTTCTGATATCGCAAATTTAAACAGAATATTAGATATAAGAAAACTTGATTTTTGCCTTTTGATTTGAATTGTTAGACAGCCTTTGGTTATATGGTTTGCCGGATTCAAACATTAAAAGGGTAATAACTCCTGCCAGCTCACATGCCTTTAACTCGAAGTATAATAAATCATGTAAAAAGTAACCATCTTAATGATTGTAAAAACATCCCTTAATAGCCCTTAGTGTTTTACCGACACACCATTTATCTTGTTTCAATGCATGAAAATGGCGTATCTGGACATCCATTAAACACACAATCCTGGCAATAAAACTCACAAGTATCGAGATACGTAAATCACACATTAAAACCTCTAGCGTCATGTTTTCATGTACACATACAGGGTAGTATGAGGGTCCCTTTTCATATGATCAAATGACTTGTTAACACGGCATGTTTTGTTTGAAGTGTTAGTATGAATATTGGACGTAAATCTTTGAACATTTTCATTGATATATCTCAGCCTGTCATTGCTTTCTATAAAAGTTAATATATCGATCTACCCATGAACGGCAATAATACTTTGACAAATATCAAATCTATGCAATTTATCTGCTATAATAATTATATAATGCAATGTCCTTGGATTTTTGAAGACTGGTAAATTTATTTTGAA
Source organism: Lutraria rhynchaena (assembly GCA_008271625.1). Taxonomy (NCBI): domain Eukaryota; kingdom Metazoa; phylum Mollusca; class Bivalvia; order Venerida; family Mactridae; genus Lutraria; species Lutraria rhynchaena. Next base: position 539,675 of record VIBL01000141.1, read on the forward strand.
AATGATTCAACTTCGAACTTAGCAAGGTCGAGAAAAAGCAAATATAATTAATAACTCATATATATCATATCGCAAAATAAAATAACATTTGTTGTCATAATGTACGAAATTTGAAAATTACCACGGTTAAAGTTTTTTATTAATTCAAATTAATAAAAAAATTCGGACATCGAGTAAACATTGGAAAATTTAAACTTTTGTAATGACTGTTCCGTGCTTGAAATGTTTCAATTCTAGAAAAGTAAAAGTTGCATAGAATTTACTAAAATAAATCTTTTCAAAGGAGCAAAAGTCTTCGTTATTTGAGCAACTGTGGTAAAACTTTATAATAAAAAGTATAAATCATTCCCATCGTGTGTAGCTTACTTCTTTCGGTATAAATAATTCAATGTCTTCAGGGATTTTGAGAACGGTGAAGTTTATAATTCATGAACAAAAGAAATCGTCGAAGTCCACGTTGATTTGTCAATCTATGAAACAGCCCCTGTTTCATTATTTGTGTGATTTCATTATCAAATCTGTCATCAAAATGTAGGAAAACAACGGACGATGCTGACACCTCGGGCAGATTAAAGAAGCGAGTTAAAGATAATAAGAAATTGTACGGTCACGAATCCGCTTCTTTATTTCAATCTATCAAAGTAGCAATTATCTCGACGTGCACGATACAGGACTAGGTTAAATGGCTCAGAAGGAAATGATTGTGAGTTCTGATAGTAAAAGTTAAACAAACAACGAATGTCTAAATGTATACAGCTTTTGTTGACAAAAATAAATAAGATCCCATGTTGAACTGGTCGCACTGAAAGCAAACCGTCAATTTTGATCCAGTGTTTTTCCGCTGAATAAGCGAATTGAATAGAAGTGAACATTTTTAAAAGATTTCGATGAAATTGTTTTATCCGTTTAAGGATGTTTCAGCCGCTTCAAAATGTATCCATACTCAAAATACTCATGAATATAAAAGTTGTGATGTGCAATAGTTATTTGACGTTACAGAATTATTCAAAAATTAATTTTAAAGGATAAAAAACTCGACGCATTCAATACTTAAAAATACAATAGAAGACAAAGTCGACACGAATACTACTAATTCGGGCCAACATCTTAACGCTATATGCGAACGATTGCTAACTAATAAATTATTAAGAATGGTAAAATGTATTTTTTCGGTTTCACGCCTGTATTTAACCAGAATTTCAGTTAAACACCAGTGTGCAGGTAACCAGTTTTCTAGGATTTTGTCCCAGTAATAACCTTGTTCTCTGCAACTAATAGCCAACTTCTGCATTAAGTCAGTTTTGACCAGTGTTGTCGACGCGGGATAAAAGGCAATGGTACAAATCAGCTTCAGTGTTTACAACTACCATGTTCATTATATTTATATTGTTACGACCTTAGTAGACAAATGATACACTATTAGTTTGAAATATTGAAACAATTTATTGTATGAACTTAGTAATTATTTCTGCGTGCATTTGATTTATATAAGGCTGATCAAAAACAATTACAATGTTTAAACAAGTGTTGCGGCACATTATTGCAGGTGAACATTATTTCAATGAAATATACACACTGAGTATTTTGAAAGAAAATGCATGTATCTTTAGAATTATTTACCACATAAATTCAGGTTTAACACGATTTAAATGAAGATCAATTGTCGGTACATACCTTGAAAGTAATCCACTATGGTATAATTCGTGCGTCGGTGGAGTTGACGTAGTTAAACGTGATGCTACTGATGAAATATTTAAATTCCTCAATGTTGTTTTAAAGTGTTGACTCAGGAGTCCTAATTGAATCTGATACTTTTTGTAACCGTCAGTGCATTATATACTGTTGTCACATGACTGTTTTTTTCATGTCGTAAAAACCTTAACGCCGCTAGGCATTATGGGTGAACGATCGCTCGAATGGTCGCCTGCTTGACACGCTCTCTAAACCTAAAACTTCCTTGACCCCAACAGCGCCTGGTAATTAACAACAAAACGGGGCTTCCTGAAATGTAATTCAAAACAATGCCAATTACTTGTAATTTCTTTTCACAATTGTAATTCATTTACAGGCGTAGGTTTTTATTTAGATCTAAACTGCGTTAATAGGATGATACTGTGTTTGACATGTCTAAACACAAGTTCTATTTAAATAACGGCTTAAAGTACATGTAGGGGCTTCCAGACCCCTGTTGGGTATTGTCTCTCTTCCACGTGTATGTTCATGTATTTACAAAGGGGCTTAAGAAAAAAGAGCCACATGCTGGCAGTGTAAAGGGTAAGTTAGACTTGCACGGTTCGCGACGCCAGATTTTTGTTAATAAGTTATAATTGACTGTAGTAGTACACGAGGAAGTAGCCATTATATAACTCATTAAAATAATGTTAAAAGTTACCAGGATAACATTCTGCAATGATTTGACTTGACCACTCGAACTCTCAATATTTGCACCTTCTGCACAAATCTTACAAGACATTATTCCATTGCAAATATATTTAATTAAGCAGTGTTTCAGATATTTTGTCTAGTTAATGTATCTGACATTAACTCATATTTTAAATCTTATTCATTTTGTATGAGTGATAAATATTTAAGTGTAGTGTAGATTGAATCAGCGTCACTGTAACATGATAGTTGTATTCTGCTCACGAGCTATTTGAATTTTGAATTCTCATTATATTGCAAAATAGTCGAACAACATATCTAATAATGTCCGTAATAATGCCGGATATCGGTGTTATATTACATCTTTCTGCACACAATACATATTTATTCAGTTATGAAACACGGGACTTGAATACTATAAGGGATATTGTATTTAATATTTGGTTAAATGATTTACACGGTTAACAAAACTCTTGACGAGAATGTAACCCGATCTTGTGAAATATTTTATTTGTCATTAATTTGAATCATTGAAAACTATGTTATGAATTGGTTTTCAAGTAGAAGATAAATTTAATCTTTTGTTCCGGTATTTAGTTTTATAATAAAACTGTACGTCTTAAGCAGGACTTGTTAAAAGTGATTGATTAGAGTAAAGATATGTCAGCACGCCAGAAAATGTCATAAAACCGCTTACTGCATTACACTAGTTATGAAGCAAAATGAAACTTTGATCGCTCCTTACGTATGAATATGGGAAGTCTTGAATGTAAACGTGAGAATTGATAGTACAATCTAAGGAACTGAACATTTAAGATGAACAAACAGGAAGGTAGATGGAAGATGATTAATTAAATCTTCATTTCAGAATAAGTTGGCTTAAACGAATCACATTTAACATCGCTAAACACTGGATTACCCGAAAGCATAACTTTTAAATGTTCTTTTAACGTTTCTTATATTTTGGCGTGTCTTATATTTCAAGTCTATTTTTTTTTTCATTGAATTAACCCTATGTAGATTTTTTTTCACCAGTTCTTTCTATTGTTTTTTTAAAGAATTTATTGTTTTAATTATTGTATTGTTTAAAGTAACGTTTTGTAATGACACGGATGATAAAATCGAGTATGAATTAAAACATAATTTTTCTAAAGATACATTCAAGTATTTGTGATAATTAAAGTAATTAAAGAAATAAAAACAGCCATTTACATGTGCATACACATTCATGTACAATAGTTAACAAAGTTGTTTATCCTTGACACATCTTGGTCCTTAGGGTGTTAGGTTGTAGATCTCGGACTTGACCCCTTAAAATGGCGATTAAGTCACCATTGTCAGTTAAAATTTACAATAGAATAGTTGTAGTGACATTATCTTTACATCAGATCCTCTGTCACTTTTACACTGATCAGTTTATCCTTTTAGAACATCGTTCCTAATGTTGACAAACTAATGCGATTAAAATCAACGTTGAATTGATAATATACGGACCCCGAAGTGTTCGCCCTGATTTCTTGTCATCAATTTTCTGTCCATAATGTTTGAGACGATTCAATTCTTTTTAGAAGTGAAGAATTGTAAAATTATTCAATTAAAGTTGATAAAATGAGGTCATTTTTGTCATTATTTTTATATCAATTGTTTATATTGAACTCAGTAAAAATTTATTCGCTATGATCATAACTTATACCTACCGGCTCGGTATCACAATTTTAAGTCAAGCATTTAACAGACGTAGAATATCACCGATCGCAGTCTGATGTCCGATTATAAACTGTACGTCAAATTTTGTGGCGCTAGAACATTTCGACCCAAGGTATAATTTTTGTTAATATTTTGGTTACAAGTGATCTAAATTCTTCTAAATTATCATTCCCACATCATATCCGTCACCCAAACACTTGTTATTGGTATCTTAATTCTTGATATGTGTCTGGTTGGATATTAATAATAAATTCCATTCATTTGATACAAGTTGCATTTCGCTCAAATGTAACTAAAAGTGTCTTATTTTAAATATTTGCTGTTCATTTTAACGATTTCTTCTTTCAGTGAATTTTGTAGATTTTTTCTAACCCGTCACCCGGTCGCCTTGGTAGAGTAATCTCTCATTGAATTTCTTATCTATGTTAACAACTCCTTATTTGAGGAAATGAAACGAACAAGTCTTTATTGCAAATGATAGTAACACACTAATGACATAAATGTAGGTAAATGTGGCTGAACAGTTTTAGTCAAAGGTAGATCGAACAGTCAGTTTGTTACCCAAAATGAATGTGGACGCAGGTGGACATTGAAAAAATGCTAACATTATATGCTTGTACCGAAAACGAAAAGCTGGTCTCATTGAATGAGATTGTGTGAATTACAGAACATAGACATTGGCTGGCAATTTGTCTTACGAACATTTTTTTTTCACTGGGGCTTAACGTCCCATCAGCAGCCAGGGCCACACATTACGTCTGTTAACTGAAGAGGAATACCTCAGGCGTGCACCTGGGTAGGACCACTTACCTTCCGCAAGCAAGCGTCCCAGTAATAAGTACAGAGAAAGTAGATTCAGTGGAATGGGAATATAGTATGCTTAGATATAGCTAAATATCAGATAAAGCAATCATTTTTCAATAACGAGCTTTTTCAATTCAAAGGAATTGATTCTGTAAATTCATGCATGCCGGTAATGAAGTAATAATTCGAGTCCCCATGAATTGCTTATGTTCGTCGTATACTCTACGTATTAGAATAAAAACATGTGGTAAATGTTCCACTGGAATATTGCATGTATTGCTGTAAGTGTTTTTGTCTTATACACAGAATGCTCATCTGATAATGACCAGAACTTTGTAGAACATGTATTTTATATAACCATATATTGTACATGTGTGCAATTGTTCGATATATTCATGGGAGTATATGAAATAAAAGTTTACCTCATATATCTGTGTTTTGTGAGTAAATTCAATGTACTAAGTATCCATATTTAGCCATTGTGTAGAGTTCAGTTTGACACAGACATGGTGTATAGTTCGTTATGATGTCAACTATATAGTACTTATTATGATACAGCCATTCTACGTAGATCGTAATGAAATAGCCATGGTGGGGAATGTACTAATTGGTTTGGGACAAATTACAGATGCCTGGCCAATTTCTTCTGTATTACACAAATATAAAGAGAAGGTATGCAACTATTACTTTTCACATCCGCAACACAAGTATTTAACCACTTTCATCAGTTGTCAGTTTGAATGCCAAAACTATTGCTTATAACACGTCTGCAACAATTTATCTCCCTCATGAAAACTTCTTTTTCAAAATGTGAACAAAATGTAAGGAGCTTTTCGTAATCTTCAAGTCATGTTTCCACTGATTACAGTAACACCTCCACTAATGGAATAAATACAGAACAAAATGAAGTTACAAATAAATCATAAAAACATAACTAATGTGCATGAAAATATTACGAATACAAATACTATGCAATGGTGTGCTTTTCAGTATGAGTCTTTGAAAATACTAACACTAGTCTTATCAGACCTATTACCAAACATAAGCGCAAGAGATAGCTGTGTGCTTTTAGTGACTGTTATATTATATACATAGTTCGGAATCAAATCCTGTGCAAAATATCTTCGTCATGCAAGGCAAACTAATCATTTGAATACAAAAATGATTGTCAGACTAAGGTTGTTTACAATCATTAAAAAATTATGTTCATATTGAACTGAGTTTTACTGCTTGTTAACACATTGCCAGATTTATGAAAACAAAGAAGAAAATAGGAGAAAATATAACAAACCACAATAAAGATTGATACATTTTAATCCATAGGATTTTTGCTGGACAAAATTTAAGTTTCACATTCATAAACTTGAAGTATACAAAAAAAAACATTTAAAGCATCAATGGATCATTTGCAACAAACTTAAAGAGCAATAAACAAGAAAGTAATATGGAAGTGAACTACATGTACATCTATATGGTATTTTCATGTAAATAGCAGAGCTTTCATTCGACCCTTAAAACAGCATTTTGACTCTTGAAATCGGTAAAATAAAGCTTTGACTCTTGAGAATTGGACCAAAGGATCAAATATACAATAAATTTAGCAGGAAATTTTACTGATTCTTTGAATTATCATCAGCAAAGGGTCATTTTTTACTCTCAACTTATGACGTCTACTAAAAACCCTGAATAGAATTGCATGAATTAAAAAACATCTCATAACACAGAAACACAAACTGAACAAACCCAATGACAACAAGAAAATACCTCCTAGTTTTCTGTAACAGCTAAAATGTAGTTGTACTCAAATTACAAAATACATATGATAGATTTGTTGATAAGGTTAAGCTGTAGTGACACAGTTTTCATCATAAACGAAAACAAACTAATGAGAATGAATAACTTAATGAAAAATAATGTCATCCATTACAAAGGATTAATCAATTAAAAAATCATAAGAAACAAGTTTCATTTGGTAAACACAACATATTTCTGAAGATTATACATTACAGTATTACTTAATTTGGCTATCATCCTTTTCTATACGAAGAGATTTTCAAAAGTACATGTACTTTATGAACAATCATTTGATACATTTGTAAATAAAACATTTATGTCAATTAATTGAATGTCCTTGAATGCTATACATATTTGTTTTTAACAGAACAGTATGGACAAAATGAAATTTTAGATTTCAAACAAATTCATCTATAAAATCCTGATATAAACAAAACCTTATGCAAATAGAATTTTATATAAAAGATCATTTTACCTCTGTTCAATATATATGTGCTTAGATTTTACCTTTTTCTACATATATTATCTATCTATACTTTATTGTCTTTTAGAATGTAAGAACAATAATCATAATTATTTATTTAAAATCAATGAAAAATTATTTCAATTATTTTCATTTTAAATCAATGAATTTTGTTCATCACAATAAGGTGTAAGGCTCTTGTCACTTGAAACATTCCATAAAAAACTCTGACTACAATATAACAAAAAATTACTGGAGTAAATATGAATATAAAGAACACATGTGATAGAAGTACTTTGAGCAATGCAAATTAACAAACAACACATCCATAATTCACATACAGGTTTCCCCTACAGTTTTCAAAAAACAACTTTGCCAGATGGAACATTAGTTTCTTCTCTCATATTTCCAGACACTTTATGTAACTTGAGAACAAAAAATAGATTTGCACTGAGAGAATGATCTCATTTTTTATATCTTCAGACCCAGTACTCGCCACATTTATAAAAAATAGGGTAATAAAATTCATAGTTATAACTTCTAGTCTGGACAGGCATGGTGAAACCTGGCCTGTATATCAAACATGTCAGGATACAATAAATACAATACATACAGTAATAAAACAATACACAATTGCAGATACATTACATTCATTCATATGTTTACAACTATGTCCAACTCTGTTGGCATTTGTACAGAAAAAAGTTGGCACAACCAGATTCACAAAGTTATGATACATTCTCCTTCAGTCACAAATGATAACCAAACATATACATCATAACATGCATGGAATTAAAATTTGATTAAAGAGCGATTTATCACATTAGAACATTAATGTGTATTTCAATAACCATATGTCATAGTATACATATGCCTGACTTAGAAATGTTTAAGTCATATGACATGATTTAAAATAAACAAAATCTGAAACAGTTGGAGATTAATAAATGCATTGTTTGTGTATTGTTTTTCAAGTATATACTTATGACTCACCCTATTAAAAGTATTGAATTTAAAAATGGTATCATTTATACAATAATTCAATAAAATTAATCAGACCTTAGTGCTTTTAAACCAGTAATGAGCTTTGTGTAGGAATGAAAATCTTTGATAACAAGACAGTATTTGGACTAAGTGCATGACATCATAAAAATGGAAGTAAATAATTGAGATGTGAAAACCTGCCTATTGTGCATAATATAAAAATATGAACAATATATTTAACAAGTCTTATACCAAACAAACCATAAATATACATACCCATGAATATGTATACAGTCTAATAAAGTTAAACAAATAAAATATGATTCTTGCGACTCTTCTGATTAAGTCATAATGTGATCATGGTACAAAATATGACACTGACAGTGTAGCAGTGTAAGTATATCATGAAACAAGTCTTCATTGATTTATATACATGCCATAAGTAGGCTATCACATGTTAGTCACATGACTATCACAAGTTATGCAGTCATTAGTCAATCACAATACCCTGGATAGGTCACATGACAACACAAGCCTCTGATGGGTCTGGAAATTTGGGCATACCATTAGCATCAAACTCAAGGCCAGGAGCCATATCACCAACAATTTCTTTTGGTGGTTGACCAAGATCCTGCATCTGAAAAAAAGGTAATGCATCTTATTGTGTGTGTGTTCTGTGTTCATTATTCCACATGGTTAGGTCAATTCAATGAAAGAATCTGCATTGTTTTATCTAAATAAATTATAGTCATGATGAACTAATGGGTATTTGTTTTTCTTAAATGTCCAATCTATAAGAACTTGTCATTTAGTAAGGAAAATGGGGTATGGATTTTGAACCTCAATGACAATGGTCAAGGTCAAATGTTTTAGACACCTCTTAGAATGGTCTCTGGTGATTTTTTTGCGATTTAGGCAAGGGGTCCGGGTCCAGACCAATTGGGAAAAATGCATGGTGTGATGCCAAAATTGGGAACTTTAGGTTGAGAATTGGTAAAAAATGTCTTTATTTTCTATTGGGATAGGTCTGTGTACTGGACCCAAACAAAGAACGAAAAAAATCGCTGGTCTCATAATTACGTACCCAGGTTGATGACAAAATATGAAATGATCCAAAGCTAATCTTTGATTATATTTAAGAAGAAATATGGAAAATTATTTGCAGAGTTATAACATGAAGAAGACTGACAGAAACAATATGTCTCTATTCATTGAAAGGAAGACATAATTATTTTATGACAAACGCAAACCTTTTGCATCTTGTCCATTATTGTCTCAAATCTTTCATTTTTTACAGTTTCTGTATCAGTAGCAGTTTCCTTATCAAACTCTGATAAAATGTCTACAATTATTTTACTCTGATTCTCATAATTTGTGTACTGCTGTTCTGTAATCTTCCCCTTATTCTCAGAAAGCCAGGTAGGATACTGAAAAAATATACAAACAAGTATTGATAATATGTGATCAATTCATGCTGAATGTTCCCCTGGGGTGATATGGTAAAACATTACTAAGCAACCACTTTGATATGAATACAACATCATTATAACAACCACTTTTTTTGGACAAGTTTTAATTCTTTCCAGCTAAGGTTTGCACAAAAATTTGGGGTCTGTAGACAAAAAGCCTAAACTATATGTAGTGAGCTAAGGCCCCATTCACACAGAGCTACAATCTCACCATGCTCATGTCGCTCATCCTGACCTGAAAAAATTATCAGATCAGGGCGAGAACAGCAGGAAATCTTGAAAATTGATGAGTATCATCCGTGAATCACCGGATCTATGCTTGTACTATGATTTCTCCACAACCACAGTGAGGTAGGAGCATGGTATAAACATATTTCAATTATTAACCGATTGCACTACGATGTTATAACGATTATGAAGATCTTGCCATGATCCTTCAACGATGCTTCTACAGTTATGCCGATCTTACTATGTTCTTACACCACTTTAACCCCGATTCATTTTAGCCACGCTCCTGTTACACTTCTTTTGAACATGTCCAAAATAAGCATGGCAGGTGTGTGGAGCTTCACGATCTTCACGATTCTACTATGACCCTACTATGTTAATGAAGACCCTGTCTTGATCTGCCACAATGATACCACAATTGATTACGATTCGGTACCAAGTTTAGAGCGTGGAAGAAGACAATATAAAAGTGTTTCAGCTAGTGAAAGATTCAGGACTTAACAATAAGTATACAGTCTAAACTACCAAATAAAAATCACCCAGGCAATAAGAAATTCCAAATTTATCCTGAACTACATATGACTTTGGATGTATTTTCTATCTGTTTTGACTGGGGTTTAACAATGCATCAATAGCCAAGGTCATTCAAAAACTTTTCCAGCTTTATGAGAATAGAATCACTGACCTTCTGTAAGCCAGCAGGACATCTTCCTCACATGTGAATTTTTTTATAGTCCCTGATGGGATGCGAACTTACAGCGATGAAGGGCTGGTGATTACCAGTCAGAGGCAATAGCACTTGACCACAGAAGCCCACCTTGGATGTATTATTTCTAATCAAATAATAATGAATATACATTTTCATTGTAACGTTTGGTTGAGTAAATACAAAAGAAAATGTACAAGCTCACCTTTTCAGAAATCTCCTTCAATGATGGGTACAGAACTTCTTTTGATAATAAAGTTTTCATCATATTTTGCATCATAGGCATAAAACCATCATCCTGACCACCACCACCACCATCAAGTCCCATACCAGAAAACATTTTCATGAAGTCCTCTGCACCACCAGCACCAACTCCTCCTGATGCTCCATGATCCTGTAAGCATAAAGAGATTTATATACTTACAGATCAATGTACAAACATACTTTTCTTTATATTAACTAAATACTAGTTTCCAATAAGAAATATTGAGGCTACAAAAAGTATATACATATAGCAACATTAAGGAACAGAGTACCGCTTTACCCAATAAAAAAGCACTTCACACAAAAGCAACTTTACTCCCAAACAACTAGGCAGATCAGATAAATAAGTTATTTCACATATAATTATGCTGCACTAGTGACTCCAGTTGAAATAAACATACAGGCATCAAAGATAAAATAGATCAATCCCAACAAATGATTTCTGATTCAGAGTACACAGAAAATAATCAACAAAGAAGGGAAAATAATGTGTAACAATATCTCACTACCTGAAGCCCTTCTGTATTCTGTGCTAAACTTTCTAGAGTCTGTTTTACACTTTCACTAAAAGACTTTTTGCCTTCTTGTGTGTCTGTAAAATACAGCAGAGATGGAATCAGTTTAGCTTTGAATAGATATTTGAATGCAATACATTTCTGCAACAAAGCAACATTCTTTCATGTAAGAATGATGTGCAATAAAATGTCTACATGTTGAAATATAGTCACTGAATCAAGTTCAACATTTTGCTTTTTTTTCAAACACCAAGGACAAATGAACATCATGTCAAAATTCCTAATACATGTATATCTATATTTGATAACAAGTGTAGTTGGCATGCAATAAGTACATTAAACAGTAAACAGCAACACCAATGATAAAAACTTATACTGTGATGTTGCATACTTCTTCATACCTGCACTACCTGCAGCTTGAGCAAACTTTTCTATCTGTTGTAACATTGCAGGATCTTCAGACAGAAAGGATTTCATAGCATCCTCAAACTCTTTAGCTAATTCATCAGAAAAATCCTCAGCAAATTCATTGGAAATTGGATCTTCATCTCTCGCTTCAGCTCCCTTAGAATATTGAGAAATAATAGATAAAAATAATACACATTGTATTCTAAACATAGGTCAGGGCATACTATACATTGTTATATCAAACTACTATCACATTTATAACAACATACAAGGCACTGCTATTCGCTATGATTTTTTCATGTTCAGGATTGCAGAGAACAGCAGTATTTCATACCTTTGTAGATGTAATAACAAGGCAACATCAAAAGAAAGTGTCAACATCGCATACAGTACAGAAACTGGAGTTTTACATTCAATGCTAGAAGAACAAGTTAAAAACTTGACAGATCAATCCAGTCAAAATAAGAACAATCATTATCAAAACGAAGTCATAGTTTTCTGTCAATTTCAAAAACTACCAGTATACTTTAACTCCTTTTCAGCTTATGTTTATGTCTAGATGTAATCAACTATAAGATAAGTTTGACTATTAATTCATGTCATTAAAATTCCTACCGTTGCACCTCCATCACAAGCACCTCCTGGATTTGCAGCACAATTATTTGGTTCAACAAAATCAGCAAGGGCACCTGTACAATACAAATAAGAACAATAAATAGTAAAATTATACCAAATCTTATATTTTAACAAGGAACATGAGGAATTATACTCTAAATGTTTGCTTCGGCATCATCATGCAAACGATTTTCAATGTCCTGATTTTCTCTCTATATAATCCTATGTAAAATGCTCTCTGAATACCATACTCTCTAAATTCTAGAAACCGGATGATCTTTCCGGACCACAGACTTTATACTGTTCTTTACTTTTGTTCTGAATATCGGATGACAACATTTTCAAGTGTCAAAACTTTGTGTACAGACTTGGAGGGTCCACATTATTACTGAAACAACATTATCTTGGCTCCCCAATTAACAAATGTGTCATTCATCTATTGTTTACATGAAGCAAGTAATAATAGCTAATGCATGAAAAACACTTATTGTACAAACAGATGTAAGTTGACTTTGATGTTCTACTCGATGCGTAACACTGGTCTAATTACAATTGATTACACCAATTTTCATATGATAAGAAGCAGACAGTAATAATCAGTTATAATCAGTATTGATTGATCGGGAGCATCAGGGTAACATGTAGATGAACGAAAATGTGTCTCGCGAAAACGAATGACAAATAATAATATTTCTGTTATCATATCGGTTACGCGATTATCACATGGTATATGAAATTTGGTTACTGAAATAGTTTACAAACTGTCTAAAAGTTCGTTTAATTCAGTGTCATCCTCCTTGGTATTGTCAGAAGTTTTATTTTCACTCGGTTCAGACATTGTAATGTCGCTTGCAACAAAATTAGAACGTCAATTACGACGTCGAGTTTCGATTGATGACGGCAATAAAAGTTATATGCAAGTATCAGGTGCATCTAAAAAATAAATCTTTTATATTTACAAAGCGACATGACTCAATGATATAAAACAATATTATATATTTTTGTTATGCTGAAGCGACTTGACCAAAGTTCGCGAGGGCCCCAAAGGGAAATCAATAATATAAACTGGTTCCTGTTGAGTCTAACTGTACACTGTACAATGGAACGGGGACCAGTTTAAATAAATACAGACAGAGTTATCGTTCGTTGCCTTTTCTCTCCGATTTTAATTGGTATCCGTGAACGCAACGTCGTATCTTTAGTACACAATGGTTGTGACTTTCTTCGAGAAAAGAATGAAAGTTTCAGAAAGAAAAAGATATTTGTGAAATCTGTTGGATGTTTGAAAAAAAATACGTGGAAAATAAATTGATAAATATTCCAATTAAAAATAATTTTAAGTTTTCCTCAAACAACAGATTATTAAAACCTTAAATCGTATTTACTTATAAATGGGAATCAACATCACAATATAGAGTCCTTGTATATATATAGAGATAACATGAAGGAAGCAAGATAATAAAATTCAAATCATATAAATAAAAATGCACTCATGCTAGTACGGTCAAGCCAGAGTTGACGAATGCCTAGGAATAAACCGCGTCATGTGAATAAAGTTCTAATTAAGACTTACATGTATCACGCAGTCTCAATAAAACGGTGCACGTCGGTTTTTTACCTGTCGTCGGCACCCTGCATTTCAATGATTGACATATTTTAAATTTTAAATTTGCTGTCTATTAGTTAAAGTATTGATAAGTTAAACCAGCAATAAAAGCAGTCACCCTCTGTGGTTTAGTTTTCTGTACAGCATGTCAAACATGCTAATTTAAAAGGTTCGTGACTGTCGCTCATTGATTTTTCGTTTTCAAAACCCTGTCCAACAAATACCAACAATAATCTGCAGAAAATATCTGGTTTATTTGCTACGTACATGTACCGAGCTTTTGTTCTTGTACCCCCATCTGTTCTTCTTCCGTACATATTTTTATAGTGAAGAAAAAAGCGTATGAAAGGTTCAATACTCAAATTTACCAGGCGAGAATATACATATGTCGGATACTATACTTGTACATCTACATCTACATGATACTCCCGATCAATCCATACTGATTATAGCCGGGAGTTTTGAATACATGTCTTTGTATCCATAGTCTACTTTACGATTCTAGTAATATGACTTATATAACAGTCAGTGTAAGATATAATTACATAATGAATTACATATTTGATTATCTTGTGTATTAATTATAATATTAAAAAATGAATACGTGTCTTTGTGAGTCTTTTAAAAAGATAATCTGTGTTTGTGATCTTTGTCCTTGATTGCATCATCTTTGCATGTCTATGTGGTCATATATAGCTCATTGCGATTCTAGTTATGAGACTTGAAGGTCAGTTTGTGATTCAAATTTCGTACTTCAAAAATTTCATAAATTATTATCAAATGTATTTAATTATAACAAAATAAATGTCTTTGTATGTTTTTGTTGTGAAAAAAAAACTGGCTTTGTCATGTCATATTTAAAATTTACACTATATCTGTTGCAGTATTTAGTGGGACTGTATATTTGAACAATCACAATAATTATATTTGATTGACGCCGTTGAGCAGAGTACACTTCCCAAGTTTGAGACTGATTTTCATTTAGGTATATTTTAAAGAATTTTTCTGCAATTAAGTATGATGAGTAAATCGCCACCGTCGCTCGAACTTAGAGAGTGTAGGCTAGCAGTACCATAAAGAATCATAATTCTATGTGTGGAACTAAAATGTGAACATTCCATGGTACATGGACGTACGTTGTTGTCTAAATTTATTAATAGACAGTGACCGAAATAATTTGCAAATAAAATGTCAAGTGTACATAAAAACAATACTTCTTCATATTCTTTGATGGCCGTAATTCAGATGTTTGATGGAAAATATACATTTTATATAAACTGTCCGCTTTGCTTTCCCCGAACGTTGAAAGGACACGCACTCTAATAAAGCTGCCAGACCCGACTTTGTAGCTTCTGTGTAGCATACAACTTTGAAAACCGACCCCGATAGGTCAAGGGGGTAGAGCGCAACCTCTCCAAAGCCGCCCTCTCTTGTGCAACAACCTCCTTTCAATGACAGCATGATTTTTTACACTGTATGATTGAACGATTAATTTAACCTCTCTAGAGCAACAACCTCTCAACAACAACAACATAATTTTGCTTCTCCCAAAAGGTGCTGCTTTTGGGAAGTTGCACTGTATCACCCCTACCCATTCTAGCCAGGAGTATTACTATACTTTGTAAAGTGAGTACAAGTACTAATGCACTATTTTCTCGTTAGAGTGTAGGAAACGTAAGTGAGGGATTACGACCGACAACTCTGGATAGCGATTGTTATAAAGTGGTCCACGTTCCATGTTGCAGTGCACCAAAGGGACTCTGTACACCAGAGTCAACGGGTACCAGTTCACGATTGTTAATACGTCAGAATAAACGGAATCTGACGTTCCGGAATTCGGGATTTTCTCTTAACCCAAATTTACTTCTACACCGGGCGGAAGCTATCATCAAAATAATAACATAAAGTAACGTTACATGACAATAACAGAAAATGAGACGTTCATTAGCGCCGTTACGGCCTCTCAGAACTTCTGAACTGACTCCCTCGGGTCTCGAAATTCAGTTTAATTATTTTAAAACGAAAGAGAATCATAGCGTTGAATTCGTTGCGAAGTATCTGGGAGACGTACCGGGGGTACCCGCTGATATAGACACTACTAACCGGACTGAAGTGCTGAAAATAGTTGATCGTGGAAAGAAACAGGGACTGATTCCTTTACATTTGAACTCGGACTGTGAAGCAGTTTTGTGTCTCTTAAGAGAAAGGGTAATGGTGAAGAGGAGAGACTCAAAAGAGGAAGTTCGTATTGATCTTAGCTTGAATGAAATAGCTCATGTGTGTTATGTGGCTGAGGAAGGATCACATTTTCTTGCATTCAAACATGGCACTCCAGATAGATTGAACTTGGCTGTTCTCTTGTGTGAGAGTACAGATGTTGCTGAAGCAGTGTGTAAATTAATCAGCTGGTGTTTCCATCTTGCATACACAGCTGTAGTGATTGACTTAATCGAAACAACAATTGACGATGCCATAAAAGAAGATAATACTTCAATGAGCACACCACCTGAAATGCCAGACTTTGTGTCACCTTCCCCTAATCACCCAGAGAGTGATATCAGCACGGAATCGAGTCAGGCTGAACTCTTGCGTGATTATATGTGGCAATTAAATTCAAAACTAAAACCAGAAGAATTAAAATTATTCTCTACATATCTGAAAAATTGGAATTATTCTTCAAACAAGCTAAAGGAATTTTGTGAAAATCTCTATAAACTGTATGGACCAGAACGTAAACACTTACTGGCGGGAATGTTTCCATTCATTCCAGAGAGAGACTGCAGATATTTTGAGAAGTTTTTAAAGAATCATGATGTAAAAGGGACTGGTCAAGGTACTATGTCCAGTTTACGTGGTTATCCAGCACAGTTTTATACACGTTCAATTAGTGATTATTCTATGAATAGCAACACTGCAGCAAGTAATGACACAGACACTGCTGATCTTGATACTTTAGATGCTATGAATCAAAACTTTGAGAGAATTGGTGTTAGCGTGGGTGAAACTTCACAGTCTTACCTTCCTGGCATTTATGAAAAGAATAGCAACATTTGAGTTCAAAAAATAAAATTCCGTTTCAATGTAGTGTAAAATGAAAACTGAAAGTTTTGTGAATTAAGTTATGCTTTCTATTAGAATTCATTTCAAGAATTGGCAATTTGCTTACATCAATACATGAGTTTGGAATGCTGTTGTTAAATTGATCGATACTGTTAAATATATGTAAAGATATACCCAGTACCTAATATAAAAATTTAATTAACTAATTATGGATGTATATAATCTGGTATCTGGTGACCCTATAAGCCTTGTTTGCTCTCTTACAGATTCAGATTTTATTTGATATTGACCAAAAAAGCATTTCATAGTAGCTGTCTCACTTGAACAACTTTTTTCCTCATAAGTTATATACATTTTTACATTATAAAACAATGTTTGCTTACCATAGAATTTAAGCTTTAAGAAGAATTTAACTTTTGACAGGTATATTTTGTGATAGTCTGGTGTACTTGTCTGATAATGTTATGTTTAGAGATCAGTGCAGGCTCATTTAAAAAATGTTTTAAAAAAGCTTAAGATGCTTTTTTTATTTTTCATTACCAGAAAAGATTACTATAAGTATGCTCTGAAATTGGTTGATATAAAATAAAAATCAAAATGTTAAATTGTATAATTATTATCTCTTCAAGTACAATATGTCTTAATCAAGTAGATATTTTACTGTTATTTAATAGAGAATATTTCATTTAAATGTTTATTTCTTAAAAACTTACTGTATTATGCTGTTTTTGTTATTTTGGAATGGAATATGATACAAGACACATGTACTGATATAAAAAATACAAGAACAATTTAGTGCATACATGTACTTGATGAATTCATAAAATGAGCAAGCCTTTCATTTAGCTTACATTCAGTGACATATTAGACTAATTTACGCTATGAATGTAGACAACTGTAAGAATCTTACTTGTTCTCTCCCTTTGTTCACTAGCTGGTCTCAGATTAAGAATTGGATATTCTGATAATGTCTGATGTCTTTAAGATGAAATCAAATGGCTCATGTCAGTATTGGGGCACTGTCAAACACTCATTGATTTTAGAAAATCGTTTTTCTCTTCTCTCCCCATTATGATAATTAAAAGGAATGTAGGTGATTGTATACTTGTGTGGTTGCATATTTTATGATTTTGGTAACAAATACGAAAAATAAAATGTAGCTTACATGCTATTTCCTCATAAATTCAAAGTTTCTTGGTGTTTACATTTCTTGGTATTGTCTGATAATGATTTGTTGTTGTTAATTTAATATCTATTCTTATTTTTGTTATGGTGATTGCACATAGTGTGCAGTAAAACCTTAGTATTAAAACCACCTTAGTTTATTGAATACTTATTTTCAGGGTTTCCACTGGACATAATATTATTTCCGCAAGTATGGAAGGGAGGGTACAGGCATTCAAAAAAATATGTTTAATTTGATTTTTTTTCGCCACTTGCAGATTTTTTTTGCCATTTGTGAAACTGGCAAATGGCAGAGGAAACCCTCCTTTTTTCAGACCAGTTTTCGTAATATCCTCGATATTTCAACATGATAATTTGACCACCTTCATATTAAGACCAGTATGTTTAGTTCCAGAGATGGTCTTAATTTGAAGGTTTTACTGTATGAATGTTTATTAAAGTTGTTTTTTTAGTATGTTTGCATCAATTACATATTTTTATTATGTGTATGTACCCATGAAGCATCATGAAATAATGACAAAATTAAATAAATGATTGATGAGGAGATGAAATGTGTTTCTGTTTTACAACTGTAGTGTCTATAATGATTTGTTAGTTTGCGTTTGGTTTCTGTCTGCTTATCAACAGTAGTTAATACATATCTACAGCTGTTGGATAGACCTGACTATCGTCTGTAATTATGATCCTTGAGGTTGATTGTGAAGCCCAAATCTCATATTCAATCTCAATGTTAATCTCAGTGGTATATATGTTTACTGTATTGTCTAAGTAAGTATTTTGTATGCAGAATTCCTTCTGCAATGTAATGTAATCTTATCATGATTAACTTTAGAATGTTGAACTCTTTAAGTTAAGATCAATGTTGAGATTTATAACCTTGGGTCCAATGCTTCAAGGGTGCCTTATAATTGGTACTTGTTCCTGTGTGGCCTACTGGGAATTTTCATAAAAAAATAACTTAAAATCCAAGAAAATCATGTATAAGTATTTATTTATATAAAAATAAATACTGGTCTATTCCCTTATACAATCTGATTTTCAAAACAATGTACTAAGTACATATTCAGTGGTAAAGTTTTCTTCCAATTTTCAACACTATTTTCTGGTAAACACCTTCACATGTGTGGTGGTAGACACTTCCAACGCAACATGTGCTGGTAAACACTTTCAACGCAGCATGTGCTGTTGAACACTTTCAACACAACATGTGTTGGTAGACACTTTCAACACAACATGTGCTGGTAGACTCTTTCAATATGACATATGGCAACACGACATTTGCTGACCCAGAACTTATTTTCAACTCAGCACGTGCTGGTCAACACTTTCAACTCGACATAAAGAATTGTATTTGTATTTACTGGTATTTATGTATATCCTCTTAAAGTCTATTTTATCAGTAAAATGTATTAAAGAAACAACGAATTTACCCTTCGTTCGTTGATTAGATTAGTTTCTGAACATCTCAAACATGAAATATTTCTTTAGGATATCAAATATAGTGCTATTATAAATATTACAGGGTATTTGTTCACTCATTACACTATATACAATATATATACATGTACAAGTTTTTTATGTACGTGTCTTTGACGACAACAAGACATAAATAAAAGTTGTGCATCCCACACGTGTACATATACAATATACATACAATCTACACTGCACGCATGTATGCAGCAGGGTTGAAAGTTGAGAACAACGGTCTCACACGCCGATGCTATTCACAATGCATGTTTTATATAGACCAAGAGATAAACTTATATAGTCTGTTAAAGATCGATATTCAATAATTAGCAAATTACCGAGGGTGTATAATAGTCTCAGCAACTTATCACGGTGTATGCTTTGGTTTGCTTTTAATTGTACATGTATTTTTCAAGAACATAAATGAATCTCTTAACATTCCATGTGATAGTTAGAAGACAACAAAAGCGACCGAAAAGAGCCTAATTTGTTGTGATCAATATATCACAGTTGATTTTCACACCGTTTGTTAAACTGGAGTGTAGCCAATTCCCCAATTGGAGCCCCACAATCGACCATTTACGACAACACAACCAATATGGCGGGGGTCGATACGTGAATTATTGTTTTAGGATTTTTATGTGAAACCGAATGGTTTGTAGTTTTTGAATTGTGAACTTTAAGACTATATATTAAATATTTTAATAAGTATGTAATTTCATAGATATACGGTCTTATTTTATGGATTAAAATAGTGATACTTCATGTATCTTAGGACATTGTTTTCATAGGTAACGAAATGGTCAGGCCTAAAGTACTGACCAGTGCTGTTTATATATTTATTTCATACACCGTTTTCGTCGTTTAAACTGGATACGTACTGTATATGAACCGAATTCTAGTTGTAATTATTACTGACAAGTTGTATGCTTCATTTTGGTTCATAATTAGCTGTGTCAAAAATCATAAATTGGGCACCTGTCAAATTTAAATTATCATTGTCGTCTCGTTATTTACATACGCGTACACGCCAATTGTTCATGATAAAAATCACTTAGTTTCAACATTAAATATTCAATATTCTGTACGCATTTTAAGCTACTATTTAATTATTTGAAACTACACTGTACTTAATGCATGCAAATGATCAATGCGTAGGTATATATATTTTATATATTTATATATATATATATATTATTTATTAGTCATCAAACTAGAACAGAAATGTTCCATATATTATATAAACATTGCCATCATTTCTTTAAGATAGTGTTAATGGGTAGTTGTACAGAAAACAACCAATCGAATACAACTAAAATATTTTTTCGTGTTCTTGGTGTGGATCGTAGCTTTCATTTCTGGTCGGTAAAATTTCAACCACTTTCAGAGTATAGTCGCCTATGATTTGGAGTGGCATATCTTCAAAGATTGGTTGATGTGATCATGTAAAATTTGCCTGTTATAATATATATATACAACATTTAAGGTATATCTTTAATGGTGCCATATTGTATTGTATTCTCTCAGTATTGAATGGTGTTAGAGATTAACTCTTTTAATATTTGAAATGAACATGAAATGATAAAAAATCTCATATACAAACCTGTTGATTAAAGTTAAGTTGATTAACTATGAATTCTTTAGGCCAGAAAAAAATAAAGTAGGTCGGTTGCAATACTTCTATTTTTTTAAACATGTCTTTTGTGCTTTGGAGGCACGATTCCTTCCCAAATATTTTCTGATTTTGCTGTTAGAAACTGCAGGGTCAATGCCCTAGGGTTGGGTCAGTCTGGTAACCAGGGTAACCTGAAACACGACAAGTTTTTGCTTTGGCCTTACGATTTCATGTTCTTAATCGTTAGTTTTTCATGTTATAAAGAATGCATCAGTTCTACATAGAAAGTTTATACAATATTGGTCAAATTCCTATTTGCAAGGCTAATGTAATTATAATATTAATCTTGCTCTATTATTAACTTTGCATGCATTAAAGATTGTATAATCATAATTAAATACATTGATAAAGCAGTATTGGAACATATTATGTACACTTGGTTAATCATACTTATGTCTACACACAAGTGTCAGATTTAAATTATGATTGTAAACAAAATTATTAAATTCCGTCTGACTCCAAAGTGTCAGGCTAAAGTTGTTTTTTAAATAAAATAATCTTACTAAAATCTTTTTTTCAATTTAAGACTTGAAATTTATTTCTTTTAAAAGTACTAGAATATGTTTTTTCTATTTGTCAAGCATGAGTATAGTAAATTTTTACCTGATGGCTTAAATACAATTGAAGCGTTACCATATACCGGTATTTCTGCATGACTTACTGCCACTTTGATAATACAAGTAACTGCATTAGCATTATTTATCTTGTTAATATCTGTTCATTCAGTAATTCAGCAATCGCTACTTGTAACTATTTTACAAGTGGATGGCTAGATACATTTTTTATTATCTTTCATCTTTGTAAGTGTACTCCTTTTGAAAGTGATTTCGATATTTGTTTAGCAAATTAATAATACGCAACATTAACATGATATTGGACTTCTATCATCATTAGGCACTTACTGGTATAAGTACCTAAATGGCTGATCCATTTATAATTTGAAGTGCATCATTTTTATCTCTTATTTTAAGGTCGTTTATTTCAAACAATGTTCCATGCAGAGATTGAAATATACTTGAAAACTCTTTGTTGTAAGGTAATAAGTAAGCCAGGAGCATAGCTTGACAAATCCACATGTCCGCTCATAATTACAAGTAGAAATCCACCCAGAAATGAGTTGATATTGCTGTAGAACTAGTTAAAATTCTAAGCTGGTCATCTTGCAGGACGAGTAGCCTGAAAAAAATGTTAAGCCCTGTATGGGTAAGACAGTCATGTATGCTTTGATAACCTACCAGACTAACCAGATTTAATAAAAAGGAACTGAAAGCCATCTTTTTATGTACAGACAATAGTAACAAACCTCTGATGGTTAAAATTATAATTAGTGATGTCACAATGATCAAATATATAATCGAATAATCGTTACTGAACACTGGTGGATTCAATAATCAATTTCTTTCCTCAATAATTGATGTTGCTCATAGATTTTTTAGTGTGGTATATATTTCTTTTGGTGTTAAAACTGACTGTCAGATCTAGAAACAGCACAAAAAATGTTTACTTTTGATTACTCACGTAATTCACACAGGATGCATGTTTACTCCCTCTTCTGCGCATGCCCGAGTGGGGTGTAAAATAATTTTGCTTTGTAATAAATGCCATGTAAGGGTCACTTAAAATAGGAAATGGCTATAGATATTAGTGAATTGTTGGTCATCTAAAATTTGGAGCAAAGTAAGTTGTTAAACACTGGCTAAATCGCATTTAACAATAGGGAAAGCCTTTACAATGCTTCAAAATAAATATTTATCAGAACATCAAAGTACTAGCTAGTACTAAGCTTTGACTGGCAGTTTGTCTCAGAACAAATCCCAACCCGTAAAGTTTATGTACCATGATACAAATTGAAAAGTCTAACCTAGGGAACACATACATGTATGTACTTAGCTGTTAACAGCGTAAAGGGAATGTTATACCATACATAAACCCACTTTATTGTAATAAAGTTAAAATGTTATAAAAATTATAGTATACATTATGTTTTATAAATCTTTTTAAGATAATTGCTAGTTTGTTTTAGTGGAAAAAGTATAGTTGTTTTGAAAAGAAGTGTATTTTTGTGTGAAATTCTATAGCACTTCCTTGTTTCATTCAGGTTATTCATATATTTGAATACGTTTGATTATTTGTCAAATTTAATTGATTAAATTTGTTAGATTCAATTCCTATATCAATTATGATTTTGGTCCGATTCTGCGTCACTAATTGTAATACATGTATCCCAGAATTCCCGCAGTTAATCCAAAATTACATAAGCAGTGGCTTTGTTTGAGCATAAAAAATCAAACATATACTTGATATATAATAATTGGCGCAAAATAACAGTTAATTAAACTTAAATTGACAATAACCATTCAGTTATTTATTGTGGTAAGTAAAAAAAAGTTTCAGGCTAGCCCAGGTTTTCACATGAATGATAGTTCTTTCATAAATATTGAAATTAAAATTCTGTAGTGTCTGTAACCATGAAAAGTTTATGTTGCAATAGTTTCATTGTTTCTCATTTCAAAAGTATAAGTCTTTCATTGACTAATGTGTATTCATATTATGTCCAAGTTGGCCAAAATTTGTTGGCTATAAATGAACATAATTGAATATTACTACTTAGAAAAGGTTAATTTTGGGCACTACACAAATAGTCGTGAAAATGAAAGAAAAAATCTTTTGTGATACCAGGATGGAAATGGTGGTTGAAAAAAATGCATATTCATGAAACATTAAACTTGATTTGAGTGGGGGATACCTTAAACTTTGCATTTAAATCCAAGGTAATATAGTATCTTAAAATTACCATTACCAATTAGTGCCAATTCTGTGTTTCAGCCTTGTATGACATATTGCAGTACAATTACAGTCAAACCTGTATTTGCAGCCACCTTTTTTATAAAAACCACCCTGTGAATAAAGGCCATTCTGTGAAAACAATCACCGAATATTAAACACAAACTGACCTCCAAATAACGGGCATCTGTCAATAAAGGCCACATGTTGTCTTTGACCAATGGTGGGCTTTGTTCACAGGTTTGACTGTAATTCAAACTGATACAGATTATTAACTACAACACAGATTATTAACTAAAACAGACACCATGCATATATTAAATGTACAAACATTGATAAAACATCAAGAAAACTGTCAATAAATGCATTTAAAACAAATGAAAAAATAGCTAAGAATTTAGATTTGTTTTAAGATGGAAAATCACATGACAAGGATAACGCAAAAAGGGAATGATTATTGTAAAATAATTCATAACTTAATCATAAAGATTAATGGCTGTAAAAAAATTTCAATAAATATTATATGAATGGAAAAGTTCAGTTAAAAATATAAAAGCTTGTATTGCATCAAAGAAACTGTTAGCCTAAATGGGTTTCTGATGTCAACATAGGGAAAGATAAGATTGAAAACGTATTCTTAAATGCTTGAGTTATCAATATGATATACCTCCCTGTATTTATATATAAGTATATGTTAGTTGATCTTAATTTATCTGGAAAAGTTTACAATAACTATATGTAAATGAAACATCTTTAAAGTTTAATTAAATCGTAGAAATTTCAATAATGTGTCATCCCAAATAGATGCACAACCCTACATTAATACTCAAGCATATTTGAAAAAGCAGTATACTGTAAATGCATTTACCATCTTACGAATTATTTCCAAGGCTATCCTTGAAAATTGTTGGTTTGCAGTTATGGGAGAAACTCATTCAAAATTTCTGTGATCCAAACATTTTTTAGCAATTTTGTTAAAAAAATTCTTTATTCCTGTTTTTAACTTTCAGTACAAGTATGATGTTTATACCAAAAAATGCCTTCCTACTTCCCTTCTGTTTAAAGTTTGGGTTTTGTAACAGCAAATCAACATTTTTTAGGACGTAGCTCAATGCATTTTTATAAAATTGGTCCAACGATAGTTTAAAAAAATCTGCAAAACAATATATCACCATTTTCTAGAGGTCATTTATTTGGGAGATATGGCAGATCTCCTTAATGTTTCCCAGTATTCAAATCATAAAACAGATTTAATTCATAAATGTCACCAGCATTAAATTGTCATCTCTTACTTAACATGTCAATAGTAAAATGTATTTTAAACCAGTCCTTGGAGTAAAAGTCTGATTATTAAATTGATGTATTGTAAATTTTAATTTAATTTTGTTTTTTAAAAAAAGCTATGTAAGTCATGGCTTTAATAATAAAAGTCCATGTGTTTACAGGTTTAGTTCCTTGAAACAGAACATTTACTGGGACAATCAATATTTATTAAGACTTCATATTTTCACCGGTGAATGCTGTTTGGTATACATTTCATAATACATTTATGTTGAATTAAGAACCATTATTCTTTGTATATCAAACGATAGCCTGTGGAAAAATTCTTGCTTTATAGTTTGGTGTATACCTTTTGCTAGTAAGTCAATTATAACCATTTTATGTCATTCTTCTGCTGCGAGTAAAAGTTATGAATAGTTTTATAAAGATAGATATTATTTATGATTTTTATTCAGTCATTTATTTTGAAATTTTATTTAGTTTTGATACTTTTAAGTCAAAAAAATCCAGGTTTGTCAACATTTGGAGAGAAAGCATTGTTAACATTTCGAGAGAAAGCATTGACAACATTTGGAGAGAAAGCATTGCCAACATTTGGAGAGAAATGTCAATATTTAGAGTGAAATCATTGAGAACACTGTTTACACTTGCAACTTACCTTACTTTTTTTCTTCTCTTCCAAACAGTCCGACTTGACTCTAATTAGACATGTTCTTTCTAAATGCTATGTTTTCATTTACATCTCCAAAGCATAATAGGGTTTGAAGGTTGGCAGAACTATTTTTTTCAAATTCTAGTACAGTGTAACCTCTGAATACTGGACCCTCTCCGAACTGAGTCAAATGTCTGGTTTTCAGAGAGTTTTGGTATTCAGAGAGGTTTTCAACTGAAATTATTATAAGATTATGAACCAATGATATTTGCATGCATTTTACATTAGAATTGTATACAGTAATTGTGGCGTATTTTACGTATATATTAAGCCATTAGTATTAGTATTTGCATACACCAAAAAATGTTTTTTATTTTAAAATATTTTATATCTGATTAAGGGTGTGAGATGTAATAAGATGTATGTTTTAATCTGGCACCTGTAAATTGGTGTAATCATTAGTAATTAGACCAGTGTTACGCATCAAGTAGAACATCAAAGTCAACTTATATCTGTTTGTACAATAAAGTGTTTTTCACTCATTAGCTATTATTACACATGACCACTTCATGTAAACAATAGATGACTGACACGTTTGTTAATTGGGGGGCCTAGATCATGTTGTTTCAGTAATAATGTGGACCCTCCAGGTCAGTGCACAAAGTTTTGACACTTGAAAATGTCAGCGTCTGATATTCAGAACAAAAATTAAGAACGGTATAAAGTCTGCGGAACAGACAGATTGTCCTGTTTCCAGAATTTAGAGAGTACAGTATTCAGGGAGCGTTTTACTCAGGATTATATAGAGAGAAAATTGGGACTTTGAAAATGGTCCAATTTTCAGAGAGTTACGGTGTTTAGAGAGTCCAGTATTCAGAGATTACACTGTATATTTTATATAGTTCAGAGAACTTGATGTGGAAATGAAATTACCAGCAAGAAAAAAATATTCAAGACACAAAGGAGAGTAGGTTTGGCAGAAAAATACTGTTTGTTGGGTTAGTAGAAACCAGGAAATATGGATATTACATTTCATAAAAAAAATCCAACTTAAAAGCATAAGTGAATGTGATAGATGTTTGTTGAATGTGTATCATGCATGTATTACTTTTATGAATGAATGGCAAGCATTTTAAGTGTTGTCTTTTATTTTAAACTAACACACCCTTTGTGGATATTGGAAATTAAAATGTCAATAAAACATTTGTATACAAACAAAGTAATATTTTTTTATAAAGATGCAAATATTTACTTTATTCTTTTTTGCTTACATATAGATATCTTTATAACAATTTAATAGGATATTATTTTATCACTGGCTTAAAATACACTGCTTCTTATTCAATAACCATCCATATATAACATTAGTCAGGTTTCCAAAACATCAAGCCAGTCTTATTAAATTTCAAAATGTCAAACCAGTTTTATTAAAATTCCAAAATATGAAGCCAATTTTACTAAAATTCCAAAACATCAGACCAGTTTTTAATTTAAAACAAACTTTTTTTTTTTTGCTGAAGTTTTTATTTCTGATTACATGATTATTAATGCATTATAATCATGTGTGATTTTCATGTCTAAAAATAAGACTTTTCAACCTTTGTTTTGTATAAAACAGATATTGTATAATGATATTCATAAGTTGAAAGTGGAATTATGACTGTTAGATCCCTACAGCAAATTGTTAAACTTTGAGGCACTTAATATGGCTCAGTACAATCAATTGTACAGTATTATTAGACTGATTAAACTGACACAATAATCTTGTCACATACTTTAATGAAATGATTAATTCCTGCACATTTTATTTTTTGTTGGGTGGTAGATAATTATTGCAATTGGCAATTTTAAAGAAATCTTCAATATCCAGTTTGAATTTTATTGGCATTTAAATGTTTATGGTCAGTTTTTACCAAAGCGTCTTGCTTCAAGTATTTATTGACTGAAAGTGTTATACTTGGGCGCCATTTTAAAATTTAACAAAATAAATTTAGTTTTGTCAATATTTTGTTTAAAGTTTGTCTAAGGATTATTATGGTATCACTTTGGACGTAATTTATGAAATAATGAAATACGTAAATCCCTCTTGTTGTTCAAGTTGACGTTATCTTTTATTTATCTATATGAAATAGTATTGGATAAGTATTTACAAGATGTCGTTACATGTAAATTTGAATTGAAAGATTTTGGTCAATATCAATAATAAATAAATTACTTAAATGGTAATATCTGTCAATATTTCTGATATGTGGTGAGTTTTTCATAGGCTTCTTATTAAATCTTTAGTAAGTATGTATATATATATGCCTTAAAACCTTGATATTGACGCCAACCTTTAGACCCTCCAAAAGGTCTTTATACCAAGATGGCCTCATAATTCGGTTGAAATCGGAGAGAAGTCTAGAAAAAAGGTCCATTCATAAGCAGGGCCTTTTTTCACAGGTAGGGGAAGGGCCTTGCTTAAATTTGGGGAAAAATAACACAGTTTTTTGCAAAAGGGAAGGAAAAACTTGAAGCAAACTGAATTTTAGGGGAAATCTACATGAATTTAAGGATTTTTCCTGAGGGGAAGACGCCTATATACGACCATTGCTATAAAAGAAAAAAATAGATATTGTCAGACGTAAACAATCCTGAAAGCATTTGACTGCCAAACATTAGTTACAATTGGATGCTGAATTTCTCCAAATTTCATTTGTCTTGGTTATTTCTGATACCAGATATACTGTTACAATGTTTCATTAAATTTCTCCCCTGATGATGTAATAAATTTAGCCTCGGGCTATCGGGCTACTGTAAATGTGGCACACTGTTTATGTATCAACAAAAAAAAAATTGGCAGATACTGAAAGGCATAGGGTCTACAGTAGAAATGGGGTTACTTGGGTCAGCAACCAAGAACTTTTTATGCTTGTCTTGAATAGTAAAAGGGTATACAAAATTTCGTACTCAGTAAAATTTTTTTTTAGGATTTGGTTGAAGTGTGTTGAAACTTTTTTGTTATACTCGGGGGGGGGACATTCTTTCATTGACCTGCTTCATTTTTATTACAACCACAATTGGAAAAAAATGCTGGGGCCAAAATCTATGCTTTATGTGACATGATAAGTAAATGAACTTATTTTTATTATAATCTTATCACTCTTCAATAAAATCATTTATGAAATTATAAAAAAATTGATAATTTGAAGTTTTATGCAGTTATTGATCAGTTTGACTAATTAACCTGTTTATTATATAATTAAACTTTATTAATAACAGTTGATTTTCGACCATGTTTAAAATACCTTGCTACTTAAATTTTGATTCAAAGCCTTTGTGATCTATCACTAGGACGGACGAGAGTAAGTCTACGACTTTAAGTGTGTTCTGTTATACTTTTAAGGCGAGATAATCTTATTTGTGTAAATTGATCACGTAAAAGTCTTACTTTAAGAATATCGATCATTTCTATTGTACACAGTTTAAACATATGTAGCAATTGTATGCGGGGTGACCCTAATTCATTGCATGTTATATATTTATTCAAAATGTCTATTTGTTTTAAAAGGAAAAGTTGAACCAAGATTTAAACAATGTAGATTTGTAATGTAGTAATTGTGTGTCTTGAGACTCAATTAGTAAACTGTTTCTGATTGTACGATTTGATATAAAAACACTTGTTGTTTTGTTGTAGGAATTTAATGCATAAATGTAATCATGGAATTGTTGAATTATGGATATTAAATGGATTTAGCCATATACTTGTAAAATGCGTGATAATTTAAAACCATCAATTTTAAATTATTACTTAAGGTAAAATAATTTTAATTTAATATTTTAGACCTGTTGACTATGATCAATTTTAGATAACTTATAATATAATGTATTATATAATGTATTATATTATTTATATTTTTTTTATAATTAATGGTATAAATTGTGTTTTGAAAAAGTATTTTTATTATATTAATGTGTAGCATTTATGTGCTGTATTTATTTAGTGATATGATTGTAGAATTTGTTCAGTTAATTTTACAATTTTATGAAACCTTCATTGTCGTTTAATCTTTTTTGAGTAAACTAATGAATTGAAATAAAATTAATTAATGTAAAAAATTGTTGCAGCTATGCCACTGTTTTTTATTTCTCAGAATTTTGTTACAAAAATTCAGGTTAATGGAGGGAAAATGAAATCAGTGACAGTGAAAACAACTGTAGAATTGAGAATTGGTATATAGGGAAAGCTTAAGTTACATAGATATTTTTGTGTTTTCTTTTCCGTCCTCTTGTCCTGTATAAATAGTACATTGTCTTTCAAATGCACTCATGTATTATTTTTTGTGTTTGCAGGTAAATGAAAGAAATTATGTGAAAATTAGTGACACCTGCATCAGCTTATTTGAAAAATAAAACATTGCATGGTCAGTGACTTAACTTTATTATTGTAGTCGAGAAATTGGTGACCAGTTTCAATGACTGAAACTATGTCAAGAAGGGCCTTTAACTTCAACAATATCTCGGTATCTCAGGCCCATAGAGATGTCATTGATGACAGATACCGTGACCTGCGCCGACCGAGAAAGGTGCGTTTCTATGTCAATGGGGATCGTTACTTCAAGGGGAAGAAGTTATACATTACGCCTCATCGGTACTTTAATTTCAATGACCTCTTGAGCGATCTTACTGGAAAGCTTCCGGGCAATTTGTGCTTACCGTACGGTGTTCGTCAAATCTTTACGCCAGCCAGTGGACGTCGTGTGTGTGATATTGAAGACTTACAGGATGGGCATGCCTACGTTTGTGCTGGTTTTGAGGGATACAAACCAATAAAATATGGGAAGGCAGAGTTAGAGCCATGGTCTTTAGGTAAGATATATAGTTTCAATTAAAATTTAACCTGTGTAAACTCGGGGTTAATATTGTATGATCATATTCTATAGCTTTTCTTAAATTTTACATTACTTTTTGTACTTTGAGAGTTTAGTTTGTAAATTTTCTATTTTAGGGGTATTATTTATCATTAAACATAATCAAACTATAGATCTATTGTATTTTCGTCTTTTCTCGATTTCCCGATTTTGATTTTATTGATGCTACATACTTTGACCCTTTTTTATGTAATAAACCTTGAAAAGTTTTTTTTTAAAAGCACTAACAAGTCACAGAGTAAAATAATTTAATTTATTTCCATAAAGTCAAAGTGGAAACTGATTAATCATTCTGATAAAAAATCAATTATTATGCCTGATAAAATTATCACAAGGAGTTGAAAGATTATTAAAAACCATCAACAGTGCCGAAAAATGCCTGCCACATTCTTGTTCAACTAGTTTGAAAATACGCAAGGATTATTATAAAGTACAGTCTTATACTTATTGATAAAAAGTGCAAAGGCAAGACAATCCTAAATGTGTATTAAATTTACAAATATCCATAAATTCATGAATATTCTCTGAACAAAAAAAAAATGAATTAAAAAAATAATACAAAGATGCTTTTTTTCACCACCGAAAATCCTTCTAAAAAGCAGTAGTTGTTCATTAGGACTGATATTATCAATTCAAGCAATATCAGTATTACAAAACATTTCTCTGTCAATTGATCATTGATACAAATTTCAAAATGCTTTGGCAGAAAATTTTGGTAGAAACCAAAAAGTAAACCTTTGAATTTCATAGTGAAAAAAAGGTTTGGTTTGCGGCTTATTTTAAGAGTCTACACATGTACTGTTTGATAGATCTGCTTTTGAAACTATTATTAAACTGTAGAATATTTTTGTGGCTTACTTCTTCTGAAGTGCATAGAAATTCATTCAGGGTTTCCGCTGCCATTTGCCAGTTTCCGTAAATGGCGAGAAAAAATCTGCAAGTGGCGAAAAAAATCAAATTAAGCATACTTTTTTGTATCTCGGACCCTCCCCTCTGTTCGTGTGGCGGAAAAAATATAATGTCCATTGGAGACCCTGTTCATTCATCTTTATTTATTCTTACATAATGAAATAAAAAACATGAAAGAAGAGGCATTACCAGCCTGTTTATTTTAAAAGTATGAATGTATCAATGTATCATCAATACTGATTTTCTGATTTAGTAGTATCTTTGATGTGCCAAAAAAAACCATGCAATGACAGCCATATTGTTAATGCAATTATTGTCATATTGAAGTGGTTGTTAAATGGAGTTTTACTTTGCTTTTATATAATATTTTAATCAAATAATAACAAATTATATGTACACATTATATTAGTTTCGTTGGACATTCAGATAATGATTTATATAAGCTATGCATAAATTCATAAATTGCTGTATAATAATATGATTTAACTTAGTTTTGGATTTTTAAATCTGTTAGCTTGCCAGAAAATCAAGATTAATCTATAATCTGCCCTTTAAATAAAATAATCTTTCTCGTCATAGTTTATAGCCTGTATGTCATAGCAGTTATATTAAGAGAAAATATTATTATTATTATTCTAATATTTTTATTAAATATGACTGAGTCACTATTACAACAGGATGTAAGAATATATTTTGATTCTCACATGTAAAAAAATCATGAAAAAGATAAATTTAACTGATAAAATTTGTACCAGTATACAAGATATTGTGAGTCTATAAAAAATCTTTGCCATGGAAATGGATTCTTTTTGTCAACTTTTTCTCTATATAATGGACATGACATTGAGCTACTTAATGTGTTTTTTTTTTATTTCTGTTTTATTGACTTAATTTTTGTGTTAAGCATTTAGTTTTATTTTGTAAATTTAATATTTTATAGGTTATATTATTAGATTGCTATTTTACATTGTACCTTCTTATAAGCATTGTATAACTGAATAAATCAGTATTGTAAAATATGTCCTTAAATGATACATTTTTTTAAATGTAAAAAAAACAATTTACTGACAAATTTGATTCTAGAACAGCGGGTAAAGTTTAATGTTCTGTAATAAATGAATTAATTTATTCATATAAGTGAAGTTTAATCTCTTCTTGTATCCCTGGCTAATGATTTTCAACAACATTGTGACGATGGAATGATTATTTGACCTTAATCTTAGTTGATTTTATTACATTATTTACTTAGAGTGATAAAATAATCATGATCAATATGGTATCCAGGGATATCTTGTAATCCTCCACATTTCTTTACATGATGACTATATAAATGTCAATACAGAATGATGTTAAACGACTGGTGATAAATCTCAAGGGGGTCATTCCAAAAGCTTTCGATTTTGTCACTTAGTTATCATAGCAGTTAAATTCGCACAAAATTTGTATTTGCATCTCATTAGCATTGTCTAAGTCTGATTTTTATTAATTTGTTTCAATCCAAATTTGATGTTCAGATTTTTTTTTTATTTTCTGTCGATTCAGTGTGACTTTTTCTCACAAACATGCAAATATTACCCTTTACTGACGCTTCATGACTACTTGTTTTATATCATTGTTTTTCTTATGCCTCAAATTATCTTCATTATTATTTCTGTCCCCTTATTTATTTTCAATTGTAAATACCTGTATAGTTATTATATTATTATTTTAATACCAGCAATTCGGTTTATAAAAGATTCAGTTTTTTTTTCATTGGACAGAATTCTTGGTCTTGAAAGAGTGGCTTCTCCAAATGTCCAGTAATGTTGAAACAATTGATGGAGTGTTTTCTCTGACTTCTGATGCAATTTCCTCTCCCGCATGATAGATATGTACTAGTGTGTGTAAGACTTTAGTAACTGAACGTCCTATTGTTGAATTTAATGTACTTACTCACCTTGTATTTAGTATTTGTCTTATTTATGAAGTATCTGTAAGGTTCACTAAGTTTTGTTCTCGAGTATGAAATACCACATATTGAATTACTTGACAGTTTGTTTTTTTAGGTTTTATTGTTTACAAAGATTTTAAAAGTTGAATTATTTTTCATAAACAATAAATGTTTGATATTAAGACCGTCAGAATAAATGATCTTTATTTTGGCGTGGTCTGATTATGAAGTTAAAATGTAGAGGAAGTATTGAAAATTTGTCACTAAATATGTGGCTGTTATAATGAGGAGGATGTTATAATATTAATGTGGTCCCTATTTGAGATACAATCAAACCTGTGTTTATGACCACCTCCAAATAAAGACCACCCTGTGAATAAAGGCCACTCTTTGAAAACCATCACTGATTATTTAGAACAAACTGACCTCCGACTAAGGGTCATCTGTCAAGAAAAGACATGTTCTGTTTTTGCTAAGGGTGGCCTTTGTTCACAGGTTTAACTGTATTACCGTTTTTTTTATTCAGCCAATTTTTCATTTATTGCTACCATTGACTGTTAATGAATAAGTACTGATATTTTGTGCATAATATATGTATGACAGTGTCTGTCTGTGTGTTTGAACAGTCTGCAATTTGATAATGAGGAAAAATAAAAATTTTCCTAGATAAGTGTACCAGTATATAGTGATATTAATATCTGACATTAGCAATTTTGCACAAAATCTTAAGTTAAATACTACAGGCCATTTCAAATAATTTTGTATTGTACCAATGCACCAATGTTGAGGTGTTGGGAAATATTGTCTGTTGCATAATTTGCACTTCGTTATTGAACTATATTGATTAGGGGAAGTTGGATTATCATCTTGTGTGAAACTTTTCGCTTCCGAGTTAAGCTTAGATTCACTTTTGTTGGATTGCAACTTAGAGTATTATATTGCATGCATGCTGGTAGGGACTTCTTGCTTCTACAGCTACCTTGCTGCTGAATACAAATAAACTTATTACCACATACTGCAAATATAGTTTTTAAAGAAAGTATTCTTTTTAAAAGAAAGTATTTTTATTTAAAATGTACACACCATGCATTGGAATTCAATAACAATATTAAATTTTATGTTTTAAATACGACAAACTGCACGATTAAAATTTTTTTTATAGTGAAACTGGATGTGGCCAATTTGGACAATGATGGACAAGTTTTTGGCAGACTTTGCTTTTTTTAACTGACATGTGATTGTACTGATACTTTGAATATGACTTTGGATATGATATAATCAAATGCTTTAGAATGGAGTGCATGAGGATAAATTTGTTATATGCATACATATATGAAAGCAGCCGATACACACCACAGAGGAATATTCATTGCTCGTTTTTTTTTTTGTATTTTAGTATTTGTGACTTTCTAAATGTATTGGGGGTATTTACTGTGTAAATAATATAGACATTAAGTATTTATAATCTATTTGTATTTTTAATGTTTGTTTTGGTTTCGTTTCAGCAGCAGGTAGATAATTGTATAGTATAGTATGATTTTTATTACCACGGCACTCTACCTCTGCTTGGTGCAAAAACAACTCTTTCTTTGTTTTGGATTAGGCAAAAATTGGGCTTCAATGTTTTGATTATAGATATGTTTTTTGAGTACTTAATTTACTCTAGCATTCTTGTTATTTCATTCCGCATTGATTTATCGTGTCAAAAAATGACAAAATACTAGTATTAATATTTTATTACTAGACTATTTCACACCAATGAAGTTTTTGTTAAAAAAAATTTTGAATGGAATAATGTTATAATTAAACAAATTGTCCCTCAATTTTATTTAAATTCAATTGTAAAGTTTGAATATCTATATATGTTTTAAAATGAATAAGAAATTGTGATACTTGAGAACCATTAATTGTACCAATTGTTTGATTATATGACATATATTGCCACATTCCAATTCATTGAGAGAGTTGTTTTATTCCTGTCCACGCCACTTTTTATGTGTTCATCATTTTTTGCACAAAATAATTATAAAATCAGAGATTTGTATTACAATTATGTGTCCTAATTCTTCATACTGATTCAAAGGTATTGATTTTGACCCTATTTGGTCATTGAACCACAGTGGTGGTCATTCTTCCGACTGTAATCAGTCTACAACCATTACGTCCATTTTCTTCAAATTAAAAATATTAACATTTTCATTTGATGAAATGCATTTTTTGTCTGACTTAACTATAGGTCAGAAATTGGCAATTTCAGTACCCTCGATCTACAGTTGCTATTCAGTATTTGAATTTTATGAGTCAAGTACCACCTACTGTTGGTAAAGTTGACATTTTTACATCTATTTTATTGAGAGAAGAATGATATAACTATAATGTGATCCCTATTTTAGACCTATTTAGGGCTTCTTTTGCAATACCAGTAATGCTTGTATCCTAGTTTGCTTTTGTATCATATTTGTTGTTTATTAGTATCAAAGTTCACAAACTATTCTCATTAAGTCAAAAAGAAACCACCATATTGTTGTTAATACTTATCTCTGATTGACACTACATGATGTTTCTTGCAGTAACTGTCACAAAAGCTTCATGATATAAAATTCTTTAACACGATATCTGATGATTGCAGTTGCTCTTTTTCTGCGTCATTTCCAATTCATTGAAGGGATATATTTTCAAACCCCCGGCTTTAAGAGTGTATTACTAACACTGCTGTTTTTTGTTCTTGATGCAAGAAGTAAGGTATTGTACTGGATGCATGTTGTATGAGATTTCATGATGTAACATACTGAAATACAATTTTACTAAATTTTATAAATAATGATGTTAAGGTGTAAATTTAAAAATATAAACAAAGGATTTTTACATGTTCAGTGAAATACTATTGTTTGCTCTTTCTGCTATTGTTTACACTTATCAGCATTTGATCAGCTTGAATCTTCCTTGAATACATGCTGTGATGTAAGAGAAACATACATGTGGTAGTAAAGCATGCTCCAATGGTCCTCTTGTTTATATAAAATTATGAAAAACAATATGTTATTTTGATCAATATTTTTGTTCATAAATTGTATAAAAACAAAATTTAGGAAATCTCCATGGACAATTTTCCTCCAGGTTCCCAGTAATTTATTTTTACCAATACTCGTTTTCATATAAATGTTCTAAGACAGTTGTACAGGAAATTGACATTTGCATATTTCTTTTCTGGTGTGCAGCAATAATTGATTTATACAAAAGATTTTGTTCATATAAATTATCTATTTTTAATGCTTGTTTTCTGGTGATGGTTTTCATGTACTAATTTTACTTCATTTCTTACTTTTTCTTGCTCTTTTATGAGTCTCTCCAATAAAGCATTTGTTTGTGTTACTTTATTCTGTTAAATAGTTTAGTTTACATGTTTGTTCTTTGTGTCTTCTGTTATATACAAGGGGTGTGATTTATCTGCAGATAGGCAGACTTTGGCTGAATTGATGATCATGGGGTTTATTTTTGTGAAACATGTTAATTGATTGAGGAAATTTGAGGAGGCTTTAGAGGTCAGGGACATAAGACCATTCTCCTCAAAATAATGCTGGTTGAACAAACTGGACCTTGTGTTTGACATACCCTGTTATTCTATTTTTACAACACTAAGTCATTCTAGTAATATTCTGCAGCGTGACAAAAAAATTCCCCCCCCACCAATCAGCAACTAATCACACCCCTGTTATATTAATCAAGAGTAAATTTATTATATGAGGTGGAAAGCATTCTTGACACATTGTTGTGCACATGAAAACCCCTTGTTGGACATGTTGACTCATGGATAGTCTTAAGTATGTCTTTTTTTTGAAATATTCTAGTTGGGTAGGAAATTAATGATTTAGGTTTTCTTCAGGGGAATTAAAGAAACCGCCTCCACAGACTGGTAAATATGATTTTGTGTGAATAAAATACTGTTTGGCATCGAGGCTGTCTGAATAACAATGCATGTTTCTGAGTAACATTGGTTATATAATGTGTAACTCAGTGTACTGCTTATAACAAGTAATTTGTTAAGTTTATATGGCTGAACGTTTTATTAAGTCTATGTTGTATTAATTTAGATGACTAAGTTTTGTTTAATTTTCTGTTTGTAAATATAGAACTAAACCTAGTATGTTTGCTGAGTTGTTAAAATGTTGGATTTAGTTGGAATTGTCTCATGTTGACATGCTTTCTTGACAGGAAGGATGAAGGTACAAGTACTAAAAGTTATATATCATATGAAAGTGGAGTTGTGTGTTTAAGCGAATTGATATTTACTTAAGTTTTATTGAAAGAAAAACTTATTCTTGTTATGTAATTGGGTGTTTTGTTATTACCAATAAGTCTAGTGGCATGTTTAAATCTTTCATTTCATGACTTAAATTATACATGAACAACGTCTCAAAAGTTTAGGCCAATGTTTTAAAATGTGATGTGCTTATGAATAAAACATCTGATTTTTGAAGGGGTTGAAAAATACTCACGGGTTAAATGAAGCTTTGAATTATTTTTAATTTTTAAATTGTCCAGTTTATTTTGGTTTTGCTAAAAAAATATGGTTGTGTATTCCTGGGACAACTGTTAAAGCTGGAAGTCACCAAATAAACCTGATGGTGTGATGTTAAATCCCAGAGAAAAAATTAGCTCAATAGGCAGCGTGTTAGGTCAACAGCGTGGAGGTCAACAGAACTAATACAAAGCTTATTAGTTTTTTTAACATGCTTATTTCTTAATGTTAGCATTTACACTCATTGATATTTTACAGGATCAGCCATTTTATAATTTTCCACTTACCCAGTAATTGATTTCTCTTGTGCTCAAGTCTTCAAGTTTTAAA
This sequence comes from Lutraria rhynchaena, assembly GCA_008271625.1. Lineage (NCBI taxonomy): Eukaryota > Metazoa > Mollusca > Bivalvia > Venerida > Mactridae > Lutraria > Lutraria rhynchaena. The sequence continues at coordinate 578,322 of VIBL01000141.1, forward strand.
TGGCTTATATGTGAAGGCAGCTCATAATCATGTTATATGATCAATATTTTGTTATCAGTTTGTAAATATACCATCGTAGACCAGAAACATAAAGTTCAATAAAGATTTTGGACTTAAGCATTGACAAAGTATCAATAGATCTGGTTGATGTAAGATATTTACAGACAATATCTTGGTATGATACCACTGTGTGATGTTGTAAAGTTGATCTTTACGTACATTAATTAGAGTAACATTTTGTTCTTTTCTCAGCTGGTGATTATCTTATCAATTCTTGGTTTGACGTTATATTTTCATATCATTTGAATTGCCTATTTTGTAAAAAAAATTCTAATGAGATTCAAAATGATTGTCAACTGTGTTATTATCATATATACAAAGAGAATATAATGTTTAAGTTTTCCGATGGTATAAAAATTCATGTGCCTTTGTTTTGGTACAAAATTGCATTTTTTATCAAATTTCTTACTGGTAAAATGAATGTGTGTCTGTGATCTCATGGTTTTAAAACTAAGTATTCAGTTATAATGCATGCGATCCAACTGTCAGTTAGAGAAGATACTGTATGAGATCAAATCAGATGTAATATTTTGTTGCCCTTCAAGACACTCATAGAACTTTTAGGAGTTCTATGAAACTTCCTCCATAAATTTTGCTGTTTTCAATCAGGGCGTCACCCCTAACCACATCCTGGTTTGGTAAATATTTGAAGATCCTTGATATATATACTTAGGGCTCATAATTATTTAGAAATAACAAAATCTCATTTTCCAAAAATGTTTTTTGTAAAATATATCCCGGTTGGAAGGTTTTGATAACCAGTCAAGTTGTAAAGTCCTTGAGACTGTAAAAATTGACAATGTCTATTTATTTTAGATGGCAAGTATACTGAATAGCTTTTTAATAAATTTATTCCAAATTTTGGTGTAGTTTGATGAATTGCCTCTTGAATATTTGGAAATATATGATATTTTTATTAGTTCAATATTGATTTCATATTCCTTCTAGTCAATTTCAAAGTATTACATGAATTTTTTTTATTAAGGTCATAAATTGTGAAACTAACTAAATATATGAATAATTTATGTATTTGAAATGAAGTGAAAATAGATAAAATTAGTTAACAAATTGTACTTGAATATCAGCTTGCTTTTAAACTGTTGATTTATTCTTAATTTGATTTGACGTTTTAAGATAATGTTTCAATTACAAAGCATAAGTTCTGTGTAAATATATGGTGACCAGAAATTGATAAATCTTGGTTGTTTAGAATTCAACTGACCGGACATTAAACCTAGCCTTCCTTTATTGCATTACATATACACCTTTCTTTATGTTTGCTGAATGTCAATGATGTGTATAGTGAAACAGATGTCTAAAAGATTTTAGCTCACACGAGAACGTAGTGCTCAGAAAGCTAATAGTGATTAGTCACTCTTGGCGTCCTGCGTCCACACCTGGGTCTTGTTGACACTCTAGAGGTCACACTTTTGATCGAATCTTCTTCAGACCTTGTCAGAATCCTTGTCTTAATGATATCTTGGACTTCTTCGAACATAGTCATCTGGGGTCAAAAACTAGGTCACCAGGTCAAATCACTGGACAACTTTGTTAACACTTAAGAGTTTACAGTTTTGATTGGATCTTCACCAAACCTTGTCAAAATGCTTGTCTTAATAATATCTTGGACTGAACATTTTTCATCTGGGGTCAAAACAAGGGTCACCAGGTCAATTCATTGAAAAACCTTGTTAACCCTCTAGAGGCCATTGTTTTGATTGAATCTTCACTATACCTTGTCAAAATGCTTGGCATAATGATTCTTGGGCAAGTTCAAACATTGGTCATCTGGGGTCAAAACCTAGGTCATCAGGTCAAATCATAGGAAGCCATAGAACTTGCAATCTTTGCTCAGGTGAGCAAAAAAGGGACATCATGACCCTCTTGTTTTGTTGTAAGGAATCAAAAAGTTTCTTATGCATTTCATATTTATGTATTAATTATTTTCATCTGATTAAACTGACTACCGGATAATTCTATTATGAAAATGTTTGACAATCTTTAAAAGTGACATGCTAAGAACTTAATTGTTCAGTGGAAATATTTCCTTAACTATAAGTAACTCAGCAGCTGCATCACAAATATTTAAGGCAGAGATGCATAATCTAGTTACCATGTACATCCGAAGTTAAAGAGAGGGATGCACTTTGCCGAGGTGTTGTGGTATTAATGTGTTGTAACTAAATTCATTTCAAGTCTTGGACTGCATGACTTGGAATAATAGTACTCTATATGACTTTGTCACTCTCTGATACAATCTGTGATAAAAAGATCGATATTATCACAGTTACTTTAATACCAAAAATGATAAAAAATTTCAATCCATAGCTGAATGCATGTAGAACACATTATACACTTCCATGGTTGTGTTCAAATTAAGTGTCATATAAATCTATACAACGGTTATCCTTGGTTGTGAAATATACCCCTGCTTATTCAAATAACTGTATATAATCATTGGCAATGTTTAAATTATGTCCATTCAACCATTTCATTGATTGACGAAGATAATTGCCAATTAGCCAAGTTGTTTTCGTACACCGAAAATCTAAGTATGTTATTATTAAGCGGATCATTGAAATATCCCTTTGAATAATGTATACAAATGAAGGCAGTTATTTACAATTAATCTTTTTAGCATTTTGGTTTTCTAAAAGAAATCAAAGTTAATGGCTTCCGAACTATTTTTTTTTGTATCAGATATCAAGATTCGATTAACAAACTAGGAAGTAACATATTAACTTTGGATTATTTTTTTTTTTAGATTTTGTAAGCTGTCAAAAATGATCTAAACTTCAGTTCTATACTTTGAATACTGATCATGTCATGTTCATAATGTTCATACCTATGAAAAAATGCAAATAGTAATTTCCATTGCCATTTAAGTTAAAATTGTATGAAATTATTCTGACATCAATTGAAGATTTACTGAGCACTTTATGATGCAAAACATAGGGTCTCCATGATCGAATGATTAAATATGGTCTCTGACTAGTTATCACCAGTCCCTCACTGCTTCCAATCAAGATCAGGAACAGAAAAAAATCAGAAGCTGTCTAATTGGGTTGCAGAACGTTGATGGTTCTACTTTAGGTGTTCACTGGGATCTTCCTCCAATGTTAAAGTTGGAAAAATTGCCATATGATCCTGGCTGATGGTGTGCTTTAAACCCCTGAGAAAATAAATGGTGTGGAACATGGACTGAACAATCAAGAGCATACAAATGAATAATGAGTCTTATTGGTTCAGGGTAACTCTTTATGTGATTACTCTAGTCAAATGTTGAATTACCTCCCTTGTGTATTAATGCATTATATTGCCATTATGGTTTTGTTATATCATAAGGACATGAATTTAATATGATCAGCTCTGTGATTGCTAGAATGGTTTGTTAATGGTGCTTTTCCTGAACAATGTGATTATTATCTTGTCATTAAATGAAGATTATTTAAATCTCATTCATATTTTAAAACAAACTTTGGCTTTTTAGAACATTCCTTAGCCTAGGTAAAAGATAATCAAGTTAAATATTTGGAATGAATGTCACTTACATAAAATTCTCATGTGAAACATTTGGGGAATGGAGTTATTAGCAATCATATTGAAGATGACATTTTTACCTCCCCATCGAAGAGTTCTCACAGGTTTCGTTCTCTAGGTAGATTGGTTCAGCATGTGAAATATGGAGCTAGGGCAATGCATCCCTCATCATTTAGCTATAATGTAATTGCCAAACTATATATGACATGAATGATCCTTACATATTTTGGCTATCATACCTTGTTGCTGTGATTTGTCATTCTTTGTGAGATAACAGTTAAATGATTTAATTCATGTTGTCATAGTTTTGTCGTAATTGAATTTACTGGCTTATATCGCTTATGGGTCATCTTGTAGATTATTCAAATTTTTATGAACAATTTGAATTTTAAATCCTGAATTAGCTTGGGTTGGCATTTTAAGTTACTTATGTTTTATTTTTGTCTTGACTTGTGTTTTGAATCAGATCAATTATGAATTCATATTCTGTTGTTTTCAATTTTATAAGGATTTGTTTTTCAAAAATACATTAAACATTGTTCTATGAAGTGTTGAAAAAGTAATTTTTAAGTTGCATTAATAAATATCTATGTTTATTGGACATATGCTCTGTTGGACTGGTTCTAGTTGACAATGGACTGGTTGTATCTAACTTTGGACTGGCTATTAATTACTTATTTATTCCTATGAAATCTATTATTCATGGAATTTTATTAGGGAAAATATGATCTCATGTGTTTTGGTAAAGGAACGATTACCTTTATATTGACTTTAGGTTGATTACATCTTAAGTAAATTTAATAACTTTTTATATTCTTTTTGTGAAGAAGCAGTAAATTAATTTTATATACCGAGAGTTTAATTCTTTGGGCTTGAATACAGGTTTAAAAAGCCATACACTTTTTTGATATTTGAGCAAACTTATTTGTACAATTGTATTGATTTATATTTAAAGAAAGACTTACATACAAAATGACATTGAAAGAAACGTGACATAATTTTTTTGAGGACAGCCATTGGAATAGTAGATTGACGTGTTTGTAAAATATGATCGAGACAATGCATGGATATAAAAATGTGCCATATGGACCGTATTTTGAGGAAATAGAAGTACGACAATCTTACAAGCGAAAAAATACTTGTGACACAAAAGTGACATGCACTGCTGCTGTCAAATATGGTGACGAGTCGGACTTTGAGGAAGCCAATGTCAAGATTATCGATATTGGGCCTGACCCACCATTGTGTGCTAAGAGATATATATGGGGAAGAAAGAGTAAGATTTCATAGTTTTCTTTCTATTTATCTGTTTTTATGCTTCTAGGCTTATGTTAAGTATGTTCAACTCTTTCCCAATGAGGAGTCAATCATGTGACTCTGAAACAAAAAAATGGTGGAAAAAATCTCTTCATTTGACCCCTAAATCAATGTGTTACTGTTAGGCATTATTTTAGATGTTTTCATGAATCCTATCACATGCCAACTGACCTTTTTTGGTCAGCTGTCAATATATGGGGTATCCATCTGACAGAAATCTTCCGTACTTTCAAAATGAAATGCGTCCATGATAGCAATATGCCAACAGATTTAGCAATATCACGAATCGTGTACCTGCCATCACTTTCAATCATTTCCCTGACTTTTGAGATATTTGTCTTGCCTGTTGCAGTCACAGGTTGGCCATATTTTGCTGCATCTTTGATGGACTCTGTGTTAGTGAGATATTTCTTTCTCCACCTACGAACTGTCTCATAAGATACCTTGTTACACCCATAAACTCCCCCCAATGCAGTAAAAATCTGCTTTTCAAAACAACTGAGTTTGTGTGAACTTTTATATAAACTCTAATTTCTGCAATATTCTCAACCAGTTTCCAAACCATTTTTACAACAGTGGTCAGTGACTGGCTCTATTGAAATAACTATAAGTTTAAAACTGCAAAGAGCTGTAGGCTCGAGTTTATACTGTTGGAAAGGTATTGAACAGAACCAAGAAATCGTGCAAAATGTTATTGTGCTGTGGTTCAATACACATTACATGTCGAACAACCCTCGTATATATATATGTACGGCTATACCATCACAAGAGAAGAATATGCAATAAAGGACCTTCTTCGTGCACATGGTCCTTTTGGCAACTCCATGTCTTGTACCATGTTTGGTGAGCCATATTTTTTTCCAATTTTTCTTACTGGTTCAAAATAGTGAACCCATGTTTCTTCACCATTAACAATATATATATATGTGTTTTTGGTCCATGTGGCTATTTTAGGCCTAATGCCCCATTATAGATCATCCCATCAATGTGATAGCCCCATACAGTTCATGCTACAGTTAATTAGTATAGAGTTTAATGCTGTTTAACTGCAGTATTTCAGTATGTCATGTATATGATATTCAGTGCACTAACCTGTACTAGATGGTTACATACTGCTTCCACTTCTTGCCCCCCTTTCCCTGTATTATTTTACGAGCAGCTGACATGTTTTTAATGTGGCATATTTATCAGAGGTGGGAGACAAATTACCATAGATGTATTATCTATATGTTCTTGTAATTGATTCTTACACCTGTTGTTGGACTTTATTTCAAACTTAAAAGCTTGATTGTAAGCCAGGCTATTCTTTGAATAAATATTGTTCAGCTTTAAGTGGGTTCATTCAGTACAATTTGTACTATTTCCTCTAATTTGCTGCTCTTTGGCTTCTTTTTTGCATGTATTAGGCTACTTCATGTGACTGGAAGCTACTTTTATTACATTCGAAAATATCTGATATCAAACCAGTCTATTTTGAATTGTTTGAATTTAACCAATTTCTAGTGAACTTTTAAGATCAAATAGCTGCTTAAACAAACATTGAACAAACTAAAATTTATGATGATTCAAGCTGTTTGAAGTGAGGGTAGATTTTGCGCAATGGTTATAATAGGGTAGATTTATAAACTTAATCTTTTGTTATTTATCTTGTTTTTCACAATCTTGTATTGTATCTGAATGTATGAACTGTTACAGACTGTTCAGAAATGTACATGTAAGATGTGCATTGATTTGTTATTGGTGGTTACTAAACCTTTATGAATTCTTCATTGCGGTATATTGAGTTTTGTGTCTTCATTGTGAAGAGCTGGCTGATTAAATATAAAGAGTAACTTACAATTATGAGTTGATTTTAGCTTTTTGGAGGAAATGACAAAAAAAAACAGTTTGAATTTTTGTCAAATTTATCATTTTATGTGGCAAAATATTATGGAGTTTTATGCGTAGATGGCTACCCGGGTATTCTCAGGACTGGCAAGATTGAGTCAAGGTATGGTGATGTGTATTCATTGTGATGAGTGTTCTATTAATAATTTCAGATTCTTCATTAACTTGTAGCTAAGAAACCTTCAGTCTCTACACCGTTGCTCTCTGAAATGTTTTATTAAATTACAAAATTGCTACATTCACATAAGTGTGCTGTCTAATACAAGAATGTTACAATTTCAGACAACCAGTTTCAAAAGCTTAGGAAACTTCTGCTTTCAGAAACATTTTGGTGATTATATATGAATACATGTGTTATGAGTTTGTTGTCTTAAGGTATCTCCTTGTGTATTGGATTCATAAGTTGGTTATTTTACAGGAACACTGCACCTAGTATTGATGATATACAACTTCATCAAATTGTAAATTGCCATGGAATCAGGACAGGTTACTAGCTCTCATGGGGAGGTCAACATGAGGACAGTTTACATGTGTTGTTGTCTCAGAAATATGGCTTTGAATTAAACATGAATATTACATAAGCCTCTTGCACATGTTTGTGTCCCATTGCGTTTTAGTATATGTATATTATATGTATATATAAGAGTAACCTGTTAATAATATACATGTATATGGTGACCCTTTGCTTGGCCCTTTACCACTATAATCTGGTATTCATGAAGTTTTTATTGACATTACTTTGGGTTATTGTGTCATCAATTTGTCAAAAGACAGATTTTTATTGACTTGTTATTTTTTTCAAGGATTTTGTTAGAATGATTTTTCCTGGGTTCGTCAAAAAAAGGGATTTTTTTCATGGCTAATCAAGAAAATTATTCTTTCATGGAATTGTCAAGACACTGATTGATTCTCTATGTCCATTGAAACTGAAATTTGTACTCTCCACCTTATAGAGTAAAAAAAATATTTTGATGTATAAATGTATGGGGTCCTCTGTGGTTGAGTGGTTATGGTCTTTCACTAGTAATCACTAGCCCCTCACTACTGTAAGTTCAAATCTCGCTTGGTACCAAATTTCGCAATGTGAGGAAGCTGTCCAGCTTACCTTATACAGAAGATTAATGGTTCTTCCCAGATGTGTGTCTTGGGTCTTCATCCACTATTTAAGCTGGAAAGGTGGTTGTTGAAATCCTTAGCTGTTGATGTAATGATGAAACCCAATGAAAAAAAAAGAAACATGTATAATGTTGAAAATGAAAGAAGTTACTTCTTGTTTAATTTATGTTCTTATCGTAAGAGAATGTTTTTTTCAATGTGTTTGTTACATTAAATTCTCATTTTAAATTAGATTCATATGACTGATACCAGTCTGTTGTATACGATCAGATTTACATCAGAACTGTTTGGCAGTTTCAATTGAATGTCTAAATAATAGACACTTCAAACACATGTTATGTTACTAAGTATATTGAAGGACATTGTTTCGTATTGTTTAGCAACCCCAGTGATTTGCAATAAATATTTTAATTTCATTCACATCATTTTATTCCTATCACAGCTTGACCTGTCAATATAGACCATCTTTTTATCAGCCAGAAAGTGGTCTTTCTCAAAGGCGGTTATATTTTGGAGGTTACAGTAAACTGCTGGAAGTGAAATTGTTAATAAATCTCTGATTCTTAATGCTATGGGATCTCTGTTGCAAGGTGATATTAGCAGGTTTTAATTTCTTAAAATTACATTGAATGAATTTTATCTAAGGGGCGTAACTCTTCAGGAAGCGATTGATATTAATTCTAACATACTACTTTTTGGAAAACATTCAGCAGTGTTTTGTTTGTATAAATGCCTCCAATCAATTGATTGATCATAGAATATGTTTGCTCTGTGGAAAGACATTTGTTCGTCACAATAATTTCTTGATACGGGGTAATCATACAGATAATATTGCAATTATTGTTTACTCTGTTTTGTTTCTTCATTTTCATCTGCTATAAAGATTCAGTATACAGATAGAATATATAGGGATCATTTAACAAACTAACACATACAGACTGCCCCATTGTGTCAACTATTCACAATATCTATACAGTAGTTGATATTATAATGACGTTAATTTATATTTATCATAGTGTGAATAGGTTGAACAAAAGAATTGATAACAATTGTAAAGCCATCTGACGAATATTTACACCTATGCTGCTATTGTTTCAACAAAATCATGTGGTCTTATATTGTCTTGGGGTTCAATTTTTTTGACAATGAAATCATCATGTATAGACTTACAGTAGCCATATTGATATTGTAGAATATATTTAATACTAATTAGTGTTTTAACATCGTTCAGTATTATATGTTCATTTGAAAATGTGAAATTATTATATTGAATTGAAGTGCAATATGTTTTTTGTATTGGATAAATTTATGTGTTCCAAGTTCTTCTGGAAGGATATTCAGAAATAATGTTATACTAGACAATGGCGTTCAATTTGCCATTCAATGGATGGGCGTGGAGATATATTAATTGTTAGTGTAATATTAGTTTATTCAGATTGCTGGTGAAATACTAATTATTTCAGATTATCTGCCAATTAATCTATGATATGTTTAGTGTAGATTGATAAGATTATAGATTTTTTTGTTTTTAATGAATATAAATTATAACTTGGCCGTAGAGCAAGAACATTTGTACAATGGCAGACGTCAAACTATCCTTATTTCTGTTAATGCTGTGGTTGGGTTTTGTCTGACATCAAATCCACCTGTTTATTTCCTTCATTTATTCAGTCATATCTCTGACATCATACTTCATGTTTACTAAAGTCAATGTTGTGTTTGTACGCCTTCTTGTATTTCTGTTAATTAGTTAAAATAATGAATTGTTCACAAAGCTTACCTCTTTAACACAGTTTGAGAAGGATTATATATATATTTGCTAAGTAAATCTATTATTTAACAGTTACATTAATTGTGTAACACTTACGAATGGATTAATATTTAATTCATACATCATTGATGTTTTGAAGAAATGTCTGAGGTTGTACATGTTGGTATGTATGTTAGGTACTAATAAAACACTTAAATAGGTAATTATTACATACATGATAAGTAAATCCTGTTCACAACAATTCACATTTAGTGCCATTGAAATTGTAAAGACTTTACGGTCATATATATATATATATATATTTTAGTTTGTTAAGTCGTATTTTAGTTTGGTTCTTTCTTCTTCACTGGAGTTATATTTTACTGTATACATGTTTTATTTATATTGTACACTTTAAATGATGAATTAAGTTATACATATTATACATATGTTTTATAATAACAATGGAATTTTGATACTCTTTGAAGAACACATTATAAGCTGTAGTGATAAAACTGTGTAATTACAAAGCTTCAGGATTAAATTTGTGCGCAAATGTTTAAAGTTTCTCCCCCACAAATTTTTTAAATATTATTGAATTTCTATAACTGATATTATTTTTCTATTTCAGCTCGTCACCATCAGCATGATAACTTTGACGCCGATCAGAACTATACACCAGGCCTCAGTTACAGGCCTCGAGCGTATGGTAATGCCTTTCACCCCGGGCGCTATTTCCAAGGGAGAGGCGGTGACGGGCACCCACAGCATAGGAGATTACCGGGTGCATTTGGTCCTGCAAATAGGAATAGTTATTTACCTCACACAGAAAATCAAGTTCCCTTAAAACCGAAAGTAATAACAATTGTGCGAAATGGTGGTACCAAGCCTAGGAACAATGTCAAAATCTTGCTTAATAGAAGAAGCGTTCAGTCCTTTGAGCAGCTTATGCTAGATATTGCCGAGGCATTTGGTCCAAAATGGAAATCTAATAAAGTTCGTAAATTATTTACGACTCGGGGTAGAGAAGTTCAAGGCGTCGCTGACTTCTTTAGAGATGACGATGTTTTTATTGGTGTTGGTAATGAACAATTAACAGAAAGTGATGTCCATGATATAATTGAGGAAATTTATCCAGATAGTCCTTATGCAAGAAACATTATGAAAGACTTTGAGAAACAAAAGAAACGTAGAATGGCTCAGATTGCTAAGGATCAAGTTAAAGATAATGATAATGATTATAAACGTGATAGTGGATTTGGTGAAGGAAGTGATGGTAGTAGTCGGGATCCTGATCAGGAGTATGTATTGTATAAAGGAAGGCCAGTTGAAAAAGGGAGGAAAAGAAATGAGTATCCAAAAGATTTGGAAGTTGCAATGAGATTAGACAGGGAGAAAGAAAAAGCTGCTCAGGAAGACAAAGACAGAGTAAGAAAGCAAAAGCAGAAAATGATAGATTCGGAAAGACGTGCTGTTGAAGATGAAAATCGTAAAAAAAGGCAGGTACCAAAAGGCCATGATGACCCTATAAAAAGGATGAAAGAACAGAAGGAAAGAGAAAGAGAAGAAAACAGAAAAAGAAGAGAAGAAGAAAGGAGGCGATATGAGGAAGAAGAAAAAGCAAGAAAAGAAGAGGAGAAACAAAGGCGAGAAAAAGATAAGCATGACCGAGAACTGGCTGAGCAGGCAGCACGTGATAGACAGGCTGTTGCTGACAAAGAAAGGGCTGAAAAGGAAAGAGAGAAGGCAGAAAGGAAAGCTCAAAGAGAGAAAGAGAGGGAAAATAGAGAAAGAGAGCAGAAGGAAAAGGAAAAGGAACAAAGAGAACAAAAAGAACTTAGGGAGAGAGAAAAAGAAAAGCATGATCAAGAAAAAGCTGAAAAGGATAAGGAAAAAGATCAGGAAAAAGATGCTAAAGTGTCTGACAAAGATAATGAAAGTGATAAAAATAAAGTTGACAATAAGGAAAAAGACAATAAGGAAATTGTTGAGAGGAAAAAGAAAGATAGAAAGAAGCCAAGGATTATAAGGAAAAGTAAATTAGAAAGACAAATTAGCAGTGATGATTATGTTCTTGCTAAGTATGAGCTTGGTCGGACATTAGGCGATGGTAACTTTGCTGTTGTACGTATATCCAAAATGAAAGCCACTGGTGTTGAATATGCAATTAAAGTTATTGATAAACCCAAATTAAAAGGAAAGGAGCATATGGTTGAAAATGAGATTGAAATAATGAAAGACTGTAACCATGCAAATATTGTGAAACTTTATGAAGAATATGAAACAGCTGATAAGATATACCTTGTCATGGAGTTAGTAAAGGTAAGGAAATGTTTCTTATATATAGTAAAGTCAGAGATCTCTTAGTATTGATGATATTGTAATATAGATTAGAAAAGGACTCCTTGAAAAAAAAAACATGCAAAAAATCCCACGTTTCACAACATACTACCTACCCCAAAACTCACTAACCCGAAGTCTACCCAACACATAGAAACATACGACAGATAGAGGACTAAACTCTGTATCCCTGAAAGGGCACAGCCTAGGAACTTTGTGTAGTTAAGTTACAGGATGTTTAAACTAGATTTGTAAAGCATGTCTGGTCTTTATTTATGTCCTTCATCTCAATATGCTGTATAGTACTGTGACTGGCTGAATGAAACACAGTTAGGTTTTAGTATGGTAGATGTATTAAGTTTTTTGGTTGAGATATTAGTACAGGCTTCCAGAAATTTGCTGGACCTTCGGACATGTCAGGCAAATTTTGAGCTTGTCCAGTAACTTTTTGGTGAGTACTAGACCAGATGTCCGACAGTCCGGCACAATTTCTTCATTTATCACTTGTTCATAATATATTTGGTCAGACAAACTAACATTCTAACTTTGCATATCCAAATGTCAGGCAAATATTCTTGCAGTGTCAAGAAGCCTGTTGGTAACAAACTTTCTTAATAATAATTATTCAATTCATTTATGTGCAGAATAAAGGAACATCCTGTTGTGAATAAAACTCATGTTTACAACATTAAATAATTTTGCATGTACATAAATTTTTTACAGAAGTTTCTACTTGTCATGAAGCAGTAATAATAATTTAAATGACACAAAAGATAGTTATATGATACTCTGATACATGGGAATATAAACGTCATGATATTAACAAAACATGAAACAAAAAATAAATTCAGACTTGGTAATTTGAACTTGACTTATAGCCAACCTGTTTCATTATTGCAGAAATTATTACAAACCTTAATATGGTGTGTCGACAACTTCTAGCCTTGCTTTGATGAGAGCACTAAGGTTGATGTTTTCTGTATTTCTTCATTCTGGATAAACGAAGCTATTTTTGTGGACAGGTTTTAATGAAAGACATTGAATAATGTTTTAAGTCTGCTTTGTCAATTCTTGCATCTCAAATTTAGATGTACTTATCTCATTGTCTTACTGCAAGTTTGTCTATTTTAATAAGTTTTTGGCATAGAAAGGGAGTTCTTAGGACAAAAATATGTAAAAATATATTTAAGAGCTCAGGTGCACCAGGATAGGTGTCTCTCATATTTTTACTTCCATGTTCATGCAGGGCTTCTGGCAAGTTGATTAGGCTAGAATTTTTTTTATGGCAAAACAAATAGGGTAGGCAGGTTGCTAAGCTTCACTACGTTTTGCTAAACACATTTTGAGGTATGATTCGCCCACATATATTTTTGTAAATTTGACTTTGCTGATAGAAGCTTTAGGGTTGGTGACAAGAAAACGGGAAACAATACTTTTTTCTCTGGCCTTATTTATAACACTTATCACACAGCCTGTCCATATCAGTCCTCTCAGTGCTTTGATTATTTATTTATCGTAGAAAATTGTTCAATTCTTGACATTTATGAAAATAGTAAGGACAAATATGCCATGTAGCTACTGCTTTGATATCACTTTGTACTTAAACATAAGCCAACATTAATGCAAAGCTAATCATGTTTTGAAAAATTGAAGTGGTTCTACTTCATTTTATGGAGTAGACATATTTGTCTACATAGCTTTATAATGTAAAACACTGGTTATACTATATGTTTGTAAAGAAACGCTCATATTTATTTTTTCAGTTGGTTTAAAATAAATCATTATGATAAAGAATATATTTGAATGAATGCACATCATTCTTGATATTTACTTTACATGAATTCTCCCATCTATTTACCACATCAATGCCTTTCACTTCCCTATTGATAAAAGGTTCTTCAAATTAAAAAACTATGTAAACTGTCAGTTTTAAGCCTTTCTCTTCCTTTTTAATGAAAGGCTGTTTAGGTTAAAAAAAAACTGTTTGTGGAAATGTTTTTCTCTCCCTCATTTTTGAAGAGCTGTCCTGGTTAAAAACCAAGTTAATCCCAAAACATCAACCAACTTTCACTTTCTGTAGACATGGTTGTTGACCGAAATTGTGATCCTGTAAAATGTGCAGTTAAAACTAAAGGTGATGTCTTTGTTTTCACTGAATTCTTTGAACATTTATGGTAACCCTAGTGTTCTTGCCAGGTTTCTAGCCATGCATGGATTAAAACTGAAAATCTGAGGATTATTGATGTACTTAATCAAAATATTCAAAGCTTTCTTTTATATATTTGTGAGCCACCAATCGATATATACATTAAAGTCTTTGAAATTGATTATGTCCAGGTTTATCTGGTTTTCAAGATGTTTTGTACTCACTATCATAGATGAAAATTTTTTCTGGTTTATGCCAAAATTTCCAAATTTTTCCTAAAATTTTCAACTTTCATGCATGCGTTGTAACATGTATTATGTCTGTATAAAGCCATCTTTAAAAGAAAACTGTTGGTTTGCAGTTATGTGACTCAAACATTTAATTAAAGGTTGGTATGTAGGGATTTTTGCATTTAATTGTAGGTAGGTATGTAGGCATTTTTGTTGTTGTCAACATTATATATGCTTTTACTGAAAATGCAGAAGTTGGAATTAAGAACAAAAAAATTGGTTAAAAGCCAAAACAAGATATTGGGGTCAGTGGATTTTAAATGATTTGGTCATGTAACTGGAAACAATTTGTTAATGATGGCCTTAAGTATACAATTTATGATATTTTAAAAATGTTACTTCTTTTAAACAGACTTGAATCCCTTATGGCCAAAAGGATGTACATTTGTCCTTCACTTCACTGATAAGAAGTGCTATTTTAGAACATATGGTCCACTCTCGTAAAAGCATTAATTTCTTACTTTCCAATGAAAGTTCACATCTCTTGACATTTAATTTCAAAGTCTGTATGAAATATCTGTCAGTTTTTTGTTTGTCTGTTCTATCTAGTTTGATCATAGATTGATCAGAAACTAAAAAAATAAATATGAACCTCAAAGATATCCAATGCCTGCCTGCTTAGTTCAATAGACTATTTGGTGTTCACTGTGACAATTTGCTTAAGACATCACATCTTAAGCCATGTGTCCTCCACTGCTGATCATTTATGTGGAGAGGTTGACAGTTACTTGCAGAGAACAAGGTTATTACTGGTACAGAATCCAGGGAAACTAGGGAGCTAGGTTAACTGCCTGCTGATATGTAAATTTTTATGCTGTCGGAGATGGGCATAAAGCTCCGAAATTAAAATTTAATTATTGACCAAATATATCCTGGTATATACATGTCGCAAATGTTTCAATATTTACATTCAATACTATCATTCAGTACATTGAGACAGGTATTGAATATATTGTTTATCTCCATGCTTGGCATTGTTGCATATATATAAAATTTACAATACCTTGTTTAGTCTGAATTGTACATCTAGTGCCAATATCTGAACGTATTCATAAATCTTAAGATATTTACCTGTACCGATGTTTTTGATATGCAAATTTGACGAGAGTTTTGCACCTACTGTGAGCTCTTATATGTAATTAAGTGTGGTTTAAGTAAACTGTGTTAAACTTAAACTGTGAAACGTTGTCAAAAATTGTGACATAGGCAAATAAATCGAACTTCTAATCTAAGTTTATAAATATAAAATTGCGTAGTAATTTTTGAGATTTATTTGTCTGAGGTTATGATTTTTCTGTAAATTGATAGCCTATAACATAAACATCTTGCTTTGGATATTTTTGGATCTGTACTACATGATAAGTTCATTAAAAGTTGTAAATATTTAAGGTTTCTTTTGAAGTATCTTAATGATGATTTTTTAGTCCCCCCTACCAGTGGTCACACCAGAGAGGACTGTAGGTTTGCCTTCCATCTGTCTGTCCATCCGTCTGTGGGCTCAAAACTGGATCCCGCGATAACTCAATAACTAAAGAAGCTAGCTTGATGAAAGTTGGTTTGTGAATATACAGCAATGTGTAGATTATGCACATCATTTTGTTTTCTCCATTGCAAAAGAATTGTGGTTGTTATGGTAACAGAATTAGTAAAAATGTGCCCAAACATCTGGATCCTGAGGTAAATCAATAAATAAACAACCTAGGATGATGAAAGTTGGTATGTGAATAGGTGGTAATGTGAAGATTATGCTGATCATTTTGTTTTCTCCCATGGGTAAAATTGTAGTTACCATGGTAACGTAAATAGTAAAAATATCCACAAAAGTATTGATTCTGTCATAACTTGTTCACTGTTCAAGATAAGTGAATGAAGTTTGGTATTTGAGAATGTGAATAAGTGACTATGTTGAGATTATGCACCCTATTTTGTTGTCTCCCAGGGTTACAATTCTGGTTGCCATGGTAATGTTAATAGTTAAAAACATGTTGCAAAATCTTCATACTGCAATAACAATCTTTATTCAGGTCATGTGAATGAAATTCTGTATTGATTACTTGATGGTGTTGTATTTAATACATGTGTGACAGTTATACAGATTAATTACCATATTGAGTCAAGGCGCAACCAGTAGGGGACATTATCTGTTGCGGACAACACCAGTTACTTGTTTTTCATCAAATGAACTATGATAAAATTGTTAGTTTTTATTTTAAGATTCTAAGACTGGTATCACAAGCGTATCTTTTTGTCATAATTATATTGAAGCTAATTATGATTTATTTACCAGTAAGACCTAAAAAAGAAAAGGTTTGTTTTCAGTTACCCGACAGACCCAATATTTCACCTGCCAACTCATAAGTTTTTACGGCATCTAAATTGTATTTCTGTATTGTAATTTTCACAACTCAAATATATTACAGTGCACATATTTGCATACAGTGTTGCTCATATGTGTAAAAAATTAGAATAAAATAAAGGAAGATCCCGACCTAAGGTTTTTCTGGGCATGTAACCAGAAACAAACCTTTTCTTTTTTTAGGCCTAATGTTATCAATATTAATGAAAAATATTATTCAGAAATCTTATAAGTTGTATGCAGTAATGAATGATTTATATTAGAAACCAATTTCTAATCTGTAATCTGTCTACAACTGAGGTTTGATTTAAATTTGATATGCTCAAGTAATCAACCATAGATTTCCTGATAGCCAAATATAGCAAGGCTTGTTATGAATAATTTAAGTTGATGACAAGAAACAGTATCTCTGAATAGGGGCGACCCTCTGAATAAAGGCAATTTTTTTTAAAGCTGTCATTGATTTTTTAAAAATAAACTGACCTCTGAATAAAGGCCATGTATCACCAATGGCCGCATTTATCTTTCCTAAGGGTGGCCTTCGTTCACAGGTTTGACTGTAGGTGGATATACATTTACTGATGTACAAGGTTGTTAAATGTAATTACAGCCATATTATGATATAAATTGGACTGAACACCAGATGAAGTTCAAACTATATGACAATCTTAGAAAAATCATTACAGGTTCAGAATCATTTGTAATCATTGATAAAGTATAGGGTCATCCTTGATCTAATGGTTATGGTCTCTGAATAGTAATCACTCCTTCCTTTGGTTTTTGGTTGTTGGTGCGATATTAAACTCCAGTGAACATTTGTTGTTTTTTTTAACACTAAGAATTTGTACATTCTTAACAAAATGTATACAAAGTTCAGTTGTTATTGGAAAGTAAAACCTTTGCCCTTCTTTAAATGTCTGAACTTTAAAAGTTTGTTATATTAGGGACTACTTCTGCAGAAGTTTAGAGGTTGATATAATATATAATATATATTCTTACCAAACCCAGAAAAAAACGGCCATCAAGAAAAGAAATATGGCCATTATGCACAATTAGCCTTTTATTAGAGGTTGATTTTAATGTAAGTTATTCAATAAATATGTGCTGAATAGTTAGCATTGTTCACAGGTTGGTGTTAAATCTGGTTTCTCCGTTATCTGTACTTACAGGGAGGTGATTTATTTGATGCTATCACACAAAGTGTGAAGTTCGGAGAGGTGGATGCTGCTCACATGGTCAAGGATCTGTGCAGTGCATTGTTTTATTTACACTCTCGTGTAATTGTGCACCGGGATTTGAAACCTGAAAACTTATTGGTAAGATCAGTTATAATGTTAAATTTAAAGTGCTTGATTATAACGGTAATAATGGTAATTATCAATGTGGATTGTGTTGTTTGGTGAATGAAATCATGATGATACAAATTATTTGTATGAGGATAGCAATTATTATTATTATACTGTATTCATACTTGCAGGATTAATTTGTCCTAAAAATGTGCAATAATTATCTTACATGATAAAACTTTGTACAGGAGAGATTAATATTCATTATTGCCAAAATTATTCAGTTGATAAGATTATCATACAAACAAGCATCGTGAGATGCCTTTGTCAAAATTCTATTATTGCGGTGTAAACCATTTTATTAAGGGCAAATACTGTTACTTATGGGTGAATGGGTTGTCGGTGTTTATTGAACTTATGTCAAACAAGCAATAATCAATTACTATTAATAATATGTAAGTTGCATAACATATTTGCTTGCAGATGTTAAACAAATCAATTGAAACTATTAATACACTGTTTGTATGTTCTAGGTTCATCGAAACAAAGATATGACAATATCATTGAAGTTGGCTGACTTTGGTCTTGCTATGGACGTAAGGGAATCTATTTACACAGTGTGTGGTACACCGACCTATGTAGCTCCTGAAATACTCTCTGAAATAGGTAGGTAGTTCTATCGATGGATTAAACTGCCGTTTAAACCTCATTATTTAAACCACTTGGAACCAAAAGAAAAAGTGATGGTTGTATTGTTTAAGTGGTCTGGTACCTGTGGTAAATATTAATGACAAATTATGTCTGTTTTTTACCTTTACTGGATTAAACCAGAAACACCCTATATTTAATTTCAGTCGATAAAACTTCATTTAGATCTGACTATAGGGAGGTAATTCAATAATGTTTTTTTGTACCCATTTCAGGTTACGGTTTAGAAGTGGACATGTGGGCAGTGGGTGTTATTACATATATCCTTCTGTGTGGATTTCCACCTTTCAGAAGTCCTGACAGAAATCAAACTGAACTGTTTGAATTTATTAAAGCCGGGGAATACGAGTTTCTCAGTCCATACTGGGATAATATATCCTCAAGTAAGATGTTAAACTGTTGTATAATTGATTTATACACTGCTCAACTTTATGATGGATCACCAAGATTTTTAGATATTTTGTAAAATACATAATACAATAAACACACTTGACGTGATCAATTTTTGATCGGATAACTCATATAAAATGTAGAATTTATGGATAAGTAATGATTCTGTTTAAGTAAAGTTGTGTTATATACTTATTCAATAAAACATCAAATAAAGTTGTTGATAATTATGTTAATAAAATATCTAAAATAGACCATATTGACTGATTATAAAAATTTTCTCCACAAGTAACTGCCAACTCCTCCGCATGAATCATCAACAGTAGAGACAGATGACTTTGAACTCAATGTCTTCTACAAAATCATCACATAACGCTCGGTCTTGATTTTTGTCTGTGTACTATTTGCTTTGAATATTTTTTTTCAATGCCAGTGGCTTGTCATAGACTACTGTGATTGTTCTGCTGAGTGCAGCCATTTTAAAACATCTGGCAAATACTTAATTCATATTATACTTAGGATTAATTTGAATTCTTCTTTTTTCTCCCGCAGGTGCCAAAGATTTAATTGAGCATCTACTGGTGGTAGAGAAGAAACGAAGATACACAGCAATAGATGTTTTATGTCATCCTTGGATACTTTGCGGAGGTGACGTGTCCAGTATGGAACAAGGAAAGATTGACGAAATGAAACGATCGCATAGAAAGGAACTTGAGACACAGGCTGCATTGAATAAAGAGTCATACTATAAGATGAAAGAAAAACGGGCCCAAAATGGATGAAAATGACTTCTGTTATTAGTCAAAAAATTGTGCTAGTTTATTTAATTCATTCAGAACATTTTGTTATTTTATACCTTTTTTGTAGATAATACAAACTATACGACAGAATTGTACATAATGATATAGACACCATCGTGGTAGCTTAGGGTAGTATTTTTTTTTGTTAACTTGTGTTATGCTACTTTTGTTTCTTCATCCCAGTGTCAGAGACGTCAGCAAATGCTTGCTGCTTTGTCTGTCTGTTTGTCCGTCCATCTGTCTGTAATTCCGTGTTTGTATTTGCTGTAATATGCATCTTAAGTAGAGTTACCAAACATTATTTCATTGATTTGTGGAGGTTTTCATTGGCTCTTATTTTGGTATGTTTTTTGGTGTTGTTAATCTGGAACTGTGATATCATATTGTTGTATGAAAGAGTTCTTACAATTCATATAGATATATATAATGTTTTATTCATGTAAAATCTATGAAAATTGCTGTTTTGGGTATGAATTAACGGCTTTGTAATATAATACACTTAATGATTTCAGACCATGATTTCTTTCATTAAAGGCATTCAAATTTCATGTGCATCTATTCTTTTGCACCCATTGTGCTAAAATTACTTGTAACAGACTTTTAACTTATGTTTGTTCAATTTTATGCATTAAATCAGCAGGTTGAGAAGTCAGATAGCGCCTTGTATGATTATCCAATAAATTAAAGGCAGAAAAATGTTTTAAGCATATACATGCCAGTTACAACAGAATTAGAATGATGTAACTGCAAGTTCTAGACTTTATAAGGAAAAAGTACTTCCTATATTATCTGTACAAGTAAGCAATGTTTGGAAGTGCTCAATAACCTTGAATTTTGAATGAGAGTAAGTTGACACTTATATCATATTACACTATATGGTGTAGATAGAAAAATACCTCATTTGACTTGCAAATTTTATTTTGATATTTTATAATGTTCTGTAATCATCAGGTTTTTTGAGATCTGGCACTGTCCAGGTACTTTTAAAACTATTTGTTGATCGTAACTCAAAAGTGATGATTTTTTTGTATTTCTTAGTATAATTTGTAAATAAGATGATACTGTTTTGCCTACTATGAGATATGTATATGTTATCTGCATGTATATATGTTATCATTATGTAATATATTTATCTGTTATTGCTTAAAAAAACAAGGATCTGTGATGTTATATTAAAATTTATTCATTTGGCCAATATTGTAAAGTATTTAGACTAGTTCTCTTATTCTGATGCTGCAGTTCTTTATACTGAATTCAGATTGAATGCCAGTCTAATTAAATTTGGCCAATATTTGTGATTTTATAAAATATGTACAAATGTATATAGAAGCATCCATGATACAAATGGAGACTGTGTTTTAGATTCTAGAACATAATCTTAGACCAATGTTTCTGATTTTTTCTTGGTCTGATGGTTTATATGAACTAAGTTTACATACCTTTTACTTCTATTTTTAGTAGAATGACAAATGTGTTATTTCAATTCAATGTGTTTTATTGCCTAGTGATTTTTGCACAGAAAGATTAATTTGAACACAGTTTGTTATTGAATAATATTTTTCTATTTTGTTAATTTTCAGTATAAATAATCGCAAAATAAAAAAAAAATGTGATTACCATTATACTGTCTGACCTCCACTTATAGGGCTAAATTTGACCTTGTGTATTGGCCCTAATAAGATGTTTTGAAATGGAGATCAGTATTAGTTTTAATTTAGTTAGAAATCTTTGTATTGAATTCATTTACTGCTGTTAAACTGATATGATTTCTTAAAACTTTAGCAGGACCTTTTTCCGGTCAAAATATAAAACACTTAATGATATGGATGGAGCATATTTTAAATCCACTGTTTTTTTTGTAAATTGACATTACTATGGAAACTGATGAATACTTGGCATTGTGTCTTTTACTGTTTAATACTGTTACTGTTGATCTGTGATAATAGAGGGAAGTTTTATTTTTTGTATGATTTGTATTGTATGATTTGTATGTAACAATAACACCAATTATGGTAAATGGGAATAGGAATTTTTGTGTATGTCATTTATCACACGTCTTGGCAAGTTCTATATTTTTATTTCTCTAATATTGCAATCATTGATAAATCATTATAAAAGTTTGTCCCATTCCATTGTGGTACAACATGTTAATAGAATCATGAAAAAAATTAATCCATATAAAAAAATACATGCCTACATGAGTATTGGATTATTCTGCTTTTTTCCATGGAAACATTTTTTTCATCATTATCTTAATATCTAATTTCATCAGTTTTTTGGCTCTGGATATAAATTGTGATTACATGCTGATTAGTTCATCTATGTATGTGTATCTGTGTATGTTTATCTTAAGGTGATTGTCTTTGCATTATATTTGACAAAGTAGAATCAAAACAGTTTCATTATTAAATTGGCAAGTAAATACATTTTACTTAGCATTTCAAACTTTGCTACTTACTATATGATTAGGCCAGAAAAAATATTGGTAGTCATTTCACCGGCTACCCAACTGACTCTACTTTTTTTGGTGCCGACCTTAAAGTTTCTTACATCAAAATAAATATAAATGCTCCCTACTGTGGTATTATGAAAATATTTGCGGATGAATCATGTCTCAAAAGTATGAAAACATTCTTAAAAAAAATAGAACAGAAAAGTTTTGCAACATTCCTGTTTATTTGTCTAGCAACGAGGCATTTGACTGTTTCTTTCTTCGGCCTTAAAACATACACATTTTTAATAGAAAATACTTGTCCAAAAATCATGTGAAAATTTTCCTCTCTTTTAAGTTTAGCCCCTTAACATTTTGATATCTTTATTTTTATGATGTTCTTTGTAAAAAGTTTTAATGATATCAATTTTAGCCAACCTGATTGATATCTTAAAACAAAGTGTTTGTATATGTGGTCCGTCTGGTGCCTGATGGATATGATTCAATCTCAGTGATTTACTTATATCCATCTTCTTAGATTCTACAGTATTTGTATCCATTAAAATTGTATTTTTCAGAGGTGAAATGGTTATTTTTATTTGGAGTATTTTGTTTTATATTTTTTAACATTCCAACTTTTAAAATATTATGTTGTTTTTTTCTTGTGATACATTTGTTGTTTTGTTTTGATCATTTTTTTCACTAGATCCGTCCAGATTTTATATTTATTTCTTGTTACTTTAAATTTGTGTACTTTGTTGACATTTTAACTCAGTCGTCTTATGTTGAACATCTCCACTAATTGTCTGATTAAAAATGATAACTTTTTCAGCAAAATATCAGACAGGAATGGATTTTATTTACCTTTCCTGTACATTAAGTTGATACAGTTGATACTATAATTTTTTTTTCAGTTGTATTCTCTTAGAGTCTATTATTACAAATGGTATTTTATTACTTTTTGTCTTTATGTTGCTTTCAGAAGCAAAACGTATCATTTTCATTTTTATGTACAGGAAATTATTCCTGTGTGTAATGAAATACATTTAGTTTTGTTAAATTCTGGCTGTCAACGAATAGGTTTAACAAACTTCTCTATGTAGGTCAATATTTTCAGCATGTCTTATGACTTGTATTTTTTATGTTAACATATGTAGGATTGTCATGATATAAGCTACAGAATAAAATCATTATCATAGTAAAAAATATACTCTTATGTTTTTATTTTACCTAATTTCTCATCTTAGGCCACACTTAATAAATGTTTGTTTTGCATAATTTTGCCATGCAAAATAATGTTGATTTCTGGGTAGATTGCTTTTTTCGTGGTATGTCTTCAAACATATATGCCTATAATTGCTGAGCATTTGAGCATGTTTTCACTCAGAACCCTTCAAACTTTGTTTACTTGAATAAATCAATCAGGCTACACCAAACAAACATACTATATGGTTGGCCATAGTCAAGCCCAGTCAATTTCAATCAGACATGAGATTAGAACAAAAACATTTGTTAAAATGTATTGAATTGTATTGAAAGTACCTGAATGGCACTTGTTTCTCCATGAATATTTTACTGACTATGAAATACATGTACTAGTATTCAAGAAGAATTTGATGTGACACTTCATAAGGAGAAAGTTGTCATCTTTTCTGTGGCATGTAGAAGCCTGGGTCGGCACATCTTAGTAAGCCAGGAACCACTGTAGGTATTTGTATTATTGGTTGATATGTAAAACACGATACAATCCAGCAACTCACTGTATTCCAAAATGTAAAGTTGTTCCTTGTAGACCATTAGATTGCTACTGGTTGGTATCTAAGAAGCATCAACAGTTTTATCAGTCATGAGAATGTGTTAATTACAACTACTCAACTCTATCACAACAAAAAATGTCATAAAAATAAATTGATAGCTTCATGAAGCAATGACTTGTTAGCTTGTATGGTCCACACACTATTGTTTACAATGCTTAACATTGTACACACTGATTGATGGTAAAAGCAAAGTAATTCAGGCATGATTTTCCTGGTAGTTTATTACAAAATTTTAACCATTCAATGGTCAAACTGGAATACAATTATTTTTGGTCTTATTAAAAGATAAATTCTGAATTTTTCAAGCAATAAAGACAATAACTTTATCTGTTGCTTTGTACATTGAACAACTCACAGTATTTTTATCCATGGTCAAGCATTCTTTGTCAAAGCATGAATGATTGTGTTAGAATATAGTTTGTATCATAAAAACTGTTTTCAAAAGTGGACATTGTGTAACACAGTGCTTATGTGTAAGAATAAAACTCTATGAAATGAGACAAAAGCTTGCATTATATCAACAAAATCAAAGCTGTAAAAAAAACTTGATACCATGTTAAGAGCCATCTGAGGTATTCAATGTGACAATACAGTAAAACACAGTTATAGTGATCTCAGATATAGCAAAATGTCGGATAAAGGTGATCTTAAACTTATTTTCCAGGGCCAATGTATTTGATGTAGAGAAATGAGTAATTAATCAGGTCCTCAGGTGTTTACTATAACTGTGTTCTACTGTATGATGTTTTGAAATATTACAATTGTGGAGTAAAATGATTCAAAAATAAAAATGCTATTCTAAGGATTTTCGTAGGATTTTCATCTTCATCTGGAAATTTTGTCTAATTTACAGATAAACATTTCATTGATTGATCCCCTTGCATACAATAGTTGTTCTATTGTAGGTATGCTACTTTGTTTATTGATGTCGGAGATCATATTAACTGGACCCCATTCTATTGCTGTGCACGAAGTCAAAGGAGACAAGTCTAAAATGTTATTAATAAAGTTACAAGAGTTGTTTCCCCTGTCTAATATGGCCTTCACACACACACGCGCGCACGCACGCACCCTCGCACGCACGCACGCGCGCGCACACACACACACACATAAAGCATTGGCGGAAATTTCAGGGGCACAATACATACTCTCTGTATAACAGTCATATCCACAAGACATTTGAACAACTTTCTCGCATGAATTATATTATAATGCAAAACTCCGACTAAATATCGCCGACCTCAGCACGTAATGTCAACCATTTTTGGTTTTCGTTCCATTAACATACAGCAATCATGGTACTTTACAAATTCATCTCTACACAATGTTGTCCATACTATTTCAGTAGACATATCAACAAGTAATAAATAACTCAGTAGTATGTGTATAGAACAGAGGTCGCCATCAACATAATGAGTGAGCTGGCAGCTATACTGTGACTGGACGAGCTACGAACTAAAGGTCGATCACTGACTATTGTTGTCGACTCTGTAAATAGATAATACAATTTATTGACAACAATTGGGACACAGTGCTTTACACAATACAAGCAACACGTTTAATGACAAATAAACTACTGCATCTGCAAGCGTTCTGAAATTTTTTAAAGACGAAAATAAAAGTGTTCTCATGGAAGCAAATATTCCATTCAAAATAGAATGAATTTGAAACACGCATACAGCCTGCACGCTCTGATGAGGGGCAAGTTACGATGCTACAGTGATTACAAGTCAGAGTCATCATAACCACTCGCCCACAGACCCCCCATTCAGTAGTGGTATAAACACATTAATAATAAATCTCATGATAATAAACAAAGAAACAATGAATAAATAACTTACTCTTGAGGTTAACAAAGTCTTCACCACTGCCTTGAGCATTTTCAGCATAGCATCTGTACCTTCCATAGTCAGCTGTGTTGATATTATGGATGATTAACTTCATCAATACAAAATTAGACCCGATATAATTCTCGTATGTGTACCTGTGAATGAATGAATGAATGAATGAATGAATGAATGAATGAATGAATGAATGAATGAATGAATGAATGAATGAAAATATAATTTTTACTTTTTTATTTTTTTATTCATTTTCTTCGTCAATTACGTAAACAATTGTCACAGTGTTTTACATATACATGTACGATAAGTGATTCAATGCATACATTTTACGGTGTACATGTATTTTGGAGTAATAGTTATCGTGTATATTCTATGTCATTTTCAATAGATTTGGAATAATTATAAGACACAGTATTTGTTATGGTGGAATTATATGATTTAGTTGATGTAATTTTCTATTCACAGATGAATTTGAAATACATGTTAGATATTTACATCACATCTGTATATACAAGTAATTGAAGCGAATCAATATGTTTGCTATTTCATAAAATATCTGGTTTACGTTGGTAGAAGTCAGTGTACCTTTCAATGATTGACAAAAGCGAACGTTCTGACTCAGCAATGTTTTTAAATACTTTATTTACAGCATCCAATCTGATGAAGGAGATAGAAATAAAAAAAGAAAACACACCACAACCATTTTAAGTCCTCAGTGTCAATCACATACGTTCACGTTCATTTTGTTGTTATTTTATGAATTGAACGAATACTACCGTAACTTCTCTTAAAACATAATACTGCAACATGACTTTCCCTCTGTATGTTCCGATACAAAATAATCTAAAGACTCAAACAAGCGTTGTATAAATTCTCGCTAAAGGAGGGTAATCACTAGACCCCCACCACTGTGAGTTTGAATCCCTTCCGGGAGCAGACAAGGTTCTCATGTGTGGAAGCTGTTCAGCTAGCGTCCGGAAGATCGATGGTTCTACCCTTGCATAAGCCTAGGATCTCTCTCAGCTGGAAAAGTCGCTAAATGACCCCGTCTGATGGTACAGCTTTAAACCCAAATACCGATACGCATTGGCTTTTGTATTACAATTAATATCAAATACATGGAATCCCATATTTTGAAAAAAAAAAGAATTATAAATCGAGAGTCAGATGCATTTAATGTTTATCCTGAGGATTTAAACCATGGCTTCCTCAAACACTTTAAAGTGGTATAATGTATTATGAAGCACTTACTTATCTGAATCTTCAAGAGCGACACCATGGCGGTACCATCTCAGCTGTGCTGTCGCCGGTATGGGATTTCCTGAAGCCTCGCATTTAAGTTCCCGACTGTATCCTATAGCTTGGAAAACATCGAACACCTTTGCTTTCAGTTTCGGTGGAACTATGTAATAACAAACACCAGCAGCTTACTTCATCATATGCAGTAAAACACAGTTGTAATAAACTCTAATAAAGCGAAGAATACAGTGTAGTAAGTTTGCCCGAATATGCTATTTCGTTCATGATTTCATGGTTATGATAATCGGAAATATGGATACAATAAAGTACATTTTTAAAGTACTTGGGCCGACAGGAATTCACTATGTCGTGTTGTACAGAACTGTTTCTTCTGACTTGCATTAATTATGCTGTCTTAAAGCAACCTATTGTTGCTCTATCAATGCACACATCGTATTTCTTTAAAAAATGAATTCATCAAAGAAGTTACCAAATACAATGCAGTGCAATGCAGTGAATTATATGTATACTTACATAAAACATTTAATATGATCCGTCTTATGTCACGGCCTGACATATTCTCTGCCACACATTTATATACACCCTTGTGTTCCCTGCTTACACTATCAATCGTTAACTTATCAGCCTAATCAAGATAAAAGACTTTTACATCACACATGGTTAGTATCAGTAACACAGTTATTAAACATATTAGTAATAAAAATACATAAACATCGATAAGTTCTTGCCGCACTCATGGTAGCAATGTTAAGTAAAGGAATATCTAGAAGTTGTGTTATGGTTACTGTCCTAGAAGTGTCGCCTACCTTGAACTGTTGTGCAAAGTCAACACTTAAACAATGGCGAGTAGCTGTCTATTAAATAATTGTGATTTAGACATAAAATCATTCTTTTCTTCCTGTTACTTAGAGATTGTAATTTAAGCAAATACACTAAGTAACACTGAGCCCAACTGCTTTCTGAAGTAACTGTCCATTATCTGACACAATGCTTGTATACATATTGTGTATAACGCTTAAGGTACAGTGAAAACTGCTCGTGGATTCTGCATTTAAAGAACCAACTACAGTCTTAATTCAAAGTGGACCTTACTCAGATAAGAAATTGAAATTATATAATTATAATCGGGCATAAAACTCAAGATTTGGTACAAAAATGTTACAGGTCGAAGAGAGTCCCTAGAATAGATTTTGTAGAGGACATTTTGTCTCAATGCTTTGTTAGTGTTTTTTTCAAATGAGAAACCACAAAGATTGACGTATATTACACATACCACAAGCTCTCTACCTCCAGAGGGAAGAGTTCCACCACCTGCTAGCTGCCACTTAATCAAAGGTTTTGGTAAGCCATGTGCCGCACATTTAAGGTCTACTTTATCTCCTTCTTCTTTGGTCATATCAGAACTTGTGTGGATGTCGATAATTTGTGGCCTTTCTACTCAAAAGAAAACATTTAACATTATTATTTATTACTTATTAAGACAGTGAATTCATGTTGTCAGTTTGAGATAAAATTCTTTCGCTAAATACTTACAAACGCACACTGAAACATTCAGTATGCCTTTGTATTGTGGGGACCATTCGGCGGGTTATTTCTACAAACCATCATGTCATTGTTTCCCATTTTGAGAAAATGGCATTTGAAGTTTTGAACTGCAATAACTTAAAGCGAGTTACGAGTTTGTGGAATTAACCCTATTTAGCATAGATCAACAAGCAGGTAGGTATGATCATTCTAAGGAGCTCATCGAGACGAAAAATATGAAATCAAAATCTCAATATTGCCAAAAATTTAGTTACGGGGTTGTGGAAATAAGCCGACGCAATGATTAAAGTAGTGTTTCAGTTTTTTGTTTCAACAAATGGTACTCTTTCCTAACATTGGTACTCATTCAAAGTTACAAACATGAATATATTTTAACCCGTAGGTCTTTTAAGGGCTAATCATACGGTGCATTAATGTAAGGACTAAACACCAATATGTATCGGCATATGTAAACATTCTCTATTATATATCTAGTATGAGAAATTTGGATCGTGATAGTAGTGGAATGTGCAACATGGAAATGGAAAAAAATAGAAGTTAATATGTTTGATTATTAGTAGATAATTTGTATATTGCAGGCGCTTAATTCACCAAGATGAGTTTGGTTATCATTGTATGAATAAATCTTTTCATTCACGGATCAAATACAGAGAAGTTGATTCTCAGACAGGCTGTGTAGCTTATAATGTAATGTAGAGTAGTTTGTCCCCCGGGTAATATTCTAAACTAGATATATTGTTGTTCCACACTTGGAGATCTCTGATAAACACAGTGATAGTTAATCAATGTATGGAAGCTGCCAAGCTAGCTTGCCGGAAGTTCGGTGGTTCTACCTCGGTGTGCGCCGGGGGGAGGGGCCTTCCTGCGGCAGGAAAAGTGACCCTGGTTGTTGGTGCGACGTTTTAAACCCAAGTTAAAAAACTCTAGACATTCGATAATATTTAAGCATGTGTTGAATAAAAATTATATGAACCATTTTGGGTGTTGTTAAACTGTTACTCTGACAAGCTTAAAATATTTACAAGGTTTGCAACAACGTTGACAGGACATATTATCCTTGTTAGACACTAAGTCTGAAATCTCGACATTGGAGAATATAACTTACGTATAACTTTGATGAAACGACTGATGTTGCCCATCTGGAATCTCGAATGCAACTGTACTCTACATATGTACAGAGCTTCGTCAGATGGCTGTACGTTTTGTATCTTCAATCTGAAGCTATTTGTAGCTGGCTTGTCGAGTTGATATTTAAATGCATTGTGTGTGTCCGTATCAGTGGATATTGGTATTGATGTATTTGTGTTTTGATTTTGTACCAACCATTGTACCTGGAGATAAAACAAATAAACCTAAAACTTGAGAAATTATCGTGGTGACAACATGGTCTCCACAGAAACCTCTTGACCCAGGAAACCGTTTGCATGAGTATCCTCGTATAAGATACGGTCCGTGTTTTTATTTGTCAATATTTCTAACAAGACTGCACATTGAAATGACGGATGTTGTATTTAACCTGATGTTTATGCCAATGAAATATTTAGTTATGGATGGGGTATTGTGATTTTAATAATGTTATTCAAATTTGTGAATAAACAAACAAGAAAAGTAACAAAAAATAAAATAAGTTTATGTAAATTTTAAGCATGTCTGTGTTAAAATTGAAGTTGTTGTTGCACGCTCAAACTGTACTTTATATTTTAACTTGATGAATTAAAATATCTCCATACATAGTAACAAAATATAAAACAGTGTCATAATATGATACAAACGAATTGCATTAAATGTTGTGCATTCATGAAAAATATAGCATTAATGCGTAATATGTGACGAATATGATACATAATTCAGCACCGCATACGGACACGTATCTTCCGTGTTGATTATGATAATCCTCAGGCTTAATGAGGGAGAACCAGAGAGAACGACGATGGAAGGGAAGAGGGAGAAAGAGAGGGAGGGAGAAAGTGGGGGATATGGAGAGGGAGAGGGTGAAACTGAGAATGATGTTGGACGGAGGAGAAAAAGATTCACATACTGGCATTCCACTTGGTTTCTTGTCCACGACACAAGCAAGATAAGCATCTTTGTCCTTCTCTACAATCAAAGTAGGATATCCACCCAGCTTTGTTGTATGCGGGTATGTTTGATCCAAGTATACGGTCGGGTCCGCACTATTAACTGAAATATAATTATATGTATTCGTATTAATGTAGACGATAAACTGAAATTAACACAGATTAATTGGTATGTAAAACAAACATAGCATTGGAAAGCAGAGGTCGGAACTTCACTCTCATTTCAAGACAAGCAGGAGTTCGACTCAAGCGATTGCTGTACATCAAGTGTAAACTGAATGACAGGGTTTCTATATAAGCTAGTGCAGTATAACGGGTATAAACTCATTAGTAGGAATTCAATATCAACGAGTTCGATATGACGAGCACAAACTGTATAGTAGGATTCTATTTATGCGTTAGAAATGTGACGGACACAGACATTATAACAGGATTCATTTTAAGCATAAGAAATTTGTCGTATATAGACATTATAGCATGATTCAATAAAATCGTGAGACATTTTACCACGATTCAATATAAGCGGATACTCTTAAAGCCGCATCAACTGAACATCAGGGTTTCACTGTATTTTGGGTTGTATATATTGGGGCTTCACTGTATTTTGTGTTGTATATATTGAAGTATTGTCAAGATATTGAAGTTAATCTTCGAGTGTCTGTATTTAAGAAACTCCACAAAGAATAATTTGAAGTAAACACGATGTATTTACCATTGCTAGAATTTGAATAAAACATCTTTACCGTTCTTGACTTATCATGCAGTGGTAAAAGAAATGTAAAGTGTATACGCCGATCGATATTTCTTGTCCCTGTAACAGCTTTACACATTCAACAAACGAATGAATAGAAATGCAAACTATATTAATAAAATTTTCAAAAGCGCGCGTACGCGATGAATGCATGCATTTAACTATGATTTCAATAAATGTGTCATATTTTATCGTTCATTAAGATCGTTGAAAACTTTAATCAATTTCAAAGAACGAAACATCTCTTTCACGTATCATTTACCAGCATGCAGTTTACAATTTGCACGCAATAATGATAGCTTTAACTTGGAAATTATTCACGCAAAACGTCTTTAATAGGAATATGAAAATATAAATAGCTTGAATGTAAAAGCTAAATGTTTAATTCTGGTACTGCAAATTGTCCATTTAGGGCAACGACTTTGTAACTGCGCAAATATAATAATTACTGCGTCTACATTAGGCCACAAGATATAGTAGTGTTTCCGTTTATTTGCCTAAGAATAGGGTAAACATTTTTACGGAATTTGCAGTTACACATTTTAGGGTCGACTTCAAGCAATAGGATCGGTCAGATTAACTGAAACTTTGTTTTTTCTGAGCATATTGTATTAATAGGAAGATTTATGGTTTTGTTTTGTATTTTAATGAACTTACGTTTTATTTTATTACGTTTAATGATATAATATAATGATATAATACAATTGCATCATAATGCAGTATTTGAAAATAAAGCTTGATTTAGTTTACACAGAACAGAACAGAACAGAACAGAACAGAACAGAACAGAACAGAACAGAAGTTTACTAAGACATGTATATAGTACACATTAATACATTATGTACAAGTGCATGTTATTTAAATTAATAGATATTTGTATAGTTTATATATCACTCGTGAATATAAATTAGCGAGCCGAAATTAAATAATTATATGAACACACATATACATTGTTCATAAAACAAATAACATAGTCACTTATGAAATCTAACAACGCAATCACGCTGAATAACAAGAATGTAATAGTCAACACGAGTTCCTATGTTTCCATGTAGTCAAATTTAACCAAAACACAATAAAACCATTTAATAATATTTTTTTTCAATGAACTAACTACTAACCTAGTTGTGGTACTATCGATAGAAATAATATTCCGAACAAAATCATGTTTATAAGTCCAAAAGAACAGCACCACATAACGGTCATCCGGCGATGTTCCGTCATCATCGTAAACTGACGATGTTCAACGGTATACCGAATGATATAAAGGGACGCTCCTTTAATAACGTTTAATCCAACTGTGTATTAAACTGAAATATTATCTTCATATAGAATTGTTTACCACTTGTAGTATAGGTAAGATATCTTACTTGACTTGCTGTACAACTTAACAACAAACACCCGACAGTAATCACGTTCAATGTTGTTACAAGATGATGAAAAATTGGTAGAAATGAATAAATAGACAGACGGGTGGACGGACGGACAGTTAGATGGACCGATCAATCGGCAAGAAATGGGTGTTTAAGGTACCTGGGTGTAAATGTTACCATCGACGCCAAGCCACAGGAAAAAGAAAGAATAGGAAATTCATTCTTTGAGGAAAAAGATAGCTAACTCTGTTTGACTGATCTTAATAAGGTTTCCTTGTAGCTGTTGGTTTGTGGATACCAAACTTTCAGCAGTGGGTTGGTAGTTAGGCATTTCTGTTTACATTATATTCTTGCACTGAAAACAAGAATGCTGCGATAAAGAACGAAAACATTTGTGATAATCGCAAAAAATGGGTCGGAGTATTTTTGAGAATAATAACCTAACTATTTGGAACCAACATTGTGTACATTGTTTTTTGCTTTCTTCGCATAAATAAATGTAAGGTACGTGTATGCTTAAAAAAAGGTCGATTCAAAGATCTATTGAAAAGGTGTTCACCCGTTCGGTGACAGATAAATTTCACATGTGAAGAGGCTGTACAGCTAGCTTACAAATGGTTGGTGGTTCTACAATGGTGAACGCCATTGATCTTTCAACTCCGTTAAAGCTGGAAGAGTTGCCAAATGACATTGGCTGTTAGTCTGACGTTAAATTCCAGTGAAAAAGATGTTCTTAACGATTCAATTGTGACCAAAATCCAATACAAGTCAATACGACGACAGTAATATTTCCGTAGTATTAATTACCGCACGGATTTAATTAGTACACAAGTCGAGTTTAGTTATTCACTGATGTAGTTATAAGATATAAGTTACAACAAAGTACAATAAAGTTACACATACAAGCGTTCCATGTCTGTCTTTCCAAAAGGTCAAAATGTGTTCGTGTCTTCCCATAAACCAGCACATCTAGTATTGTTTTTTGAAACTAAGTTAGTGATTATCAATTGCATTAACACGAAATGTTTGTACTGCATAGCACTGTTATAGTGAACTCGGATAAATGCTGGAATGATTAACTCCCTAACAAGCTCTTCTTTATTTCATTGTTCGATGTACATGTATTATGAAATATGGATAAAATGAAACAATTATTAGGGTCCCGTTAAATCACTATAACCGTGTTCAGCTGTATTTAATTTTGTTATCATTGGTAGATAAAGTATATGTCTGACTATGATATGGATAATGAAATATTTCTGCAAGTGTATCATAATTTAAATTTTGTTTTATTTTCATAGATATGAATAAAAAAAATCATGTATAAAAATATAAAAGCAACAAACAGAATCCGGAATATGTCTATGGTCACGTGAACAAATGACAACTTTTGATTTGTCCAGCAGTCTTCCTCTGAATATTATCGGTTAACTTGTATTCTATACAGTAAAAATAGAGCGCCCAGTGAACAAATAAAATATATGCCTTTTTATTTCCTTGTAGTCTTGAAGTCATCGTGTAGTCTAGATCGAGAAATAGTAAATAATGAATAAAAGAACTGAGGCTGTAAATGAATGAAGACTGTTAATAAATAATCGCCGCATGTTGCATCTAAGGGAGGTAACTCGATTAATTTGTTTTTAAGTAAAAATGATGTTGCTTCCCTTTGATAATTTTTATTATAATTTTTATGTCTTAATGTAGACAAGTTGTTAATCTAGTGACTTTTTACTCTGTATATAACACAGATAATTAATAATATATTTATATATGAGGTGGTCTCATTATTAAATTGAATTACAGGGGAGTTATTGACAGTCAATCCGATAACAAGTGATCGTTATAGCAAGGTGGTTGTAATATTGAAGTGGTCGCTATGTGAGGTTTTACTGTGTTATATTCTGTCAGCATATTGTTGGTTAGACAAGGTTGCCTCGGACAGTATCATCTTGATCAATCCATGTTTTTTATACGCATGAGGTATCAAATAAACAGTTGAACCTCAACACATTAAAATTAGAATTACATAAGCGGTTCCAAACTGATATCTGGTTCTCTAGCGATTCGCATTTTGGGTGCGATATTCTCTTCATCGTTTCGGTTGAACACTTTGTGTCTAAGACCATTCGGTCACAACCTTTGATTCTAATGATTCAAATATAAGAAGAAGAAGGCTTTTTGAAGAACATTGTTAACACAGGTATGTTTTCCACCGGGGCTTAGCGTCGCACCAATATCCAGGGACATTTGGCGACTTTCCCTCTTTAACAGTGAAGGAAGACCCAAGGCTTAAACCTGGGTAGAACCATTGACCATCCGTAAGCTAGTTGGACAGCTTCCTCACATGTGAAATTTGGTACTGGTGGGATTCAAACTCACAGCGGTGATGAGCTAATAATTTCAGTCACTCCATCAAGGAGGTCCCTAGTATTGGTGTAAACTACAGAAACACGAATAAGTTAACAGTTCACTGGTTTATTACAGAAATACCGTTGAAAACAGGCGTAAACCCCAACTATTTGTATGATAATTTTCAACCCCGCAAACATCCCGCGTCTTGAGTTATCGCGAGTTAATGTAAATTTAAACTCATGCGTTATCTTGACTGTATCAGTAACAGTATAAAAGAGGTTTAAACTAGAAGTTCTAATATAAAGTTCAAGTTATGCTTGCCATAGAGTACATATTGTTATTGCACACAACAATGTAACGACAACACACTTAATGTCTATGTCACAAAAATGTGTTTCATAGCCTGTGGCTATATATGTGATTGATGACAAACCTTCGTTTGTTACAAATATAGTATAGAAGTAAAGGAATGTACACAAATGTTAACACGGCATGCATGCGATTATCCACCGTATCTAGTGTCGCTTTGTACGTTAAGGACAGATGTGTATTTAAATATCATTTACATGTATGTCTGCGTTATATGTTTTTAAGTTCTATCACCATACACGTCATCATTTTAAATTTAAGTGATTCATTAGTGTTGTTTTATAAAAACACTGAGCGGTGAAAACCAAGTTGATAACATCTGATAACGGTGTATTTTACTTTGCGGATGTTTAAAGTTTGTACATATTTTGAAATTTACATAGTTTCATAATAGCTGGGATTGGTGGTAACGTATAGAGTTAGTTGTATCAATTTATTCATACGTGCTGATTATAAGGACAAAAAGTTGTTAAAAGTTTCGTTTATTAATCATAGGAAAAGACGAGAAATAATGGCGCGATTCGAAACAATAGTTTTCTGTGTTTGCCTGGCTGTAAAATTATCAGCAGGTAAGTGATTTCTCATTTTATTGAATTAATTTACACAACCATGTACTAACAGTATAGTCTTTTTTCTTTCCTAGAGGGCTATTTTTAGAGACATTTCACTGATCATGTAGTTTGTAGTACTTAAGGGCAATTTGTGCTCAATGTTTCAATGGTAAGCACTAACAAACACCACGCCACCATCATCAATCTCATCATCGTCTTCGTCGTTCACGTTATCATAATCAATTCCATTATCTTGGTCATCGGCATAATTTTTATCGTGATCATCAATATTATCGTCAGATTTGGCGCATTGTCATTTGTTACATCAGTGTCATCATTGTGATAAGCATTTTACATTATTTTGATGTAATGTACACTGTATATTAACTTGATAGTTCCTCCGCATGGAGATTATATGAACAATTAGAACTGAGATTTAGGAGCCTCTATGGTCTCTGACTAGTAATCACTAGCTCCTCACGGCTGTGAGTTCGAATCTCACTCTGGTCCTGACGAATTTCACATAAATGTGTCCATCTAGGTTCCAGAGGGATGTACGCCTAAAGTCTTCATCCACATTTAGGCTGGAAATGTCACCAAATGACCGTAACTGTTGGTGCGACGTTAAACCCATATGAACAATAAGAACTATATTGAATAGACGCTTTGAGTTACACATACATTCAGGCTATAGTATGAGACTCAATCTAACTAAGCACCACATTGTGATAAATCTAAAACTACTTAATGACAAACTTTAAATGGATATTTTGATGCGGTTCATTTTATTGACTTGAAGACTTGAGGATTTTAAAATACAATATGCCTTATTCGTATGCATGTAACATTTTGGTAAGTGAACGATGTAAAAACATACTATAAATCAAATCTGACAAGTCATGCATGGGCATATGAAAATATCTGTATATGTTTATATGTATGTACATGCACGGAATTTATTGGCCATATATTATTTAACTTTATATCTTGATAACGAACATTTTAAAGTTTTACAAAGGTCATTAAACTTTTATTTAAAATTTAAAGGTAGGTAACCAGTACTTTTAGGAGAATATATTTTCTATCGTGTTTATTATAACGAATCATTTAATTATGGAATCAAAGTTAGTCAAAAGCTTTATTCGTAACATCTTAGATTCTTCCGTAGTGCTTAAATTGCAAATTATCCAATGACTCTAACAAGCAAATTTTGGATTATTCCAAATCGTCTTGTCGGCAAATTTCGGATTCTTACGTTTGGTCTT
This sequence comes from Lutraria rhynchaena, assembly GCA_008271625.1. Lineage (NCBI taxonomy): Eukaryota > Metazoa > Mollusca > Bivalvia > Venerida > Mactridae > Lutraria > Lutraria rhynchaena. The sequence continues at coordinate 615,944 of VIBL01000141.1, forward strand.
ATGGGCAAGTTTCGGTCCTTTCCGTTCTATTTTCGCCTTGGTAATCTATGTGCTCTCCATCGTGTTGACAGACTCGGTTCATTCTTGAAATCCCAATAAGCTTTATTGGTAAAATGAACTACTGTAACTGAACGAGTTCGGATATTTTTGTTCAAATATGATGAACATGGCATCCATTCATTCGGATCATCTCGGCAGATTCCGTACTTCGATCTGATTAGTGTGCAAAATGGTTATCCATTATTACATTCAGATGTTAAGGAAAACTTGTTCCTGTTCCATGTTGCAGTACACCAAAGTACAGACGAAGTCAACGAGAACCAGTTTAATGCAAGACTGTGCAGTGGAACGAACGATGACTCTGTAATGTATACAGATAAAAGCTAACGAAGAGTTGAAAAGTCTGGTGCCGTTTATATATTTTTTTGTTGTATTTTCAGGGGCCCAGTCAGAGCCGTTTACGTGCTATTCGTGTTCATACATAAAGTCTAGTGACCCTAATTATGATATAGATTGTGTTAAGACTCCACAGAATGTCACGAAAGGGTCCCCAGAAGTGAAATGTACTGCACCCAATCAATGCGTAACCAAGGCAACGTTCGACCCAGGTAATATTTGTTACTACATTCGAAAACTGATGAAAATAGAATTCATGCAGTAAATTATCTGTTGTAATAGTGGAGTAGTCTCGTTATCTAGTTGAATAACAATTCATAGAGGAAATTTGTATTAATCCGAAAATAAGTGGTTACTATATTAAGATGATTTTAATGTTGAAGTGGTCGGTGTTTGAAGTTGTATTGCTTTACTTACAGAATGTCGCCATATAAGACAAGTTTACATTTGATCATTAATTCAGCCAGAATGCCTTATTTTTGTGAGTTTAAATTGTAATTCACTTAAATGCGATAAATTGTAAATATTGCGATAATTTAAATTTAATAATTTATCTACAGTCTGTTTTCAATGTTCAATGCATATAAAATATACCTGATACGGATATAACATCTGCGCATCACCGCTCACATTTGAGTTATAAAAAACTTATACTAAATACAATTAATGCGCGTAAAACATGAAATAACACGGATGTTATTTCACATAAATTTACAATAAAAACATTGTTGTAGACGTATGTGGTTCAGACATAATGCTATTTACATAAATAAAAGGATCGTCTTTGCAAAATTTAAAACTGGTTTTGGCACTAATTTTAACACTATTTTTCTAGGAAAAACCGCATTTGCTCATTTTTTCCTGAACTACATGTATCTAAAATTAGACAGAAAACTAAACATAGTATTGTTATCATAGTTCATAAATCATAGTATAAAATGCAATCCAGTATCACATGGCTTACTAATGGACACTTGCGTTAATGCATACTCGGTCCTTTTTTATCCGGATTGGGCTTATATATTTAAACCCCGATAATGAGATTACCAACGAGACCCAAAAAATGGGTTGTAATAATAAAGTGGTCTCATTATTAAGTTGATTTTTTATATACGAAAGTTATAGAAAGGCGGTCGGAAAATAAGTGATCGCTATAACAAGATGGTTGTAATATTGAGGTGGTCGATATTTGAAGTTATGATGCATTTACATTTTGTATGTTCATACATGCACATTTGAGAAGCAGTTGTTAATCTTTACATACACAGCCTGGTTGATCGGAGACATTTTGAGACAGTGAATTCCCACAGGGAAACCTCACTTAGCGACCACATGAATAACTTACAATAAAATTACTACTGCATTATAACAATCTTATTTTCGGACCGGTTTTCAATATTTCAAGACATAATTAGACCACCACAATATTAAGACGGATATTTAGCCTTTTGTTGTCTGGTTATTGTACATAAATCTGCAAGAGAACTACATGTATACAAGCAGAGTTACAAGTATACAAGTAGAGTTACAAGTATACAAGCAGAGTTACAAGTATACATGTAGAGTTACAAGTATACAAGTATACAAGTAGAGTTACGAGTATACAGGTAGAGTTACAAGTATACGAGTAGAGTTACAAGTATACAAGTAGAGTTACAAGTATACAAGTAGAGTTACAAGTATACAAGAATACAAGTAGAGTTACAAGTATACAAGTAGAGTTACAAGTATACAAGTAGAGTTACAAGTATACAAGTAGAGTTACAAGTATACGAGTAGAGTTACAAGTATACAAGTAGAGTTACAAGTATACAAGTAGAGTTACTAGTATACAAGAATACAAGTAGAGTTACAAGTATACAAGTAGAGTTACAAGTATACAAGTAGAGTTACAAGTATACAAGTATACATGTAGAGTTACAAGTATACAAGTATACATGTAGAGTTACAAGTATACAAGTATACAAGTAGAGTTACAAGTATACAAGTAGAGTTACAAGTATACAAGTATAGTTACAAGTATACATGTAGAGTTACAAGTATACAAGTATACAAGTAGAGTTACAAGTATACAAGTATACATGTAGAGTTACAAGTATACAAGTATACATGTAGAGTTACAAATATACAAGTATACATGTAGAGTCACAAGTATACAAGTATACAAGTAGAGTTACTAGTATACATGTAGAGTCACAAGTATACAAGTATACAAGCAGAGTTACTAGTATACAAGTAGAGTTACTAGTATACAAGAATACAAGTAGAGTTACTAGTATACAAGTAGAGTTACTAGTATACAAGTAGAGTTACTAGTATACAAGTATACAAGTAGAGTTACAAGTATACAAGTAGAGTTACTAGTCTCATGTGACTGTATGGTGATACATATTTTTATAGTAATTAATTTATGTTTTTAATATTATGTATGTTGCTGAGGTGCTTGTGTATATACAAATCACAGTCAAATCTGGAACAAGGGACATCCGAATTGAAAGAAGTAATATGGCGTTTAATATTAAATGGTCACCATTCTGACAATTGTTGTGTCCTGTATTAAAACGCGTGTAATTAAGAGTGACTATCTGTTGTTCACGGTTAGTGGTTATTCACAGATGACATGCTAATATCGGTTTGACTGTATACTTACAGATAAGAAAACTGTACGATCACTTACAAGAGCTTGCTTGCCACTGGGTTCAGTCTGTGATGGAGATAGATGTTGTAACTTGGCTGGGGTGTATCCGGAATGCGAACTCAAGTGTAGATTCGATTTTTGTAACAGAGGAGATGCCCAGGACTTGAGTGATATTATGATCGGAGATGAAGACGGTTCAAACTCAGCTGTCGAATTAACCTCACTATTGTCCACTGTTATACCAATGTCTGTAATTATTGTAAAATTCTTACTTTAAATTCGGTTGTGTAGTTTTATTATGTAACATTGAAGTTGCATTGAATACCATTTATAAAATGTTTGATTTTACTTAAGCTGTAAATTAATTTTATAGGCATTTTATGGTTAAATCTCATTTTCGAAAGATACTCTCAACCTTGATGACGTCAAAGTTCTAAGTCGTTGTGTGAAATCTGTGCAATAGCATTAACTAAACACTTAAAGCATGCTGTTCTTTAGCGTATTGAAATGATAAATATTAATTTATCGAATTCGTTCGAAGGTAATGTATTACTGGACATTCTGTTTTAGGAATCACGTGACTCCGAAACGATGACATGGCGATAAATCACACAATCATTTTAAAGCTTTCGTACCGGTCTAATAGTCCCAAAATTCATTCAATTTTACCAAGTGTTCTCGGAATCTACAACAGTCTAGAACGTAGTTTAGGCCCAAGAAGATTTCGTGAGTCATTTGGTATATAATAGCATGACCATCAATAGAAACACCGTGATTTAAGGGTTGAATAAAGAGATTTTTCCGCCATGTTTTACTTTCGGAGTCACGTGGTTCCCCACACGGAGCCTGTCTTTATGATAAAATAGTAATTTATGAGGTTTCGATCTTAAAATTATAATAACGGGGACCTTTACAATTGTCACAATATTGGTTATTACCATTTATTAGTTTACGTGTACCGAACTTACGATTTATTAGTATCGCCAGTCACGTTATGTTTCTTTTTCTTGTCTCTATAAAACCAAGCAAATGTTTTTGGTTAAAAACTTATTGCTTACACATTGATACATAAAATTTTGCATTTTTGTAAAAAAATATTTTTATTGTTATTGGCGAAATGAAAAGTTGTGTGTTAAAAGTGTACAGATACATTGTAGTTAGAATATAAATTAATACTCTATTTCCTAACGTTTTTGCTATAATCATAGTCACTAAGAAATGCGCTATGATACTACATCCGGAAAGACGCCATTAACTTCTACATCGGGTTATTTAGTGTGAAATAAGTTGTCTGCCATTTTGTCTAGCGTGGAGTCAAATAAACCTATCATTAACACAAAAGTAATTGTTGGTGTTTCTATAATTAGACTGATCCCTGTGTGCCATTGATAGAGTGATATTTTACGTTTTGTAAATACTGTAAATTGTCAGTCTCAATGTTTATTTTTTTTATCAAGCTTGAAATCAACAAATAACAGTAACGGTTGTTTCCCTTGTGTTATAAAATTTTATGATGAATGATCAAATTTTAGTTTTGATTTTTCATCAGGTGCTTATGAAGATATTTTCAATCATAATTAAAATCCAATTTCCACCTTTACCCTGCTATGTTAATCTTTACTTCTACAATTGTTGTGTATTTGATTCGAACAATTTATACAAGTGCTTGTACGTACTTTGCGTTGAATGTGATTTATTCGAAGTAACTTTTATTTTAAAATATGCACTGGTGGTTGATTGATTCCTAATACAATTTACAAGTCATTCAGTCCACTCAGAGGTCACAGTGGTGTAAAACAGTTATATACAGTTATAAACTCGAGTCTGAGCACCAGGCTCATATTGTATCACCATTGGTCAATTTAAAACTGAAAAAATGAACCAATCAAAAGCTTACTGTAGTTTTCATCTCGAATCGAAAACATTAACAGACCAAATTCTGACGCAGTAAATTATCTGTATGTTTTTAGTCTAGACTTCAGGAGATGTAATGATGGTCCGTCGTACATAATGGAAGGAGTTGTATCTGTATCAATCCTCGATTAATTTGAATGATGATGTAAAATTCGGATCGAATCTCAAACATTTGTATACGGATGGGTGTGCATATCTAGGCAAATGCCATTAAAGTTCTAAAAAAGTGATTTCTTTAAAATACAGAATAGATATTTATATAGAATTTTATTTTTTCTGTTCGATCAAAAATATGTATGCCGTTCAATTTTAACGCTTATATTGTTATATATATCTTACATCTTTTTACAATTGTTTATAGATAAATGATGGTATGATGTTTATATTTGCTTTTACGTAATGTATTCTCAAATAACTGATTAATAAAATGATATCAAGCATTTCCGCCATTGTTGCATTTTATCAATTGAATTGTAACTACACAGCACATACTTGTTAAGATAACGATGTGATTTATCTTCCAGTCCATGGGTTTAAACTCAATATATAATAATATTTGTAATTGCTTTGTTATTTGTGATTTCAACGTGATACTCATTGACTGTGTATGTTTGTGTGCTGCCCCTGGGTTCATCAGTTCGAACCCTGGGCGTGGCACAAAGTCTGTGCGACGATTTGGTCGAGATCATTATGTTTACGGTATTTCACACCCTATCGCTTGTTCGAGTTATTCAATGTGATAATATGGCAGCCAAATCCTGAGAGCAGGTAAGTATTGGCATAAAATCCAAGAACACTGGGCAACTACCTGTATATAACTGAAATATGTTGAAAACAGGCGTCAAGTCAGGAAAAAACGTGATTAGGGCAAAGTGTTCTGGATTTCTTCATTGTTTGGTTGATCACAAATTGGTAAGCTATCTTTAGATATTCGCTATCTCATATTCATTGTGTCGTCATTGTGCAAATATTATCATGATAATATAATCATATAAAAGGACGTAAGGTATTATAAACAAAGAGTTTTGCTTAGTGCAGAAAGGTAAAGAACAAGTATGATGTGGAAGAGCTGTGTAAATGTCCCGTTGTCTGATAATAATCGTATATACATGTATCTTCGCTCAAAGTAATGACTACATGTAGTTTCTTTATTACTCGAAGTAAAAACTGCATGACGAGGTAATGGGAATTAGCTAAAATGTAAATATCAACAGATTTAAAAATTGATGTTAATATCCTTAGTCGGGTTACATTAAAAAAAAGCATTGATACAAATATTATGATCTTAGTCATTATCGTAGTTGTACCCGAAATTGATATTTTAGTCTGTGAAATAAGGGGCATTTTAAAATTTCTAGTATAAAACATTACTGGATCCGATCAGTCAAATTCGAGAAAATATCACTCAGCAGAAATAAGAACTGATACGTTACCATGACAACACGAACTTCTCGTCATGAATGTGAACAAACGCTGGTGATTAATTAATAAAATTTTTTAGAACGATACCACAGTTCTCCACCGCTCAATATTCTGTATCATCCTCTGTCACACATTATCTTCATATTTTCATTTTCTCATTTATAGGTAACCTTTTTTACAGCACTTTTAGCGTCACACGTGTCGGCAAATGTATGTCATCTAATATGAATACGATACTTTTGTTGTCCGAGCACAGAATTATGGAACGCAGTTGAAATTTCTTGATATAATTAGTCACCAAATAAAGATCACTCTTGAAGCGTGTTGTGTATCTCTACGCAGTTCAATAAAAGTTCATGAGGCTGGTTTTGCGGCGATTGTGTTTGTTATTTTGAACCATAGATGAAAACAGCAATACATACTCTTATAAAATGAACTAATGAATAATGTTACAATTAAAACCTCTGAAGAACAAATGTCAATGCAGGAAGAGATAATATTGATGTCATGTTTGGTAGATCAATAATAGTATGAAGTACCAATATTTGTTTGCACAATAGTGGCTTTATCCCACAATGTCCATTTATAACAGATGGCCGTCAACTCAGGGTTGTCTGCATTTGTAACAAGCAGTTAGTAAATACTCTAACAGATACCTTTGAATATGATTATACTAAACATGGCTTTCGTTAGATTCATCGACATAACTCTGTATGAGCAAGGCTCGAGGACGTACATCGTTCTGGCGACTGTACAATAACGTGATTGCCATTTGGTAACGGTTAATATAGATATACAAAGTATATATTTTGTTTGTTTGTTTGTTTGTTTTAATGTGACTTATTGTCGCTGTAGCTAAACGCCGTTTTTTCAATAATTTTTCAGTGTTATACGGCGACCGGTTCAAACAACTAGTTTTCCTGGACTGTGTGCTAACCAGTATTAACTTACCCTTCCACAAGGAGCCAGCAACTTCTCAACATACGGAGGAAAATTGACATTTTGTCAATTTTTCACAGAAAGGTATGACCTGCTGCGACCGGGATTCGAACCCAGATCTCCGGGTTACAAGTCCAGCGCACTAACCACTGAACCAGGGTCGCGGCCAAAGTATATGTACTATAGATACTAAATAAAAATACTCACGAACATGGCATCAGAATTATTGTTTATTAACAACTGAAAAAATGATACGGCACATAAGTACACTTGACATGCATGAATTAATACGTGAATGTACATATAAACTATAAAGATTAACAACTCATAGAAAATAAATTACAATACAACAATTTGAATGACTTTGTACAACATCAAGCTGATACGGAACAAGGACCGTTAGAAGAGTAAACGGAACCAACATTCATTAATACAAAATGATATCCGAAATATATAAGAGCAGAAATACATTAGTTTTTCTGGTACCCGATCGACCTTATGTTTAGGCACAGACCGAAAAGTTTCTAACAGCAAAATCTAAAAATTGCAACCAATCGCAATGTACTTTTATCACGAAAACAGTTGGAGACGAATTGTTCCTCAAAAGTGCGAAACCATTTTGCTTAGAACAAAATTAGAAAATACCGTATTTTTGGTCCAGTAACCGGAAACACAGAGGCCGAAGCCAATAATTTTGTAAACGAAACAGATATGCAGATAAACAAATATGAAAAATGACGTTATGAAATAAATAAACATATATAAATGAATTAAAATAAAATATAAAAACAAAATGAAGAACCCGTAATAGAGTATTCCTGAGATTTGTACAGTTAATTATTTTATGCATAAAAAACAGAAAGTAAATTAAATGACTAATGCAGACAGTTATAATGTACCTATGAGATGATGAACAAATATACAGTAAAACCTCTCAGAGAACTATTTTAAGACCACTTTATTATTTTCGGACCGGTTTTCAATATTTCATCTTTACATCTAATACATTACAGGATAATGTAACCACTTTAAAATTAAGACTGGTAACTTGTGGTCCCGAAAGGTGTCTCAATATCGTAGCTTAATGTTGCGAAAGTGAGAACCAGCTTAACAACTATAAAATTTACAGTATATGAAATAATTCATAATATAAATGTTTATTTGTATAAATTAGCAAAATTTCGATAATGAAATAAGGACTAAGTAATGTCTTTGAAGGAAATAAAACAGGTTTAAACAAACTAAACATAGATGTTGATGAATTTGTATATTCATATCAAAAACAGTCAAAATTGTACTGATTCATTTAGCACAATCTTCAACAAACGAGAAATTTGGAATTATATACATGTACTAGTATATACACTGAACGAATTTCTAAAAGCTTACTTCGTACTTAATACCCATGAAGAATATCCTTGAACACAATTGATTACCGGATGGACTTCCTATTTATTCAATTCAACATTTGTACATTGAATACAGTGCAACCTCTCAAAAGCAACATCCTTTGGGAGAAAGCAAAATTATGTTGTTGTTGAGAAGCTGTTGTTCCGGAGAGGTTAAATTAATAATTAAATCGTACAGTGGGAAAAAATCATGACATTGTTCAAGGGAGGTTGTTGTTCAAAAGAGGATGCACTGAACTCGTTTTCTTAGCGTAGATCGACTGTAGGTGTTGTAAGAACTATTTCACGTATATGAGCTCTTCCTTGAATCGAGTGTTATAAAATGGGTGTTAAAATATTCGACTCAGTGTGTAGTTGTATTTTCTCCTTTAAAGCAAAATCTTTTCCCTCATATTCAACTTGACAGTAAAAAATAAAATGATGGCAAACGTTTACATATGACACAATTGAATAAAACATCTTTGGTTGAGCAAATCACGAAAAGGAACATCTAATTAATTTAACGTTTAATTATTTATAATTTAAACATTAAATCATACTTAATTTGAAATACGAAAATTTAAGATATACCACATTACATGTATTTACTGAGCGCGTTTTTGTTGTTGAAAAATAATAATTGATTATTTATTTTCCTATTTTAGATTAGATTACAGTTGTGAAAAGTATGAATCAAATAAAATATTTACCAAAAACAAATGGGCACAATGGAAAACTTTTTAAATGGCATAATCCTATCGACGCAAGCATAATTTCTATCGACATTTATAGCTATATAAAACAGGAATGAATGCCACTTAAACAGCATTAAATGAATGTACATGTATTTATTGTCATGTTAGAATTCTTTGTAATATGATGACTCTACAACTCTCGAAGTATTTCGAAGATATTAAAAGATTTAAATATTAAATGGAAACATTTCTGATCCTTGTTGAATATGTTGTTGTTGTTTAACGTCAAATTCAGGAAATGAATCCGGAAATACTGTTTGCTCCATGCCATTTCTGGTGTTGTCTGCTGGATTACCAGCATTGAAAGATCGAGGGGTTCGCATCTGATTTTGCATTTGCATATCAGTTATTCTTTGAGATCTTTGGTCCATATATTGTCGGTACGACATTTGACCATGTTCCTGATCTACTTTATTTTGATATTGGTTTTGACCTTGAACATTACCCATCGGATAGCCGTATCGTTGCATCCCAATATTTGTTCCCTGACGAGGAGGGTTATTCATGACAGCGAGTGGTGCTTGTGGTCGTACAGTGTCGTGACCAGGGAAGCCAGTAGGTCCAATTCCAGGTCTAGGCATCATTTGCTGCTGGGGCGGCTGATGCTGTTGTTGGGGAAATCGGTTCATTTGAGCTTGTATACGTCGCCTGTACCAATGCTGAACATTCATTGCACGAATCCGCTCTTGCATTCCAATCTGAAGGTTGTTATCCGGACGCACCATTCCCATTCCTACTCGACTGGATGATCCTAAATCAGGGCGGCGGCTTTGCATTGGATCGTCAGGGGCAATTTGCAGTAAATCTGGTCCTGGCATTGGCCTCCGCATGGCTTGTCCTTGATGCGGCATCGTGTATGCCGACGGGTTCATCGAATTGGGTTGAAATCCCATGGAAGGTGTTACAGTATATTTTTGTTGGCTGTTCCTTTGCATCATATTAGCTAACTGAGATCGATCCGAATTATCCAAACTAGAATCCGACATAAACTTCCTATTAGATACATTATGAAATTGCTCTCCCAGAAGGCTTTGAGATTGTATTGGGTCCATTCTAAAATGTGGATCTACTTGTACTGATATAGAGTTACTTTGTTGCATTCCACGAATATCACCGTCAGATAGATACGCCGCTCCATTCGGAGCCGCTTTGTTTTCAATATTGGGAAAACTTTGAGATCTAGAGTGTGGACCCACTGCTGGAAATTCAAGATTAGGACTTGTTATGCTAGAATCTTGCTCAGCACTACTTGGCCTAATATTGCTAGTTTGATCATAGCTTCTAACATTCGATTCTTCAAATTTCATTTGTAGCCCGGTTGAGTTTATATCAAGCGGTGGTCTATTTCCAACCATCTGTCTATTTAACATTGGCGCAGTTTTATTTCTCAAACCATTCGGAAAAAAGTCATTTTGAGGCCGGATTCTTTGTTCCGCGGTAAAAATTGTATCTATCTGAGAATTATTCGTTCCATTCATTCCATGTGGACGGTTATCATACCGTGGAGACGGATTGCTTGAGCGCACGGATTCATAACCATGATCAGTAAATTCAGTAGCAAAGTCAAAAGCTTCTTTTATTATGTTGGACGTTGCTGATTCATCATTAGATGGCAAAGATGTTAGTGAATTGTTTGGCACATCGTACGGTGGCACTTTGTGGTGTAATGTTATACTTGCTTTTCGTTGTTCTGCTAGAGATATCGGATCTAGGGCTGACATAGATGACACCACTGTATTGCATGACACGGTAGGTTTCATATTTGACGAATTTGATGTAGATTGGGCAATAGAAGCGGAGGAAACAGAAGCGTATGGGACAGCATTTCGGCTACTCTCTACGTACGGCTTGCTTGTTAAACGAGGATCTATTGTCCTTGTTTGAAGAATTTTATCACTAGACACTGACAATCCCTTGCCGGCAACAACGTCAGGCTGCAAGAACGATAAATCAATTTCTTGCCTCCGTTTCGCTTGAGCGCTTGTTGTTTCTGTTTTTTGATCAAGCAGTTCACGAAGTAGATCTGAGTTTGCGACATGTTGACACGGCTGATTTGGCGATTGGTGACATCGACTAGTTGTAACTGAATTGCGTGGCAATGTGTATTGAAGATGTGTAGATATGGATTCTTGGCCACGAGTACACGGATTAATACTCTGAGATCCTTTTTGCATAATGTTATTCAACACTTTTTCGAAGTCTCGAATATCATGTTCGACGGATGGTTTTCTTTGGAATGACTTCTTTTGAGTCTCTTCGATGTTTGCCAGTTTTTCCTCACTTTGAGATATATTTTGTTTTTTATCACTCTTGGATGGTTCTTTCTCAAACAAATTATCAAAACTAGACGGCGGCATATCGAACGTCCAACAGTTGCCATCCGGAGTTTTGAATGAGTTGCTGGAGATTATATCACTCTTGATTTTGTCAAAGTCAGCGTCAAAAAGTGTTAAGCTTTTTTCATTACCATCACCGAACGTGTCAAGCAGTGATGCAATATCTTGCTTAGCATTGGCATTGTCTTTCTCCTTTAAACTTGGTGCATCTATGAACAAATCCTCACTGAAACCCAAAGGAGCAACAACTGCGATTGGAAGATTGTTATCTGTTACGGCATCTACTATATCACTCTGTGTTGTTTGTGGTTGACTTGACGAATTAGCAAGTGTGTTACCATCATCATATTTAACACGCTTACACTCTGATTCTTCCGTGTTGCTTCTGCTTGGAGATAGCGGTCTTTTCCTTGAATCAATATGAATTGTATCAGCGTTTCCGTCCTTCTTTATCATATTTTCGAAATCGTTTATGGTTGTTTTATCTATCTTGTCGTCATCATTGTCTTTCTTGTCATCATTAAATGGTGATTCATTCGATCCATTAATTTCGATTAAACTACCATCACTTTCTGAAGATTTTCCTTTATCACTAATGAAATCACCAAGGCAGATTTCAGTTATGTCTGGGTCGTAAAGGTCTGAGGACAACATGTTCGAATTATTTGAGTTCGGTTCAGCTTTAATGCCGTCTAATATGTTCTGATTAAAATTTACATTAACTTCGCTCGCCTTTTCAAGGCCTCCGTCGTAATCACTCGTACCCTCTGTTTTTGCTTTAGCCATTTCAGTATACGCTCCTTTTATCTCGGGATCTTCAAGAGTTTGGTTTTCTTCGGAAGATTTCATTTCGTTAGTAATAACAGCTGGGGCGATTTGAAATTTTCATTAACGTATCATGATTTCGTGCAGTTTTGTATTTTTCTGAAACGAAAGTAGAATTGTTTTAAGAATAGTACACAAGAATAAAAGCTGTCTGGAAGAACAGCAACATTTGTTACGAAAACATAGCCAACTATGAGTTGCCATGAAGCACATTGTATAGCATTTTTAAAAACGTGTAATTGAGTCGCTGCATTATCGGATAAAATCGGTTAGCAAGCAGTTATTTATAATAGCTGGCTTATTCATCCGGAAGTACAGTTCTAAATGTGGACTTAAACATAATGCAGTTCGTTTGTTTATTCAGATTAGTTTTTTTTTTACTCGTGACACGTCAGCAATCATGCCGAGCTTTATTCGGGTTGGATGTGAATAAAGATGCGCTTAAAAATCACAGTTAAGTGATGCTTGAATTAATATAATGTTGGATGGTTCAAAATTAATTAGATCATATTCAGTTACGGAAGGGGGTCACCATGGTCGAGTGAATTTGGTTTCTGACTAGTAATCACTAGTCCCTCAAAGCTGTGAGTTTGAACCAGGAACCAGACAAATTTAATGAATAAGGACGCTGTCCGGTTGGCTCTCGGATGTCAGTGGTTCTTTCCAGGTCTTCGACTGGGGTCTTCCTCCATCGTTAAAGCTGGAAAAGGCAGTTAGTGCGACTGTTAACCCCGAAAGAAAACAGTCTATGTGAACGGCGCTCCAATCTATATTGATATCGGACAAAATGTAATCGGAGGTCATTTTAAGGGTTAAGTTTCATGTATGAAAGTGACTTTTATTCACATTTCATGACAAAAAATATTCATAGTAAATCTAAATTTAAAACTTACAGCATGTTTTACTGCATGAATATTTATATACTTCTATGTTGCGAAAGACCTAATCCTGTTATATTTAAAAAATCTTGTATTTGAATGCATGATGCACATTGGTTGTATTTTTTATCATATTTACTATCAAAGTAATACAAGAATTTTCCTAATTTCTAAAGATAAATAATAAACCTTGAGCCCAGTCCTGTAACAGATATACCTCGTTCTGTAACAATGAAACTTACACCTAGGACAACTAACTAACAGAAGTCTATTATCTGAAGTCATCACGCTTAACGTACGAGGTTGATAGCACCATAAATGGTATTCAAATAATTAACTCAATTACTTAACGATTGTTAATTGTAATTCTGACGGTATCGACACACGCAATGGAAATATATAACTTTTATAATATAGAACTTTTCCAGTGTATCAGATATTTTGTCCGAGTAATTATTTTAATCAAAGGCAACACAGTTCAGTTGACTTAATCGAGTACATGTATTGTCAGTATAAACACACCGTTTACCAATCATTGATTGGAACATAACCAGTCTGTCAATCGAATTACGACAGACTTTGAAACAAACAAGAGGTCAAGCAGGGAAATTTGCGTTCGAAAAGTTGACTTTTTGCATAAACAAATACGGATAGCGTTCAATTCGTGCATGCATTATTTATATCCATATACTTAGTGCGATAAAGTCAATACTATCCGTTATGTCATTTATATCTATAACGACGAGAATCGCCCGTTTTGTACAATATTGTAAAAGAAGATTGTAAAGTCTATCATATCCGGACCAGTTCCGGGTTTGAATACGTTTTGACAAAATTTCAGTTCAAACAGAATTTAGAGTTTCAAATTGCTAAAATTTATGTCGGAAAAAATGACTTCATCGTAAATTTTAAGATAATTAAATTTTATAGTCGGTAATACGATAAGTCTTTTCAACGTCATTTTTGATTTTCGTTTCTTTGGGACATGGATGAATACTCTCAATATCCTAACGCAATAATGATTGTATTCTGAAATATGACTGAAAACACGGAACATGAATGACAAGAAATATAGACATAAGTTGACGGAACTTAGCGAGTGATATAATACTCTATTGTTTCTATTCGAATTGCATCTACACGGTATATCAGCCAATTTTAGCCAATAAATCGCGGATTTGTTGCGGAGAATTAAAATTGTAAAATTTTTCGTTCTAAATCAACAAAATAAAACTTTGCTAACACTATGTTAAGAATTAACTTTTTAATTTCACTGTAATGCAAAAACAGAGTGAATGAATTTGAATTTAAAAAAAAATGCTGTTTGAAATACGTGATACGTGTTTCATAAGTTGATGTACATTCTTTATAATTCCTTTATTTCTCAATAAAATAGATTTTCAGAATAAAAAAACGTCAATCTAAAAGACCAAATTTTAAAACATTGCTCGGTAAAGATATAATGACAATATGACGGCCATTTATGATCAATCCAAAAGTTACTCAGACTTATATAATTCATGATATCCATACCAAAATTGTCGAGCTTTTTGTAAATCGCTCAGATACAATGACAAAACGCGGTCAGATAACAATAATAAGGTTGGTCGACAAGAGTTTATAATCGGAACGAAAAACACTGTTGGGACGTTTATGGATCATACCAAAACTAGCCTTGATTGTGATAACGTGTATCAGCGACAGGATCCAAAAATAGACGTCGTTTTGCCTTATGTCAATAAACCAACAAAAATAGCATCTTTACTGATAAGTATTGTAGTAACGCCTGTCGTTGTGTTGCAATTCTTTCATAAATTAGAAACAACTTCGGTATAGGACTAGTCGGTAACTGACGCGTTGCTAAGATACGAAAAAAGTATTCGAAGTGTTATATTGAATGGAATAACAATTCGTTTTGTTCGTGTGTGTGTGTGTGTTTGTGTGGTTGGTGAACGTGTGATCTGTAAACTAACAGGTAAATCTTTAATTTCTTAATAATCACAACTTTAGAAGAATAACCAGTCAATAAATTGAATAATAGTTAGTTTCACAAAATCATATCGATATAAATTACATCCATGCACGTGAAAAGTATTATTCTTCTGGACGTTAAATGTGCGATGTGAAACAAGCTATGAATATTGAAAGTAAGAAAAACAAATTTCTTTCAATGTTTATTTAAACTATAAGAAGTTTATAAGTCAAAGCATGGGAGTGCATTTCGCGCTTAAAAACATGAATCCGATGTTTGTAATTGTGATTCTGAATAAGAACAATTAGCTCCATATCGTATCACAGTCAAATCTGTGAACAAAGGCCACCCTTAGGAAAGACAAAATATGGCCTTCATTGACAGATGGCCTTCTTTTGGCCTTCGGAGGTCAATTTGTCCTAAATAATGAATGATGTTTTTTTCAAAGAGCAATCTTTATTATCATTTTGACCTTTATTCGGAGGTGGCTGCAAACACCGTAATTCGTAAGTTAAATTCGAGTATGTATACTGTTTGCGTAAATGTTTCAATGCTTAAACGGTTACAATAATATAGTTATGTAAACATAATATTATGTTGATTAATGTAAAGAAATATAGAAATTGAGATCACTTTTAATGTATTCGGACGCTTGACAGCTTCCAAAAGTAAATCATTCGAAAAGTTTGCACAATACTCGGATAATTTATTTTGGACGCATTATTGAATGCTATCTGAGGATGATTAACCAATCCATATTATTAATCGCACGATACTAGCCACTGTCAGACCCCTCCTCTCAGACGATAACGCATAAAAAAACATTAAATAGCGGAAACGTATGGTATGTGAAACCGTAAGGTCGGGGGTCAATTTTACGATACCGGAAGTTCCGTTATGTAGATTATTAGGGTCAGTTCAGACACTGTTTATTAAAACATGCTTGTACACTAACTAATCTATTGTTTAAATGAGTACCGTTTGACGAGAACTTCGATTAATCAATTGATGTTTATAGTTTTCTCCGCAATCAGCAAAAAGTAAAGAGAAGGTGAAAGAAAACAAATTAACGCGAATCAGTATATCATTCCTGACACAAAAAAGCTAAGAGGATAAATCTTTTAAATAGAGAATTTAACTGTTTTAGTAATAGCTGCAAGTATTGTTCTTGAAATAAATTGTTTATCTACACATCACGAGATAACTCAAATACGTACAAACTAATTACTGAAAAAATATACTTCAATAAAATATTTTTTAGCGTAAAAATCACTAAACGATGGACCAGATTCATATTTATTTTTTTCTATTTCGCCAAGACGTATATAGATCTATGTCGTGGAAAGTCAAACAAACTACGGTAATTAAACTTCATTATTTGTGATGGAGCAAGATTCAGAGAAGTTGCTGTAATCAATGAAACGCATAGCTGGCGCCACCAACCAACATTATTAGATAAACAATCGGAACAATAACATCATGGTGCGCAAGCGCAGAAACATATGTATAATGTGCCAATGTCAATCATAGATGCTTAATTTAGACTGTTAATCTTACATACTTCGGTCTAATGACTCTTGTCAAGGTGAGAGCATATAATTTTATTTATGTCTTCACAGGTAAATGTACCTTTATGTTGATTATAATATGCGTACAGGATGGATATTGCATACTATTTTGTTTTGATGAATTGACGCAATGTAACTGAACGTTACAATGTAGGCCTTGTAATTACAATACGTTATTCATTTGAAATTAAGTATTCATTGATAAAATTTAAGGGTTATCTTGAAGGAACTTAATTTAAAATTATTCAAGCTTGATTTAGTTTCATTTGACCATGTGCAAACATCAATGACACAATAGGATAACAATATTTAATTTTTGAATTTATTACAGGGGGCTGAGATTAAATGCTATGATCAACGATTTCTGAATGAATAACTATTGTCTTTTTAATAAAGAAATCTGCCTATGGTCTAAATGTTATTATGGTAAATGCTCGGTAAAATTACTTGGTTTCTCGATAGTTCGTATTTTAACCCTGATTTCAAAGTTATGTATATGTTCTAGTATATCATATAATATTTACTATATATTCACATGCTCGCTTTCACTTCTTTACTGTTGGATTATGTGTGAAAAGTCACGATTAGAAAATTCCCATGTTTTGTTTGTTGTATGCCCTAATATTAAGACCTTTTAATTTTGGACCGGTTTTCGGTATGCATTCTATAATTTAACTTGATGACCCTCGAAACTTAGTTCAGACTCAAAACATGATAGTCCAAGTATTATTATCACATTTCTTCCCGTCATTTTTCGCAGTCTTTGTTTACAGTGTTTTTTATGTTCTTATTATCGAGTATTTATTAACTTACGCCATAAAACATGTAATTTGTTTTAATGTAATAAAATGTTTGTACTCGTAGTTGTTTACAGACATTGTTGCACATTTGATGTTTACTGTATCAAAATTTTACGTAAAATAAAAAGTTGTTGGTTTCTAACCCTAATTTCTTCTGCCGACCCCAGACATTTTTCTTGATCTGGTTCGCCGATATTTTTCATTTTCATATGAACTACATCTCTGAACTCCAAAATGTATTTAAAAAAGGGCCGACTTAATACATTGTAATTGGGGGGGGGGTATTAGTAAAAACATAGCATTCTATTTTTTTTTTTTTTTTGCTTTTCTGATTAATGTTAATCTGGAAAGTGGCTTATTTGTGAACATAATTGAGCTTTAAACGATATGGCACTAGCTTGTAAAATTATAATGCTACACGCAACTTAGGACCAATGGAAAAGATTGGTGAATCAGTGCTTTACAAAAGCGATAAAATGCAAGATATGAGGCACTTTTAATACGATAAATGAATGCGCTGCATGAAGAAAATATCTGATATAGATTTACAATACGGTTACTATGGCAACATTCATTGTTTTTGCTTCTCAGTCTGGTTATTTTTTTCTATAACGCGACAGTAAATGAGCGAAATAAAAATAAAAGCTTGAAATGAAGTGAGAGTTAATATGGATCCGTCTGGTGTATTTATTGAATATCTTTGTATTCAAGGGTTATTTTACAACTACTGGGGTTCTACGGAATACGACATAATTTTTCTAATAGGAATCTGGTATCAGGTATCATTTTGTAGACTTAATTAATGTACATATCTCGTCAACTTTTCAGAGCCTATTATTAATAATTGCGTTCTAGATATTGCTAATGTATCGTCGAATGAAATTCTACACATGTCAGTGTAGTATTCATTATTAGCAGTATAAACAACATGGCGGCAACTGACGGCAAAAGTTGAACAGGCGAAAAACATGAACGTATCTACAATAATACTAAAATAATAAGCTTAATCATAAATATTTCTATAAAATGTAAAGTACTATTTCCAGACAATGGTTTGAGGAGCAAGTCTTGGTTTTACCGCCACATGCATTTTTAGTTTCTGAACATGCATATGTTGTACATTTGTGTTGCGATATTCATTAAATACAGATATATGAAATATGTTTACATAAACAAGCAGAGTTAATATTTTGGAGTCAATACTTTTCGTTTTGTTTGTTCAAATAAAAAAAATATGTTCAATCGTTCTGATGTCTTTTAACATTACATTAGTAGTAACGAGTATTTGTTGAATCCAAAGCGGGCAAATAAATTGCAATTGTTTATATAAACAGAGCAAATTGTTCAAAGTATGTTACATATGTAGCTGACATGTCATCAGTGAATGGAATAGCCCCTGGTCGTATAAATATCCATAGCAGATACGATTTCATTCGAACTTTGCCCAAAGGCATTGACCATAGTAACTCCAAAATGTTTGGTATTGAATATTGATAGGAAACTGATCTTTAAGGGGAGGTAATTCTCTGAATGTATGTAGAAATTGTCTAAACGGTGTTGTGTAAGATCAAATCCTTTCAATTCAGATTTTTTTGTCGAAAAGTTAATGATAGAAAAGACGTGAGCTGTGTATATTTTATACCGACTTATTCCACGTACCATATTTGTATTTGTAGACAATAAACACGTAGTGTTACACACCTAATACATGTAACAATTGACTGAAGTCATTAGGATAGAATAGACCTCTCTCCTTAACTGTTGAAGACGAAGCAATGCAATGAATTAATTGTATAACTAATCCCACTAAGTTGACAAGTTAAATACATATGATGAGCTGAGCTGGCCAATAGAAATGATTCATGTTAAGACCGCTCTCGGAATGTTTACGGCTCGGATCATCTAATAATATATAACCTTAACAAGGCATATGCCTTATACATCAGATACTTTTATTATCTCCAGTGCTGAAGAGCAAATACATGTTATCTGCAAACGATATGCATGTACATATACATTAATACAACACGATATTCGCCGACAGTAAATACTCAGAGGTCACTAACCATAGAACTAAATTTGTAAACATATTTACATGAAAATGAATTAATTAATACTTTTATGACGAGTTTATGTGAGACAGAAATCGGGAGCATAAAGATACAGCAATCATAGAATCGTTTAATATCAGAGACTTGAGTTTCTTTATTGTGTGAAGATTACCTGTCCTAGTAATATACTTTACAGGAGGCTTCTACACAAAGTCATAAAAAATAAATCTGAGAGACAAAGAATGAATATTTTAAGTATCAATTTAATGCATTTTGCTGATTTTAGTAAAAGAAATGATTCAGAATTAATTATGTAATTTCATTTCTCTTCGGGATCTTTAACACTGAAACCAAACAATTCAATTCAATTCTTTTTTATTTGGCATAAATATATATACATGTTTATCGCCTACATATGTAGCTTGTGATAATTCAGTTATTTTCTAGCAGTTATGTCGTCTTCTAGGTTTTCAAAATAAAAAAATATGTGATTGAAAGAACAACTTTTGTCAGCACTACAATGGTTTGTTAGTTATATCGATGTTTCTCTTAATAATTGATAAGAAGGGATGGACATCTATGCTATTTACCCTATAATACATTTGATAAACCAGCGAGACAGTACAGTACAATACAGTACAGTACAGTACAGTGTTTCGCAATGCAAACCTATTCGCTGAAATGGCTTCTTTCGCGCTAAAAAGTATTACAACACTGACTTAGTTCTCCTGAATATGTTATTAACTATAATTGAGAAATATGTCATTGTAAACAAACTTTCAACTGGAATGTACTTACGTTTATATCAAGACGGCATACGTTGTTGTAGTAAGTGAAATAAACATAGAAGTTACTGATAACATTTAAGATACGTGTTACTGAGAGTCGTACGTCATTACCATTTGAAAACAATGTAAACATTGTTGTGAATATGTCCAATTAATACGGCGTGCTGTATACGCAGACATACACAAAATATATCACTATAAATTACTTGAACAATAAAAATAATCAAAATAATACTACATCTAAATACCTTGTGTAGAATTCAATGTGGATCTTATCTTTATCGCATATCCACACGTACATAGATATTTCTAAATATCCATCATGTAACTACTGTAGTTCCAACGAGCAAATATGTTACATTCGCGTATATGTTCAACGTAAACAAACATACGCATATATACTGACCATCTGACCACAGGCCAGTGTCCTGATCATTATGTTTTTACCTTAATAGATTACCTGTTCAAATTGGTCCGTTACATTCTTACACATTTTTGATACAAAAAATAGCCCGGGGCAAAGTGTATACATTTCTATATACGCGTATAAATAGCACTCGCTCTACTTCGCGGTGTTCCTTACGGAATATTGCGCAATCGGCTATCATCTTGCACAACATGGCCGACGTCATGTGTACGGCTTAAATTGACCAGTAATACACCACGTATATTTTGTGTATTACACTTGTATATAGAATGATAACATTATCTAATGAACAATTTAATGATAATTATGTATTGATCTTGTTTATTGAGACTTAAAAGCTTCTTCATTCACTCTTTTTGTGAAATTTAGGAAGAATGTGAATGGTATGGATGATCTAGGAAATCTAAGTTTGGAAATGCTGGAAATGCTAAACATGATATTTATAATTCAGAAAGAACTACATGTACTGTAAAGTCTGATCATATAATTGTATTAGGAAGCATAGTTTTAGCAAGATCATACTAAACAAATAATGAAGTATAAGTTAAAGAAGAATATGATAACGAATGATTCAGGAAGTGTGCATGATATGAATGATAGATGAATTATAAGTTTAGAAAGAGTTTCCATAATACGAATGATTTAGGAAACTTATTTTGTTTGTTTTTATGTGACTTATTGTCATTGAGGATTAACGCTGTTTTTTAACAATTTTTCAGCAGTATTTTTAATTTTGATCATTCTTTTTCTTTCCAGCGCTGATTTCTTGGTGTAACAGTTTTTTTATGTTTTGTTTTTATTCCTTGCTATATAAATAAGCAGAATGTTTCTTATTGTGACTTGTGTATATTCAAATTACAGACGCAATGAACCAATAAGTTACCAACAAAAATGAAAACATATTTAATCATGGACAATTAACACATGTTACATGTACAATAATCTATTTCCAATGTTGTATATATTTAAATGCATGAGTGAAAATAAAAGATATGTTCTGTTTTGTTTTATAATATAATCAAATTGTTTTTTTCTTTACTGATAATAAACTATTGATGATAAGAGATATACCATTATTCACTTAAACTGTTTCCTAATGAGCATATTGCGGTCTTTATGTTTGAATCAGAAACAAGAACCAAACATTCTAACTTTGGGATTATTATTTGTATTGACAAATCTCTCCCTCATTGATAAGCTTTATTGCTAAATGATAATTAATCGTTGACAGTTTTTACAAACATACAGTTTATGTGACACGAAGAACAGTAAAATGATTACTTGAGCAGTATACGACAACGATGAAAGAATCAAAGAAATATGTAAACACAAATAGTGAAACCAGTCAGATTAAAAAATGTTCAAAATTTTTAACCAGAAAACATGGTTGAACTATCAACGGTGAATAGATTAAATAAAAATGTAATTATCAGTACCGAAGCGAACAATGAAATTATTGCACTAGTTTTTCCAGTTTTATGTTTCATTAAACTCAGCCCAAAAGGCGCGTGTTGATAAATTAAAAAAAATAATTAAAGGAAGAAAAATACTCTATCATCATCATCATCATCATCATCATCATCATCATCATCATCATCAACAACAACAACAACAACAACAAACCAATATTCCGAACAACTATGAAACTCCTGTTCAAGCATTATCTCCTTCTTTGTAATTAGGTGTAATTATAAAAATGTTGGTTTACAGCATTTCTATGAAACAATCATGTCACGCGTTATTACAAGATCCACGTGTAAATCAGCAAACTTCTGGGGCTCGTACCATGTAGATATCTGAGCTAAGGTAGTACTTTTCAAACTTAAACATCTTGCTAATGGCGTACTGGACACTAGATCTACCAATTTATTAATGTAAATTTATTTCTCAGAGAGGCAATTAAAAGAGCTTCATGCAATGTAAAACCCAAACTGATTTGACGGAATAAATTTTACAAGAGTGTTCAGAATGATACTCCGTGCTAGGTCCGTAAACTTAGGACAGTGATTTGTCAACCTGATACCATCGACTTATCTTTCAAATCTTGGCCCTATTTTGCTGTCGATCTTGCAATTGACCCGGGATTCATTTCACAAAACGTAGCGATATGATATTACTAGTAAACAATCAATCACTTTGACGTACAGGAATAACACAAAAATATCTACCGTCTCAACTTTTCGATAGTTGGAAAATAGGATACATTTGTGCTGGAATAACTTATACAAAATTTGTCTGACTAATTGTACTGGCTTAACCGGCCTCTGTACGAGTAACAACTTATTTCTTATCTAAAGTATGGTGAGAATCGAACAGTTATTGCCATTGTTCTATATATTTGCCATGCACGCGTGTACTTACACAGACTTAACCAAATCATTTAGATATTTGTATAAATTCCACTAGGGTCGCTGTTTAAGCATACGTTTATTAATACAATTGAACTATATGATAGAAATAAAAATAATCATGAGAGAAGAAGCTTACTGTGTCTTATTTCTTCTCTTCTATTCGCGACCTAAGTTCAAAGTTTCGACTGTGTTAAGAACTGTATTAATGCATCTAAAATACAATAATCATTTTACTCACCTGCTCAATGCTTACTAAAAATGGCAATATTACCCAAACAGTATTGCCCAATTATCGTAATTTCTTTGATAGTTACATTATATACTTCAATTTGTAGTACGACACATTTGTAAAATTTTGTATGAGTTATAGCCTTTGTTGAAAAATATTAATTTATGAAAGTATTGCACGGTGACCTATATTTTTCATTAAATTAGATCGATGCTGTGTTTTGCACATTTTTATCGTGTCTTTTCACCGAAATGCATCTTCCCTTTTCTTAACCTTTGAAAAATTTGCTTCTCCCGTAGACAACAACGCAAATTAAAAGGGGGCAATAACTCAAAGGATTGTCCTTGTTTTTTGAAAAATCTCACGGTATATCATATTCTATCATGGACACCTATAAAAAATATGAAGGTTCCCAAAATCTGTCTGCACTTTTTTGAGATGCTAATTTTAGTCATTATGGGTATGGAGCCTTAATTATAAAAAGTGAAAGTACACCAACTACACCAACGGCAGCAGCATCAGAAAAATAAAGACATTAACAACAATAGAAGCAACAAAAAAAGACAGCAACAGCAATAGCAGCAACAACAGCAACAAAAAAGACAGCAACAGCAATAGCAGCAGCAACAACAAAAAAGACAGCAACAGCAATAGCAGCAACAACAAAAAAGACAGCAACAGCAATAGCAGCAACAACAAAAAAGACAGCAACAGCAATAGCAGCAGCAACAACAAAAGAGACAGCAACAACAATAGCAGCAGCTTGGTTTATGCAATGTTTCATATTATTTATGGCGCAAGATAAAAGTCTACTCAAATAGTCATTCTTATTGTATAAAGTTTCATATGTTGTTTAATTATACTTCCATAATAGGGATGAAAAATAGTCGTTGAAGTTGAGCAGCTGTTCTTCAAATAATTTCCCAAACTTAAGCGATTCTGTCAAACAAAAATAAACCAATTTATATTGTTACATAAGTCATGGATGTCTGTGTTTGTAACTAGGCATGTGTTGAACGGCATAAAGTCTCTGAATTTGCTGCTGTTCCCATCATTGGACAGATGTTATATCAAGAATCTTTGACATTTCGAGACAAATTAATATGTATATATCATATTATGTTATTAGCTTGTGTTTCAGATGAAAGTCATGGGCGTGTCAATAATGTTTTCTGACATTATGGCGTTTGTTTTTTACAACATATAATCAAATTTTGATTTTATAAAAATATGCCAATAACAATCTATATAAAGTTTTCATTAATGGTGCGTTTATTTATGTAGACTCATATTACTGTAATGAAGTGTTCGTAGATAATCGTAATGTAACGTAGAAACGTATAATAGAGTTTTATCTACACAGTTTTTTAATCTGTTAAGTTGTGTTGTATGATGTAAAGTAACGTAGTATATTATAGTATACTATAACGTAAAGCAACGTCGAATATCGTTAAGTTGCACAATGCAGTGTCGCGGGTAACGTAAATATCATAGTGTAGCATAAATCAGGGTAACGTAGAATATTATAGTACAGCATAATATAGAAAAACGTTGGCTATTAGAGTTTAGCATTAATTCGGATAACGTAGAATATTATACAGTGGCATAGAGTATGGTAACGTTGGATATCATAGGGAAGCGTAATATTAATAATGATTTACGTAGAATATTATAATATGGCTTAATGTTGGGTAACGTAGAATATCATTGTGTAGCACAAAGTAGTGTAATGTTGAATAGTATAGTATTATAAAAATACGAAAATGATACATGAATTTACTGAATCTGTGCGCGTACCATGTTTCGGTGGTTGATAAACAAATGATGTCCATTAATCAGGCATTTACATATATAAATTCGAGAATATTTCCTTTCGCCTATTACGCAAACAAGCATATGAATAAAATGCATACGAATAAAAATCACAGAACATAGAATATATAATATGATAAAAAATCATATCAGAAAACGTTTTCTTTCATTTAATCAAGTTTTGAATCGATAAAATGTTATCAAATATTTGAACATTAATCATTGTGCATGTTTCCTTCGAAATGAATATTGAAAGGTTAATCAAACAAATGCAGTACATGTGTATTGTATATAGATAAGTTAAAATTTATCCATTGAAAAAAACCCCTCTGCGAACCCATAATTCAGAGATCAATATACAAATATACCGGTATGGATTTAGATAATAATAAATATGTATCATCATCCGCTGATATTGATCACTTGTACACATTGTCATTAATGAACTTCGTCACTACACCGAATAACATATATAATTTCTTGACACATTTCAGATCCATTCTTTGTTGAAACAGTGTGAAGTAATCTAGTTGCTTGTCAAAGTCTACTTTCTGCTTCCATGGCGATATCAACAGCTTTGAATGAAATTGATACCGATAAAGACACGGATACATTTTGACCAGGATTTTGTTTGAACCTATTCTGTCGTAGAGACAAATGTGAATGGAATATAAATGATTTTAATCATGTTTGAACAACCTTTGAATTTATACATGAGGAAAAAATTGCCATCGATAACGTACCAGTCTGATTGAGTTAAGAGAATTTTATATTTTGTGGATTTTATTAACCAAGGATTTTATTTGTTTTAAAAGAGTGATTATAGCTTCGTGGACGCACCTAATCGAGAAAATATAGAAAAAAATACTTATTCATGTTTCAATAATGCTGAATGTAGTTACAAAACAAAATCCGCAGACAGTGGTCATTTTCACAGTATTGGGTGTTATTGATGCGCACAAGGAATCAAGTAATGCATTTGTAAAAAATTAAGACACAAGGACAGTGTTTGAAACGAATTGTTTATTCGAATAAGCACTTTCAATTCTTGTATATATCTATGACGGACGATGTGATGGCGTGTTTTGGCGGCGGTTGTTTTACGACAGTCTCCGCTTATTACGACTCGCCGGAGGAGGAAAAACTTGCCCAAATGAGAAATAAACAGATAACAAAAGCGCTCAAGAATTATCACAGACAGGAGGTCAAGAAACTAAAGTTACTTTTATTGGGTGAGTTTCAAATTATATATTATAATTATACTATATCTTACGGACTTTAAAAACGCGACACTGTGGTAAGTTGATTTTGTCAAGAAGTCGAAATCGTTGTTTTCATAAAACTGCGTTTTTAAAGGCCTTATGTATGTGTACGTGCGTATGAGAAAACTTCGTTTAAATTTAGGAAACAATTAATGAACATAGTCTCCAGCGTTTATCATATTCATGTAAATTCTTACTTTTCTTCCTTAAAACGTAATTATATGATATTCTTTATGGTTTGTCTGTTTGTCCCTTGTTCTTTTTTATTCAATGGCCGTCATAGATCATTGTAAATTTCTCCCCACAGGTGTTTTGTTTCTCTGCGGAAACCTTCTAAAACCCGCTTAAAGTATGTGTCACAACTTTGTTTTTGATTTGATTTTTTGCCCATAGCTTGGAAAAATCAAACAAAAATTCAAAGTTTCAACACAAGCTCATTAACTGTGATTATAGGATGTTAAAAATTTACTCCAAACTAACGGTTGTTTAATGATAATTCTTCTATAACTGATGTGGCAGGTGCCTCTTAGTATCTTTTAGCTTTATTAACATTCTCTTGTTCTGTTTTACGACCAGTTGCCACATGGTTCAGGGTATTACTGCGATAAACATACTTGTAAAACATAGACATCTACATGTAGAATATAAATATGATATACTGAATGTAGAAATATTCATAAGGATACTTTTTATCTGAACTCATGATCAGTGACAATTATGTAAAATATAGAAAAAAGTATCAGTGGTTTTGAATGTTTTACTTATCAAAGCTATCAAGGCATTTAGAGAAGTTTATAAATTATGTACATCGTGGTATCTTACATAAGAATGTACTTTTTCAATAACTATTATGATATATACATGTACCAGCTATTCAGTTATTTCATACAACATTTGATTCAATCTAGAAAGCTTTAAAATTGCTCATGGGAAACAGGTTTTTTTTATCGAACTACCATGTTATAAATTTTGTAGAATACAGTGTATCTATGAATTTAATTATATAAAGTTAAAATATAGTCGGTATTTTCAATGATACTAATGGTTAAGTGCCTGTTTTAACTCTTTGTACAGGGTTATTCTAATTGAAATGAAGCTCACCTTCCTATATATGGCATGTTTTGCATTTTAGCTCATTTTATATGCGTTGATTCTGGGAACTCATTTATCAAACTTTGAAAAAAATGTGTAAATCCAATGCGATGAGCCTTTAAATTCTAACCTATGTCCTGATATATTAACACGACTAGACACGACTCGATGTGTACACACAAACTTACAGTGTCCTCTGGCTCCTTGATGAATATCATTTTGACTAAAGATTAATGACTGTTAAAATTTTACACACATTTTAAGACATATATCCAAAATTCTTATGTAATGATATCACAAAAATAACTTATGGTTTACTGACTGTTTGGAAGGTGTGACGAAATAAGATAAGTTGCTTGCACGAGCGAATCGAGATTCACGCTGAATATCGACACAAGCTCGAGTTATCATAAAATACGTGCCAGCTAGCGTTACAAGTGATTTGAACGGTATAATGTACACAGTACCTCTCTAAACCGGCCAAATGATCTTGTCCCAGAGACGACCGGTTTAGAGAGGTAATCAGTTTAGAGAGGTTTTTGTGTCGAACCAACTTTGTCAGAGCAACAGCTATAGCATTGTTGCTGTGTTGATGAAATTGATGAATTGCGAAATAGATGTTTGATTAAAATAGAGTCATAAGAGAAGTTGATAATAACTGACAGACAACTAAGTAATACTTTTTTTCACTTTTTGTACTGTTATTTTCCTATTCTCCCACATTTTTCAGGAACTGGTGAATCAGGGAAAAGTACGATTACCAAACAGATGAAGATTATTCATATCAACGGATTTGAAACAAGGTATGACATACATGATGGTCTTGAACATAGTTGCAAAAAGCGTATTCCTGAAGTCACTGGTCGTTTATATAATTTTAAGATCAAACTTTAGCCGCCTGTACTGTCATGTATGTGTTTCTATAATCAAACATGGCCCAAAATTTGTAACACTGATATTGGCACGAATTAGCAAACTTAAGTAAGAGAATTACTTATCAAAGCTGTTCGGTAAATCCAGTGAGAACATCACCACACATGTTTAATAAGTTTTGTATTTATCAAGCACAGACAAATGCTAATGCAAATAAAATATCATGTAATAGATCAGACAAACTACTTTTAAATACAGTGCAACCTCTCCAAAGCAACACTCCTTGGGGGGAAGCACAAATATGTTGTTGTGTAGAGGTTCTTGCTCTATAGAGGTTAAATTGATAGATAAATCGTGCAGTGGGAAAATCATACTGTTGTTGAAGGGAGGTTATTGCTCAAGAGAGGGCCGCTCTGGAGAGGTCGAATTGTTTCTAGTTTCGTTTGAAACCATGTATTGCACAATAAAATTTAATCTGGAATCTTTAATTACTTTTAGTTTATGAATTGATTTACGATCCATTATTCATTTAAAAACACTGTAATAATGTTTATCAAGAAAAATAATTTTATTCGTTCTAAAATAAGTATGTGACTGCATATCCAAACAACCACCGAAATTAATGTGATTATTGATTTGTTTTGTGCATGCATATTAATTATCTACGACGTCAGCAACTACCGGACCGTAAATATTGTAAATATTAATATTCTGTAATTACATTTTATTCATATGCGAGTTTGCGTAATAGACGAAAGGAAATATTCTCGAATTTATACATGTGAATGCATGCTTAATAGACATCATTTGCTTATCAACAACCAAAACATGGTACACGCACTGATTCAGTAAATTCATGTATTATTTTCGTATTTTTCATCTTAGTTGAGATACAAACTTCTCTAATACTGAATTAGACACTTCTGATATTGTACCAGGTACCAAAATGTAATTCAGCGAGTTGAATCACATTGTTCTAGTAATCATACTGGTATAATATTAGGTGAATGAAGCATTCGTTTAAGCTATGCGTATGTACCTGAAATTTATTAATATAAAGCTGGACTCTAATCTTGGTTGTATTTCATTATTCCCGTTCCACTTCCGCCAGAGCTAATTCTGCCCAATTCTTACCAACGCCCATAACACAAAACCCATGCACAGTAGAACACGGTTAAACGAATTTCACAGATGATAATAAATTAATTCGTTTTATCCATCTTTCATTATGTCCTAAACAATAAAATATAGAAAGGCGACCTCTGTGAAAAATAGACACTTCTGTGTGTGTAATTCTTCATCTTTTTTACTGGACTTAACGTCGCACCAACAACCAGGACTATTATGTGACTTTTGCAGTTTTAACGGTTGATGAAGCCCCCAGACGTACACTTGGGTTGAACCACCGACCTTCCGTAAGCTAGCTGAATAGATTCCTTACATGTGAAATTAGTCTGGTTCCAGATGGGAACTCGAACTCACAGTTGTGAGGGACCAGTCTGAGACTACAACCGCTCGACAACGAAGGCCCCTTCGATTCTTTACTATATGAAAGTTCGCTATAACAGTGTTTTACAGTACCCATTGGTGGGGATTGGTAACTTCAAAATCCCCAGTTAGTTTGCTTATACATTATACGGAACACCTTTGTTTTCTTCCTTACAAGCGACTGTCACGATTGTGTTTCATTTTGAACTCTTTTCTCTTTAGACTGATAACAAAACTGGATATGTGTTACCTTATTTAACTGCACTCCGTTCAAATTACTTTAACGACTTAAAACGCAACGACTGTTAGTCTGTCTAAGATTTTTTTGTCGTCTGCATTTACTGATTGGCAGTTATTCAATGTCTAGTGAAAATAGTTTGTTTAAACTTTGGTCTGGATATAGTGAACGGATAAAAGCCCTTTGAATTCATTTTAAACGTGTATCACATTCGTATTCCGAAAATAAATTGCGCTTTTGATCGGGTTTTCACAAAAAAGATCTTGGCAACAATTCGCATGCATGAAACAATATGAAACTACAGCCATAAAATAGTCAGAAATTATTTGACCGAATTTTCAAATTCTACCATTACTTAGTAACACACATTCTTTTTTAGCTAAATTCTTCGAAAAGTAGACGAAATTGATGAAATTCGTTACTTGGCCAGAAAAACAATCCTGTTTACGGTTGCTCGACCGACTGTATGTTTTGGCGCCATCCTAATGTTTTAATGGCAAAATCCAGAGTACGGAAATATTTTGGAATTAATCGTAGCTCGTATTCCCACAATTTTTAAGGTGTTAAGAAAAGGAGGAAAGAAGCGTTTTTCGACCTACTTACCTTAATTTTTGCGGTCAAGTTACCAATAACTTGATTAAAAACACAACGTGTCTGGGGATGTCAGGTGGGAGATTGTCTTTAATGAATTCGTCATCACCACTATCATAACCAACACTACCTCCATTACTATCATCAACAATGTCAAAATCATCGTTGTGATAATTACCTTGCGCCAACATCATTATCATCATCGCAATCTTCGTCATTTTCATTAGTACGATTCATTACGCGAAGAAGTACATTAAAACTCAGATATAGAATACTCGGGTAAATCTTAATATCGGATGAAGTAAAATTATTATTTTCACTGACCAACCCTTTTTTATTTCAATATTTGATTGTAACGAAATTTGGATTACGTGAAATAAATATTCGAATCCACAAGCAATTCATTATAACCGTGTTCTACTGTATTAATCAAAATATAAATAAACTTCGCCATTCATTACACACACATTTATCTATCGTCACTTTGTATTTTATTTCCAGAGAACGCATTGAGAAAATAAACGACATTCGTCAAAATATCAAGGAAGCCATAATGGTCATATTGTGTGCAATGCAACAACTTGGGATAGAGTTGGAGCACGCAGAGAATAAACCCAAAATGCAATACATCATACAAGAAGTCTCTAATCAATGTCTGGATATAACAGATGTAAGATTTATGTGTGTGTGGCCAGAGCCAATTCGGCCGGCTAGTCTTGTTTGATTTTTTAGGCTCAGTTGAGATCAATACTTGTCTTTTGAGTGATTGGTCTATTTCTAGGTGGACAAAATCACTTTTGTTACTGAAGGAATCCCACTAATGTTACTTTGAATACTTGTATTTGTTGATTTATGTCCAAATAAACGACCTTAACATACACAAACAGTCAAAGAATGTTGTTATCCATTATATAATTCATCAATAGTGCTAGTAAAAAATAAGTATAAATATACTGGCTGTTCGGCGCAGTTGTTCCTCATTCAGTGACTTACATACATGTAGTCTGTTATACCAATATTTGTATGTAAAAAGTGTCTTATAGTCATAAATGACATTTTTTCCACAAGTTAAACCGGGTATATCTAAATTTAAAAGATAAATGTGTATTGCAGGAGTTTCTATGTCACACAGAAACATTATGGCAAGACAGAGGGGTGCAGGAGTGTTACTCTAAATCTCACGAATATCAATTGATTGATTCAGCGAAATAGTAAGTACTCGCGTACTTGAAGTAAATAATTTAACTCGCGTACCTCACGTTCGTTAGTATACTATCGTACTGAAAAAACGAGCAAGTTTTCTGTCACTTAATGTATGCCATCATATTTTTTGTCATTAATGGTTTATTTATCTTAATAAAAACTTTATACAATGGATTTATTATTTTATTACATTGTTCGGGTGTATATTAATTTGATTTGTATTTAAGACGTGTAAAAATGATGCTAATACGTGTATAAACGTTTACAAACGCTTGGTAAGAAGGTCGTTGAATGATTGTTTAGATCTCATCTGGATCTCATACATTTCACGATAAGGTCATCCTTATCCTTAAACAACGTTGGTTTGCGGTTGCACGACCCAGTTTGTGAACACTGGCTGGGTCAATCTTTTTGTTTAAATTAATTGCTTGTACCGAAAACGAAAAGCTGGAAAAAAGAACGATTATTTTTGTCAAAATCGCCAAAAAATTGGGATCGGGAGATATTTGAATGAGTCGGCCAGGTAACTGCAAACAATCTGTTTTTAGGATGGCCAAAATAAACTGTGTTATGTTTCAAATTTACAATCCGTCGCTGAACCGCATAATTAGACCAGGGACTATTTACTAGTATTACATGTTACAAAGAGCCGTGATTAGGTCTTGATTAAGGTTTGTTTTGTAAATACAAAAATCCGACTCTTCCGTCCAACATAATAGTCTTATCGAGGATGAGAGCTTTATTAATTTAATGATATAAAAATATATGTGTGCAACAAATAACTTGTAATATGTTTAGTGTTGTATGCATTCAATTTGAATTATTATTCAATGATTACATTACACAGATTTTCGAATTAACCTTAGTTCTTGCTAAGATAAAAATAGTTTGACCATTATGAACTGCTATAACCAACATGACTGGACTTTGTGTATGTAGCAGTTATTGATTGTCTATTTTAGCTTTTTAGACAAAGTATCAGATATCAGAAAACCAGACTACAACCCGTCCGATCAAGACATATTACGATGTCGCGTACTTACGACTGGTATACAACACATCGAGTTTGATGTCAAAGACGCTGGACATCCGGTCTCATTTAGGTACCCGTCTTTTTTAAACTTTGACCTATTTGACTTTTGTACAAACTGTTGTAGACGTGTATAAGGTCTTATGAATCTTTGTTTCACGTCTCGTCCAGGGTCCTTTGTTATAACAATTTGAGATCTGTCTCCAAGCTGAAATCCTTTCTTTTGTCTTTTGTTTTACATCGAAAGTGATAAACACTAATGTAATTAATGATATAATATTCTAACAGCATGATTGACCTGAATATGTAATAAAACACTTAACCGTTATATGTTTCAACAAATTACCCCACATACATGTATATGACTGGGCCTTGAGCTTGGAGACTTTGTTTCCAAGTTTTACGACCATGGACCAGTTACAAAGAACAATTACTTTAACTGATAGATAAGATTATTGAAATATGTATGTATACGTTCTGTAGTGTTTCTTGAATAAGTCATGGCTCGCCCGCTTTGCTGGTTATGTAAAGCTAGAGGTTTAAGGACCTCGGGGTCGTGAGTTCAAACCCTGGACATGGGACATGTGTTTTAGTACGTTTTGGTTGTTGGTATTGCGTCTTCGGTCAGTCGTCTTCCACGACTGATCATTCATGGGTAGAAGTCTGCAGTTACTTTCAGAAAACAAGGTTAGTGCTGGTACAACATCCAGGAAAAATAGTTAATTTAACTGCCAACCTGTATATAACTGAAATGATGTTAAAACAGACACAAAACACGAACAATAGTTTGTATATATTTCTGATTAGGTTAGCGTAATATTGTATGGTGTGAGAAAGCGTCTATCAAGTCTTTCTTGAATTGCAGTTTTATCGCGTGGAATAAATGATTACGTATTTTAGCCTAATATCATATTTCATGTTTTTGTTTATGGAGTGCCTTTATGGTGTATCGTATCTTTGACATAGAATAAATAATTGGTTTAATTTCAGTGTGTTCGATGTAGGCGGACAACGAGGCGAGAGAAAAAAATGGATTCAAGTATTCGACAGCGTTGTCGCCATCTTGTTTCTGGCTGATTGCAGCAGCTATGATCAGACCCTACGGGAGGATCGGACCAAAAATAGATTCATGGAAGCGCTTGAAATATTTGAGCAGGTCTGGAAAAATAGGTTAGTATTTGAAAAGATTGCCGTATTGCACAATGAATAGAATCTTGGGGACTCTCGTGTGTTTTTTCTCCTTGGGCTCCGACCGAAACATTTGAGATTGTTAGGGTTCTCAATATTTCAATGCAGCTATTAGATTTATTACATTGAAGATACGAGTAACTTACCACTATCAAAGTACTGTCAATCGTGGTCAAATGTAAGCTTCTCGGGATGGAATGAGGTCCCCGGCCGTTGTGAGCATATAATTAATACCGATGTATGATATCAAGTGCGGGTATGGTCAGATAATACAGTAAAACACAGTTATAGTGAACTTTGTTGTAGTAAAAGATTGGGCATCATGGAGTAATTATTATTTCCCGACGATGCCCATCTTTATTTCAAAGTAAGAGATAGAGTGAAATAAGGATATTATTATGTGCATGTATTCATTTGGTCCCATGTGCTTCTCTATAAAAGAGTTATACTGTAGTTTGTTTGTAAACATGAAATTGTCTGCTGTCTGTATTTAAAAATCGAGATCTTTAAGTTTATTTAAGTGTTATTTTTTCTAATTCAGGTTCTTAAAGAACGTATCAATATTGTTATTTATGAACAAGATGGATATACTGGCGGAAAAAGTTCAGAAGGGACGTCATATTAACACATTCACGGACAAATACCCGGATCTGTTTCCAAGCTTTAATAAATTTAATCCATCAAGTTAGTACATTAATCTTTGTAAATCAATAGTTCCAACAATTGTGAGGAAACCTCCTCAAAGTGTTATCATAGTATAAAAGACGAAAGTTCTGTATTTAAAGAGATAGTTAAAGGCTCATAATCCCAAGAAGAGCTATTACCGAAAACAAACCACAACACCAATGCGACATTTATTTGAAAGGCCAGTTTTTATCATAAACATAGTATTTAATACTCGTTGAAAAAAATACTTGTACTGATAATATGGATAGCACGGCTCTACACACAAATCGCATGAAAGTTACTTTTTTCGTATGAAAATCCGGCACCGATTTAATATTGCGTTCTGGCATTATTACCCGATGATAAAATTATCATTATCTATGATGCAAAATATAACTAAAAGTTTTTCGCAAGTTTTTCGCCGGATGTGTTATAAGATCGATTTTTGTTGCCAGGACACTGTTTACATTGCGATGACGCTGTTGCTAGGAGAAAAATATCGGAATGCTTTTGCTGTTATCGTTAACTTTTATATTAATGTATAAAATCGATTGTGCAGTTATTTCTCATTTTACATAATGCACTTTCTTGTGAAATATTTACACTGCTTATTAGAATTGCAAACAATCGCAGAAATAGCAAAACAACAATTCTAGAGAATAATTCTTAAAAGTAATTAGAGTCTCACATTTAAACCAAATGTTGCATTTTTGTATTTTTCAGAAATGTGACTGAACGAAAAACTAAACGATTCTTTGAAATATTATTTTTTGGATATTGATGTACTAAAGTGTAGTTAATAGGGTTGTTTGTGTTAACCTCTAATGAATTATTATACGGTATAAGAGCAGCTTTACAGTCGTTACTGCCCGTTGGACAGCGTGTGTGAACAAAATAAATCACGTGTAGACTTGAATACATATGTCAATAATAAAGATACTCAAATGTGTGTTA
The DNA here is from genome assembly GCA_008271625.1 of Lutraria rhynchaena. Classification (NCBI taxonomy): domain Eukaryota; kingdom Metazoa; phylum Mollusca; class Bivalvia; order Venerida; family Mactridae; genus Lutraria; species Lutraria rhynchaena. The sequence continues at coordinate 652,018 of VIBL01000141.1, forward strand.
TTCAGAACAAATTAACATAAACAGTTGAAAAATTGATAAACTGTATAAAAATATTCTCTCACAGATAAGCTAAGTTTATTTCCAGGTTATCATGACAGAATTGCATTTAATAAATTCGGCGCTTATCTTTTTTAAAGATTCTTTTGTTAATTTTGTTTTTCCAGATGTAGAGAAGTTGGAATTTATTGACGCTTATCACAAACCGGAACCAGGTGACGGTAGAAAACGCCGGTCCTCACGGTCCGGTTCAAAATCAGCTGACGTCAATCCGGATCTCATTAAAAATGCCGTGTACATAAAACATCTGTTTATGGTAATGTTTATAGAATTTATTTATTTACCATTTTTGCATAAAGTAATGTGTTTTTTCTTTTACAACTTGAGTACCAATCGTATTTACATGTACATGTCCCAATCAATGCTATAAACTACTGGTTATTTCCAATATACAGGATGTATGAATCAGTGGTTTGTTTCAGTCTCAATGCGGGTAAGATAGTCAGCTAGATCATAGAGGAGAAACGGTTCTATTCTAATTGGAATTGCGAACTGCGTTCTAGAAAGCAGTTCGCAATTTGAATCGTGAACTGCGTTCTAACATGCAGTTCGCAAGTCAATTAGAATTGTGAATGGTTTTTCAAAAATATTTTAAATGAAAACCACTCATCTATTATAGTACATATATTAAAAACAACGATTGTGAAAGTAAAATATACGGCGCCATCTCACACCTGACAGATAAACAGTCCTAATCGCATTCGAACTATATTCGTATATTCTTCAATTCAAAAGATAAAAGAAACTTTAATTTCGGCTTAATTTCAACGAAATGAGAAAACATTCTAAAACGCCGCTCGCAATTCGAATTGCGATCAGCGAATCTAGTACTGCGAATCGCGAACTGCATTCTAGAAAGTTGTTCGCTATTTGAATGGCGAACTGCGTTCCAACTTTATACAACCAGGAGAAACGTGTTTGTGTTGACCGAGTCTAAGCTCGGTGACTATTCTATCAACATGAATGTGGATATTTAATGTTGTATTCTGTGTAATATGGTTGTTACGGATTCAGATATAGTAAATAATCGGATATACGGTGAAATAATTATTCCCCCTCTCCAAAGCCTGTCTTTATTTTGTTATTGATGTATTGTGGATTATGGAGGGCTCCGTAAGGTACAAATTAGTATCAATCGATAAATTACTTGGAATCGCTAGCATAATATTGACCGAGGAAGTCGGATTGATATTGTTTACTAAACTTTATCCATTTGAGCGTCATTTATATTTAATGTACATTTTACTCCATTTATAGAACTACAGCATATATAAATTGCCAGTATATTAATTAATACTGTTAGCTTTAGTAAATGAATATCATTGTTTCGATATTCCATTGACATAATCAATAAACCAATTTTAGCGATCTGCCACGTTCTATTGTTTATGCCATTATTGATCTGTTTTCAGAAAATTGTTAAAGGAGACATTGTCTTAAAACCAAGTGTTCAGGGACTAAGCAAAGACTGGCATCAAAACCACAGCTGTGAATATTTCTACACATGCGCAGTAGACACAAAAAATATACAACGTGTATTAGATGGCTGCAGAACGTTGATTATAAGGAAACATTTAGAAAGATTCGGAATTATTTAGAATTATTTTGACTATTTATTTATAAATGATGGAATGAAGGACAATCGTTTTGCAGTGATCTACAACTTAGAAGAGTCGAAAAATGTACTTTCGTTTTAATGACAAGAATTACATTTGCTCGAATCTCCGTTGACTGCACTTGATCACGTGCATTCATTAAAAGAGTTTCTTATTTAGATGCATGTTAGTGATATCTTTTTTCCAGCCAAAGAAAGATAGATGTCATACAGGCGGAATGTGCATGTTCAAGAGTTCAAGTACAGCATAAAGAAACAAATGTGTTATAAAATAATGATTAGTGAGAATTCAAATGACAAATTACGTGTGATGTGATCGTGTTTATGTAACTGATGTCAACCGACCACGTGTGGAACAAGTAGTTTAGATGTTACAGGACGAAACACGTGTGAAGTCAATGTCATTCAGGGACTTCAGACTAACCATTGTTTAAGTATTAGCAATAATACATTCACTCGAGTGTATGAACCTTGATTGGACTGGTTAAGTCTGCATAACACATACGAGTGTTCAAGACTGAAATTTGAAAGAATATTAAACTAGTTCGGAAAATGATATGCGTATAGATATGGCCAGTTCATTGTGCCTGAGTTTCAATGAGTGTGCCTGGCAATGAGAAAAAAAGAATAACGGCGATGTTAAGCGTGCTGTTTTTGTGCTGTTTATTGGAGTTTTTCAATCATGACATGGCGAAACTACTAAATTTTTAATCTGAGAGCCGGGAAACCAAAATACGAAAATTATAATGCGCATGAACACATGTTGCATAATCAACATACGGTGAACATAATGCACGTGATTTACGACCAAACTAATGCACGTGTGCTCATAATGGACAAGCAGTCGACAGTAAACGCACAACAAATTGGTTGTTCTACAACAAAATTACGACAACCACAATGCACGTGTGCGCAAGTTTTACAACCAGTGTACAGTGAACACGACTAAATTACGAAAGCTATAATTCGAACGTGCATGTGTTTACGTGTGCACTTGTTATACAACCAATACTAAACATGAACCACGTGTTTAATACAGTAGAAAACGGTTATAGTGTTTTCCTGGGTATTGGAATAATTACTTCATTAAAATGATATTTCTCTTTATCAATAACATAAAACATGGACGGTATGTCTTGGGGGAAATGAACACTTCATACACTGCATACGATTCTGAACTATTTTCGAATTCGTTATAACCGTGCCTTATTGTAATTGTGTTTCACTGGTATTTCTGACTAAGAAATGTAAGCATGATGTTTCCACGGTAACACTGATTTATTTTTGAACAACCCACAGTATAAAGTCACTAAAATTGAACAAACAAGAGGTATGCCAATATGTTATTCTAAATGTTATTTATTGTACATTGTTACCTGTAAGCATGTCTACAGAAATTGAATATAATTATATTTCAAAAGAGAAAAACGTTAAAATCATATCGAAAGACTCAAGATTTCCAAAATTTAATTCACACATAAGCTGACATAGTACATGTACGCTTGACAACTTATGTAGCTATGACTTTGTGCGACATTGTTTCTGTACAGATTGTCCCCTTAGTTATAGAATTAACAAAGTATCTTTGTCCAAGACTATTAATAGCCTCATATTAACAGTCAACTATTTTACCGAAGAAGTTATAGTAATTACACCGATTTTTCCATTATCTTTGCGTCTTCTTTTGTTATTTTACCACTCTTTTATATTTTCCCACCACTCTATTTATTGACCCTTCTTGAGCCTCATCTCCGTCGATCCCCTCCGGACACATTCGTCTCTTAGTCCAACTTCAAATCGATCTCGTATTTAAATAATTCCTATGATTATAATCCGAAATCCGTCATTCCACCCTAGAATTTGTTATAAAACTTATCGTTCTGGACTTCCAGACCTCTACTATCCGGTACTCTCCAAACGAGACCTTCCTATCCGGTACTCTACAAACGAGACCTTCCTATCCGGTACTCTCCTATCCGGTACTCTCCTATCCGGTACTCTCCTATCCGGTACTCTCTTGCCATCACTGTAACCAGGACAAATCTATCAAGCCCATTTATTCAATGACTTGTATATATTAGATGAAACATATATATATATATATATATGTTTCATCTAATTTGAATACATCCCAATTCAGGCCTTTAGTCCGGATTAAAGCGGTCAGCAAGGTTCTATGGTACATGAATATCATTTCCTGTACCGCCCATATTGTTGATATTCTTGCTTGGACTGTGAGTCTATTTGACGCATAATTTTTATGTCACATTGCATTATAAACCCAAATATGGCCTGTGACAGATGTTATCACGACTTTAATGAAAGGAGTGTTCAGTGTATAGTTTGCATTGTTTATGTATCTTTGTTTTAGAATTTGTATGTAAGGACAACAATGTTTATATTTGACATTTATCAAATTGAATGTTCTGTCTAATATCAAACAATGCTTTCTGTTATATGATGTGTTGATTAAAGGTTTTATAAGATTTTAAGAATCGTGTTATGTTGTGTATCCGAAGATGTTAGACATAAGGAACAAATTACCAGGAAGCTATTGTATTCGTGTTGGGAACTATACTATGTGGATTAATTGTTCCATTGGATGAAAGTACGCATCGTTCAAAACCCTTTTCCAATGATGGAAGAGCGGTGTATGACTACATGCTAAACGTCATCGATCACATTCCTCATAAAACGTTTTACATATGTGTACATATGTACATATTTCCGGAACATATGTGATCATATTTGTTACACCCGTTACAAATCGTCGGCTTACTTCTACAACCCCGTAACTCAATTTTTTGCAATATTGAGATTTTGGTATCATTATTTTCGTATCGATGAGCTCTTGACAATGATCATACTTTACTACATGTAGATCCATCCTAAATAGGGTTAATCCCAATACCACGAACCCGTAACTCTCTTAAAGTTAAAACTTCAAATGCGATTGTCTCAAAATGGGAAAAAGGTGAAGTACGGATTTGTAGAAATAACCTGGCGAAATGTGATCTGACGAATGCTGTCTTACAGAGGTATCAAACATTTTTTAGTTTTGCTTTAGAATAAATAATACTTCACATTGTAAGAACTTTACATATTCTAGACAGTTATATACGCAACGGTTTCTTGATCCAGAAGAAAAATACCCCACACGTACACGTATATTTATATGGTTTCCTGTGGGATAGATCTAAGTAGATATTTAAAATTTATCTTAATTTATTTCAACAATTCTTAAAACAATTTGCACAAATAATCACATTATCCTATATAAAATTGACATATCATGTTTAACAACAGTCTATGAAATAGCTTAAATTGCTATTTGGCATCGATGACTGGGCAACGCATGACTAACAAAAGACTCTGTATTTGTTCTGACACATTACGAAAGTCCATTCAGTTTGTTTTCATTGTGTAGTTGACTATAACCGCCGGAAATGTCGCCTGCAGTTTCGGATGAATATACCAAGTTATTTTGACGAGCAATATTTTGTTGTACATCACTTGTGTCTCGACCCATCTTTTGTGCAAATGCGAGCTGAAAGTAATTAACTTATAATATTACGAGTGAAACACGAATGAACGAAACACATAAACAGAACGTGGTGGACAAAGTTTCGATAAAAAGTGGCGAACGAACTAGACCGCAGTCCTGTCAGCAACAGCACAAACAGTATTAAAACAACAACTCAAATATGTTGCTTAACTTAAAAAAAACAATTAGTAAAAGTAGGCTCACAGAATGTAGAATAAATCAACAAGATGTGGCATCTATTCCATTGATTTAGTTACATATTTACAAGAAGAGATAAGGATTTCTTGTAAAACAACACATACAAAATATACCACGTTCCCTGGCAAATACTTACTTTAAGTTTCAGCATGTTCGTCGGCCCAATAGCCTGAAAAGGAGCAACAACACAATTTTTCTAAACAGGACAAGCTAAGTAAATTGTTTCACATCGGTACTGAACACTGTTTTAGTAACTTCTTCAATCTAAAACTATGGCATTACAAATATTGGATTCGAGGGAGTAAAGATTGATCTTTTTTGAAGGTGATCCTCTGTCGAAGTAACAAATAAAGTTTGAACGCTAACATTAGAAATAATATCATTGATTTATATTTATATTTTTTACTGTCGCACAAACAGCCAACGTCATGTGGCGACTTCCCAGCTTTAACAATGGAAGAAGACCCCAACTGTACACCTGATAGAACTATCAGCCTTTCATAAGTTAGTTGGACAGCTTGCTTACATATGAAATTTTGTTTGGTCCAAGGATGTGTTTCAAACTCACGGCGGTGAGGGGCGAGTGATTACTAGTCGGATTCTACAACCACTCGTCCCCGGATCCCCGGTTTTTACTGGCAAGCGGTCTCTATATGAACAAATTATACATAATTGCAAATTTACTGTAGAAGTATGGCGAATAAAAATTTAGATTTTAACAGTAAATTTTATCTTTACTTACAACGTATGCCACGTAACAACTGTACACAAACAAAATTATAGCAGTGATGAAATAGATGTACCATTGATCACCGGACCCCTAAAATATAACAAATTAATCTGATCAAAGAGTAGGCGACCTGTTACTTTACATTTATAATGAACTGTATAGACTCTCCTTGCAAGTAACTCATTACAGTGATAAAACAATCAAAGTTCTCAAAACCGCAATAAAACATTCCTGATAAGTCTTTTAGGTAGAGCGTTATATGTAAGGACTTTTAGGTAGAGCGTTATATGTAAGGACTTTTAAGTAGAGAGCTATATGTATGGACTTTTAAGTAGAGCGTTATATGTAAGGACTTTTAAGTAGAGCGTTATATGTATGGACTTTTAAGTAGAGCGTTATATATAAGGACTTTTAAGTAGAGCGTTATATGTATGGACTTTTAAGTAGAGAGTTATATGTATGGACTTTTAAGTAGAGCGTTATATGTGAGGACTTTTAAGTAGAGCGTTATATGTATGGACTTTTAAGTAGAGCGTTATATGTAAGGACTTTTAAGTAGAGCGTTATATGTATGGACTTTTAAGTAGAGAGTTATATGTATGGACTTTTAAGTAGAGCGTTATATGTAAGGACTTTTAAGTAGAGCGTTATATGTATGGACTTTTAAGTAGAGCGTTATATGTAAGGACTTTTAAGTAGAGCGTTATATGTATGGACTTTTAAGTAGAGAGTTATATGTATGGACTTTTAAGTAGAGCATTATATGTAAGGACTTTTAAGTAGAGCGTTATATGTAAGGACTTTTAAGTAGAGCGTTATATGTAAGGACTTTTAAGTAGAGAGTTATATGTAAGGACTTTTAAGTAGAGCGTTATATGTAAGGACTTTTAAGTAGAGAGTTATATGCATGGACTTTTAAGTAGAGCGTTATATGTAAGGACTTTTAAGTAGAGCGTTATATGTATGGACTTTTAAGTAGAGAGTTATATGTATGGACTTTTATGTAGAGAGTTATATGTAAGGACTTTTAGGTAGAGAGTTACATGTAAGGACTTTTAAGTAGAGCGTTATATGTATGGACTTTTAAGTAGAGCGTTATATGTATGGACTTTTAGGTAGAGAGTTACATGTAATGATTTTTAGGTAGAGCGTTATATGTATGGACTTTTAGGTAGAGAGTTATATGTAAGGACTTTTAGGTAGAGAGTTACATGTAAGGATTTTTAGGTAGAGCGTTATATGTATGGACTTTTAAGTAGAGCGTTATATGTATGGACTTTTAAGTAGAGCGTTATATGTATGGACTTTTAAGTAGAGCGTTATATGTATGGACTTTTAAGTAGAGCGTTATATGTATGGACTTTTAAGTAGAGCGTTATATGTATGGACTTTTAGGTAGAGAGTTACATGTAATGAATTTTAGGTAGAGCGTTATATGTATGGACTTTTAGGTAGAGAGTTATATGTAAGGACTTTTAGGTAGAGAGTTACATGTAAGGATTTTTAGGTAGAGCGTTATATGTATGGACTTTTAAGTAGAGCGTTATATGTAAGGACTTTTAAGTAGAGCGTTATATGTATGGACTTTTAAGTAGAGCGTTATATGTATGGACTTTTAAGTAGAGCGTTATATGTATGGACTTTTAAGTAGAGAGTTATATGTAAGGACTTTTAGGTAGAGCGTTATATGTATGGACTTTTAGGTAGAGAGTTATATGTAAGGACTTTTAAGTAGAGCGTTATATGTATGGACTTTTAAGTAGAGAGTTATATGTATGGACTTTTAGGTAGAGCGTTATATGTATGGACTTTTAAGTAGAGAGTTATATGTAAGGACTTTTAAGTAGAGCGTTATATGTATGGACTTTTAAGTAGAGAGTTATATGTATGGACTTTTAGGTAGAGCGTTATATGTATGGACTTTTAGGTAGAGAGTTATATGTAAGGACCTTGGATTTGTGAGTTCGAACATTGGGCCCGCACGTGTTCTCTGAGACAATTTGGTTGCAACCATCACATCTAAAACATTCTACTCGCTGATCTTACTTGCAGAGAAGTTTGCAGGTACATTCAGAGAACAAGGTTAATATTGGTACAAAATCCAGTATATTTTTTTCCTTTATGAACGAACGTAAAAAAGTAGTATTCATAAATAGGTGTGACAGGGAGGCGATCTGATCTGATAGTGCGCAAAAGTAAAATTTTGATAACAGACAGAGTCAAATTGGGCCAAAATTATCCTAACACGAATTTTAAAGAAATTCGTCTTGAAGTGACAATTTAATAGTTACCTTAACATTAAAGTTTCATATAAGTTTAATATGTGTCGACTTTAAATTTACTTCTATACTTCTAAACTAACTAGATTTTTAAACCGACTATGCTCATCTAAAATTTTAATGAAAGTTATTGCATTAAAAACATCTATAATTAAACCTAACTTAGTGACAAATTCAGTCTTAAGATCGCCTCATTACAACGACCATCCATTTTAAGACTTTTTTTCAATATTTATTCTCTATTTCAGCTTGATGATGAAACCAAATCAAAATTAAAACGGATCTATTTGGTCCGAAAAGTGGTCTTAAAATCGAGATTATAGTGTACTGACGAAGTACTTACAACAAATAATATCACAAGATAGTAATTTATCACCATGACTAGTCCTGCTAAACACCATACGACTATTTTCATTATTCTGAAATAAATGGAAAGATTAAAATATTCAGTCTGCTTTCTTTTGTTCGATTAAAGTACAGTAAAATCTCATCATTCTGAGGAGTCATCGGAACAGACTAAATGCTCGAGATAAATAGGTTGCTCGAAATAACGCGATTCTTGTTTGTTGGTTGAATATGTTTTGTGGACTTTAAAACTTCCTCGAGATAAGTCGGGTGCTCGTAATACCGATGTTCGTAATAACAAAGTTTTACTGTAAACGGCCGGCGTTCGCTTTCCGTTCAAATTGCCCCGTTTGTGTTGTTTTCCGTTTAAAATTTCCAGAAATCTTCATTCTTCCCTCGTAGTCTTTAGACTTCGTTATTCGTTTAGAGCATTAAATAGGCGTTTGTTCGTTTAAAGTGTCCAGTCTCGTCCATTTTTGTTCATTTAAAGTATCAACTATGCCCTCCTTTCATTACTTTTGGAGGCAGATCTCATATTTAAAATCTCAAGAATACCGGTATTATGTATTATAATTATGAGCATATACATGTTAGTTTTATCAGGTAAAATGAGATAAAACAGGAAGTGTCAGACATACGGGCCCGTGCTCAAGGAATCACTATCAAGATAAAACAAGGGTACTAATTATAGCGCCTCTTCATCTCCTACTCCCTAAATATTTTTTTCTCTCGGGTTCAACGTTGAACCAACAGCCAGGGTCATTTGGCGACTTTTCCAGCTTTAATGGTTTAGGTAGATTCCACTTTCGTAGCCACTAAAACAAAATAAACTAATAAATCAATACACTGTAACAATGGACTTCAGTATCGTTTGGTACTCACGTTCCGTTTTTAAATTCTCCCATAATTCTCTCGTTACTTGTGAAATGCAGTATGGGTAATAATGCAAACGGAAGTTGTATACTCTGTAACACATTTAACCAATTGTTCATAAGGTCTAAGTCTTTGGTTGCTATCAATGCCACTATTATAGTAGGAATCATGGCAATAGACCTGGTTAGCAATACTCGCTTCCATTTCGCCCATTGAATATTAAGAAAACCTTGCATCACAAATTGACCTGCGTAAGTGCCCTGAAAATGTAATTATCAGAAACCTAAAATGTTACATGTATAAATAAAACATAATCATATCACACAATAAAATCGTTCTTAATGTTATCATAATTTGTGGTAGAGAAACAAATAAAAACATCTTTATTCCAATATCAACAAAGAAACCAAACCGTATATGTGTTGAGCGTACATGTATATATCTTTATCAAACGAACGAACGAACGAACGAACGAACGGATGGGCGGACGAACGGACACATCATACTTACGGTCATTGTAGAACTCTGTCCAGCTGCCAGAATTCCAATACCCCAGATAATTTTCATCGTTAAACCATACTTTTCATAGAGCCAAGTACCCTGAATTAACAGCAATATAATACATAACGTTATATGAGTACATTTGCATACACAACATACTTAAGATATAAATTTGTTAAGTAGTTTCTAAAACAATTACTTGCTTCTTAATGTGTAACTCGGTTTTGTAACTGTTAGCATTATAAATTGTACCATATTTCCATTCATTTTTAAAATGAATAAAACAAACGTAATATTACAAAATACTGGTATTTGCAATAACGATCATATAAAATACATACTCCTGATTGCTCTAATGTAAAAACATACATTTCTTAATTAAAAAATATGAAAAATTGCAAGTGGTATCAGAAGTAATTAGTGATCAAGAAATTGGCGACTTCAGAAACGATGTCACTAATGATATTGGTGGAAGGAAACATTGATAAGTTATTCATCTAAGTCAATGATCCTTACAAACAGCTCACAATGTTAAAAGCTGGAAAAGTTGCCAAATGACACTGACTGTTTGTACGACGTTAAACCCAAGGATACTGACTGTGAATAGCATTTCAGAGTTCACTTTTTGCAAGCCGATAGTACAATTTTACTCTAATATTCTCAGTATAAATAATACGTACAGCGATCCTGAGACTCGCATTTGGATATTCTGGACTGGAAAATGCCTCAGCGAACACCGCCATCACAAAAAGATTAATTATAAAAGATACGAGCAACGCAATAGCTGAAAATGAGGAATGAATACAAATAGAAAAAAAAACACACACAGAAACAGAGTCACAAAATTCATGTAAATCTTGCATATAAGTTTCTGTCAAATGCAGTTGGTGCTATTGTTTATACGTTGGATGCGGCAAGGTATAATGATTATGGTTTCTGACCAGTAATCACTAACTCCTGACCGCTGTGAGTTCAATTCTCACTCGGAACCTGACAATGTTGCTAAATGACCCTGGCCGTTGATGCGACGTCAAACTCCAGTGAAAAAATTTTACAAGTCAAATATATATTTTAGCCAGTCGTTTATTTTTTATTCTTGGAAAACTTTCTACAACGAACACATTGATGCAGGCACACGAATCGCCAATTTTGCTTAAGAGAATTGACTCTTTCGCTGTCAGGGATTTAATTGCGTAGTTTACCCACATTTGCCAAGGATTTTCTGGAGGATTTCGGGGATTGGTTGGAGGCGGTGGTGCTTTGCGGGATTTTCTAGGAGGGTATACCCGTCTTGTAGGCAAATATGCCGAAATTGAGGTGGATGGGTGTGCCGTCCTGGGAGCCCACCCCCGTAAGGTATTCATTGTTCTCGGTCAGTTTCCATGGCTTCTTGGAGGGGTCCCAGGCAGGTGAGAGTAAACTGCTACGGGTATACCCGTTTTGTAGGCAAATATGCTGAAACTGGGGCAGACGGGTATACCCGTCATATAGTAGCGAAAATGTAAAACATTAAATATGCCATATATGATGTTTAGAAGGAATTATTGAATTTTACTCTTGAAAACTTAGATATATTCATTAATCCAATGAGCAGATATTGTCAAAATTACCGGATTCAATCGCATAATACATATTTGCTTCTTTCACCGCGCCTTTGTCCTTTCTATTGATACTTCTGGACTGAAAATACATGTACCAATAAATAAAAGCGAGTCTTGTACTCGATGGGGAAAATACATTTAATCAAACTGTCTTTCCTTCCAAACAAGTGTATAGGTAAATGCATTGCGATTGGAATTCAATTCAAGTTCAATCCTAACAAAACTGAAATCCAATGAAAACTTAAACAAACAGAAATGTAAAATATACACACTAAGTAACATAAGACACTAACGTTCATCAGCGGATGGTTAAAAATGAATGTTCGTTCTTTAGCCTGATTAGTATTACTTACCAACACTAACGCACTATGTAGATATATATTATGTGGCATAATAACAGCACCAACAATACCCACAAGTTGTTGTATTTGATCTTTGTTACAATCCACGCACCAAGGTATTGCTAAACCTTTCAGAATCTCAACCTGGTCAGGCACGACTGTTATATACTGAAACAAGAAAATGAGAATGTGTAATTATCAGGCATATGACATTTATTAAAGTAAAAAACATTACTTTTAAACGTGACATACTATATGGACATGCAAAATACACATATACTGCCAATTACCAAAAATTGGTAAGCGATAAAAAATAGTAAGAAACTTATTTTTGCTAGTGACTAATTATTTGTAAGTCGCGTATTTTTTGAATGTGTCAATTAATCTGTAAGTGACATAAAACCTGAATGAGACTGTTAAGCTTGTAAGATCCATGTTACGTTTTGATGGCACAGTTTGTTAGTGACATTCTAGAACTGTCAAATCAAAATATTTTAGTAATGGTATAAAATGATTTTATATTCCTTATTAGAGACCCGATAACAGCATATAACAAAATGAACCTAAGTGAACATGTCTATCATCAGACAATACTTACAATATACATGAATGTTATTGCCATGGTAGTAATGAGAGCACCAAACAATGCCTCGAGTTTTCTGAGACCATAATTTTCTAAGAAAAGGAATGTGAATGTATCAGCTCCGGTAATTAATACACCAGCCCAGATAGGAACTCTGAAAAATAGGAATATATATTTGAATTAAAGACTAAGTTGAGCAATACAGCAGAACACGGCTCTGAAGAATTTCTAGGGACCCGAACAATTACTTCATTGTATCTATATTCTATTATACCCATGGCAACGACATTAAGGGCGGTGCGTTCGGGAAGATGGGCAATAAATATTTCCATGTATCAGGGTTTTCATTCTATACTCTATTATGCATACACTTTGATTATTTGTCTTTGAAATAATGGTGTAAGTTCCGTCTGGGTTCGCCGCGGCCGTGGTCCAGTGGTTGGTAACTGGACTTGTAACCCGGGTTCGAATCCCAGTCGTGGCAGGTCATACACGTTTACGGAAATTTGACAAATATGTCAATTTTCCGGCATATATGGAGAAGTTGCTCAATTCATGTCGTTTTTTTTTTTTTTTGCTATTTACTCTCTTGGTACTTAATCGGTTTTCCCGAGAATAGGCGCATAAAATTCCGCAAATTTCTCAAGTACAGATACGTAGCTGTTTTTGCACAATTTGATTCCCAAGTTTTCGTAAAATGAAAAGTCCGATGATCGTGTGCGCTGCGATTTCTTATTCTGCTGTCATCCCCATTTAAAGCCTATTCAGCCTCAATTTTCGTTTTGAAACTATATTTATATGTATTTTCTATGAAATGTAATCCTTTACCATAAAGATTGTATGGCGAGTTTGTTGATTAATTTGAGAATAGATAACGCGATCACCGGACTTTTCATTTTGCGAAAATTTGGGGACGTAATTGTGCAAAAACTGCTGTGTTTTTGTATTTGAGGAATATCACCGATGGAAACGCTTGTTAATGCGGGGTTTATGCGCCTATTCTCGAGAAAATCGATTATCAAAAGAGTAAATAGCAAAAAAACCTACCGGAATCGAGCAAACTGTTACTAAAAATAGCACGTTTTACCAGGTGCTCGTCAATAAAAGTCACCTGGGTTCCCCACACTGTATATATACTATGTTAATCTTGCACGAATTAAAATAAATTTCTTGCTATATATTGCTGTATAATATTTTAAGACTGTATGTACCAAATTTCACATTTCTTTTTCAAATTAGGTATTACAAAATGCAGTTATAATAATAATAAATCATAACGTATCTAATAATTTCACATGTGATGATTATACTCTTCGAGCAAACTGTTTATCTGTTTTTGTCATCATGTAATTATGTGCCTTAAAATTGCTATAAAAACACGTAATATTGTTTAAATGCAATTTATGCGATTTTACTGTTTTAAACATAATATTATGTAGTAATTCAGTACAATTTATTTAATACTAATAACAATCAATGTTAGATGTGCAAAAACAGTTCAAGCAGGTATAAATTAGGTAAATGTACGAAGTAAATCTACTGATTAACTAACCAACAAATGCATTGTAAGCGGTCGACCACAACTTCAACGTATCTGTGAAGTATTGAAAAGGTAAAAGTAATCAATGTTTATATACAACTATTGATAACAATTAAAGTCATAAACAGGAGTTATCTTCACATAGATATGTCCATATCTTGATTTAGATATGAACCACTTGTCGGTTTATATCAAATATTTGTATACAATAGGATATATATGTATGCACTCTGGACGCAATTAAGCACGTGTCGATTGTTTTCCTTGACAAAATTTGCTGCAAACAAAATTATTTCAATGTGTTCGGTAACCTCTTGGAAGCTACTAACCACAAGTAAATATCAATCGTTTGGATTTGTTTATAAAAACGACCTGATGCAATATGTGTGATGCCAAAACAGCTAAGTTGTAGAAAAGGCCATTTTGATCAATTACTAATGTAGTCACAGTCCTCATCGTTTTCAAGCTATGATAATTGTCTTATAAGTAAAACACATAAGAAAAGTGAGTGAGTGAGTGAGTGAGTGAGTGAGTGAGTGAGTGAGTGAGTGAGTGAGTGAGTGAGTGAGTGAGTGAGTGAGTCTTACTTTCCGGAAGATAAAAGATTTATCGCAATCGCCGATCCGACTACTTCCTGTATGTCACTTCCGATGATAGCAATTTCCATCATGATCCATAGAATCAATTTTGGAATCTTTGGAAATTCCAGTCTACACACTTCCGCTAGATTCAAACCCGTGACACATCCCAACCTTGCTGCAAGTAGCTGCAAAACTAACCCGAGCACAGTGGACCACATCAACACCCATAATAACTGAGGAAAAAATAGAACAAACAGTGAATATATCAGCTCCCTTAATTCTATTCAACAATTCAACCCTTGTTTATTGTGTGGGGCGAGAACTTTGGTATCACACCTGCTACATAGATGCCTTTTAAACAGAATTCAAGATACTTATTATGTCCGTGATCCATAATTATATACGACATTTGAAATATCGGAAAGAAGACGAAAATAAATTTTCGTACAATGAGCAATTAACATGTTATTAGTTGTGTCATAGACTTACTGGATATCAGTCAACATTTACATTTAATTATGGTGCACTATAAAATGAGACTGGGAATGTAATGCCGTGTTATCTTAGTTCTGTGAGTGACGTAAAATCGTTTTGTATGTTTATCTAGGTTATTAAAGTTGGCAACACCACGAGGTTCCAGAGAACATTCTGCAACATTTTTTTCAAACCTGAAGTAACTTCACTAATTATCCACCTAATGAAATCATTTATTGTAGTCATACAACAACAGTATACGTGTACAGTGTACTTACTTTGTATTTACCTATAGCACCAGCCTGAAGATCAGATTCGATGTTACCAGGATCTAGGTAAGCTATGCTCATCAGAAAACCTGGACCAGTGAACGCCCACAACTTCCTCAGACTGAAGGACTGTCATTATGAAAAAGTGAATATATGGAACTCTTTGTATGATCGCATATTAAGTTAACACAGGAGTAATGGCAGAGTGAAATATTTGTGATAAAAATTCACCGATAAAATCGATATTAAACTTTGATTTTATTCTCTGTAAACAAGTGGTTTTAGCTGTTTTAAAGTGATTTGACTCCAGGTTTTTATTTTTTGGAAATATGGGAATATCTTTCATTTTATAGTAAATGTTGTTAAAAATAAATCGCGGATTATTTAGGATATAAATGCTGAGCTCAATCCATATAAAATTTGTTTAAATCTTTAAATTTGTGGAAAAAAATCTTTAGCGTCAGCCACTCAGAAAAAAATGTTTGAATTTAGCTGTTCGTATTAAAAAAAAATATCAATAAAATCATCTTTTATGTGTGGTATTAAATAAACAGTTTAACTCATTTAGGTCTACATTTGTATGATTTTCTGATGTCAAATGAATTGGTTCCCACTAAATATTAACCAACAGCATTCACACTAGTTGCGGGATTTACTGCTTCCATTTTAATAATTCAATATTTTTTTATACTAATTATGTTTGTATATTTTGGATTCTGTGCTGGTAATAAACTTGTTCTTCGCAAGTAACAACAAAATCACTCAAGTCAGCAGTTGAGGACGATTGACCTTCGACATGATGTCTACAATCAAATCATCAAAGAAAACATGTGCAGCGCAAAGGATTCGAACTGAAGAACCTAAGTTACCAGACTAGTTTAAGGCGAAGTTAAAATAAAGGTATGAAATCTTTTTTTTGTCCTGTGATGTCCTCATAAACACAGAATTCTAAATCTGCTGTGATTGAGTTTTAGCTGAACTGTTACTGGAAGAGATTTATCATGTGACCTTTCTAAGTTATGTTTAAAACACTTTTGGAAAGGAATTAATATAATAATAATGTAAAGTATAAGTTTTCCTAGCTCGTTTCCTGGTCCACTTTTCTATTGTACTGTGATATAAATGATATATATATATCATGCATAACTGAAGCTTATTTTTAACACTTCAGATTTTCATTCATACAATATACTCTTACGTCACAAGAGGGTGTCCATTGTTCGTTACATCACAAGACTGGTACTTTAACTTACAATACAGATCTTGTTATTGTAGTCCGGTGGTAAGGAAACTTACTGACTAAGGGACAATACAATACAATACAATACAATACAATACAATACAATACAATACAATACAATACAATACAATACAATACAATACAATACAATACAATACAATACAATACAATACAATAACTGCAACTGTATAAAACAACACATTTTGTTCTACAGAGAAAACGATTACGTAAAGTTTATATTTAACTTCTTTCATCACAGAGACATACAACAAACAGATGACATTGCTTCGCGTTTATAATGTGCTACAAAGTTTTGCTATTAAACAAAGCACCAGCCAAAGCGCGAACCTTGTTATTCTATGATTATACTATTTTGGCCACCATAATTGGATTACTGGACCAGGCGACTTGGTCTAAAGTAGCCGACACTGCTGGAGCTTATATGAAATGCCGAATATTAAAAAAAAATAAAAAAATGACGGATTTTAAAAATCAGCCCTGCTGTTGTATATTGAGAGATAACTTTTATTTTCAGTACAATTTGTTCAATGTCTGTTAGAGTAAATAGAACTGAATGGCTTACATTTGTTCATGTGACAAGTTCATAAAAATATAAGGGGCTTAACAAAGAGGAAACGGATGTATGTACATCATTATGGTGTTAAGTACAAGTGTACTATGTGAACACACAACACAACAAGTATGACTTATTACACTTTGATAAAATCTACGCTCACTGCTTGAGTCACGATGCATGTAATTATATTTACGCAGAAGTCGTGTGGTACAAAAAAAAAACAAATGCAGTTATGCGTAAAATATATGAAAATTTAAATATACGTTTTGGTGACATAAATATTTTATGGCATTACCGGCTTTACACAGTCTGTAGGTTAATTGTGTAGTACTCGCCAGTTGAACACATCATATGTTTACTGTATGAATATTTCAATTATAGATTCTGCCATGGCATTCTGATCGTAGTATGAATAGAAATTATTTTAAACAAAGATTAATGTTGTTAAATACAACTTTCGGAATCTTCAAAGACATAAAAACGTTCGTGGTTTCTGACCACTCTGTTGATCCCTTTGTTTTCTGTCACAGTCAAATTTTCTTGTTGATATTTTGATTCTTATATCATCAAACTCAAAAAATATGTTTGACAAAATCTACCAACCTAATAACCCTACATTTTTGGTGAATGTTAGCGGAGACCAGATATTTACTTTTTTGGCCTAATATTGAAACGTATCGTCTGCCTACCTGTGTGCTTATCGGACCGTTGCATATAGAGTACCATTACACCGTGTGACTATTGGAATAGAGTAATTATATATGCTACATAATGCTGTGTAAATTTTATACTGTTAAAATACAACATGAAAACTCATTGTAAAGAGTGTAAAGTATATGTAATTAAATAAACATTATAAAGAAACTATCGGTATTAAAGAAAGCTGAAAAATTCAGTTCGTATTTAATGAACTAATTCATTATTGAGTCGATTCGATTATTAATAATATTAAACGTATAATTTGCATATTATATTTAATCAAGAAGTTAAAATCAATATGAACGGAGAACAAAGATAAGTTTAGATAATAGTCGACAAAATAGAATTTGTTTTACATTAATACAACTATGTGAATGTAAGTATTGATTTTAATTCGTATATCAGTAACTATGTTCATTACTGACTCACCCGATCTTCACCTACGACAGGTATATGGATTTGATCTCGTCCAATTTCAAAGTTAATCGTTTCTGCAGCTACATGAGGACCTGATGGAGCATCCGACATATCCCCGTTGTCACCGTGATAGCATGGTTGATTATCTCTATTTCCCACAGGATTCGGAACCGGGTCCGGGACTTTATCATTATCATCCATGTATGATAAGTCTGGATTATCAGACGCTTAAATCGATCTACCAGATGAGAAATGTTCAACTATTTAATTAGGTCCTCTTCTCATTAACATCACTTAGATATCACAATTTTGAAGCCGATTCATTATCTGTCGTGTTCTTACACCACAGGAGATAAACGCCTATGTAATATATATATTTATATTTCTCGTAACGTTTCAAATGAGTAATATCTTGTATCACACAGGATTTGAATTAATTAATGAGCATCAATTTATAAACACAACTCACGTATACTTTCCAGCGGTCAAATTTCATTTGTTTCATAATTTTAATCGATCTGCACTATGAACTCACATGACACTTAAATAAGACGGATATCGGCATGTTATCCATGAGTTATTTATAGATACAGGATTACATACATGTTGATCAATATTAGCACCGGTAAACCTGACGTAGTAGTCTCCCTTGAATAAAAGTGTAGCGTAATGCTCCCAATTAAAGTGTTTTATATAACACATGCACGCGGTCCTTACAGTCGGGCTATATAAAAACTCAACATTTATGCAATATGACTCAATATTCCGGAAACTATCATTTAATTGTTATTATCATAAACGCCAGAGCTTATAGTAATATGGATTTAAATTCTGTGTTTATTTAAACCACTCGTTGGGTTGACCAAGCAAACTGAATATGCTGCAATTTAGAGTAAAGTTAGATGATTGACTTAATTATATTCAAAAAAAGTTCCTAGATAAATTATCATCAGGCAGCGGTGACATTAGTCATAGATTTATTCTGAAAACGTGTAATAGATCTGAAATCGTATTTAAATTTTAAAATTTTAATTGTGATATTATTTCAAATTGAAAACTTCGAGATCAATCTTGAGATTGGAAACTGTTTTCTAATTTTAAAACATGAGGACCAGGACTTATAAACACAGACACTTCGTAGCATCACTGTGAAAAAAATGGAACATTGTTTTTTTTCACCTTTAGGGGAAAGGTACAGGGGCCCTTTGGATGAGGTAAATAGCGTCTTGAAGAGAAACAGGGGAAAATACCAAGACAAGGCATACGGATCCTTCTAACACGTGACCTTAATTCAAGAAACAAAAAACTTCACTTTTTTAGTTTTGACAAAAACGCGTTTAAAGATTGTGAAGTCAATAGAAAATGACTGAGTTAGACGTTTGTGGCACAGCAATTTAGCCTCTTCATTGTTAGAGTTACAAGCGTATAAGTTAGTGCATATTGCAGAACGTTTCGAGGCGAATCTAACGATATCAAAAACTCCATTTTTGTCAAATATGAAATTACACGCGTCTGGAATTAAAGTGACGAAAATTTTACAGTTAGTTGTCAATAGGTTATAACCTTAGCGATTACAGACAAAATAAACTATTCTACGGCTTAATCTTTTTGATAAAAAATGTCTCCTATGGAAAATAATATTCAACTGAGCCTGCATTTTTATTATCATAGAGTAAAATATACTTTCAGTGAATGGAACGGGGTAAATTTTGGCCCCAAATCAGTTCCCCAAAACACGGGGAAACGACACTGGCTTTGAAAACCTGCGGTGAAAAAAAAAACGTATTAAAATTGTTCTCAAAATTCATGAAGTTGGACATGAATGTTTTAAAGATACCGGTATACTGTCAGCTTTATCTTATCAAACTTGATTGTGCGTGAATATGATCATGATTAATTATGACTGCTTTATATTAAATGATTCCGTGAATATCATATGATTTTGAGTGTCGTATATGTACTATGTATATTCAACTGGGAACCTAACAACGATCATAAATATGTCCATATCAATCAAATTCGTTATGTCATGTAGACAGTGTCTAGTAGATTGTGTTTTCCGGTTTGCGGTTTGTGCCTTGTAGTTTTCAGCTTGTGTCTCGTAGATTGTGACGAGAACCAATTTAATCTACATTTTGGTCAGAACATAGATTAGTCCCCATTGATGAGATACATAGCAAAGAAAGACAAATTTGTTATGAAACGTCAAAACAATGATATTTTTTTGAAATATTGATTATTCTAATCGAGTTTTGCAGATGTTTTGTTTCAATTTACTTAGGTAAACAAACGTTTGGACGTTTTTGGTCTGATTTACTTTAGCGTCATCGAACTTTATTGACATATGAATGCATTTGCTGTTCTTGGGATCATGCAGATAGAAACAGCGACATAGGAATGCGATAAAATGCCTTCCAATTATATTTGACATTGAGCATGTGATTAATACAAATTGCAGTCACTTATTTATTCTGAGATATAACTGAAATTAACACTTTAGTATCAAATGAACAAGCTTGTCAATTACAGACTGGTAGTTTCTCAGATCATCAACAGTCAAAATATGTTGGCTGTCTGTGACCAGATGGTTGACTTTCTGCATCGTTGTTGAAGTTGTTGGTCCTACCATTAGAGTGATAACATTGTTGCTGACTTGTCGTAATGTTTCATTGTAATGTACATGGAATGGCTCGTATCTGTCAAAAGTTTGTTCTTGAGCAATCACAACGACTGTGTTTTCAAAGGTCCTTCGATCGCCGCTACGATGATCGTGAAACTTATGTACAACATCTTTAATTACACTTGGTAAATCGGTTAATTTAGAATCGTGGTGATGCACATCATTACCATTAAGTATGGTATGGTCTAGATTTTGAAGAAGTGTTGATTTGTCTGAGTTATGAGAAAGATCTTGATGTTTACCATGACGTTCAGCGGAGAAATAAGCAATGAGATTATCTTGTACGCCAATATCTATTTGGCTGATCACATCTTCTAGAAGGTTTATCAACGAAATCAATTCCAGTTGTATATGTGATGCCCATTGATCAACTATAAAAACAATGTCTTTTGGACAACCTAAAAATAGCAGATTTATATAATTGATTGAAGTTTATGCAATGAGTGCAGGCAGGATAGGCACTTTTCTTTTCTTTTGGACTTCTGAATGGAACGATTGTGAATTACAAAGAAATCTAAGAATAAGTTTATATTAGGAAATATATTTTAAATGGATGATATTCTTTAATGGATTGACGGCAACTCGATGGTCAGTGATTACAATGACTCAAATCTTAATGTGAGTTCTGTTAAACTGAAACATAACTTCGGTACGTATTTTTAATGGCAACAAACTAAGTAAAACGAAAAAAAAAACATTGTCAAAAATATTAAAAGAGATGTACCATGAAACGCTGTTGTTGTTGTTGTAGTGGTTGTTGTTTGTATGGTGTCTGGATAATTGCAGAGATCGTCAGTACAACATGACACAGATATGTCGCGAGAATTTAGATTTCGTTTACCGAAAGGAATCACCAGATCATTTCCACCATCACAAATCTGACAAAACCAGTACAAGAAATCAACATATACAATAAAAGTAAGATATACTTGTTGTCGCAGTATAATATTTAATCAAAATAATCAATATGGTGTTTTGAATGAAGCAAATATCGCGGTTAAAATAGTGAAAGCAGCGCATTTCGTAGGAAACCTCTTCGCCGTTATCATAGTTCAAAATAGTTAGTACATTTTAGAAATCTTATAATTACATGGAACTTATAGAATACATATTTGCAAGAAATATTATGGTTCAAAATAGTATCTGCTCACCGGACCTTGGGATAGTCAGAGTGAATTACGATCGCGTCGCATATTCTCCGTGATTACATGATTATAGATATTCTCCGTGATTACATGATGATAGATATTCTCCGTGATTACATGATGATAGATATTTCGTCATTCCTCCTCCACTCCTGATTCGAGTGATTCGTTTGGGGATGTTGTCAGTTACTTGCGGAGAACAAGGTTAGCTACAGTACTGTTGAGATGAGGCGTAAAGCCCGATCATTTTGAAAAGAAGTCCAAAAACATCTTTAAGTACGTCTTAGACACGAAGCAAAATTAGGAGGCATTTATAAAATCAAAGTTTCAAATTGATTAACCTCACCTGACGGTCTGTACAGGTAAATTGATACTCGTGATGTCCATCAATGAAAGATTTCAGTTCTTTCTTCATGCACACCTGTATTATATACATATAAAACAACTTTTCTGATCACAACTTAACGAACATCGGTTTACTGAAGGTCAGTGTACAAAAATACTATTTGTTCCACTCTAAATCGACACTGCCCTGTCGTTACTACATGTTGTTAAATACTGAACGAAACAAGACGTAAAGATGTGGAGTAAAAATAAACATATTTAACGACATATTTTTATCTTGACAATTTTCCATCAGACGCGCTTTTATAAATTTTATAAAACGAAGTTTTATGAAATATTAGAATCAGGTAGAAGATTTCAAAGGATTTCAGAGACTTTACACGTAACAATATTAAATATGTTACCTCTCCTTGACCACAAAGCTTAGTCGTGTTACACAAATGATAATCCTGTACGGTAACATCACAATGATAACACTCCATTGCTGTAAAAATACTTTTACGATAAAACCTCAAATAGCAACCGATTCATAATTACGACCACATTACTATAACGATCACTTATTTTCGGACCGGTTTTCAGTAACTCCCATATAATTCAACTTGATAATGAGATCACCTCATGATTACGACCATTTTTGGGGGTTAAGAAGGTGTTCTCATTACCGAGGTTTTATTGCTGTATCATATTATAATAAGCGCGGATGATTGACCAAGAAGAAAATTGAGAAGCCGAGGTTCATAAATATTTTATTATGGAAATATTAAATAACACACAATACACGTAATTGATACAAAAATGACCGTGGAATATAACAGCAATCGTCGTCATAGTACTTTTGTTTGAATTGGACAAATATCATTTATATAACATCATAATTACTGGGTTTTTAATGTTCAAACGAATTTACAAAGGCACGTTCGTCTGTATGTGGTGTTAATATCATGACTTTAGCATGAAGCCCATTACTTTGAGTAACATTGGTATAAGTAAGGTACGTCCTGTAAATGTTTTATTTTGACCATTTTAGCTTAGTGATTGATAACAACCATGTTGATTGTGTTTTAGTTTAGTAAACATCAAATGACATTATACCAAGGTATGTGCATACTTACGACATAAATTACAGAATCTTTTGCACAGTGATTCGGCTACTGCGTGATTTTGACACAGGTCTGTTTGTTTGGCAAGCATCAGGCGACACGCTTGTGTATCTACATCGTCGCATTTTGGTACTGTGCCCGCTGTTACTGAGACTTCATAAATATAGTTAAAAATAGAATACTTAATTCCGTGAAAATAACAACCGATAGCATTGCTCCAAATCATTTTAAATTTATGAATAAATGAAGCGTTTGTCTGTGTATAAGTGTCTAATGCAATTAAAAGGGGAGAAAATCGCTGCCTTAGGCTTATCTGGACTTTATGCAGTGATTGATTTGGTCTGTATTATCTATAGATATTATTATTGATATGCTAATGGGTAGTTGGAGATCAGAAGGTGACCTTTATAGATAGGTGAACGTTAGTTATGACGATGCTGAATTTCTTTGTTTATCCTTTTACCAACGGTGTTCCAATAGCAAAACAACATGCGCACTAATTTTATGGGTTTTATTGTCAAAAGTGAATAAAGACTTAAGTAAAAGACGGCCAACTGAGAAGAATGTAGTTTTTCTTTAGAGAATACACAGTGTATATCTTCTTCCATGTGAGCACATTGTAAAGCTAAAGTTGTATTTCATTGACGGTAAAATTAAATGATTCTGATAAAACTATTTAATCTAGACAGATTACTTTAACACTTTGAAATTTTAAGTATGCTTCGATGTTTATTTTTTCATTATCGATCAATGCATAGTTAGTGTTAATCTGCCTTTAATTTTGGG
Source organism: Lutraria rhynchaena (assembly GCA_008271625.1). NCBI lineage: Eukaryota > Metazoa > Mollusca > Bivalvia > Venerida > Mactridae > Lutraria > Lutraria rhynchaena. The sequence continues at coordinate 676,541 of VIBL01000141.1, forward strand.
CAAAATTATCAACAGTTCTCAACTTTGCAACTCAATTTACACGATTCCCGCATTCATTATACATGCATTACCAGTAATCGTAACAATCAAAATAGTTATCTGCGTTCAGTACAAAGAAGGTGAATATGGGGCATGAAACTAGATCACGGCTATATTCTAGTATTAACTCAAAAGAAATCGTGACTTATTCGTTGTAATAGTCCGATTTAAAAAAAAATGTTGAGATAAGCATAGAAGATTGCGGACAATCTTGAAAGATTTATCATGTTAATAATGGAATGTATACATGTGTTAAATACAATAAAACATGACTGGCGTATTCAAACGATTACCAACATTAATCATAATTTGGTTGAAAACAATAATAACAAATGCTTGATTATGTACACTTTTTTACACATGGGCTTTTATGAATTTAAACTATGGAGACATGAATATTGTTTATCGTCGACAACATAAGCACACAAAATACACATTAGTCACAATGCTGTTGCAGACTCGAATAAAAATGTTTAAGATATAACAATTGTGAAATAAAATAATACCACTTCAATTACTCATACAGAAAAGATCACGGACTTAATCTTGACCATTTACTACCACAAGTCTTTGTTGCCGTACTGAATATATCAAAAAATCTAACATCGCATTAAATTACGACGGCGTTTTGGAAGCCTTGTAATTTGTTGTACGTTCAGTAAACTAGTTATATTAGTACACATTTACCGGTCAAGGCATCTGAACTATTCCCTAAAGACTACAATACATTTTTTCAGACGTCAAATCCATTACGATATGTTTTATACAACTCACTTATAAGTATACTAAAACGGTACTTGTAAACTGTGCGGTTAACGGCCTGACCAGAGTCTCAAATAAGTCTACTTACCCATAAAGGGTTTCAGGGTTTAGCCAGGATTCGGGGCTATCACAGAAGGACATGGCTGGGAAGGCGGAATCGTATGAACTAGAGTAATAACAGTACGTTTATTCAAGATTTTCCGACACTGAATTCCAAATGTCTGCTTCTTTATGAAATACCAGATTAATACATAAATATATATAAAATGACTTACACAAAGCAAACAAAATTAAGTAGGTCCACATACTTGGCCTTTCAATATGATACAGGACGAGTATAACCTGATAAGATTTACCACGTCCTTGAACTGGGCTGTTTATTTCATATCCATATTTGGTGTGACAGATAGCTGAATGTTACAAATTGCCGGCCATATCGTCCAATAGAAGTAGAAATGTCCATTTAAAGTCAATTAAACATTTCCGAGGCCAAGTCGTAATCGGTGTTGTTATGTTTTTGATAAAGGAAATATGCTTTTTACTTGGAAATCTGACTCGTCTTTATACTTGTCCCAATGATGGTACTCTGATGTGTTGATTTATTGTCAAAAGATTCCAAATACTTCAGGATGCAGCTTTGTAATACAAATTGCCAAACGGCGCATTACCCCGCAAAACATAAAATATAACACCTTAATTACTTGTATCAGGCTCAGATTCAGGAATGCTCTAAGAAAACAAATAAAAAAAATATACACAACATGTAATTGTGATATTCATTTTTGTTTGATTATCGGTTAAATCTCTCCATGCATTTACTTCTCACAAGCCAGATTACATTTATTAATGTAATTAATCAATTTACATGAAACACGCCAAACTCCAAAGGAATAAGTTAAAATTTACTAATTATATCCAAGCTAATATTTTATCAACAAAACTTAAGAGCAGTGGTCTTTTGACCAAACAACATTTGTTTACAACCTTCATGTCAGAACCGACCCGCTTTGATTTCAGAGACTTCTTTTTTCAACAATAAGCTTTCTACAAAATCTTCAGACACATCCGTCTTAGAGATCTGTAACTTCAGTAGTTACTGTCATCGTTAGCCTAGGAGTGGTTAGTAACTTAGGTGATATGCTTTATTCAGTTAAATTCCACACTAAACTTGCCTTGAAGTAACCATGTAGCAGACCTCAATTCACGAAGTCGATCTCAACACCTCACTCTACACCTCTAAGTATATGACAAGTTGCAAAGATGTTTCTATCTAATATGAAGTAGACCTCAATACCCAAAGCGGACCTCATTATGCGGCGCCGCTCTGGACGTAGGTCTGTAATTCCGCCGGAGGTCCCCCCCCCCTCAACACTCCAGCAATAAACAAAACAACGAACGACATCGTACCGATTTCTACATTAACTTTATTTCTAAAATACATAAAAAATAAGTGGTACATGTTAACTTTTCTCATTCATATGAGAACAACATGTCTTGTCGCGCGGCTTATCATAACCAAAGCAGATGACCAAGTAAATGCGACTTTCTGCCGTTCATCCGATTATTTTAGATACCATCTTCAAATCATTCCTCAATAATGCTGAATTGAATCAAGCGTATTTCTAGGTAACATTCAAAATTAAATGAAGTTTAAACCTTTGAGTTAATCATTTATGTGTATGTGTGCGTGAAACTAGGACAAGTCGTTGTTTTATCTTGTGTATGGTGTAAATTTAGAAACAATCATGTTTTAAGTATGTAGTGAATGTGTTGTCAAGAATAAACAGGTTTGTAAATATCTTTATTCTTCATAAATCAGAACTATTTCATGATTGATGTGAATCATTTGTGTATTTAGAAGAAATGTGCAACGTATATGTTAGATCACTTCTGTGACTTGTCGAGCTAAATGCTCAGCTAACGAGGATGTAAAGTTGTTCAGATCAAGGTCTGTACTCAGACAACAACCAGTATTTAGTGAACAGATGAAGGAAGATTTAAATATTTACTAAGTATCTTCTAACTTCTTCACTAGCAGCTTCGGCATTTAGCTGAAAGACGCGCTTAGAGTTTCTTTACAGTCGTCATTTGTTACCGCCCGCTTACTTTGTAAGCGAGAACTTTAAATCTTAATTAAATTTACAGACCTGTGTTCAAACCCTGGGGCGGCATATGTTATCTGTGACAATTCAGTTGAAGATTCGTTCTCCAAGAGAATTAGACAATAATTTGCGGAGAACAATGTTACTGATAGTACATCTGTACTAAATCAACAAACAATGGTTGGGATTTCTGCCCGCCGCTATATGACTGAACTGCCGCTGGAGACTGTCTTAAAAAAGAAAAATGTGCAAAAGTTGCCGGTTCCTTGTAGAAGGGTAACTTACAGTAATGGTTAGTATACAGTCCAGGAAAACTGGTCAGGTGAACCGACCGCCGTATACAGTCAAATTTGAGTTTCCGGCCACCTCTGAATGAAGACCACCATGTGAATAAAGGCCATTCTTTGAAAAACCATTACTGATTATTTATAAAAAAAAATGACCTCCGAATAAAGACCACCCTGTGAATGAAGGCTATTCTTTGAAAAACCGTCACTTATCATTCAGAATAATATGATTTCCGAATAATGGCCACCTGTCAATAAAGGCAACATTTTGTCTTTCACAAGAGTGGCTTTGGTTCGCATGTTTGACTGTATGACTGAAAAATTGTTGTAAAAAGGCCTTAAACCCAGTGAAAAAAACTTATACGATTTCTTTCCAGGATGTTGTCTGTGTATCTATTGAAGGCCACGTTTACCTTGTTAATATACACAACGTCTTCGGCTGAAGGTGGGTTTATGATATAATAAAGTTTCGTGTAACAACCGGTCCGTTAATACGACCGCCTAAAAGAACCGAAATTTTCGCTACGTACAAAAGTATTTCTATATAATCGCGGTGGTCCCATGTAAATTATTATGTTACCACCTTTAATTGTGGGTAACATATGTAAGTATCTACTGATATCTGAATTACATTTACTGAACTGTCGCTGTTTCCTTGAAGCGTTGATGCATACAGGGACATTTACAATCTTATTGAAAAAATACTTGCTTACTTTCATTTATTTTTTATTTCATGTACTTTTAGATCCTACCTGGCCAGTTCGGGAATTTAGGGGTGCCTGGATCGCCACAGTAGCCAACATTGACTGGCCATCTTCTCGTCATCTGACAACACAACAACAGCAGCAGGAACTAGATGGCATTGTTCAGACACTTCACCGGCTGAACTTTAACGCTGCGGTGTTTCAGGTTCGACCATCCGGTGACGCCTTCTACAATTCCAGTCTGGAGCCTTGGAGTTATTTCCTCACAGGTTTGGAGTTATTTCCTCACAGGTTTGGGGTTATTTCCTCACAGGTTTGGGGTTATTTCCTCACAGGTTTGGAGTTATTTCCTCACAGGTTTGGAGTTATTTCCTCACAGGTTTGGGGTTATTTCCTCACAGGTTTGGAGTTATTTCCTCACAGGTTTGGGGTTATTTCCTCACAGGTTTGGGGTTATTTCCTCACAGGTTTGGGGTTATTTCCTCACAGGTTTGGGGTTATTTCCTCACAGGTTTGGGGTTTTTTCCTCACAGGTTTGGAGTTATATGCATCTTGAAATACGTTTATCAAAAAGCTATTGCACACGTGATACCAACAACAATGTCCGATGTAAATAATAATGCTAAAAATAAAAAAGACACATTGACTATTATGCTAACTACGAAAAAATTTTGTTTGCTTTTCATTCTATTAAGTAAAACCATTTTATCTGTATCACTAAGGTATTTATTTCCACATAAAATTCATGAAGTAGATTGTTCAGGGAGATAAGGTTTTAAAGCGGGAAGGAGCAGAAACTATATTTTATGTATCCATATTTCAGGCACGCAAGGGAAAGCACCAAATCCCTTTTGGGACCCTTTGTCTTACCTGACTGAGCATGCGCATAAGAACGGCATTGAAGTCCATGCTTGGATCAACCCCTACAGAGCTCGATCCGGAAGTACCTCTCATAGTGGATTGGCTCCCAACCACATGGCGTTTCGATTTCCTCAGTATACTTACGCTTATGGCAAAAATCTGTGGATGGATCCCGGCTCTAAAGAAGTTCAAGATCACATTGTTAGCGTGTTTAAAGACGTGGTGAGCCGGTATGATGTGGACGGAATACACATGGATGATTATTTTTATCCGTACCCTGTGAGTGGTGAGTCCTTTCCTGACAAACACACCTACAATTCCTACCTGGCAACTGGTGGAACAATGACCATAGAAAATTGGCGTCGTGACAATGTCAATAGATTAATTCAAAGGATACGAACTGAAACACATGCGCTGAAACCTCATGTAAAATTCGGAATCAGTCCATTCGGAATTTGGAAATCAGGTTACCCTTCCGGCATACGTGGTTTATCTGCGTTTTATTCCTTGTATGCTGACTCCAGAAAATGGTTTGACCAAGGATGGGTTGACTATCTTACCCCTCAGTTATATTGGAAGATTGATCCCCCGGCACAAAGTTATCCAGCTCTCCTCGATTGGTGGCTTCAACAAAATTCTCAAAATCGACATCTATATGCTGGTAACTATGCTGGCAGGATTGTTGTCGGTGGTTGGAGCGTTCAAGAGATTGTGAACCAAATAAAATTATCAAGAGACAGACGTGCTGCACTGAGTCTTGGTAACGTACAATTCAGCATGAAATATTTCACGAAGAACAGTCATGGGATAGGTGATGAATTCAAGAAATTATATGCGACACCAGCTCTTACACCGGAAATGAGCTGGCTGTCAGCTGATTCGCCATCATCTCCAAAACAAGTTTCCGCGCATGCGCACTCTCTGTCTTGGTCCTGTGATTCCATGAACTCAACTTTCTTTTGGGCAGTATATAAAAACATCGCCGATGTTTGGATGCTACAAGAAGTTATGGGTGCGGATGTACTGTCTGTTTCGAATTTGAATTCTGGAGTTTACGCAATAAAAGGCGTGAATAAAGTTGGGACTGAAAGTCAGCCAGTTTATATCACACTCAAAGAATTGGACGGATCGATAATCGGTTGATGTCTTTCGCAATTAAAAATAGTTGGTAAAATGAGGGACAAGAGTTGTTTTATTGCATCTTATAAAATGCAGGAAGATTGTCATATAAAAAACAAGAACTAAACGAACGAAAGAACTTTTCAGTCTGTGTTCCTTAATCTTTAAAATACACATTTTTCTTTGCTCCTGAAACTGACAAGAAGAACGAAGACAAGAACGGACAATCGTTTCTTTTACGCACGATAAAGGGGAACTACTCTGATAAAAAAATCTACAATCATTACGTGGTTACTCCCCTTTGAATAATCAATAGACCAGAGGTATTGGTTAAAGATTTTAGGCCCCTGATGAACAGGACATATCTGATCTTTGAACACACCTTTTTTACTGTTGTTTTCAGAACAGCGTCCATTATTTTTGTGGAATGAAGATTTTCATAGTTTGATTTTTTATGTGTTGAATTTTCATCTTTCTTCTCCATTTCTGAAACATAACAAAAACATAACAAAAACAAGCTCAGGCCTCGTCTTCAACATGGACGGAAACTTAACTTTCTCTTTAACCACTCAGAAAACCACGATCGATAAGTTTTATAACTTCCATTCCAGACGAGAGTTGGCAAAGTTGACCCACAAACCTAAATTTGTTTAAAAAAACAAATCACGTCCATTCAATGTAAATAATTGTGTAAATATTTTCTTGAGAATCTCTCTATTTATCTAAGTGACTTACATCCTGGTGTCATAGGTCTGCTTTTTTAGTACAAACACGTCTGGTTACGTAATCTTATTTTGTGTAGACAAAACTATTTATGAAAATCATGTTATAATCACAATATGTCAAAGGCAGATTTAATTTTTTGTCAGCGCGTAAAAACACATCCACAAGCAAACCTACATTATAACTCTTCCAAAACAATATTCTTAACATCATTAAGTAATTCATTGAAAATTACGTTGGCGGTACAGGAGGAGATTCAATCGACGAAGCCTCAAATTAAAAATGTCTCTGATTGAATCGAAATATTGTGTCAGTGACTTCTAAAAATTCAAGTTTAAATTAAATATACGATGACTTATACAACCGGGCTTTTAACTGTATCATTTTGAGCCTGCATTCTAAATGTAAGGCTTTCAAATTCATATTTCATGAAAACGTGGAGAAATATTGAAAATCATTTTGTAATTAACAGAAGTAATTTAAGCATGAGAAAAGAATATTGTTCGTCATTCTGTTTTATCTCAGTCGTCACGGTAGAAGGGATACAACTCAATGTCACAACTAAAAGGGCACAATTCCATATTATAGATAAAGGGATATAACTCCATATTACAATTCTTGATGTAGAAATAAAACCAAAGTTAAAATTTCAGTTTAATCCCTTTCATTGTTATTATTAAAACGTTTTTTTAAGAGCGTTACAATTTTATTCAAATTGCAACAATTTTTTTAACAAAATTAATGTCCTTTAAAGCAGTCATTCGTCATACGGTATGGGTTCAGAAATTGACAATTTTGTCACGGGCCACATTAACACAAGGTTTCAAATAGATTTTATAGTCATTAATACGTCCAATTATTAGAGGATGAAATTCAATTCTAAAGTGAAGCCCGATCCGACAAGACATGGTGTAAAAAACTTTAACCACATTGTCTTAATGTTTCGCAAAAAGTGACCAATTTAAGAGCATTTTTGCGCAGTTGGAATAAGTCATACACACTCCACACCACTAAGTCACAACGGACATAGAGGTGAAATATAGAGCGTGCTATTTGAATAATGAAATTACAGTGCAACCTGTCTAAAGCAACACCCTTTGGGAGAAGAGGTTAAGTTAATAGTGAAATCGTACAGTGGGAGAAAATCATGCTGTTCTTGAAGAGAGGTTGTTGCTCAAGAAAAGGTCGCTTTGGAGATGTTGCACTTTATTTTCCTCGGTCCTCTGCATAACGCGGAGAGAATTGATGTTGAAAAATTAAACGGAACTCCTATCTACAAGACGCAACTTAGATAATAAGACAATCTATAAACAGAATCTTTTAGAGTCTCAGCTACATAAATAACACCGTTATCGCATCTTTTAGCAGTAAGTAAGACATTAAGGGCGGTGAAATGCGTTGATTGCATCATTATCAAGCCTGCATTAACTCGCGTGAAGTAAATACATGACGCATTTGGAACGTTTTTCTAACTATGATATTATCAAATGCGAGTATCTAAACAGTTTCTTCATTAAATGATATGTTAACATGAATTCAGTTACTGCAATTTCCATGCCAATAAAAATAAAGGAAAATCGCTAGCTTGTTTTAAAAATTGCCCCGCCCTCTCGAACATGCATTAAAATGCATGACTAAGTAAAAACATACGACAAATAAACAAAAGGATTAGTGATTTTCATGACGAAGTTTTCTTACGACACAATGTAATTCCCATCACGTGTTTTCCCTAGACTTGAAGTGATCATCATGACGAGCTATTCCGATCACCTACAGTAATTATCACGATGTGAAGTTCTTACGCAAAAATATTTTCATGACGTGTTTTCACGACATAAAGTAATTCCTATGACGTGCTATTCTTACCACGCAAATCATTATTCGTACACAATATTCTCACATCGCGATTTTATAGCAAGCAAGTGATATACAGCAAATTAGGTATATTCAATAAGGCTGATCAGGCTAATTCATTCATTCATTCATTCATTCATTCATTCATTCATTCATTCATTCATTCATTCATTCATTCATTCATTCAATCATTCATTCAATCATTCATTCATTCATTCATTCATTTAATCATTCATTCATTCATTCATTCATTACTGTATTAAAGCGTTTTTATAACACATTTCGCTATTAAAATGAAGTATATACAACAACAACAACAACAGCTGTATAACTGAGAGAAAAAAAACACAGAAGAATACAATTACGGCAAACATCCAACATTTTGTTCATTTTTTAAATTAAAACAAAATACAGTCAATCCTGTGAAGAAAGTTCAAGGGGTAGGAAGATATAAAGTTTTAAGGTACAGGGTCCCAGATCTCAGAGATTTGTCAATTAACACGTTCTAACGTCTGGTCGTTATTGAAAGGTGAGCGTAAAATCAGGTTTTATGTACTGTTATTTTATGTATTTTTACATCACGATGTGTCATTTTAATGATGCTGTTATCTTTATTAAAATGCAAGCCTTTGCTTAGAATATGGTGATGAATAGCAATTTAACACGAAACTATTCGATTAATAGACATTAGTTGTGTTACCAATATGTTAGCAGGATGCGCTTTTTGTCACGAAATGTAAAAACTGTTGATTGATGATGTTTAAAATACAGTTGTACTTGTTCACTAATAAGATTGAATGGTTTAATATTGTTTGTTGAATGCTCGTGTTGGATAGAATGTTTTAGGCCTAAAAAATAGGTTCTTTCCTATAAACTGCTGAAAAAGATGGGTCAGTAGGTAGGGATTTTTTATGTGAGGAGACATCTTCATAGTATTCGGTATAAGTAACCTTAGTTTAACTGATATCGCAGTCAAAAAAATGAAAACCAACACTTCATTTTTGTCAAATTGTTATAACATTGTAAAGTCACCACAAGAAGGCATTTGGTCATGATCTGAAAAATACCCGTTTACTAAGCAACGGGATCGAACATCACTAAATTAATGGTGTCGTCCACAGGGTACACACAACTAAATATTTCGTCGAAAAAAATGCGACTGGCTGTAAAAAAGACGGTCGGTCGGGTTACAGGAAACAAACCTATTTTTGGGCCGTACCTAATTTATCTCATTCGGTCAATTATGTTTTAATTTGTGCCGTTTAGTGCAAGAGTACTACGATCTATCACGTGACACACTGAACTGACAGACTGTGAAAAAGCATTAATTGAAAGAATTGGAGAAGAAGATTGTCACGTGCGTGTTGCAGCCACCATAAGATAGTTTTTACAGGATCACCAATTAGTGTGATATTTGTATCTCTTCTAATGAGGCTAATGGTTCCTGGTTTTCTTGTTAATGTGCCACATCCAGTGCAAGTAAACTAGTATCTATTTTGTAGTTTTTGCACTTAAAAAAATCTCATGTGAGGAAGCTTAGTTTACCAAGGTGTACGCCCGGCGTCTTCCTCCATGTTTGAAACGGCAAAAGTTGTCAAACGACCCTGGCTTATGGATCAGCGTCAAACCCCAGTGAAAAATTGGTTCTTGAAATTTGAGTTATAAATAACGAATAATGCCTTATACTACATCGACAATACTAGTATAATATACAACCATGTTTGGAATGTTGTTTATGTTGTTTATGAAACATTATATAATCTCCATGTTACAATTTTTACTAAAACATTTACAAAGCAACACATACTTGTCTCAGAAATTTATAAAAAAAAACACAACTAAAAACTAGGTGCATTAAATGTTCTCCTAAGTTTGTTAATTTATTATGACGTCAGTAATATCCGAGGTACAAAATTAGAAAGGCTTCATGATGTCTAACATGTCATAATTTACATCCTTCGTATAACGGTCTATAATGTAAAACGTCTGCTGATACATATGGTAGTGTGTTAAACATTCTTTTTTATCCCAATTTCTTGATAGATGATGCCAAAGTTCTCACAGTTATATTCCTTTGTCCGTTCCTTCCTTCCGCTCTTCCTTTGCTTATTCGTTCGTCCCCAATTTTGATTCGTTCGTTCGTTCGTTCGTTCGTAAACAAACTTATTTAATACAACTGAAAAATAAATAAAATAAGAAATCATAGTTTTGTTACATATTTATTCAATTGCTGAAGCTTAATTATGATTATATTTCCGAACGTTGTTTAATTTAAAATGATTATTATACGTGAGTTTGGTTATTTAGGGCCTCTGTATTCCGTTTTAAATTAGCTTTCAACAACACAAATATTGCTGAATGATTATATTATTTAATACAAGTACATACCGTGTATGACTGAATTTCTTATTTATTGACATGAATCCGTTTTTATTTCATACAAAGAACTTAATTAAATCCATGTAAATCTGATAACAGTGATTTGTTGAAATTAAATCCGTGTTTGTTTCTATTTTATTATAGTGGTACGTAATATTCAAACCTAGAATTTCATTACGGTTTCAGGGGAACTAATGAACTTATTTATATATACAGACAACAGAACAGAACAGAACAGAACAAAACTGAACTGAACAGAGCAGAGCAGAGCAGAGCAGAGCAGAACAGAACAGAACAGAACAGAACAGAGCAGAACAGAACAGAACAGAGCAAAACAGAACGAACTTATATATATTATAACAGACTTACACGGTACATTAATTATATATGCAATGAAAACATCAAATATAAGATCGCGGGAACATAATAATAAATTTATTCTGAGTAGAAAAATGAAATTTCCAATTGGAGAATGAAATACATATTTAAGTTAGCGATGGGTTCAACAATGAAAATTCCGACCAGATATATGAAACAGACAAAGACAATATACATAAATCAATAGACACTTTTTGTAATGAAAAACACTAAATGATTTCTTTGAATTAATTTATCTAATTGTCTTTATTAAACAAGACGCTCAAAATATAGAGTTTTATAAAGCTTATGGAAGATCGATGGTTCTACCCAAGTATCAGCCTGGGGTCTTCACCTACAGTTTATACTGAAAATGTTGTCAAATGACCTTTTCTAGAAAAAACAAATTAAAAGGCCAGTTTATTAGTCTTCAAAGTGATAATAGCAGAATGGTGTAATTTAAACAGAGTTTTGGTCTAAAAACGTGAATATTCGAATTTCGTGCATAACTGACGTTAAAATATCTCCAAATTTGCTTGGTGTGGCTTACATGTAAATAATAGCCGCCAGAATACTGCAAACACTTAAAAAGATATTTTTAAAACTACAGTCAATACAACACATGACTGTGCCAGTATCAGAATGTTTCATAAGACAAGTAATTAAGTTTGCTCTTACACAATTCATTCCGAAATCAGAAAATATGACATTTTTATGAAGTCTGCGTCGGCGTATTACAGACAATATTTTAAATTGCCTGAAATATATAGTGTTCTTGATTACTTACACGTACTTATTCTAGTTTACGTACAAGATGGTGATTTATAGCTCTGATTTATAGTTCTGTGTTTCAATATTAACCATCAATGGTTTTAACGGGTTGTTCACATCACAGAGTTAAAGTTTTTATTGCAGTTTAATGTCGCACCAACAGCCAGGGTCATTTAGCGACTTTCCAACTTTTACGGTGGAGGGAGACCCCATGCTTATACCTTTGTAGAACCACCGACCTTCCGTTAGCTAGCTGGACACCTTTCTCACATGTGAAATTTGGAACCGGGTGGGATACGAACTCACAAAGGTTAGGGGCCAGTGATTACAAGTCAGAGAACATGGAAACAGATGCTTGATGTAGATAAAAATTATTCCCAACCACATAAAAAACACCCACATAAAAAATCCCACATTCCCCCACATACCACCAGACCTATAATCTTCTCGAAACACAGAAACGTACGAACAATGAGGGACAAACTCACAATCTCCCTGAGGGGCATCCGCTTTGAACGGTCTTCAGCAAAGCCGCGTAGTGTTTTCTATTTCTCTTCCTCCATCAGAATGATTTGATGAATGGTTTTAGAGGAGGTTCAGAGAGATATTTCTTTATTAAAATGTGTTAAAATGTACTGTAAAATCTGAGTAAACATCTGATCATGTTCCTTGCAGCAAGCCATACAGGATAAACTCGTCTCGTCAGCAACTTTCGCAACTGAATGTACTTGTATAATACATCGGGTCACAGAAATGGATTAATGATGAATAATTTTACATGATTTTAAGTCTTTGACAGCGAATGGATAAGTTGTTAATATTTTCATCGGAAGATAGTCGTTTTTATTCATTTCGCTGACAACGCTAGAAATACGAGTTCTCTCAATTTTAAAAATGTATTAAATATGTTTAGATGACTCTTAAGACACTAGGGTTGAATTAGTTGTTTTGAGTTTTTGTTATTTCAGACATTCACCAAAATGGAAAATTTCCGTGATGTGTGCCTTATTGAATATTTTCGTATTTTAGGATCATTTAGGAAACATAAAATTTACATCTTTTCATAATCTGTATTCAATGACTTATCTCATTCCACGTTAATTGATTCGTACGATCGTTTCCGGACAATGTTTACAAATAGACTCTAACATTCTGTGCTATATGTCTGGTGCTACTCAAATTTGTTATGAAATAACAATTTCTCGCGTGATAATACCACGTGACTTTTTGTAATTCGGCAAGCAAAGTTTATCAGCAAACTGCTCGATTCGAAATCCTCAACCTCACGTTAGTTCTTTATTTCTTTATCAAATATGACCAAACAAAGCGGAGGTTAAGGCCATATGTGTGAACTACAAGCGCAATTTAATGCTTTTTTCGACAGATGAACAGTTTTTGCCCGAAAACGGAAAAACTGTATTTTTTCTGTAAAATTTTGTGCGGCAATCTTGCAAAACGTTTCAGAATCCAGTGATTACAACCATCTTCATTTACGCAGCTACACGAAGTAGAAATCTTGTCGTTTTTTTACTTGTTTGCCTTTCATCTACCGCAATCATCATTCAATTTATACCTTACAAACTTTATCCTTTCAATATAAGCAGAATATGTAAGTCGACATCATCCATTTTAAATATCGGGTTTGCTAATTTCACAACTAATTTACAAGCGCGTGATTCTCATATTCATGGTTTTCATTTTTGTCAATTGCTTGCAAAGGTTTCTAGAAACAGCGTAGTTTTTATTTAAATAACGCAAGAACCCCCTCCCCCCTCAAAATCACTTGTTCTTACATAGCACGCTAAGGAACAAACTAATCGTGCTAGAACTAGGCTAAACCCATTTTAAATAACATAAAATGACGATGTACTCTTAGCTATTACAGCAAACATATCATTATTATCCACAAAGGACAAATATTTGCATACTTTGCGCAAAGATCAATGCGCGAATTTACGACATCACTAATAGTCTCGTGTTGTCGTGATAAATCCATTCAGGATGGTTTGTATTTAAAAATGTCTTTTTAAGTGTTTAATTTTGCAAAAACTTCAACAGCCAAAATAAAATGTAGAAGTTTCCAAATTTTCAGGTCAATAATTATTTTTCCTTTCATAGGTTGATTTCACTATCGTCAGGCTTATCAGAACATGACAACAACACAGTATCAATGTGGAAAAGCTGACCATAGTGGAAGTAAAGAATGTAATGGATTACCAATTTTTCCTGAATAATTGTCTCCAGAGAGAAAAATTCCATTAAGCTGAAAAATAGTTGAAGAGCGGAAACCACGAATCAATGTAAAATTTAAAATCCTATTTTTGACAGCCCAACCTTTCAATGAACTTTTCTATATGCATTTATCGCATGTATGGTTTTCATTAGAATTAGAGGACAAAGCAACTTATTTCAATTTAACTTATAATAACGTTGAAATAAAAAGCTCGGAGAAATACGTGACAACAATTGTGTGATTCACTTCATGGGTGGATATACTATTATATATAGTGTATCAGCAGATAAAATTTAGGCATCAAATATTAGATATTAGTATTAAAAAGTACTTTTTACGCTTACATGGTCATATAAATACAGTAATGAGGTCAAAAACATTTATTTTCCTATTCTTTTCTAAACATATCTATCATTCTTTGGAGGTACCACTCATCCTGAAACACTTTGGATTTTTATAAATAAAAAGTTCAGAGCAGGATTTTTGTAAATAAAAAGTTCAGAGCCGGCGCAAATAGATTAATGCACTGAATGTTGTCATCTGATGTCATACTTTATGGTATGCACCTTTTAAAGGTTTAACAAACAAGAAATTTGCTTTAGGATTGGTAATTCTGCCAAGTCTCCTGTACGACTGAAGCCTTGTAATGGAGACTTAGTTGTCCGTCACTCACACAATCCAATTGCTCTTTGTGTTGAAAATCTATTATCCTGAAATCATATCTAAGTGCAACCTCTCTAAAGAAATACCCTTTGGAGAAGCAAAATTATGTTGCTGTTGAGAGGTCGTTGCTCGAGAGAGGTTAAAGTCTAGTAATATTGAAATCGTACAGTGGAAAAAATCATGCCATTGTTGAAGGAAGATTGTTGCTCAAGAGAGGGCCTCTCTGGAGAGGTTTCACTGTATATTTGTTGATTAAGCATTTTCTCATAGACTGTACACTCGTTATGATAATATAATAATTGTTTATTTGTATCTTTTTGATTAACATAGTACGAACCTACTTTTTCTTCTGATGAAAGAACGACTAAAATTGATCTTTAATATCTGAGTATTTCTGTAGGTACATTCTTAACTAGCCAATAATGTGTTAATGTTTCAATTAACATGTTCCAAAGCATATTATTTTATCAAAATAATTAAACAGTTTCAAGTTCAAAACACCTTGACAATGTTCAGGGAATAATGTCTATGGTGTTGTTTTAAACAAGTCACCGCGATACGTATTTCTATCTACATAATCGTACCATAATGCAAATTAGTATCTACGTAACCCAATCGCGGTACGTATTAATTCAGTATCTACACAACGGTATTACAGTATGCATTGTATCGCACATGACTTGAGAAAAAGAGACTTAGTTATCAATCTTTGGAAAAAAGTGTCATTGACTTCTTTATTAATGATGTATTTAAGTAAATCAGGCCTCTACAATGTATCGATATTTGAAACAAGATCTATTCCCACAAAGATGTAATTCTTTATAAAAATACCGAGTTAATGCGTTTATACTGTATGGTATGTTTTTCGTAGTGAAATTTAAATTGAAATGTCGAAATTTGATAAGTGTCCTATAGTTGTGTTACTGATATTTCTTCATATAAAATTAAGGAAAGCCGAACTATAATACACGTACATCTTTCTATATCTCGTTATCCGTACTGATTACAGTCGTTGAAATCCGAAAAAGCCATTAAAGATAGAATTTGATAGGATCAATTTGAAGAATAGATTCACAAAACTGAATCCAATGAATGTCAGCAAACCAGGACTATAATCTGAAATGATCTTCAGTACATACAACACGGAAAATGATTGCAGACGATCGGGAGTGAAGCAGACGAAAGTGGAGTTATCGAGTCCTTAAAAAAAAGAAAACAAACCTATTATCATCCACAAAGTCACGTGTACCGTTTTACTTAAAAGTTGGATATACATGATTAGTACATGGTTGGTGTAAGAAAGCGTAGATATAGCCAAAACACTGGGTTTTAATCAGACGAAAGAATATTTCCACAATTTCACCAAGACTACAGAATGATGCAAAACCAACTAGTATGCTAGTTTTTACAATCAGTGAGAAATGTTTGATAAAGCTTAACGTGTTGCGTTTACAGTCAGGAAAATATGTTGATATATTGTATGGTTATGTAAGATTATGTTATAAATATCCAGAACGATTACACAACATTACATTTTTTATTTATGGGAGAAGCCGTTGTAAATTATCTAAGAAGTAAAGTAAACATATGTTAGGGTCGGGTTTTTTGCCATTTGCCGGTGACAAAATTAGTTCAACTATTTTTACGTTATACAGTCGAACCTCTATATTTGATCCCTTCCAATCCGGAATCCTCTCTAAACAAACACGTCAGCTGGTCATGACTTTTTATTATGAATTTAATGCTAAAAAACCTTTAGAATCCGGAACCTTTGTATTCCAAAAACCTCTCCAATCCGAATATTTTTGTCCGTCCGAGCTAGTTCGGATTAGAAAGGTTTTACTGTACATCATATATCATTCATGTAAACATATAACACTGAAGCGTATGTTCTTGTATATTTAAATATATAAGGATCTCTAATTTATAATGACATATCTAACATCTATCATAATTCATACGATGTAATACTAGTACACAGAAACCAGAAACAGCCACATACAAAAACTCCAACCTTCATTATAATATCAGTACATACAAATAACTAACATGAAACCTCACTGACAAGGACATTAACAAATGATGCTGTTTTCAACATGAACTTTGCATCTTGCATGCTGAATGTAAGAATTTATCCGCTAACAGGCATTGAAACAGAGGTTTCAAAAGTAAATAACGACATCTCTCCGCTAGTCTTGACAAATCAGCTCTTTTCCCATTCTTAATAAATATTTCATCAAAACAGATGTCACAAGAACCCATGAGAAACTTTTAGATGTTCATTCAAATGCATATGCATTTTAAGACAGCTCGCAGACAATTAAATATTGTGGAGAATTGTATCCTTGGACAATGTCGTATAAGTATATAAACAAGGGCCATGTCAGCATGTCTGGATTTCGTTCGACGAAGGTTTTGTACCAACTGTACATAATTTAAATTGAACGAAATCAAAGTCAATCGAATCAGTTGAACATCGGATTTGTTACCCTTCATGTTGTTGCTAAAGGAGGATCCGTATAGATTCCGACGCCAGTTTATTTTCTGAAAGTTATGAGAAATTTGGCACAGAAACTACGAAATAATTTTCGAAAGATTAGTTTGTCAAAAGACAGATATCAGACGATAGCGGGTTTTGATTTGACGTAAATAGTGTTCAATTCAGAAAACCCAATTTATGGCATTTAAAATTTACAAAAGTCCTACTAACTAGTCAAAATAAAAAAAAACAAGTGTAGCGCATTGAGTTTTTTAATAATTTCAACCGATCATAATTAAATGTCGACTTAATTGAATTTATTTTCGTTTTGATTTGTGCTTGATTTTACATTCATTGAACGCTTTCACTAGAAGAAAAAATCAAATTAAAATATAATAAATCAGATTGACCGTAAATTAGGTTCCTAAGATTCTAACAAATTGTTATGCATGAAGCGTGTTTTATCAATAAATGGAAATCAATTCTACAATAGAAACATGGCAATTATCAAGACCTCACTAAACACTGGACAAATTAGTTTATTGAATTAGGTCTTCTGTCTGACAGGAATGAAAATGGCCGCTGAATTACAATGAATGATAGTCCGATTAAATGTTTATGTGATCAGTAGTATGCGCATTTTAGCGCACTGTTTTTACAAAATGACTCCTATTGTAAAATATAAAGGTCCACGAACAAAGCCGATTTAACCACTTCGAACATGTCTTAATGGGGACATGAATTAATATTTCGAGCGGAAACACAAGAGAGAAAAACAATGAGCTGTGTCATAAAGCATACGAACCATTGTTAGTGTGATTGCGTTGCGCATCAGCTCAACGCATATTTGCGATGGGGTTATTTTCTTGGCATGGGAGGTAGCAATGAATAGCTCTCTTGATGGTCACATGTGACCGGATAGCGTAAATGTACGTCAAAAAGATAAAATGAAAGCGGGAGTGGGCGAGTTACCCTGTGGTGAAAGTTGTCCCTACTGTGGCTCTGGACTCTTGCGATCTGTGTATGGAATAACAGCAGGAAGGACAGTAATCACCATGGTAACCTTTCTGTCGGCATTACTTTATCTCTATGAGGTCCACTTTGCGTTACCTGGTCATGTGTGACGGTAACTTCGTTAATGGATTAAATTAAGTATCAATAGTTTTATTTATTGGTTCTGCAGTCAGTAGAAATATGTAATGGCCAAGCTAAATTTATCTAATGTCGTGCAATGAAGGGATTGGTTGTATCTTAATGTATGTAGTTTTTAAGGAACGGTCGGCTTAATTGCATTCTGCATTTCCGAGTTATTCGTCATTATTCCATTAAAGATGGCTGAAGGCAGATAAGATTGTAAATATTGCATGTCAATTCAAACTTGTCAACAAAAAACTGAACATTAAAGTCAAACCCATCATCTTTTATATTCTGAATCATCAACTTATGTTTCCATCAAATCTGGGAAACGACGTGCAGATGATCTGGTATGTACTCCAACGCTACCGATCAAGTAAACCCGTTCCTCCATTCCCCTCCCTCTTCATTCCACAAGTATTCATACACACTCCGCATGAAATGTTGGATTCAAAAGAGGTTTGTATGTTCGTTTGTCTTGTATTATTTTTATGTGACATTCTCACTGGGTTTAATGTCATTTTTAACAAGTGTTCATTTATATACGGCGGCCGGTTCATCTAATTTGAACCCGTATCGCCGGGTTACAAGTCCAGCACACTAACCGCTTGATAGATGGATGGATGGACGGACGGACGGACGGATTCTAAGAACCTTTTTCATGTGTATTACTGTTGATTAATCATTATACAGACATAGCAATGTGTTCTGCTCTATTTTATGATCATAGTTAGGTAAGACAAATGTAAAATGTTACAAGCGCGTGAGGTTTTATAAACAAGCTGTCTAGCAAACAAGATATCAAAGACAATAAAATCCAACTTGTGAGTGATTTGTTGCCAAGTGCAATAAACAACTGATATTAACCTCATCAGAAGGTTCCGTCTTTGATGCCGAGCGTCGACTTGTGAAGAACAAATACAGTACAACCTCTCCAGAGTGGCTCTCTCTTGTGCAGCAACCTACCTTCAACAACGGCATGATTTTTTCCATTGTATGATTTAACTATTAATTTAACCTCCCAACAGCAACATAATTTTGCTTTTCCCAAAGGGTGTTGCTTTGGAGAAGTTTCCCTGTAGTTAGATATGTTATGTTTATTATTATGTTAGCCGCAGGATGCTTAAAATAGAGTCTGTAATCACCATCACCAAGAGGCAACCTTTAAGATCTATATTGTAACGCTTTTCACAAAGCTGTTTAGGATATAAGTGTGTGAATTCTACAAAATAGTAAGTGGATTCTTAAATAACGATGGTTTTTATCATAAAATGATAACAAAAGCATTCAGATTAAATTTTCCGTTTTTTAAATGTAAAAGTTAAAATTTAATGACTCCACGAGCAATTCATAAGTCGATGCTGCATCCAAATTAAATGCATCAATTCAATGTTCCCTTTACCCAATGTACATGTTTCTTGCAATAACTTGCCATTTAAAACCCTACAATTATGAAACATTCTTATTAACGTAGATTAAACAATATTCCAAAATTACTTTAGTTTTCAGAGGTTTTGATGCATTTCTTATGATAACGTAATTTCTTGCCTATTGATTAATCTATCAAACCGGGATGATATACTTATCTATTATAAAGACAAAACATTTTAATGTATAACCAGTAGTTATTCAGATGTGGTTAATGCCTGTACGCTTTTCACGATGTAATTTATTCTAGTCTAACATGTTTTAATGATATATAGACCTTCCTGATACTTACTGCTAGAATACCATTACCAAGGACGCTAAGGAAAGCATCTAATATCATTGAGTACCAGTCTTCACTCTCGCCACTGATACAGACTTTCATATATAGCATCACCGTGAAAGAGAACTCGCACTATCTGCCGCCAGATGGAATTCTCTGGTTGTGAAAGTATCACAGGATGGTACCACGCTGACTGAACAGTTCTTTGTGTTAGTATGATAAAGCAATGACGTGTGGACTAAGTCTGAATTAAGAGATTTTAATGTTCTGAACGCTTTATCTGCCTTTGAATTTAAAAAAAGGCAAACAGTTTTAATTAGACGTTAACGGTAGAAGTATGATAAGATTTGTGATGATAAGACAGTATTTAAAATGTAATTTAATTTAATGTTCAATTGGATTTGGAAATAAAAGGTCAGAATAGTAAAAGGCTTACCGTCATTGGTAGAAGTATGGTACCACGTATAGCTTTTAGGCAGTATTTGATAAGTAATTTATTAAATGTTAAATGAATTTGGAAAATGAAATGTCAGATCGTAAGTGACCTGAAAAACGTAACAAAATATGTGGATAAAACATTGATGATATAATAAATATGTGGATTAAACATTGATAATATAATAAATAATTTTTTATGTAGATTTAATCAAGGATATCACAGAGTGGAGCGAGAACTTTTTGGAGCACAAAAATGAATTTCATTAATAAGACATTATTATGTGAAAATATGACAATGAATACGTCCTGTCTGGTACCAACGAGAAGGCAGGAAACACCATCATACCCGTATAAGTCACAAGTTCTGTACACTGTGGCTTTGGTGCTTATATTCATCGTTGGGTTATTTGGGAACTTGCTGGTAGTATTTGTGGTGAGTTTGAACAGAAATATGAAGACTTCAGTGAATATATACTTAATTAATTTATGTATCGCTGATATCCTAGTGCTGACAGTATGTATGCCTACTGTTATCGTGGACATTTATGCTAAAGATGTCTGGTATTTTGGTGATGCGATGTGTAAGTATTACTGTTTATAAAATTTCCTAATTATATATAAACATTTGTTTTACATTATATTAACCCTTGCCATTTTCACCGTAATTTCATGTATGCAATTGTATATTTCACAAGGGCCTAAGCGCTTACTGATTTCTGAAAAAAAACCTATCACTGAATTATAATTAAATATCCCCGCAAAGTGTGGACAGACCGCGCCACCGACCAACAGACCAACCGACCAACAACCTGGGTGACTCCAGTATACCCCTGAAAACTTCCTTTGCGAGGTATAACTGTATATCATTTATTTCAGATTTGGACCAAGTTGAAAGTCAACTAAATTATGTTGGATTTAAAAGTGTCTTTTTTCAACACCTATATATAAATTTTATTGACTAAAGTAATGAAACAACAAAATCTGTTTTAATTAACGTCGAGATTAGTGCTTAATAGTTCATTGTTTGGACGGAGATTTAAAAGTAATTGACCCATTGGCGAGTAACACTCGTTATTTAACGTAGTAATCCGTACTTTGTAATTTATCATGCAGCCTCTCCAAAGCAACACCCTTTGGGAGAAGCAAAAATATGCTGTTGTTGAGAGGTTGTTGCTCTAGAGAGGTTAAATTAATAGTTAAATCGTACAGCGGGAAAATACCATGATGTTGTTGAAGGGAGGTTGTTGCTCAAAGGAGGGTTGCTCTGGGGTGGTTGCACTGTATATACAAACTAAATATCTCTAAAACTATTTTATCAAGTTTTTGTTCTCGTTGGTCACAGAATAATACGTTTGTACATATGCCGTTTTTACCCCCAGCCCGGTCAAAAGCAGAGAAATGGAATGATAGTGTTAACCTAATAACGGATATTAGATTTATCGGACTCTCCTTTTTTAATTATTGTTTTGAATCTCCTGAGTTATAGAAATCAAAGAACATGGATAATTACTATTTGTTATTTTATATGATATATTTGTTGTACGTTCTAATGACATATTAGATCGCCGATAATTAAATCCAATTTTTCTATGAACAGCGCCGTCGAGCTGTATAAAACAGAATACAGTGCAACCTCTCTAAATCAGCAACTTTTGGGAGAAGCAAAATTATGTTGCTGCTGAGAGGTTGTTGCTCCATAGAGGTTAAATTAATAGTTAAATCGTATAGCGGATAATATCATGCTGTTGTTGAAGAGAGGTTGTTGCCCAAGAGAGGGCCACTCCGGAGGGGTTGCACCGTATTTCTTTACTTGAATTGAAATCACAAAACTAACTAAACATGCTTTAATTGTCTGAGCCACATGCGCTTTTACTAATATCTTATTTATAACGTCTGTTTCAAGCACTAAAAATGACAAATTTACTGACGTAAGATGTTATGTCTGGAAATGTACAATTATCTTATGTTGACACGTTATACACCATTTAAATTAAATAAGAAAAAAGTAAAATCAAGAAAACATCTTGGCTTTGTGTGTGAAGGATTTACAGAAAACTTGTAAAATGACGTAAATTCCATTATCGAACTGTTGAAATTGCGTGACACAAAGATTAATAACGTAGCTTTTAATATCATGTTTCTAATCGTCATTGTTCACTCGAAGTGGGTCCCTAGCTTAAAATAACTGTCCCCACCCTCTATCCCCATCCCCAAAAAACTATAATTGTACCTGGTTTAAAACCATTATCCAAAAAGTGAGAAATTTTGCGATTCTGTGCTCACTTGAAGATAAAAAATCTTTTTTTTCAAATTACATTAATTACATACATTCATTTTAACTAATTAGCGATATTCCCAACTTATAGTTTGATACAGTGTTTAATTTTGCTGATTTGAAGACATATTAATTAAAATGTTGTGAAAATATCAATGTCTTATCTTGTTAAGCTCCTAAAATTTCCCTCTTTAGAATTGCGGCATTTTTTTTATTTTATTGTCATTGTATACTTTGAAGTTAGAAATAATGAAAGTAATTCTTCAGAGAAATATTCTGATAGATGAAAAACATTTTTATATGGCATAATTTCACTTTTTTCGAGTGAAATTTAGACTTTTTACACCATTATTGATAACTTAATTGCTTGAAAATAAATAAACTGTCATCAGTTACATAACTCTTCTGAAATCATTCCTGAACACACTTTTAGAAATAAAATTAATTATGGACCACTGATCCAATGAGCGAACTAAAAATCTTCAGCAGTGAACAATTTGTGGAACGAACACCGCGTTAGCCAATATTGTCCTTCAGCCATTTCTGCATCAATAAGTGGCTTGTTAAAAGAAGCGTTCTTCGAAACCTGTGTATTGTTAATCTCATTTCCGTAGAGGCCCAATGTGTACTAGATTAGTTTGATTTCGGGCGCATATTCAAGTTTGATATTATCAATGTATACCTGTAGCATGTAATAAAGTCGAACCTCTCCAATCCGGAATCCTCTCTAAACCGAATGCGTTTTTTTCGACACATGAAATAGCCATTTTAGTAAATAAAAACAAGAAAATTGAGCCCAACTAGGAATAAAAGTTTCAGTGTTTATTCTTAACTAAATATACACAGAAAATACTTACTTTCCCCTGGTCACACCGCTCTTAATGAAAGAAAGAATGAAGAAAAATCAGAACCTCTCTACTTTTTTATTAACGAAAATGTGCGGTGGACTGAGAGCACCAGTGATTTACTCTAGTGATTTTTTCCAATATTTTGTGTTCGTGTAATCCCAACAGTAATATTTCTTCACGTAAAATGACAAATTGATGCCCTAGGAATACAAACAACGCAAACAAAATGATATTTTTTGTTCTACTGCTTAAGTAAAATATTATTAGTGACATGGCTTCGTTCTGGCCCTTATCGGGTCAGTAAAAAGCCATGTTCCGAGTTTATCTTACCGAGTACCATTCATAAATCAATTTATCCAACTTTTATGCCACCTCAGCCATTTTTATTTTGAAATTATGATGACTGACTGGAATGAATAGCTACGGGAAAATATTAGGTCAGCAAGTTCCCAGGCTCCGCCAATCAACAGCAAGTTTTCTGTACGTGGTAAGATAATTTATTATCTCCATCCCACGTACTTTATTTATTCATTTAAACGCACATTTACTTTCATATTCCCATTTGAGGACTAAATAACCAATTGCCGACATTTCTCTTGACAAACCGATTATTTACTATTACCATTATAGCTTGTGATCTTATTTCTGTTGAATATTTTCCCGTAATACAATATCCATATCTGTGCGATCATATACAACAGGAAGAAATGGTTTCATTAATGTAAATTATGTAAATTGCCAGTAATTTGTTTCTCGTCAAATCTTACGAATCGTTTTCAGAGGTTCCGGCTTTTCTCTAGCTGCTCTTCATGACAGCTTCCAATATCCGCCTCTCCTCTTCAGCATGAAGACGGAGTTTATGGCTCTTGTCAAATCCTCGACGAAGTGATAAACCACGATATCCGGTCAAGGATAATTTAAAATCCATCTTGGGTGTCTCTCATACAATATCAGTACTTATTTCGACAAGTTGAGAATTATTCAGAAGATGCATTTATTGCGTCTTAGATTTCACACTAATTGCTTCAACGCTTTAAGTTCCTTTCTGTACATTGTCTTATATCTCGGAGCTCAAAGCCTTATATCTCGGAGCTCAGAGTCTGATATCTCGGAGCTCAAATTATACAAGGACAAGTACGTCAATGGCAGTTTTAATTAGCTTACTGTCCGTCAAATCGATCCAAAAACATCGTTTATCTTAGTGATAGGAGTTAACTAGTAAAAGCCTGATTCTCATTACCACTGTCAGTCAATTTCCTCGTTGTGATTTATGAACTACTATATGCGTGTTTTGGATCATGTATTATGAATGAGTTACTTACGTTAAATAAACAGCTCACAGATGACAGATTCGAACAACAACAGGGTACAATGATTGTTGAAGCGCTGCATAATCGGACACTAAGTGCCATAGAACACGAAGCTGAGTAAATTTTCACACTAATGGACTGAAAACGTTATGAAATTGAATTAATGTTCACAAGTAGATATCCGATCTAATTTCTCGGGATATTAACTGACGGGGAAATATTTTATATCACAATTATTATTAAAAAATTGAAATGTACCACTAAAATACTGTGTGCACTGTTCAAAAATGTAAAATACGACTGTTTCAGGTATTGCGTGTTAACGTAAACAAAATTATACATTTTTGAGTTGCATTGTCTCATCCCTTCATTGAATCATTATGGTATGTACGTAAACTCAGTCCGTTGTTGCGGGTTCAAGACCCACGTAGAAAACCATGTGTTTCCTGGTGACAATTTTACACAACCGCCAGTGTATAAAAAAAATTGTAAAAAATGAATAGCGGAATATCTTTAAAGTTTCGTTCTTAATTTGGAAGAGGTCAATACATTTGCTGGGGGGGGGGGGTAAACATTGCTTTGTCGTATCATTCAGGGATAATCTGTGTGATTTATTTTTGCACTCACCAATCTTATCAAGTACTGCCACTCGCCTATCGCAAACTGCTGTTGTCTGGTGTAGTCACGACCTAATTGTTTATAAGTTGTCTCGTAGTTTATCCGTCTGATAACTGATTTATTCTGGTGTCTTAACATTATATTTATAGCGCCAAAGTCACAACGTAATATCTACAAGTACATCTTCATTTAATTTCCGAACTGTCCCCTTAATAGCGTTGAATCAGATAAAGTGGTCATATTGTACAAACTGTAATGAATGTTCAAATTGGTGCAATTTGTTTTTTTTTGTGTTTTGTTTTAAATTCTAAATACTTATTTGATTACAAAATCTTGTGCGCATATACATTAAGTAAACGTTTCATGAATTACTCGCTCGAGAGGTCTTATGACATTTGAACAACTTTTGGAGGGCCGTGTCGTGCGTTGTTCAAATCCCGGTCGCGGCAGGCCATACCCTGACATTTTCTTGTGGAAGGGTAGGTTAGTACTGATTAGAATACAGTCCAGGAAAACTGATTAGGTGGACCGGTCGTCGTGTATAACTGAAAAATTGTTGAAAAACGTCGTTAAACCCAGTGAAAAAATATCTCATAACACATTCCATACTTCGTAATTGTTGGTTATTATACACTTTTATTGAACACATATTTTTCGTGATCACAATTTATTAATACGGTCAAAACTCTGAATAGATACAACTAATGCTCGAGCTTAAAGCTCAGCTGGCTTTAATTGGAATGGGGGTAATTGTGTATAATATTTATCAAGACTTGTGTAATTAAAAGAGTATTCTTTGTTCGAATGGTAACCGCCATTCAAAGCAGGCCATGTCATTAAATCCGGCTTAAGTGTATTATTTATAGAAATATTGTGCTGACATACAAGTAGTTTGTAGTAATTCATTTACATCTTGTTACAAATTGGAGCGTTTTGGAAATAATTGCCGAGACAACATTATATGACAATGTTCTAGAAGTCCGCTATGCATTCATAAAAAATCTCTGCACTGTTTCATTGAAATTAAACTCAACATACCACTCTCTAACAGGTCAAAAAGATCGATCACTTTATCCATTTTTTACAAGAAATCTTCAATTGCGATCGTTGATAAAAACGTGGCGTATTTGATGTGCGAGCTGATCACTGGAATCGCAGGATCTTCAGAAGGTGAAAAACACCTGCTTTTTTGTCATTAATCTACACATATTTCATTATCGACTTATCACATGTTTTCGTGGATATTTGAAATAAGTAGACTATTAATATACTACGCCGGATTTTTTGCAGACAATCATTGACTATTTGCCTTAAGGAATGTGTCAACAGGCACTTGAAATAGCGAATTTAATTATCGTTTGTAACATAAAATAAATACAATAAGGTCGGCTACTTGTTTCCTCATTGATCATTATCTGTTGTTTAACGGCCATGCGGCAACGGTTGTCGTTTCAGAGCTGCCCCAGAGATTTTCTAAACACAGTAGAGGGCTCAGTAGTGGAGTGGGATTGTTTTCTCGAAATCCTAATAATCGGTCTAGTAGGATCAGCAGTTTAAATTCCTATTTTTCTTCACTAAACAATACATTTATAATGCATTTTGTATGTAAACCTGCGGCAAACACAGATTTTAAAACAATTTTATACACCAACTACATCTTGTTTAATGCTTTTGATGTGTTATCAGAATAATTCGTCGCGCGTGACATCATTCAGGCAAGGTCGATAATGTTACAATACTTCAAAGAGGGTCTGAAATTACTATTGGCAGGAAAGAACCATCAAAGATGTCAATGTATCAATAAGGTTCACGTGTTCGTTTTGATGTAAAGTATTGGTTTTCTCGATAAATTTTTATTGACCGAAGACACGCAAGTTACATGAAATGTACATGTTACTATGGACGAGAGGTTATGTAAGATACATTGTTGTATATTTGCACTGTACATGTATTTTATTAGTCAAATGACTTCTTACTGACCTGATAAGGTGTGATACAGTGTCCTTTATTAGTCAAATGATTTCTTACTGATCTGATAAGGTGTGATACAGTGTCTTTTATTAGTCAAATGATTTCTTACTGATCTGATAAGGTGTGATACAGGGTCTTTTATTAGTCACATGACTTCTTACTGACCTGATAAGGTGTGATACAGGGTCTTTTATTAGTCACATGACTTCTTACTGACCTGATAAGGTGTGATACAGGGTCTATTATTAAATACTGAGCGTGAGCAATAGGTCAATATGAATTTCTACTGACCAAATATAGGAGAATATTTGGTCAGCACGCACGTGACCCTGTTCAAGCAATCAACAGCAAGTATTCTGTACGAGGTAAGATATAATTAAACACGTATAGGTCTGGGAGTTTAACCATTTGTTCGTATAATTCAGAATGGCCATATTATTTGGAATGAAGTTCATTTTTCCGAATCTGCTTTATGTTGCTCTAAGTGGAAATACTTTCATTCAAATTAGTTTAGGCTGCGTGTAGTGTCTATTGCTAGTTAATATATCTTGATATATGTATTTATGGGCACTGTTATGGGGCACAGCCAGGTAAATCCAGGTTTTCTTTTATGCGGACTCTCCGATTCTTTAATACTTGTTGAAAATGGACAAACAGAGACTAAATCCATATTGTTCTAGTAAACGCAATCTTCCACCTGATGCCAAATAAGAAATGTGATGAATAATTGTTTAAAGATGATAAGATACAAAGTTGGGACAAGTACAATACACAACAAATTCAGCTTTTATTATCACCTATTTCGCAAACCTATTATATCGGAGTAGCCTAAAAGTTGCAATAAGACGGTCCTGCATATTTAAGAGAGATAGCATATTATATATAGGGAGACACACAGATAACATATTATATACAGGGAATCTTCCGTATTCTTAGCGATCTGAGAAGTTGCAATTTTATCTTTATTGTTGTAGCGAGACAAAGCAAGCAGTAAATAAATCAAACTTATTCAATATGCCAGAATATTTGCTCAGGAAACCCCATAGGAGCTAACCGTATTAGGGGCATTTCAGGACGAAAACCCGCGGTCACTGGCGTGTTAATACTAAACAATATTTCCAGGGTCAAATTTGCTTGTATGCACAGTAATATAGCTCAGGAAATAATACAAGGAAATGACTATGGCTAGGTATTGTGTCCAGCGATTTCATTACGTCGACCAGCTATGTAGTATCATATTGCCCATTAAAAACTGTTTAATTACATACCA
Source organism: Lutraria rhynchaena (assembly GCA_008271625.1). Classification (NCBI taxonomy): domain Eukaryota; kingdom Metazoa; phylum Mollusca; class Bivalvia; order Venerida; family Mactridae; genus Lutraria; species Lutraria rhynchaena. Next base: position 705,446 of record VIBL01000141.1, read on the forward strand.
GTATTTACTTTTCTTCTCCGGATTCTCAGATTGAAGGAATCCATTAATGTTAGAACAATAAAGCATTATGTCTTATTTGTTTATTTTTGTATTAATGGAAACGACTAAACGACTGTTTCCCCATACGCTCGTTGTCTGACAAATTCCTCTTAATGTACAAACAACAAATAATTCTATGATGAACAACATTCAATAAGAGCTCAAGTTACTGCAGAAGGTATTGTGTCTATGAATAATTGGTCTAACCACTCGAGTGGCTGAGTGATTCTTGTATTATGTTGGTTATAAGTTATACTATCTATTTATGTATACACAGCACAACCCCTGAAAACCGGACTCCCTGAAAACCGGATTTCTCTGAAATTTGGACGATTTTTCAAGTCCCTTTTTTCTCTTCTGTAGCGAATAGTTCTTTGAAAACCGGAATTCTTAGAAAACCGGACTTATGGCCCAGTCCGGATGATGTCCAGTTTTTGTGAGGAAACTGTTCAGCAAGCTTACGGAAGGTCGATGGTTCTACACCAGTGTACGCCCGGGGTCTTCACTCCACTGTTAAAGCTGGAAAGTCGCCAAATAACCCTGGATGTTGGTACAACATAAAACTACAGTGCAAAAAAACAACATCGTAATTAATAGATGTCAGGAAAATAAAGCCACGTCATTATGAACTCAGTAGTTGAAGTGATATGTCTTACATACTTTAATCACATCTTGCACGGCTGTGTTGAAGGCATTATCAACACAAAAACGACCACTATATCCTTCCTGTATAACGCAGCAATGGGTAATCATGTAAAATGGTTTGTGTTTTTGCACTTGTCATGTCCTAATGTAGGGGAATTTCGTTGATGAATGATTTTAATGTTACGTGCAATTATTACAATTAGCATTTGTTGATCGTTTTTGTAATTCTATTTTTTTCTCCTGCACTCATAAATAATTGCTTTTGTCCATGAATCAGTCTATGCTATTTTTTTATCGCGAGTTACTGAACAACTTATTTTGACGCGAAATAATTGTCTGGAACTGTGTACTGTATAAATTATGTCACAGAAAACTTGTAGCGTGTTGTTATGGCATTTCCATATTTAGCACCACTTTTGGTATTGTATGATTGTAATTTGACTACTTTGTTTTTTAACTTGTACATAGAAAAACTTAAAACAGAATATGTAGCACACAAAATGTTTGACTGGATCAAAAATATTATATTACGAACTTTTGAATGGTATTTATAGATCTTGTTATATATTTCGGACACAATGACTTACTAAGGCAGTACACATTATCTGATCCAGTGTTCTTGAGCACTTATGAATTATGTATGTCGTAAAAGGACGTTCATATTATCTTACAGATCCACTCAGTGCTTACTATCAATATCATTAATTTTCTTCTGTTCTGAGTAATTCTATATAAATACTTAAGTCTTCTTCAGTGTTCAATGTTCTCGAGTTCCTGATGTTTTGTTTTTTTCATCATTATGCGTTGTCTAAATGGCATTTAATAACGATATCGCCCCGTGGCTGTTTTAAAATCACAGATTTAATTCTCGTGTTGTAATGAAGTTGCGTGTGAAATCATTTTGATTAAAGACAGTTTGTTGTCAGGATGATTTCCTTAAATTCTTGTTCTCCGACTCGACACGAGCAGCACCTCTTAAAATGAGCCTGGGCCCGTCAAACTAATGTAAATCATGTAACCAATCAATTTTCACTGGTATCATTTACGAGTTCGCATTAATAGTTGTCCTCATCTGTATTATCTATTTATGAATGATGAAATGAAGCAACAGTTTCTTTGTCATGTCTCTAATGTTATATTGAACAAACTTCGTACAATGTCCTGTATTCGTAAGAAGAGATGAACTCTTTGAAATGCTGAGCGACCGTTCATGAAACACCTTTCGATTTGAAGTTGCAATTAATGTCTTTATCTAAGACCTTTGTGTACTCATAATGTAGTAGCTAGGCTAAGTCGATATCTCTAGCGCTATTTCTGCACTGATTTACACGTAAATGACGTACAAACACGTGGAACTTGTAATGAGAGCGTGTAAACTTGTAAAGCCTTTTTTAACATTACGAACACTAGATTTAAATTTTCTCGATCATGAAAGTGATTAGCAATATCAATAGCAGGGCAAATACAATAAATAAGAATCACAATTCATTTTGTTAATAAGAAAATACGGGATATTTTCCGTAGAAGATACAACAACAGTCGTAGAAAGACATAATATGCGCCAAAAAAAGGTCAACCTAGATGTTGATATATAACGAGGTCTGGTGGATTTTATCATTAACACTCTAAGCTCTCCGTTTGGACGTCAGCATGGGTCCGTGTGTACCGTCCTTCAGTTGTTCCCATTGGCATGAATCGAGATCCTCTTTATATCAGGCAACTATTAAATATTTGAGATAAACAAACATTCCAAGTATCACTTAATATTCCATTAAAACATCATCTGCGAAATTACATTTAAAGTATGATACACATTCAATGTCTATACATTAGGATCAATTCATCTTTATAATTACACTGACTTGTTTGCACTGTGAATCTAAATTTCTAGATGTAATGAGATTGATTTAAGGAATAATGGATACGTATGGTAAAATATGGAAGTACATTTATCATTTTGATTCTCATCACCAAAACAATTTACATCTACAGTTAAACTTGTGAACAAAGGCTACCCCTGGGAAAGGCAAAATGTGGCCTTTTTGACGGATGGCCTTTATTCAGAGGTAAGTTTGTTCTAAACACCCAATCACGGTTTTTCATTGCGTTAAATCCACAAGAGTATAAACATATATTTGACGAGGACAAAACATGGACTATTCTATTTTTCTGTAGAAGATCATTACTGTTTTATAAAAATTTAGTCGGTTAACTTTGTTTAGCACTTTACTTATTGTCATTTGAACAGATTAATAAGATTTTCATTCAGTCAACACCATAACAACATGTACATCTCTCCACTCATGTGACAATATCATTAATTAATCGTTTTATTAGTTTTTATGTATATTTTTCAGAGTGGTCTGAGCCAATTAATGTCGCATCTTGTTTCTAATATCACTTTGATTAAACGATAACACTAAACAATGGTTTAATCATTAAACAAACACCAAATGTCCTGATAGTGGATGAGTTCATTACCTTTATTAATTACATATAGACAAAAGCCTTAAGTGCTCTTCGTTCACGATTAGATATAAGTATACATCAACTTTGTTTAATCAATCGATGTGGCAAAGATTAGATAAAAAACAGTTCGTTCAGATAAAACTGTTCCTTTTGCTATCCCCGGATCTTCAATCTCGAATTATACTGTGTCATTCCGTACAGAATTTCGATCAATGGCAATATTCGCAAGCACGTGCATTCCATTTACATGAATAAATTTATACAATATTGCTTCAAACCCAATAATAAATAATCAAAACCTTGGCGCAATGGAAATATTTGATTGACTGAATAATTATTATAATAATTATATTCATCATACGAAAGATCAAGTTGAGATCACCTTTAATGTGGTCCTGTTTGCTCTATGGTATGTGCAGTATCGGAACGTAAGCAAATTTGGGTTTGAGGTCAGGGTCAGGGAACAGTTTGCGAGCTTGAATCCCAAATAATTCTTAAAGAATATTAGTTTCGTATCATTATTGTATTACCTCCATTAACGAAGGGACGCTAAACATCAAAATATGACATTTGAGCACAAAGACCTTTCTCAAGTTTGTTTAACTTCAAACCCTGATTTCAATGAAATTGAGTAATCTATTCGAGACTGACTTAAATTCTTCCCAAGCGTCACAATGTCTGGTGAAATATTTCAAATTAGTCAACTGTTATCTCCTATGACATTTCTGTGCACTCGTAGACTGGCATTTTTATGAATATATAGATCGAGTTTGACAAATCCTTTAAAGCTATTCTAACTTAGAACTTGTTCTTTTAGGTCTCCAAACGAGCACATACGACATTAGTCAGCTTGTAACTGATGGATTCCTGGAGGAAATATTGTTGAAATATAGGACATCTCTACTTTTCGAATTATGACAGATCCTATGCCCACCAATCCCTAACATAATAAACAATAATTAGTGTTTTTTACGAGTTCATTCAACTTTTTAATATCGGCATGCTCTAGTGATGAATTGTCTGGTTTACGAATTGATCATCTCAATAAAACATTCTGAAACCAGATTTACAGACAAATACAGCATTTGTAGATAGTTTCCAATGAGAAACAAGATCTACCTCATGACAAAAACTAGAGAATTATTCCCTTTTTATTCAAATGCGCGCTACATGACCATTAGTTGTCGACATGTCATAAAACATCATTAAACAAAAAATGGATCATTGCCAGAGAAAGATTCAAACTTTGAAACAGTTACTTATATGCGGCATAGGTGTGACATTGTATTCCACTAAGAGGGAATTAGGCTTATCAGCGACACCAATAATGAATTCAGCGGCGACTTTCAATTGATTCAAGAATATAATACGTTCTGAAAGTAGTTTAACCTCGTCTCAGTCAAGAATTTGATTACTTTTAATTTCTTATTAAAGCAATTTTACTATCCCTATATAATTTTATACCACATATTATTATTATCTTATGTATTTTTTGAAAAATGGTGTGGGCTCAGCTGCATACTTGCGCATAGACAGGTAGGCGCCTGACATTAAATAAACTTTTATACTATACTCTATAATATATATTGTGGTATCATTCATTTTCGTTGAGCTCAATTTGAGTTTTACTAATAGGACCAGTTCATGGGTAAGAAAATCCTTTGATTTTTTAAAATACAAATCCACGAAATTAAATCCCAAACAAAAGTTAGTGAGATCTCAGTATTCGTCATTCGTGGAAAAATATTTAGATCTGGAAGCTGCTTAAAAGTTTGCACTTCAAATTGATACCATAAAGTCGACCCGGTATAAACTAATCGACTTAAGACAAAGCAATTTTCAATGCTTTCCAGTTTTCAAGGAGGTTACTATGGTAATAAATCCGGTAAAACAACTTCAAGGAAAGGCGAGAGTTTTCAGATTACACCCATTAACATTTGGGTTATTAGGTCTATCTACATAATGAACTATAACATGACTGTTTTTCTCTCTTTTTTTATTATTCTGAAGCATTTGATTATTTTATTTTTTGTCAACTTATACTTTAGAAAATAGGATCATTCATTTTCAATGCATGTTATAAACGTGTCAATCAACTTTTCCTCCCACCACTAGGGCTAGTAAATATAGTCATGTTTAAAGTGACTTGATCACTTTATTAATGCCATATCTTCAGTTCAGTGTCCGCCATTCTGAAAAGGTCGCCATTTCACTCTTATTCCAGTAGCGAGACAGACAGAAACACAACAAGCAGTTCTGTAAATATATTTGTTTTTCGAAATAAAAATAAATCAGGCGTATTATCAAACAATTTGTCAAAACATCTACCAGTATTTCGGTATAATTTTTGTACTTTATTATGTAATCTCGGACAATATCACGTGACCGATTGAAAACAACATACGTACATCTATGGAGAGATACCTCAGGCAGTAATTTAGACATCAGCAAACTTTTGGGACACTTACACCGTCCTTCGTACGTAACTGAACAAACTGCGTTAAAACAAAGCCATATTTCCTGTGCCATAACTACATGTACAACCTGACTTTCAAAAGTTCTTACATTTGCTCTGGAATCAATGACATTTAATCATCATGTATATTTCTTAAGTTATTGCTTTTCGCGAGTGCGTTACGTGCAACGCTCCTACTTCACGTGTTAATTATCGATACATAAAGCACTACAGTATTAAACAAACTTTTAATTACATAAAATTGTTTATCATTGTTTCTTTCCTCCCTTGCAGAAACCCTCAAACAAATGAAGCACTGTAGGCGTGTATTGTATTCTTAGTTTTCAATTTATATAAATGTAAACATATGCAAAACTAGTCCCCACACGTTTAACATATTGTCTAACAAATATGTCTGAGTGAGCCCATAGCACGCATACCACAAATCATTATGGTGTTAAATTATTCAATAAATAAAACACTAAAATCGACAATTGATCACTACCAGGAGCGTGGCGAAAATAAAAAAAAATCTGTTTACTCACTCGAATATCTATGAAAAAAGTTGCACACTTCACACGCACACGTTTAGACACGAAATGAACATCAAGCATTAAATATTAGATCAAAGTTGCCACAGAATTCTTGTTTCGTTTCGTTGCTTTTCTGATGAAGCGCTATACATATCCTTACACAAGAGTAATCATAAAAACTAGTTTCCTAAACATGCTTAGCTAAATTTTCATCCCCAACGTGAATTTTAGCGTTCTCATACGTTTTTACTTTGCAAAATTTTTTCCCTTGGATTTTATTGTCGCACCAAAAGCCAGGGTCTTTTGGTGACTTTTTCAGCTATAACGATGTAAGAAGACCAAGCTTACACTTAGATAGAACCACCGACCTTCGGTAAGCTAGCTGGACAGCTTCCTCATATGTGAAATTTGGGATTCGAACTCACAGCTGTGAGGGGCTATTAATTACGAGTCAGAGACAAAAACCACTGGACCAAGGAGACCCCTCTCTTTTCTCGTCATTATATGCATAGCCTGTTACCATTGGCGATTCATAATTTTACCCGACGATGAAAATTTTTGAAAGAGTATGCACAAAAAATATTGTGTCTGTCTTGATTCAAGAAAATAGTTTTAATATGATAATGAGTCTAATTTTGTCTTGTTTTTATGACATCCATCTACGTAAGAGTGTATATTCCAGAAACAAAGATAATGGTCCTGTTTACTATTGTACAGTGCAACCTCACCAAAGTAATACCCTTTCGAAGAAGCAAAATGTTGTTGTTGAGAGGTTTTTGCTCTAGAGAGGTTAAATCAAGTGGGAAATTCCATGCTGTTGTTGAGGGTAGGTTGTTGCTTAAGAGAGGGCCGCTCTGGAGAGGTTGTACTGTACAGAATGTATTATCCGCAGGTTTATCACTTTTACTTACCAAACGGAGTCGTTTTTATTCCAGTTTATAGTTAGGGTTTTATTTGAATGTATTTATGCAAATCTTGCAGACTTCAATTTCACTCATGTTTGCGTGGTCGAGGCGTTTTAGTATGTGTTCAACTTAATGCGCTGTCTAAATATTTCATTTGTGGTTAAAGTCGCCCCAACCGCTAGGGTCATTTGGCGACTTTTCCAGCTTCAACGGTGAATGAAGACTCCAGGCATATACCTTGTGTAGAACCACCGACATTCGGTAAACCAGATGAAAAGCTTCATCACATGTGAATTTTTTCATAACATGTATATCTTTAATAGAAACCAAATCTACATTTTTTCTGATTTAACTTCAAACAGTTCGTGATGTATCAAAAAACAAATTTTACCGAAACTGGTCTGCGGCAATTTTCTGACATTCCTATGTTTTTTTTAAAAAAAATAGAAATTTGTGCTGATAAATTTTGTTGTATTTAACGTTTCATATAAAAATAAATTAACTTCAGGTGCTTAATTAGGTATCGAGACACATATGGTAACTCTGAGCTGTTTTCATCATTAATCTAGTACAATTATAATGGAATTTCAAGTTGTACAAGTTATCTCAGGTAAGGTATAATTTGATCTATCGATCTTAATTAATATTCACTAACTTATCCCGAGCATCATGTACGAGACGTTAATTCTTAACTTATGTGCCTGATATGTATTAAATTAGGTTCAAGCAGTGGATTACAGTAAAACCTCAATATTACGACCACATTTTAGGCCCGAAAAAATTGATGTGGTCTCGTTATAAAGTATGAAGTATAGAGGAAATGTTGAAAAACAGAGTGCCGTAAGTCACCCTTAAATCAAGTGAGGTAATTCTGTTGTAAAGGGACTCAACTCGTTTTACGTTGTTGTCAATACAGTACAATCTCTCCAAAGCGGCCCTCTCTTGAGCAACAACCTCCCATCAACAGCAACATGATTTTCCCCATTGTACAATTTAACTATTAATTTAACCTTTCAAAACAACATAATTTTGCTTCTCCCAAAGGGTGTTGCTTTGGAAAGGTCGCACTGTACTGTTTCAATTCATGACAATATAAACTCGTAACCACTCATCACATAATTACTTCATACAGAATTGATTACATAAAACAACCTGTTGGTTCAACGTTAAACCCCAGAGGAAAAAATATTTTGTTCATGGCTCAAGAAGAATTTATTGACTTTGAGCTGAATCGAGATCGATTTTTTTAACTAGGTAAGACCTAAATATTTCCCACATTAACAGGTAATTGCTATCGAAATATATACCTCGGAAATGCTTACATACAAACATGACTTTTCAATTTTCTCTCCAGACACACATAAATAAAATCGCTATCTCCTTGTTATGGATTTGGATTTTACATCATGTTTCGTGAGACAGAAATTCATAATGAATTTAGAAAAAACAGACATCCGAATGAAGGTCACCTGTCAATAAAAGCCACATTTTGTCCTTTCCAAGGGTGGGGTGACCTCTGTTCACAAGTTTGACTGTACTTCAAAAACTAAAACAAAATACTTTCAGGAATTGATCTCCATAAGATGATACAGTATTTAGACTATTTGTGTAAATAACTGCATGGAGTATATTCAATTAGATACCTAATGACGCCAAACTTTGCCTAATCTCATTTTCCTAAACATTATCACTATTTCATTATTATTTATGTATAACTCGTGACTATTTAACACTTATCATCAGCTCATAAAGTTTGTCATACGATATATAACTGACATTTCTTAAAACCACGCTCCTGTATTCAGGAAATCGTTTTCTGAATTTGTGGCTTTATAAATTATATCACACAGGACACAACAATTTTGTTTCTTGTGTCTGGTTTCAAGCCAAACTCGATCAAGAAAAACAATAACGCTAAAACATCACAAAGTTCAATGGTTTAAGTAATTGTATATAAAAGTGTATATAAAATAAAATAATATAGATGTCTGTGTTTGTGAAGAGATTTGGGGAGAATCGGTTTTATTAATATTTCTGATAAGACAAAATTCTCAGCGCCAAATATTTTGTTACTTGTGCTCACCCTGTCTTCCGCAAGTAACTGCAAACTTCTCCTAGTAAATTGTTTGAATTAGTGGTGGATAATCCTATGTCTTCAACGAAATCGTCACAGAGATTATGTGTCACACCCATGGTTCGAACACAGGCGCAGGAGATCTGTAGACTTCACATAAGTCTGTGGACTTCTCTTTAGTCCAGACCCGTACTGGGTGCCGGAAGGCGACGTCGGCGCCGAGAGAAGCAAACAGGTCTGATAACAATGCTTTAACCTCAGATATTAGAGACTCACAGCATCTCAACTCGTTGCTAATAAGTCTGTTATCACATGTTTGAGTATAACAATAAAGAGTTCAAGAATAAATCACGGCATTATAATTCTATAATAAAGGTCCAATGTCAACCAGTCCTTAACAAGACACACAATTACTAGGATTTTTACGAGTAAATTCACTTATTTTTCTATTGACAAATTCCTAAAAGTCCTCTTTCGCTTACTTGATGCTCGCTCATTATGTGTTTGTCATATTAACTGTATTTTTGTGTGGTTTATTGTTTCAATTATCAAGTTTGTCGATACAATAAAACATTAGTTTTAAGACAACCTTTGGAACCAATAAAGTTGGTCTTAAAAATGAGGCGGTCTCTTTATCCAGTCGAAATATAAAGGAAATAATAACAAGAGGGCCATGATGGCCCTGCATCGCTCACCAGAATAAATATTAATTAACTTGTTACTAAAAAGGTAATAAAGGTACACTTGTGGGCAAATAATGGGGAACAATAATAAACTTGATAAAGGACCATCAAAGGATACTACAAAAGAATATTTGTGATGACTGAAGGATGCCACAGACCAAATTTGGTGATGATCCAACCACTGGTCCATGAAAAGAAGTCATTTTAAGGTATTTCTATGTTTAGCTCTAGCGGCCCCTAATTGGGGCCAACCATTTTTATTTGAGCAAATCTGATATATAGCAAATCTAGCGGCCCCTAAAAGGGGCCGTGCAAATTCTTTTGAGCAAATCTGATAAAAGTCCATATAAGGATGCTACAGACCAAGTTTGGTGATGATCCATCAATTGGTTCATGAGAAGAAGATGATTAAAGTTTTTTCTATTTTTAGCTCTAGTGACCCCTAAAAGGGGTCAACCGGTACAATATGAGCGAATTGCAGTTAGAACGTCAAAAGGCTCCTGCACAGCAAATTTGAAGTAAATCCGACGAGTGGCTTCTGAGGAGAAGACCATTGTTGACGCTAAACGACGGACGACGAACGCCGGAGCATCCACCTACCCATCCTAACAGCTAACCCTGAACCATCGGTTCTGGTGAGCTAAAACAACGGTCCGAAAATAAGTGGTCGTTATATTGAGGGAGTTGCTAAGTGAGGTCTGACTGTATTCTTTTAGCAAAAACCAACTGAAGTTTTTGATAAAATGCGGTTGATCAAGGGAGGACAAACAATTCAACGCAAACAGTGTTTCTACACGACTGGTTTCTAGTTTTGACATTGCAAAAACTGATTGGTAACCATTAAAGAAATGGACTTATTACCCAACAGTTATTTCTTGCAGCGACAATGAAATAACAAGTAACTTTGTTGAATATTTGATACTTGGGAAATTTGTTTTATCCAAAAATCAGACCGGAAGATTTCGCTAAAAAGATGGTAATATATTCATCAGGACTTGTTAGCAATGGTATGCTGATGGCTCCATATAAACTGTTCAATTAAAGTGGATGTTTTATGTAACACTTCTGAATAACTTGCTACCAACTACGAAACAAATGAATCTCATAAAGGAGAAGATTGCTTTTTAAGTACTGTCTACAATATCCGATTAAACTATGAATAACTTTAGGGAGATGACAGTAGAGTTATCAAAAATGAACCAATTATATTTAGTATGTCAGGCATTCCGACACAGTTGACATAAACGGATTATTAATGTCTATGTTGGTTCATGTTTATTTCAGACTCATTTCTGGACAAATCTTGATACATGGGCACAAATATAACATAAATATGTGATGTATATTTTAATTACTTTTCCTTCTTGTCTCGTATAACTAGAATCGTCGTCTGATGCATATTTAAAGAGTTTTTAATGAACTGTGTTAATGTTTTAGCAGGAACGTAAATGTGCTGCGCCTTACAGCTAGCCACCTTGATATTATGACAACCTTATTACACCCCCATTTATTTTTAGATCGGCTATCACTGTGTTCCCAATAGTTCACCGTGATTATAAGACCACCACAATATTAAGACCATCTTTTGGGGGTCCAGTAGTGGCCTTTATATCGGGATGGTATTAATGTACGAGCCGTAACACGTTTGTTACACGAACAGAGTATTTTAATTTGGCGTGACCGGCTTAATATGTAAAAAAATGTAAAAAGAAAAATTAAAGTTATTTACAAAGATTAGATATTATACTTTCATATCATGCAACAAATAAATCTAACCGAACGCACAAAAATAGTGTTTCATTACGGTAAACACTGTGCCCCTTGATCAACTTCTCTTTATCAGCGAGAATCATCCAGGGGACGCTGTTGTAGGGGACTCCGTAAGGTACAAATTAATATCAATTGACACAGTACTAAGTATCACTAGCATAATATTGACCTAAGAGGTCAAATCTTGCTGACATGTTATAAAATGCGACTGACATTAATATTGTTCATGATTTACCAGTAACTTACCGGAACATCGTTCACCATTCACCATTTTATGATAATATCATAATCTATGTCAGAATTATAGCTATATTTGGAGGTCAACGTCACGCTTGGGAAATCAAGCGCATTATATTGCATAATGTTCCAACCAGAATGTATCTTAGTTCAGAATGATCATATTCCCTTGTGTCCAGTAATAAAGGCGAAAAATCTCCTCTCAGTCGTTGAACAACCACATGTCATTTCACGATGTCTTTGATTAAGATAAGAATCATACTGCTTTAGTGAAATTAATATTCAGAATTTTACTGAATTATTCCATTGATGTTGAAAGAGGAATCAAAATAAATTGGCATCAGACAACATTTAGATTTGAAGTTTATTGATGCGAAACATGTCCCACAATATAGACGTTAAGTTCATCCAAGTGCACTAAAGTCTAGACATAATCAAATTAAGTTACATTAGTGTACAATCCTGTGTGCAATAAATAATATAATATAAATCATTTGTAATTCTGATATGTTTATTCTATTCCACATAACGGTTGTCATGGTAATTATAGTTATGATCCGATCGGAATTTCCTTTCACAGAGAGTACACACAATATTTGTAATAAATGCCGTCTACAATATTACACAGAAACATCGTTTTGAAAATTTGATAGATGAATAATGGATGTTTTGGATTTATCTGTTCTTTAAGATTCCTTAACATTACTTTCAGCGTAATCTTCGCTCATGTCTGTGCGTCGGCTACAAGGAGTACCTGTAAAAACCAGTAAAAACAAGTTTATGATTTGATGGAGTAATGTGATTTGGGGATATATCCATATGGCACTCCATCTATGTCAGCACATCGTACCGTTGGATGTATGAAATACATTAACTTACATAATCAAGATTCGATTAACTATCAATAAAATACCCATTACCTCTCAGTAGATTGAATTACACTTGTTGATACGTGTTGACATGTCCCATGTGGCGTATCTAGTCTATTCCATGACAAACTACTAATTCAATTTTATTGCATGCCATATAAGATGTCAGATGACTGATACACAAGATCTCTACTAGAACCGTATTAACAAGATGTCTTCAAACAAAAGAAGAAGACATTTAATATTTTTTTATAAATGTTCCCGCGGTAGCAGAACATTGGAAATTTACCAATTCGTGCCGAAAAAAGTGGAAAATGTAATAACTGAAAATGACACTCGTAGTAGATGTGCTCATCTGTGTGTTACACGGCTTTAAATGTAGTAACTCAATTATTCCACTAATGGAGATTAACACGAAAAGGTTTCTCAACTTGAAAAATATCATCAGTCTCAGATGAAACTTCTTTTGAATTTATTGTTGTACGGCTTTTTTAAGTACATCTCATGTGTTCCTTAATGTTATGTACGATTTCTATAATACACATGAAACCTTGGTTAATTCTTTGTTGTTGTTGTTGTTATTGTTGTTGTTATATTAGTGTGAACACTGATTGGCGCCATGGCGTCAACATAATTTAGTCGTGTACGTTGATCGGTTGATTTTAGAAATTGGTGTTCTTTGATGTTACCTATAGATTATCTGCTTCTATACAGGTACACAGTAATTCTCATCAGACGAACAAAAAATAATATGTGAAAATGATGTGCCCTTCTATGAAAATTTAACAAAAATGTCGATTTTCCTCTATATGTGGAGAAGTTGCCGGCTCCTTGCAGAAGGGTAAGTTAGTACCGGTTAGTATACAGTCCAGGAAAACTGTTGAAGAAAAAATGTTGGAAAACGCGTTAAACCAGGTGAAAAAATAAAAAAATAAAAGCAACCATTATACAACCATAAACAAAGGGACAGGTTTACTAAAATACACATTTTTATATTTTCAGGTTCCATTGTTCCTTTCCTCGAGAACACGGTAGTCCATGGTTCTGTTCTTACATTGATTGCAATCAGCATCGAGAGGTACCGGGTCATATGTCAACCACTTCGTGGAGTCCGCGATGAAGTTTTCAAGAACGCCAAGGTCGTTCCTATTATTTGGTTGATATGTGCGACTTCTAACATTCCGTGGTTTTTCATCGCGAACTACCGGGACTCGAGACATAAAGACGGTACGCCAATAAAGGTGTGCCGGTTACCAATGTCTACGGAGTGGCACAGAATATACGTGGTACTTCTCTGTGCGATGTATTTCATTATACCGTTTATAATTTTGCTTATACTTTATTGCCGAATATGTTATATTCTTCAATTTTCAAAACACGAGTTCAGCATGGGTGAATTCAAAGACTCAAAACAGTCGAGACAGCGTCACCGACTTCGTGCTCAAGTTGTGAACATCATCGTATGTTTGGTCTTATTATTCTTCATGTTCCATCTCCCTTATCGTTTCGTCAGCATGTGGCTGACATTTGGAGACAAGCGCTACATTCATTCTTTGGGAATACAAAAACTTTTCAACATCGTGTATACGGCGAGGATCTTATTTTATTTCAACCATGCGGTCAACCCAATCATTTATAACTTTGTTTCTAGTAAATTTAGAAATGCTCTGAAGCTTGTTCTGACAAAACGGAAGCACAGGGGGAGCCTTATGTCCAGCAACAGAAGAGGAAACTTTAATACTAGACTAACAAGGCCTAAGAACAGTCAAGCTTTATTAACAGAACGAGAATATGACAATGACAAATGTAATACAAGTTCCCCCTGTCGAAGCAGTTCATCCTTGCGACAGAACATTAATGAATTTTACCCAATGTACGCGCATATAATACAAAGACATGATAGCGACAGATATCCCAACGGAAAGTCTCCGAGTAATGACGAGCCTTTGAATAAAAATACACCGCGATCTGGTGAATGATTTACTGTTGTTCATGTATGAAATAAAATAAATATTTGTTCGGGTTTAACGCCTGTTTTTGTACAGTATTTCAGTTACCGACAGACAGACCCTAACCTGTTCTCCTGGATTCAACACCAGAACTAACCATATTTTAGTAACTGCTAATTGCTCCAATCTGCATCTCTTGAATCCGTGGTGGAGGACGAGTCGAATTGTCTTCAACTAAATCGTCACAAGTATCTTAGTTTAATACCGGTGGGCAAGTGCAGTTAACCTAACCACGGTTCCTAGAGCCTATACTAGCATTTACCCTGTTCTCCGCACGTTACTGTCAATTCCTCCACATTAATGATTAGTGGTACAGGGCGATTGGCCTTAGACGTGAAGTCTCCGACATGTTCGTCACAAAGAGCATCTGCCGAGGTCCATAGACCTAATGTTCTCCCTTTTGATCTAAGTGCGCCATTTGTACGCTAGCCCCTGAACATCAGTAGGTCTAGAAATACATGGCAATTTTCTGTCGATAGCAAACACTCACAAACAAAATTATGATGGCATATTTCTGTATATGATACTAGTAATAAGAATATTTTCGCGAAAATCTAGCAGATTTTCATGAAAAACAAAGACATTTTCCCGAAAATTCAATAACTTTTCATAAGATTTCTTCACTAGATGAAGTGAACTTACTGATTAAGTAGACGATATAATATTTTCTGGAAAATTAAACATTTTTTCACGAAAGCTTTCACGAAAATAAAGTGTATGCAGAAATATGCCACCATTCAAAATAAATATGCACTGTTGATTACACCTGTGGATTTACGAACTAGTCACTCGGATCAAATCTACAACAATACAGTAAAATATAATGTTATGTATACCATCAACAATAGTCATATGAAGAGCCATACACTGTGATTTCTCGATACTAAGATCACCAAATACGGGAAAATAGTAGGTCAGCACGTGACCCGTCTCAACCAATCAACAGCAAGTGTTCTGTAAGATGAAAAAAGAATTTCGACGCTACGTTACTATAAAACGAATGAAATATCAATACAGTAAAGCCAAGTCCTTAAGTGAGATCATCTTTAGTCCCCCCCCCAAATTGTCTTTGTGATAACCTCGTCTCATATTTTTTTAATATACAAGAAATGATAATCAGTCCGATATTCAGTAGTCGTTAAAATGAGATTGTCTTATGTCAGGGTTCCCTTGGTGAATTTTGTAAAACGAGGTAAAACAAGATACACGATCAAGACATGAGGCCGGGGCTTCAGTGGTAATGGTCCTTCTGACTAGCAGTCGGCAACCCCTCACCGCTGTAAATTTGAAACCCATCTTGAGACCAGAAAAAAATCCACGTGTGTAGAAACTGTCCGCTAGTTTACGGAAGGTCGGTGGTTCTGCACAGGTGTTCGTCTGGCGTCTTCCTCTACCGTTAAAACTGGAAAAGTCATCAAATGACCTTGACTGTTGGTGTGACGTTAAACCCCAGAGAAAAAAAAAACGTGCGGCGTCTAGATTCAAGTTCGTCGTATTGACATCATGTATCGTATACAGAATTCCATGAACCCTAAATAGACCGGTGGATTAATAGCATCAAGATCTAAAGAAGCCATGATTTAAAGTACGATGGTTGGTCATGTTATATATAATAGAATATTCATTGAAGACGAATCTTGAAGCCATATTACGATGATAGATAATCGCTTATATCAATGATAATTCTGAACGTTACGGTGTCATATACATATGACAATATCTTAATTAATTTTGACCCTTACTTCACTGTGATAATGTGGTTGAGAAGAATAAACTACTAGGAAAAAAAACAGCCAACAAGCCGATTCCATACGTCTCCATTTTTAGGTAATTATCATATTTTATTAATCGGGAAAATGACTATTGACAAATAGCAGACCGTTTTCCAATACCAAAACTTAGACTCCAAGACGAAACTTAATACAAGGCGACAATAACTAAAATATTAAATTTATTACGGAGCAGAATATAAAAAAGATACAGTTAAATATTGTCAAATGATAGAATCAGAACTGGCGAATTTGCCAATTTTCCGTCGCAGTCCTTTGGTAGAGCTGTCTTACATCGTATGTGACAAGGACTTAAGCAAATACAGATGATTCCGGAATTCTGATCGTGCAATTTATAATGTCTTCATCGTGTCTTGGGGTCGACACACGGCAAAGCGAAGTGACATTTGAATAATGTCACGCTTTTTTTTGGTCATAAGAAAATGCAATGTTTCGTTTGGCATTGTTGAGCGTCGTATAACTTTGTAGCGATGTCACTTCGCATTGCCTTGTGTAGACCCTAAAACGCGACAACGACATTATAAATGGCACGATCAGGATTTCGTACATAAATATTACGATGTAGAAAACAAAACAAATTCATTGATAGACTGGTATGCTACTAAAATATCACTTCAAGTAACTAAAACTTATCTCGAGCGCTGGCATGTTACTGAACATTCGTATTCGCTATGTACCTAAAAAGTGCATAGTTTGAAATCTATGTACTTGTATATGTTATGAATAGATTCTTAATTGTACAGACCAAAAATTAAGTGGTGAGTTTTTTTTTTTGAATGTATGCGTTATATAATGAAACGCATGTGCAGAACCAGACTCAACATTAAAACCAACCAATCAAAATGGCCCTTTTTGTCGTACCGGTTAAACACATCTTTATACTTCAATTAATGAGACTACCTCAACATTAAAACCAACCAATCAAAATGGCCCTTTTTTGTCGTACCGGTTAAACACATCTTTATATTTCAATTAATGAGACTACCTCAACATTAAAACCAACCAATCAAAATGGCCCTTTTTTGCCGTACCGGTTAAACACATCTTTATATTTCCATTAATGAGACTACCTCAATATTAAAACCAACCAATCAAAAAGGCCCTTTTTTGTCGTACCGGTTAAACACATCTTTATATTTCCATTAATGGGACTACCTCAACATTAAAACCAACCAATCAAAATGGCCCTTTTTGTCGTACCGGTTAAACACATCTTTATACTTCAATTAATGAGACTACCTCAACATTAAAACCAACCAATCAAAATGGCCCTTTTTGTCGTACCGGTTAAACACATCTTTATACTTCAATTAATGAGACTACCTCAACATTAAAACCAACCAATCAAAAAGGCCCTTTTTTGTCGTACCGGTTAAACACATCTTTATATTTCAATTAATGAGACTACCTCAACATTAAAACCAACCAATCAAAATGGCCCTTTTTTGTCGTACCGGTTAAACACATCTTTATATTTCCATTAATGAGACTACCTCAATATTAAAACCAACCAATCAAAAAGGCCCTTTTTTGTCGTACCGGTTAAACACATCTTTATATTTCCATTAATGGGACTACCTCAACATTAAAACCAACCAATCAAAATGGCCCTTTTTGTCGTACCGGTTAAACACATCTTTATACTTCAATTAATGAGACTACCTCAACATTAAAACCAACCAATCAAAATGGCCCTTTTTGTCGTACCGGTTAAACACATCTTTATACTTCAATTAATGAGACTACCTCAACATTAAAACCAACCAATCAAAAAGGCCCTTTTTTGTCGTACAGGTTAAACACATCTTTATATTTCAATTAATGAGACTACCTCAACATTAAAACCAACCAATCAAAAAGGCCCTTTTTTGTCGTACCGGTTAAACACATCTTTATATTTCAATTAATGAGACTACCTCAACATTAAAACCAACCAATCAAAAAGGCCCTTTTTTGTCGTACAGGTTAAACACATCTTTATATTTCAATTAATGAGACTACCTCAACATTAAAACCAACCAATCAAAAAGGCCCTTTTTTGTCGTACCGGTTAAACACATCTTTATATTTCAATTAATGAGACTACCTCAATATTAAAACCAACCAATCAAAAAGGCCCTTTTTTGTCGTACAGGTTAAACACATCTTTATATTTCAATTAATGAGACTACCTCAATATTAAAACCAACCAATCAAAATGGCCCTTTTTTGTCGTACAGGTTAAACACATCTTTATATTTCCATTAATGAGACTACCTCAATATTAAAACCATTTTATCCTCGAAGTTTTACTGTATCAAACAGATTTGTGCGAATAAAATTGTATAAGTATGTATTTGTTATCTATTAATGTTATTTATAAACAATAATACGTCAGATATCATTGAATCATTCTATAACAATATATATAAGTAACTTTTATCTTACCAAATAAAGTGATTATATACGTAAATTTGTGACGGACGATGTGTGTGTAAGCCATTAGCTACAAGATAATAACAATTAAAGAACAGACGCTGTGACAGTTATAGAAGCAGACGTGTTTCAGTGATATCGATAAAACTAACACGATTCCATTAGTTTTGTAAATAAGGACGACAAAAGGAACTACGATGAATGTGATGTTCGTATGAATTCAATGACGTAAGTTATAACAAGTAAATCAAGATGCGCTGATTTGGTTTCTATGATACATATAACAACGTTCCCTGAGAATAATATAACCATCATTTTTAAAGGTCTATTACAGTCAAATCTGTGAACAAAGGCCACCCTTGGGAAATACAAAATGCGGCCTTCATTGACAGGTGGCCGTTTTTCGGAGATCAGTATTTTTCTAAATTATGGTTTTTCAAAGAATGACCTTTATTCACAGGATGGCCTTTATTCGGGGGTGGCTGCAAACACAGGTTTGACTGTGAATTCTTTGTACAGATGTCATTGTTGGATAAATGTGGATAATTTGTCTCGAGTAAATTTTGTATGATTTGAACTGAAAGTCAGCTAACTATTGAGATAATTATATGTAATAAGTTCAAGAGATTAATAGAATTGTTTTAGTGTTCTGTCACATAACTATATAAGTGACTAAATACGAACATGTAGTGATACTCACTTTCAGTAAATATATATGAGATCAACTTCAACTGTCATGTGTTAAAAGTATTTTTTACGTAACGATACTGATTCCGGGACACATTTAATTCGATTTTTTTATTTTCTCTTAGGTTTAACGTCTCACCAACAGCCAGGGTCATTTGGCGACCCACCAGCTTTAACAGTGGAGGAAGACCCAGGCTCATACCTTAGTAGAACCGCCGACCTTCTGTAAGCTAGCTTGACAACTTTCTCACATGTGAAATTTGGTTCCGGGCGGGATTGCAAGAGGCAAGTGACTACAAATCAGAGACCATAACCACTCGACCCCGGAGCCCCAGTCTTAAAATAAGTGGTCGTTATAATGAGGTGGTGACTAATAATGAACTTGTCACTAAGAAAGGTAAAACACGTTTTGCAGTTTTAACACAAAGAAGGTATGTTCCAGTGTTATAACCCCGTGATTTACAAAACCTGAAACTTTCTGATACCAAAATTTTCAGTATGACCAAAAAACCAGACATTCATTGAGAATATAAACATAAAATGAACTAACACTGACAGACAGACAATGAATAATTCCGAACTAATACAGTTACTACTAAATTATTTCATAGCTTATTACATTATAATGTACACCAACCCATATAAAGACAGTACTTAACATGTGTCAGTGCCAAAAAGGACCGTTGACTAAAGTGCGGGAAGACGGGTTTATTGTTTTATGAATGTTGTCAGACATTTGAGTACAAAATATTTCAAATCAAATGTATTTGTTTGGATATTGAACACAAATTGATAAAATGGCTTTTTTCCCACTCTTCGTAAAACATCAAATGACTTTGTGTTCACTCATTGAAAACCATGAAGTAATTTTGTTGGCCTAACTTGTCCTACCTTTGCCTGTAAATTCGACCTTTATTGTATTACTTGTGTTTCCCTTCTCTGTGCACGTGGCCTTACTAGCACTGCTCCTTTTGGTGGATGTGTCCACGAACACAGGTGAGCCTTCTTTGATACAGTCGTTTCATTTAGACAGTACTGCCAGTGAAGACTCAATATGTCGTCTGTACGGCTGTAATAGTTCACTCAGCGATGTCAAGACATTGTTAGTTATCTTGTTATTACATTTGTATTATTTATACAGACACATTGACACAACGTCGGAAGCAATCATGTTGTGTTTTACCATCTTAAATACTCCCAAGAGGTCTTAGATTGGTAATTTCCACTGACTACAACATATGGGACTTCAGACTGGACAATGTTGTAAAGGTTAAATTGAATTAAAACTCAAAGGGGCAAATTATGATGTAAAATCGCCTCCTCATTTGGTCGTTTGATTCGTCATCTGTGTTTTAATACAATGTTATTATGCTGCATGGAAACGACACCTTATTAAATTTAAAGATTTGTTTTTTTATCTCGACGAATATGAAATCTTCCAGACCAAGTTGTTATTAGATTGAGTTAGACAGCAAATATTCCGACATTTTAGGCGGAGTCTCGGCTCATATGTCACAGTACTTTCCCAGCATCAATGTTAGATGAATATCGATGGAGACATTTGAAGTACGATTCTCGACATGAATGCCACGGACCTTCCCCGTCATCAGGTCTGGGAGGATATGGACAGAAAAAACTATGTTCGATCCTCGGCATGTATGCTACCTGACTTCTCCAACATCAGGCCTCAAGGTTATAAAACTAGAGAACTGTTTCCAAGCTCAAATATCAATTCCATTCTCAAAGTATTATTGTTGAAAATGTTTAAATACATATTAAGGTCAAATATGCTGTCACAATAATGTATCAATAATATTATTGTATGATCATAATTAACTTTGAAAAATCAAAGGACAAGATATGAGATTTGAGCTCGGAGACCGGACTCAAGTTTTATATCCTCGAACCCAGGACTAGATGGATGTTGATGTAAGCACTTAAAGTTCGGTCCACCGAATCATCCAAGGATTGAAGCAAGACAGATACCGGTAGAAGGATTCACCCATCAAATTGTTAAACAGATAAAAAGCCGACTGACGTCATGAATTAATTGTTTAATACAGAGGTATAAAATCTAAAACATAGATTATATAGTTCATGTCGCCTTCGAGTTAAAATGTGTGTAAATGCCAAAATATTATGTAGTTAAAAACGAAGTACATGTAGTAATATGTCCCCTAATTGTCACAGAAATAGTCGCAAAGACGGTATATCTCATGTTACCCAAGAAGCTCCTAGACACCGATTAATTCCAAGACCTAGACCAATATCTTATTCAAGCAATAAAAGTAAGATTATTCACTGTTTTTAGTATTGTAGCATTAATACAGTTTTATGATGAACCAGGATTGCATGTTTATTATTTTCAGCACGTGCGTGATGACTTCCTATAAAACCGGAAATCTACGTGCACGTTTGGTCGGGTTATTTCTACAAAACAGTATGTCATTTTTCCCATTTTGAGAAAATCGTATATGAAGTTTGAACTGCAATAACTTGAAGCGAGTTACGGTTTTGTGAAATTGAGATTAACATTGCTTGGGATAGATCTACAAGCAGGTAAGTATGATCATGGTAAAGAGCTCATCGAAACGAAAAAAATGATACCAAAATCTCAATATTGCCAAAAAATAATCCGGAATAATCAATAGTTCTCTGAATACCGGAATTCTCTGAAAACCGGACTTTTGACCCAGTCCAGAAAGGGTTTCGGTATTCAGGGGTTTTATTGTACGATCAAATGAAAGAGGTCTCTTCTAGATTTCAAAAATAATGAAATGAAAAATGTGGAGTCTTGTCGCTTGTTTTGATTTTGGGTGGAAACCATTTCCTTTGAATGGTTTGTCACAACAATAGCACGAACGTAAGCAGGCGAAACGTGTGCTAAAGAACAGTTTGAATAGAGATCGCCTGTCTGCAAAAAGTACAGTGCAACCTTTCCAAAGCTACACCCTTTGGGAGAAGCAAAATTATGTTGTTGTTCTTGAGAGGTTGTTACTCTAGAGAGACTAAATTAATAGTTTAATCGTACAGTGGGAAAAAGTCATGCTGCTGTTGAAGGGAGATTGGTGAAGAGATGGACGCTCTGGAAAGGTTGCACTGTATTTATGTATACTCTGTATTTCTCTTTTGCAGTTTGACCACAGAAGAAGACTAAAATTAATTGAGACAAGTTTTATATACCAAGAGGTGGATTTAACGGACTATTCAACTTGTTCCAATCCTCTGCTTTCCAAAGTTTGCTTTTACGACGCTTTTTTATTTTATTGATTCGGCAGTCTTGTTCAACAGACTGAAAAAGAGGACTTAAATTCACACTATGACAATTGTTCCTCTTTTAATGGCTTTGTAATGTGCTCCTATTTCGTGAACACGCGACATGAATCAGAAACAATTACATGATCTAGAAAAAATAGTGAGTCTTTTGAGAGCCCTGGGCGCGGCACATGTTCACGACAATGGTTTGGTTGATAACATTGTGTCCACGGCAAAATATCGGATTTGAGTCCGTTTATGTCCTGTGATGATCTTGCTCTTCGCAAGTTATTGTCAAGTGTCACGTGATTAATCAGTTAGGAAGACGATTGGCCTGAGACAAAACATCTTCATTCAAACCGTCACCGAGAACATATGCCTAACGCTCTACCTTTTGAGTTGATTGTCCAAACGAGAGATATATTTATTTTATGGTGTTAGGGTAAGCGTACAAATTGACATTTTGATGTTCTTTCCTTACAAACTGCCATTTTAGGGTCAATTTTTATTTTATGGGTTAGAAAATCTCTCTTGTGGGGTTAAAGACAGCAAATGGGAAATCAATGGGAATAACCCCATTCTGTAGTTCTCATAAGTACATCCGGGCATTCTGGATATATTATCCAGACAATCACGCTATAATAGTCGTCTTTGATCTAATTGTGCACCAGTATGTGGATAGAAACGATTTGTCACTGGCTTTGTTCCTTGATTTTATCCGATTCATTTACAAACATCACGTTGTAACTTAAGATAAATTTAACTTACAAGGAATTGTGAGTTCACTATTTGTCCTAATATGTACAGTCAAATATGTAAACAAAGGCCACCCTTAGGACAGACAAAATGTGGCCTTTATTGACAGATAGTCTTTATTCAGATACTTCATATTCAAACCGCACGGACTTACACACTAGTGTCATTTCGGCGATGGAAGATCTGTTCTAAGCCATACATCCGTGTTTTTGGACTTTGGTCGTTCGGGACTCCTTGATCGACCGTGTGGTGTTCTGAATGGGACTTTGGCAATCTTTATAGAGTTGTCGTCCGTTATCCCTCACTTACATCTCTGTCAACGTCTCCGCTTTTTACAAGATTCTTGTAAAACAAGAAATAACGCCACAAACAGAACACATTTTAAAACTAAATGAAGCAGTTTCTTTCACACAATATATTCGCCACAAAAGAAGTAATAATTTTTCAGAAAATCACAGAAATTATTTTATTTATGAAGCTCACTATTTCCCGACGGAAAATATTTGTTTACGTTCGGTAATAAGGCCATTAAATTGATTAAATGGAAACGAAGGCAGAAGTGGAAGGTAAACGTGTAAAATTATGACAACAAATGTACGTGCAGAGAAAACAAAAGCCTGATTTTGTGTATCAGATGGAAACTAAAGGAGACTCGGTCACGTGTTTTGAACTACTTTTCAGACGTTGACAGAGATGTATAAGATGGATAACGAACGACAACTCTGAGTAGAGGTTTGGACTATGGTAGAACTAGTTGTGAACTGGGTCACATAATTGTCAAAGTAATGCTGTGTTGTTTGAAGATGAGAATTAGTCCAGAGCTTGTTCAGGATTTATTATCAATTTTAAGTATGTTTCTGCTAATACAACTTCATTAACACAGATAAAACGTGTCAAAGGTGCATTAAATAACTCCCTAACTTACGTTTATAGTATAATAAACCCTAATAAGGAAACATCCGGGCTTTATTGTAGTGTAATGTGTGTATAACACTTAATAATCAAACACTCAAAGTTAATGACGTATTACTTTTCTGGTTACTTATAAATTATTGTGTGATTCAATTAACAGCGTAGAGTCATCCCGCTAAGCGCTATGGGTATAACTTTAGACCTAGTGAACCTCGTGCGGCACGTGGTCTCTGCGACAAGCTCACTTTAGATATTATGACAGTGAACTCCATCTGTGTGCATTATTAAACCAGCTCGACGTGTGCTACGCAATATTTGTGGTTTTTATTTTCACTTTATTGTCCCATACGTTCTGACTATTTATTCGCATTATTATATAGTCCTTGTATTCAGAATGTACAGTGCGAGGAAAAACACTTCCTTGTTTGAGATAGTCTTGTTTTCTGAATGAGACAAACCAGCGCTTTATAACAATTTAGTTATTGTTTATTCAGATGTTCTACAAGATTGTCCATCAGAAAAAGTATTAAAGGTAAAAATCTTTAATGCCACTCAGGAAAAGTAGCGTGAATGGCGAGCTAAATTTATAAAAGCTATAAACGAGGTGAATATTTCCCCTTATAGGTGATAATCACGTAGTTTGTGTCACATATATAACTGTTTATGTACAAGATACAAACAGACTCAGAATATAACAATTAACAATAGCTATGTATAGCTATGTACCGTAAGATAATTGTTTGTTTGTTTGCTTATTTGCTTGCTTGTTTGTTTACTTCCTTGCTTGCTTGCTCTGATTGCTCGCTATGCTCGATTGTTACAAGTTCCTTAATGTAAACATGTTTTCTTTCCAACAATGTCTGAGATGGTTATTCCTGGAACGGGTGTAGTATTTCTAGTCTTAACCTAGTTGTCATATTACAAGTTATATCACATATGAGCACTCGCCAAAACTGATAAAAAGGTTTCTAACTTAACACCATGATTATATCATGATGTTTTGACGTGTTTTGTGCAGACTGGCCAACAAACGATGAGAGTTTTATTGCTTTTATATCAGAACGTCTCCTTTGACTTTTGGCGTTATTTTGGTCTATTGACTAACCTAATCGATGATATTATCTCCCTTGTAATAAACACCAATATCCGCTACCAAATAGTTTGGCGCATTTTCTAGACAAGTTCTCTGACCCGTTCAAATATTGCATGAGAGAGTTGAATCCTCAACGTTAACCGTTATTACAATCATAATTTTGAGCAGACAAAACTTATTCGTTCTGCTTTCAATGACTATTATTTACATAAACAAACAAGGGCTTTTTGAATGATTTTATTTGCAACTAGACAAAAGATTACTTCGTGCCAAATCAGCTTAAACTAATGAAAATATGTTTAATAATGCATTCAAATGAGTGTTTTGATAGATTTGACTTGTTCAAAACTCACATTTTAGATATCATTACAAACCTGTGATCAACGATCAACAAAACGAGAGACAATATGGCTTTTATTTACAGTTGACCGTTTATCAAACGTTTCTTTAGTATTTTATCAATAAATGAGTGGCCGTGGTTCATTAGTACGAGCTAACAAGCAAATTATGCGTCATTGAAATCGAAATCATTTTTTATAATGAATGGTTTGGTTTAATCACAGCCTGTAGGTGAAAATCTATCTTTTCTTATTTTAAGTATTGATCAAATAAGAAACTAACTCACTCAACTTTATGCCTGAAGTTAAAATTTACACAATACTTACTTACTCATTCCAACTTTACTTTTTAAAACTGCTTCCTTACTTCAATCTCGTTCGGTAGTTTCCGGCAATCTCCGGAGACCATACTTAATTACCTGTCTTAACCACGAGACAGATTCGAGAATCTTCGTAACTATTCACGTAATGACGAAATGGAGGCATTAGTCATGTAGATTCACAAAACATAATCCTAAAATGACTAGGGACGTGCCAAATGCCTCAATTTATTTTTTAACGGGATTGGAGTTTCCTCTTCCGCCGGATGTGGACATAAGATAAATAGTCGAAGAAACACAAGGTATATCAACAATCACTCGAGTAACTGGAAGCGGAAACAAACTGATTTGGTTTCATTTTGACCCAACGACTACAACAACTCAAATTTCAAGTAAGTGCTTTGCTTATTTATTTCATTTAGCATTCATACTCATACATTCTGTGCTTAGGCAAGATTTAATCATTTCTATCAAATTCTCTTTTTACTGCGAGGAGATATGTGTGTCTGTTTTGTTTTTATAGACTTGAGTAAAGCAAATAAATCTATCAGACAATAAAACGAAGGTTTCTACTTTTGATTCACAGAAATGAACAAACTTGCAGCTATCGGTATTGTGTGCCTTGCTTCATGCATTGGTCTGGCACTTGGAACTTACTCATACCCCATGAAACAATCTTACCCCTATATGTCATCTATGAGTTATGGATACGCCCCTTACATGTCTACTGTCGGGATTGGAGGCGGAGCATCGGGCGGGGTCGCTGGTGGACTGGGTGGTATCTTTGAGCTCATTATCTTCGGTAAGTGAAAATCTTGTAAAATGTTTTAGTTAAGTTAAGATTATATCAATTACAGTTTATCGTATCTTTTACTAAACATTACAAGAACAAGTGGACTATCGTTTGGTTATTATTAAAGAAATCAGTCGTAATACTGGGGTGGTCTCATTATAAAGTGAAATATAATAATAGAGGATATTGAAAAACTGGTCAGAAACTAAGTACAGTCCAGCTTCTCCAAACACCCTTTGAGAGGAGCATAATTATGCTGTTGTTGAGAGGTTGTTTCTCTATAGAGATTAAATTAGTAGTAAATCGTAGTGTGGGAAAAATCATGCTGTTGTTGAAGGGAGGATGTTGCTCAAGAGAAGGCCGCTCTGGAGAGGTTGCACTGTAGAGGTTATAGTGAGATGGTCGTAATATTGAGATGTTTACTAAATGTGGTTTGACTGTATGTGAATCTATTACAGTGATGGTATTTATGATGATCATCAACGTTCTGATGGGGAGTACAGGGGGACTACTAGGTGGGGGTCCGTCTGGTGGCAAATCTTCTGGCGGTGATTACTAAACCACGATACTCACAGAACTGACAATAATTAGTACATAATTATGTAAGATAAGTTTAGATAATTTTTTTTTAATTTCAATGAGTTACTAAACTTTTACCTGTTTGCTAACTACACGTTCGTCGGCTTTCTTTTAACATAATACAAAGCACATTAACATGTCACATTTTGGCACACATAATAATACAGTATAACCCCACAAAAACCGGACCCCTTTCGGACTGATACAAAAGTCTGATTTTCAAAGAATTCCGGTTTTCAGAGGTTTTAGTGTATTTAGACAAAGTTATCTCATGTATTTGTTTAAATATATTCCCAGAAAGACGAAATTATAGATTGTATATACAAAACTTTTTACGTCAGATTGCAATCCTCTAAAATGACTAGAACAAACACAGATCTGTGTAACAAAACTTCATTACGCGAATACATACGAAGATTTCCGAATTTTGTCTCGAGTTTGAGACTCACGATAAAGTATAGTATCCGGAGATTGTCGGAACATTCCGAACAAATATCAAATAAGGAAGCAGTTTTACACACGAAGGAAATGATTTTTACTCGTAACTACTTTAGGTTATATGGTAGTTACATTTTATTTATTTTTCAGGAACCACATATCACGTGACAAAGAACTACAGTCTACCAAATATACAAGAAAGAAATACTTGTTATATATATATTGAAAAAGAAAATAAAAATTGTAAAATAAGTTTTCGTTCATTCTTTTATATAATGAACTATTATGTCTGTTTAATTGAATAAATACAAAGACGTCTTGCACTATTTACTTGTTAATGTGAATCCAAGATCCAGTGCAGTATATAGCAGCACAAGCTAGCGTGTCTTCTTCGGAATATTCATGTCAATAAGCGTCTTTTTGCATATAGTAAACATTGGCTTGGTATATATGATCCAGTTTTAAATTACATAAACACGAGCTGTTTGTGAAACCACAAACAACAATATGAATTATACAGGACTGTTCATCCACAAAATGTGTCCAGCAATCTGCGGGTCACGTTGCTTCTTAATCATCAATTACGTATATTAATCGGCAACATGACACGCAGTCGATGCGAAACTTTCAGACCAAAGACCTTCGGCAAATATTTTGAGGAGGTCTTGTAAAAGTATTTATAATCACAGGCCCTCATTGTCCGGAAAATTCCTTTGAAAGATTTAAGTCAATATATACTGTTGGCTAGAAACATTCTTTCTGGTTAAGTAATGATTTCAGGTTTGTTTGTCCTCTTGCTCAGTAATTGTTAATTGTCTTTTGCATACACTGGACACATTGCTTTCACTGTCGAATGATGAATAAAAAAATACAAAATCTACATTTGAAATCTAACAGACCAATTGTGCAAGCAGCCACATTTACACGCCTTTGGCGGCGACTCTCAGTCCCGGTCAAGCGACTGCTTAACGCATTTAAACACTTCCTGCGTTTGAATATAACATGTTTATGTCATATATTATATGTAATATATTATGCATAGTTCATGGGAAATTGTTTATTTTTGTTGTTTTTACTTTACCACATTTACTCGGCGGTTACACCTCATGTTGTTCATGGAGAAGGCATGAACCCTATTATTGTAAATTTATCATCTGACCATGTGCTTGCACGGGTGTTCCTTCGCGACAATTATTATTTATTTTACTAATTAAATCATCATTTTCTGTACGTTTGATATGAATATCAATGTTACAAAATGCCGGATTATTTTTTACAATATAGCATTCTATTGACCATATTGACAGTATTTTGCAAGAATTATGATGGACAAGTCAGTTTTTACATCAACTACTTCATGGAAATGATAGGTTATATGAAGTACAGTGTAAATACGATGTATAGTTGCTATGAAATTATATGATGGCATATTTCTGCCTAAGATAATCATAACATTTTCTCGAAGATTTTCATGAAAAACAGACATTTTCACGAAAATTCAATAACTTTTCATGATACGATTTCTTCCCTATATAGTAAACGTACTTATCTAGTGGATGAATGGTTTGCAGAAATACAGTGAACCTCTCCAGAGCGACCCTCTCTTGCGCAACAACTTCCATCCAACAACAGCATGATTTAACTAATAATTTAACCTCTCTAGAACAACAACCTTTTAACAACTACATAAGTTTGCTTCTACCAAAGGGTGTTGCTTTGGAGAAGTTGCACTATATGCCACCATAACATCATCACACGAAATAAAAACATAACATACAAGGAAGGATGTGAATAATCAGTAAATGATAAATTTATTTATCAGCTACAAAATGTCGGGGAAAACAAGACAAAAGTTTATGTAGTGTTAGCATTTTTGTATTAAAGTCATGGTAGAATTAGTAGATCGTTGATATCGTGTTAAGATTAATAAAGTGGTAAATAAATCAGTATAACAGTCAGTGTCCTATACTCCAGGGTTAGCAATCATTATAAACTTTCACAAGAAGCTCACGACTTCAACAAATAAAATATGAATCATGGACTGAAGACTACGAGTATTTACTGAGAATGAAATGAATTTGGTGAAAGTATCCTGAAAATGCGTTTGTCTGGTTTACAAACTCGTCACCATTCAACCCACAGTCCAAAGATATAGGAACGAAAAAAAGTATGAAGTGGGTGGGATGTTTCACAAGAGGAAAGCTGGAATGATTATAAATGAATAGAATAGACAATGACCGTGATGTGATAAAGGCAGCATTCAGTTCACGTCTCATAAACATGTTCCTATGCTCAGAACATAACGCGTATGTGCGTATTTGTTTTAAAGATTTAATCGAAATTAATTTTTTATCCTAACGAAAATGTTCATGTCCTCCAGATACAGTAAATAAATACATGTATATTGAGAAAATTTGTGTATTTAAATAATCTCGTACAAATGCCCTTAGTCATAAATTACTAACATTAACGTACTTACTAACACTTTCCCAGTTTGTTTTTTAAAAACTGCTTCCTTACATAAGGTGTGTTCGGTACTTTCCGTCTAGTTACGTACACCAATAGCTTTCATTTGTCTCAATCACGAGGTAAGCCTCGGGAATTTCCGTAAGTAAAGACGAAATGTAAAAACGTCAAATGTGCGTCATGTTTTTTTTATTGTACTCGCCTGTTTTAGCTTGACGTGGAATGATTAGAAATGCGTCACCCGGAACCTCAATTGGGTTTGAAAGGGATTGGGGTTTCTTCCGCCGGAAATGGGGATAGTATAAATAGTCAATTAGGCTCAAGGAATATCAGCGCTCAATCTAGTAACAGAAACAAACTGTTTTGGTTTTATTTGGACTCAACATCAACTCAAAATTTCAAGTAAGTGTTTGTGTTTATGTTTTTTACACAATCTTTTTAGGGTCATATGTTCTGATCATCGTAAAATATCATCATAGTAAAGACGGCGTTTTGAGGCGTACTTCAATACACTGAGTGGAATTTCTAATCGTCTACCTTATGAACCTCAATTCTTGGAAGAATCCAAGTAAGGAAATTATGTTTTACGATACTAACAATTGAATTGTATTCAAAATCAACGTGGGATTTAACTGTTAAAGGTCAACTTGATAAATAAAACGTGTGTTCAATAATTTTCTTCTAGTTCTGTAAAATATTAGGTGGGCGTTTAGAAATTCGACTCAGTGCAAAGTAAAAAGAATTGTTATTGTATTAATGCAAAGTTTGAATTTAAATGTAAAGTGTAATCTGTCTTATCTTCACAGAAAATAAATGTAGATACATGTACATTCATTTACAATAAAACGAAGGTTTCTACTTTTGATTCACAGAAATGAACAAACTTGTAGCTATCGGTATTGTGTGTGTTGCTTCATGCATTGGTCTGGCACTTGGAACTTACTCATACCCCATGAAACAATCTTACCCCTATATGTCATCTATGAGTTATGGATACGCCCCTTACATGTCTACTGTCGGGATTGGAGGCGGAGCATCGAGCGGGGTCGCTGGTGGACTGGGTGGTATCTTTGAGCTCATTATCTTCGGTAAGTGAAAATCTCACAATTATTTGCCTTCATTTGTAAGATCATAATTAATTCATGACAATTAGTTTGGGTGTACAGCGCAACCTCTCCAGAGCGGCCCACTCTTGAGCTGCAACATCCCTTCAACAACAGCATGACCCTTTCCCACTTAACGATTTAACTATTAATTTAACCTCACTGGAGCAACAACTTCTCAACGATAACATAATGTTGCTTCTCAAAAATAGTGTTGCTTTGGAGAGGTTGCACTGTATCAACCACAGCATATTGTCCTGTTGTTAGTTGTCTCTTTTTCGTTGTCAAGGGTCGACCATGTATATTGTGACTGTATTTAAGATTATATTGCATACATACAGACAATCCTGAGTTGAAAGATTTACACGGTTTTCCTACAGTGGAAACCCTCTACACCGGTTCCTCTATAAACCGATTTCCCCTCTAAATCAGCCAAGCGTTCTGGTCCCGACTTCATTACTATATAATCTAAAAAAAAACCTCTAAACTGGCATCCCCTCTAAACCGGCCAAATGACCTTGTCTCGGGTTCGGTCTATAAACTCTAATAAAATGAGGCTTAGCCCTAACTTTATACGTTTGATTGTCATGCTTTAAAGTAAAATGTAATAGCCCGTCGTGTTTTATCGTAGAATAATGTATGGATTGTTCATATATGCTTGTACTGGAATTATTCTGAATGTGTAAGAAAAATGTTTTAAAAAACGCGATAATACTTTAATAATATCATTTACCAGTATTTAATATTCATGTTGTTAAATGACTTATGAATTTATTTTAACTATTACAGTGATGGTATTTATGATGATCATCAATGTACTGATGGGGAGTACAGGGGGACTACTGGGTGGGGGTCTGTCTGGTGGCAAATCTTCTGGTGGTGATTACTAAACCAGGTCTCACAGAACTGACAATAATTAGTATATATACATGGTGAGTTATACAATGTGTGTTTAGATAATTACATGTTCTAAAATGAAATACAGTGCAACCTCTCCAGAGCGGCCCTCATGAGCAATAACCTCTCTAAAGTAACAACCTCTCAACAACAACATAATTTTGCTTCTCCCAAATAGTGTTGCTTGGGAGAGGTTTCACTGGATAAGATGCAGTGCAATTTCTTTTCAAATTTCAAATAAAACGGTATCGTTTTTTATACGTTTGTTTTTAGTAGCCAGAACTGGATCGAATTTCCTAGATGACCGGTGGTCACTTCATGGCAACTTAAGATTGACCTACACTTTTGTACTTTTAATGAACTGCAGCCTAAAGTTTTCTGTAATGATTAGGATAATTGTTCTGATAAAATTAAGTCTAGTTTCAGGTTTGTGTACAAGTTTGGTATTGATTGACCTTTGAACTCGTATATGAATAATGTCATAACTTTCTTTCATTTTCAGATTCCGCAAAAAATACTTTTGTAACAAGTCAAGAATATCTCTCGCCAGGCAACACATTGTTTGTACTCAAATGATATACATGAACATAAAATGCAAATAAAAATGTAACATGCAGAGTGTGTTCTATGCGTTATTCTGTTACAATTTAACATGTTTATAGTTCACATCAAAATATAAAGATGGTCAAACCTGTGATTGAGGCCACCTCCGAATAAAGACCGCCTTGTGAATAAAGGCCATTCTTTGTAAAATCGTCACTGATTATTTAGAGCAAACTAACCTCCGAATAAAGGCCACCTGTCAATAAAGACCACATTTTGTTTTTCCTAAGGGTGACTTTTGTTCACAGGTTTGATTGTAGTTTGATTGACAAAATATTGTGTAAAAACGTTCAATACATAAAGCCTTAAATTCAAATATTCTCTCCGAGGCGAAATGTTCTATCCCCTGTAGACTTTACTATGCCAACAACCTTAAAATGTCTGGGCGTGTTTTAAAGATATACAAGGTGTTCAATCTTCTATAAACCAGGATATTGAATTCTAGTTAATGCTTCGGTGGCATTTTGCGAAATTGTTCCGGCTTTTCAAGCTGTGCTTCTCTGTAGAAGCAATTAAGCTTGGCATAAAATTCAGTGATTTTGCAAATTATACAAACTTCTATTTCATGAGAATGCAATGAATTTTGTGTTAAAGCCTACAAGTGAAATATATACGAAAAAGTTATATTTTTAGTTCCGACTTCTTTCTTGTTCAATTGATTTGAATTTTCGGGGAGATTAACGAGGCTTCATTGTATCAAAAATTATTTAAACGTTGATCAGACATTTAAAATGATCATTACAAAATATATTTTATCGTCTCTCTGCAAATTTTCTTTTGATCGGCGTTTTCATTCATTGATCTGTGAAGCGTATCGACCGGTTAGTAGAGTGTATTGTCTCATTTAAACTGGTCCCCGTTCTATGTGCACCAAAGTCTCTGTACACCAGAGTCAATGGTGACCAGTTTACGTCTCATTGCGTCTCGGTTGTAACGCAGATGTAAATCTATTTTTAGATATGGTAAAACCGAAATGAAACCGGAAGTACACGAAATATACACAAGCAAGATGGCGTCCACTCCGATGGCAGAGACAAGATCACCTCTGACTCTTCTAAATAATTTGCCTAAGGAGCATGAGAAAGCTATCAAACAAGCGTTTTATAATACAGCAGCAAATATTTTCGTTTTACTCGCGTTTGCCGCTGCCATTGCTGTGTATTTTATTTTGGAAGCCTTTTTGAAACCGCTTCTTTGGGCTGTTTTATGTGGGGCATTTTTGTATCCATTCAAAAGGACGCTGACAAGTTTATTGAGGAACTGGTTAACAAGTTTAAGTCAGTCTGAGACGCCATTTCTTTTTGGATTAGTAATAACGCCATTAAAATGTGCGGACGCAGCCATAGATTCAGTTTGTACCAAAGTATGTCAGAAGAAGTCTGTGGTTGTGGCTGGGATTCTGTCCGTACCAGCTGTTTACGTTCTATGGCACTTTGCACCACTATGGTCAGCATTCTGGGTATTGAAGGGAGTCTTCATGTATACCTATGATCTGCTTGGATACTTCCGCTCATTTTGGGTATGTACATGTTTTTAGCATCAATATCAACTATTGTTACAGATTACATTTACTATGAACTCAGTGAATTTAACTGGGGATCAAACTCAATATCTTTAGCTTTGTTGAAAGTCAAACATGCCGCTAAAGAATTAGCCCGTTGGAAGTAGCCTATGTTCTAGCAATCATTACACATTGCTCCATGCATTTCATTCTCTAGTTCTTAACACAATCATTTATTTTATATGTTTTTCTCTGAATTGTGGCTCACTGGATGACTTACATTGTCAGGGCTTTCATTTGATGCAAATGTCAAAAAGGACACTTGACTGATGATAATTCGAACAGTCATAAAAATTCCCTTCTAATTTTATGGTAAATTTGACCCTTTGGTACAAATTCTCTCGAGTCAAAAGCTTTATTTTACCAATTTCAAGAGTCAAAAGCTGTTTAAATGAAAGCCCTGGTATGTTACAGTGTGTGTCTCAAGTCAGTTTTGGTATACTTCAAAAGATCTGATTTTTTTGTATTTTATTGTAAGCATGTAATTTACATGTACAGGTCTAGTACCCTCCTGGAATATTGCCTCTATTTGTTGTATTTTGGATTCTTTGTATATTATTTGTTTATGATTTCATTGAAAGCAGTGTTTGGTGTTGTTAATTCATGGTCCTTATCATAGTCTTCATGTGACTGGTTTAAGATTTTTATAATTGGTCAGTGATTTTTTGCTATTTTGGGAAAGGGTCTGGGTCGGTCTAATTGGGAAGAAATGCACAGTGTGTTGCCAAAATTGGGAATTTTTAGGTCTTGTGTAAAAAATCTTGTTATTTTCAATTGGGAAGCATCCCTTTACCGGACTCAAACAAAGAAGGAAAAAAATCACTGGTGGTTATCTATATATACTCATATGAATATTAAGAAACAATTAACTACTGCTTATAAAATTGTCCCCTGTACTCATACTTAACAATGTAACATACAGCTCACATGTGCTGTGTTCAGTGAGGCATATACTGCATTTGTGCAGTATAACCTGAAGCATTTAAATTATGTCACTCAGACTGGAAGTTCTTAATTACATGTTTAAATGTAACAAATTACAAACTTACATAATTATTTAGAGACCATCATTCAACAGACTGTCTGTATTAGAAATGGGAAGTACTGCATGTTTCAATTATATGAATATGATAGAATCAGTATGAATGAGATGATTTCAAAATGAATAAATATGTTGACACATACTTGGGCTAAAGAAGTATGTAAGAAGTTAAAACACAGGCATTATTTTAAATTAAAATGTTAATGGCAGTGTGTTGAGAATAATTTCTAAAATAATGCTGGACTTTGTTTTGTTTGAACTTTAAATGGTTTGCATTTATATTGCAATAATCCAAAATGTATTACATAAACTTCTGTATGTAACTTTTCTATCCTAAAGTCAAAGTACACTGTTCAAAAAGGTAATGTTATATCATTATATAAAGCTTTATTATTTAAAGTTCAAAAGATGGCATGATTTCATATGAAAGGCCAGAGAAACAACAGATACAAAAATGTAGACTGTCTGGACCCAGGTTTTGTTCCTTCTATAGCAGGGGCGTTAATAGGTGTCTTACCCTCAGGAAAAAATCTTTAAAATCATGCTTTTTTCCCCTAAAATATTTTGCAAGACTACTGTATTATTTTTCCCTCAAATTTAAGAAAAAGGCCACTTCCCTACCTGATTAAAAAGCCCTGGAACCAGTGTTTGTACCATCAGCATAACTATATACAGGTCTGTGAAGTGATATAGATATCATATTTCAATATTATATACCACACTTAAATATTCTTTTCAGCATGAATATTGATGTATAAGATATATGTATGGTGTACAGTTTTATTGGTACATCTATACAGACTTTACTGACTGGAATGTAATATATATATTAGGCAAAATATAAGTGGAACCTTGATACTAATGCATTCTTGAACTGGATGTTATACTGGGATTATTATCAATATTGAGTTGAAATATAGATGAAGTATTAAAGCAGTCTGAGAATAAGTGGTTGTTTGAATGAGGTGGCCACAATATTGAGATGATCACTAAGTGAGGTTTTACTGTAATGAGATGGTCATAATATTGAGATGATCACTAAGTGAGGTTTTACTGTAATGAGATGGTCATTATATTGAGGTGATGACCTTGTTTCGGTTTTACTGTAATAATAAGATGGTCATAATATTTGGTTAATGGCTAATTTAGGTTTTACTGTAATGAGATGGTCATTATATTGAGATGATCACTAAGTGAGGTTTTACTGTAATAATAAGATGGTCATAATATTTGGTTAATGGCTAATTTAGGTTTTACTGTAATGAGATGGTCATTATATTGAGGTGATGGCCTTGTTTCGGTTTTACTGTAATAATAAGATGGTCATAATATTTGGTTAATGGCTAATTTAGGTTTTACTGTAATGAGATGGTCATTATATTGAGATGATCCTTGTGAGGTTTTACTGTAATAATAAGATGGTCATAATATTTGGTTAATGGCTAATTTAGGTTTTACTGTAATGAGATGGTCATTATATTGAGGTGATGGCCTTGTTTCGGTTTTACTGTAATAATAAGATGGTCATAATATTTGGTTAATGGCTAATTTAGGTCTTACTGTAATAATAAGATGGTCATAATATTTGGTTAATGGCTAATTTAGGTTTTACTGTAATAATAAGATGGTCATAATATTTGGTTAATGGCTAATTTAGGTTTTACTGTAATAATAAGATGGTCATAATATTTGGTTAATGGCTAATTTAGGTTTTACTGTAATAATAAGATGGTCATAATATTTGGTTAATGGCTAATTTAGGTTTACTGTAATAAGATGGTCATAATATTTGGTTAATGGCTAATTTAGGTTTTACTGTAATGAGATGGTCATAATATTTGGTTAATGGCTAATTTAGGTTTACTGTAATAAGATGGTCATAATATTTGGTTAATGGCTAATTTAGGTTTTACTGTAATGAGATGGTCATAATATTTGGTTAATGACTAATTTAGGTTTTACTGTAATAATAAGATGGTCATAATATTTGGTAAATGGCTAATTTAGGTTTTACTGTAATGAGATGGTCATAATATTGAGGTGATAGCTAAGGCAGTAAGTGAGGTTTTACAGTATATGATTCATAGTTTGAGAATATTTATACAGTGAAAAGTCACTTGAGATTGTTTGTATAATGAAGATTGTTGAGCCGATTCCAAAATTTGAACAAGTGCCTCCTGAATGACGTAGAATGATTGCATTATTATTGAATTTCCTTGCAATAGGTTGTTTGCTGATGCTAATGCTGGCTGATAAACAGTTGGTTAAACGCCTAAAAATAAAGTGCTTGAAATGAGATATTAATAAGTTTTGTGAACAGAACAGTAGGACATAAATCCCTTGATCAAGGTTAAATTGCTTTTGTATGATTCCTAAAAAATGCAGGAAAAGTTGTTTGTAACCCAGTTAGCAATTGATGTAAATTGTACAAACAGGTCTGGTATAAAATTAATGTTTATCAGGGTTTTCACTAGACATCAAAAGTTGAGTGTCAAAAATGACCATTAGCTGATGAAAATTTGTAGGACAACAAAATTTCCGTCTAATTTTATAGTAAATTTGGTCCTTTGATACAAATTTGCAAGAGTCAAAAGCTTTTATGGTCAAATGAAAGCCCTAGAATTTATACTTCAAACTGCTGTTAGCCTCTGCCAGACAACCAGTCTGTAATCAGGCTCTAGAATAGACTGTGTTGTTAGAATTGTAATCAGAAGATTCAAAACAGGCTCAATTCAACCCAAAGATTATGTATTAAAGGAAAACATGGTCACTAAACACAACCTGAAGTAACATGTTTGTATCAGTTATACCTGGTTGTATGTGATAATTTTTATGTAATTTTTTGGTGGAATTGAGGTGTGTGTGAATCATTCAGAGTTTAATCTTACAATCACTTGCTGTTTAATACTGTTTGTGAGTCTATATGCATAGTCTCTGTTACAGAGTTGATGAATCAGGTTTTGCTGTTTTACTGATACAGTCCTGTTTTAAATCTATCATACAAAATAAGTTACTGACAAAGACTGATGGCTGAAGACCAAGACTTCATTTCAGGCATTTTTGTTGTTAATGTGGATGGATCCTTATTGTCATTTATTGACCAAGAACTAAGGTCACCCAGACTTTTATGTTTTAGCCAGTAAATTGATCATGACATAAAATGTCTTGAACCATGGTCACAGGTGAAGGGCCACAGTTTCATATCATTAAAGTCCAATAAAAGACTTTTTCAGAAGGAATAAAATGTTTAGAAAAATGCAATTTCATGTTGACACTAAGCAAAACAAGTTTTTCTCAGCTGACAGACAAATTTACAATTTTACTACAGGGACAAATTTTAAGTATATCTGTATTAGATTTGTTATGTTGGTGAATAGCTGGTAAAATAACAGTAAAAATGGCAGATTGGATAATAATTAGTTAAGTGCTGTTTTTATGAGTATATGCTTATGTGTATTGACAGAGCATTGTCCCTCAGGACAACATCACCATAAGGTGACATACCAATCAGGAAGTTAAAACTTCAAATTGAAGAGTAGATAAATCATCTCAGAGATAATAACTATGTGTAACTTGTATATATGATACTTATTTTCAGAGGAAATTTGTTTTTGCAGATTTTATTTCCGTTTGCAAATGCAAGATTCTTGGTAAAGTACAGTTATGGTTGAAGTATAATTGAAATTCTAATTCTATCTTAGTGTTAATTATTGATGTTAATCTTCTGTACATTCTTACATTAAGTGAATAATTCATTACTATGGCAACAGATGCTGTTTGTTGCATATTCAGTTCATCTGTTTTGATAATATATCAGGCTGGTAAGTTAATTACTCTGAAGGAAGCAGATATACACATGATAGTGATGTTCTGTTGTAATGGTAATTATTTGTTTACAAAATGTGTACTAGCGAAAATGCCTGGATAAATTCATATTTTCTAAGACATGGATAAACTTAGGATTTTAATGATTGATAGAAACAAACACCAGTCATTAAGATAAATGTTGTAATACATTCTTTTTTTCACTGGGTTTAATGCTAATTTTCAAAAAATTTTTGGTTCACCTAACCAGTTTCCTTGACTGTATACTAACCAGTCCTAACTTACCATTCCACGAGGAGCCTGCAACTTCTCCACATATGAAGTAAAAATCAACATTTTTGTCAAATTTTCATACAAGGGTATGAACTACTACAAATATGTGCTTTAGTTTAAATACATAAGTTAATAATTAAAAACTAGACAAAAAACACCTAATGACCCTGTTTAAAGGTACAACATTAAACCTCAGTGAAAAAAAGACAGAAGAATAAATAATAGATTTGTTCGAATATACTCAGTGACTGCCCTTATTTTGTTCATAGTTTAACCCTTTACCTCATGATACCGCATTTCCCCACATCTGCAGCAGACTACTTGTGAAAACATTGTGGCAAAGAAAGCCATTGCTTGTAACAGCTGATGGCTTCTTTTGCCACAATGTTTTCCACTCTGCCACAAAGACATAACCCAGTTTTCTGAAATAAATTGATCATGCGCATATTTTCTTTGAATTTGGAAAAATATGCTCATGAGGGAAAGGGTTAAATATGGGAGAATATTTATTATTTTGACTCCTAACCCAAAAAATATTTTGTATTTACATTCTTTTTTTTCCATGAAACAATGAAGAGAATGCTATTATCACTAATAGGGTGTAACAGATTGGGTAAAATGCTAGGGTGTAACAGATTGGGTAAAATGCAACAGTCAACTATGTTTTATCATTGGATAATATATGGGTTAATTTCAGATTATGTCAATTCAGGCGATGAAGCTTAACCTGTTAGACTGTATCAGTGTAATATCTGTCATTATATGTTTGTGTTTAAGGCCATCCGTAAAAGATTGTTTGTTTGCTGTAATGTGACCCAACATTTTTTCAGTGAGTAGGTAGGTGGGGATTTTTTTCTTTTGAAAAATGCCGGAAAGCAATCACTAAATAACAAAAGGTAACAAAATTATGTACCACCAGGGTTTGAAAAATTTGAGTTGTGGCAATTTATATACATCGGTTGCATAACAGCTAACAATAAAGGATGGTAGTGTTTAAAAATGCTTTTAAAGGGAAGTGATACAGACTTTAAACGATTTTTCGAGATTGTTTCAGTGTTAGAGACAAACATGCTGAGACTTGTTAGGAAATAGTTGGCTTATCAAGTTTTAACATTGTCACTCAAGCTCCTGGAGCAATTTGTTTGAAACTTCAAATTCTCTTACTTTGCTAAGTACATTTTGTACTTAATGTCAAATGGCTGTTTGTCAAAAAAGGGCAGACTTGTAGAAGATGCTGTTCCTGTCTGAGGCATTTTTTACATGTTCCAGATTCAGGCAGTTGTCTAAAATGGCTGACTCTACTATTGTAATCTCATATTTATTTCTATATCTCCAGATCTGGACTTTATTTTTGGCGTATTTCGTGGCCATAATATTTCTATGGACGCCAGAGTCTCGGGTCACGTTACAGCGTATATCTATACCAGTATGGTTGATGTTTATACTGCATGTAGCTGCCACAGCAGGTAATTGATTCAATATACCCAGACACAAAAGTTACAAATCTTGAGAACAGTTTACAATCTCAAATCTCAATTTTGTTCTCAATGTAACTTGGTTGATAAGATATCTGTTTAATGTTTCAGTATTGGTTTAGTGCAATCATAAAACAGTAAAATTAATGTCATTATTGTTTTATCATAACTGATCTTGAAGCTCTAAATAACAAATTATGAGATTTTATCATAATCTCAAAGCTTTAAATTACAAATTATGAGATTTGGGCTTGGAGACTGATGTGAAGATATATCACCAAGTATTATGATATACCTACAGTAGTGAATTATCTTTGGCATCGTCAGACCTATTTTTATCTGATAAAAAAAGGTAATTTTAAAGGTTGTTTATTAAAGGTCTTTTGTGAGTACACTTTGATTTCATCTAAGAGCCAAGCCCTATGGATTTCCTTCAACCTACAGAGTGGCCACCTCTTGAGCAACAACCTCCCTTCAACAACTGCATGATTTTTCCCACTGTACAATTTAACTGTTAAATTAACATCATTAGAACAACAACCTCTCAACAACAGTATAATTTTGCCTCTCCCAAAGGGTTTACCTTTGAAGAGGTTACACTGTAGTCTTATTTATTTCCAGGCATACTGAGAGTTCCATTGCTGATTTTTATGGGTGTTGTGATGATTGTTGGTTTTATAGCAGAACAGAACGAGGTACAGAGACAGGAAAAAGAAGGCCGAGGTAAAATATGCAGTAATAACCTGTATGAAAACTTCACATTTTAAGTGTCAGGATGGTGTCATGTATCAGAATGCTCAATTGTTTATTTGACTATTAAGTATCAAATTGTAAACTTGATGGTTGAGTATTTGAACAAAATGTAACTGTTGCTATCTATTTCACCCTATTTTAGATACTATCTTATAAATGAAAACTTTTTTTTTTCATATAGAATACAAAATTAAGATGTGTGGTCCTTTTATTCTTAGTGCAGATTGTTAAAATTCTTGCACTCTATTCAGGACTGTAAGTCAGCTAATTTTGTTACGGGTACTCAGTCAGACGGTTATCATGTACCATATTTGATACTTGTTCTATTCCTTGTGGTTATCCACTCTCCTATGTATGCTTAGCACATTTAAAAACACTGAAATTGTTGCCATGATTTAAATAAAAGGCTTGGAAGATAACACATACATAATTATCATATGAATTGTAGGAATTTTTTTAATGCTTATTAAAGTATTTAGGCAATGATATTATGTGTGGTTTTTGACAAATAATTTAATATGATGTATCATGTATGTGGTGTTATTTTTGTATCATTCTAAATATATTTTCTGTTGGTGTGTGTGTGTGTTGAATGTTTAAATATACTTAGTACAGTGTATATAGAACGAGATGATATATAATTAGTAGATTATCTAGGATTCCATATTTTAGATTACTCTCTGGTTGTTTAATTAAGTTCCAAATGAATGTCTAGACAACAGAATTTTTATATTTGATTAGTTTTTAGTCCTGATAGATGGATCTTTTCATCTGAAACTATTCATCAGTTTTTTGTAAAAAGTCAATATCTAGATACGTGAAATGTTGCCTGTCTATTAATGTAATACAATTAAATGGGTTTAGTATGAATTATGTCAAGTACTACTGGTTTAATTTCATGATTGAGGAATCAGTGGTACTCAGAGAAAGGTTTTTTATGTTACGTGCAAGATTTATTTTATTGTTTATTCAACTATTCCAATATTTTTCTATTAAAATGTTATTAACTTTTTAAAGAAAAAGTCAAGCTTTTAATCGCTGCATCATCATCCTTGTTGTCATTGTCATGCAAAAACTTTAATGTAGCCCATTACTCAAACACATAAGATATCACCACAGCACTTGGAATACTTGATTATCATGACATGGCACAGTTGCAAGACAAGCAGCATTAGTCTGAAAGCTGTAGTTTTGGAGTTATGCCCCTTTTTAACTTACAATTTTAATCAGAATTGTTATTAAATAGAATGATGTAAAACAAACAAGTATTAGTGCTGCTCTGCGGAGCTCTTGTTTTCTTCTATTAAAGTTTGTTTTTTGTTTTATTATTTTGATGATATGTATACATGTTATTTGAATTTGTATCAATATGTTACATGATATTTCAGATCCAAACCGAAAATCGGTGTTCGAGTCAGCACTGAATGTTTTAATGGGGACTCCATCTCCATCTGAGTCACATGACCCCAGTAGCCAATCAGAAGAAAGCACAGATGTTGCTGATAAACCAATTCCCTCTGTAGAAACAATAGGTGTGTTTTTGTTTGCAATACTTGGTTTTTGCATTTTTTTGTTTAACATGTGAAACATGTTATTCAGCCAAAGCAATGGGCCTTTTCGCAGACTGGCAGACTACTAGTCACTGCAGGCCATAGACGAGATCCATCGCATACGAAAGCAGTAGCGTGAAATCATCTGCAGATGACCTAGCTCTTGGTCAGGTTGTCATACTTAATAGAGACCCAACACATAGGGTTATATCTGTTCACAAACACATGCAAGTCACTATGATAAAATGTATCTTAATTTATTGGTAATATTAGCTGCAAAGTTGTTTTCCAGCCAGGAGAGGTAAATAAATAAACAAACAATGTAAGAGTACAGTGTAATAAACAACATCGATATTCACATGTTTATCTGTATATTGTTCAGTTTTGTAATACAGATACTGGTAATGGATTGTCGATTCTATATTATTAAATGTGCAAGTTTTAGGAGATATTTTATGGAGCATGTTCGGCAGATTGTAATTATATGCTTCCTGTAAATATGTATTGAATATGTTGTTAATTAAGCCTTTGCTTCTTAAGCATATTTGGACTCTACCAAATTCAAAGCTAATATACAAAACATCAATTTATTTAAGAAAATTGTTTTTTTTTTCACTCTAACAGAGTTGTTATGAGCAATGGCATCATTTGCCAAAATGTTTTTGAAAGTCGTCTGCTTCAGATGTGGTATTATGAGGCAACGGGTTAAAATGCAGCTTCTTGTAGGCATAAATTTTCTTAATTCAATATAGTATTCACCAGCTTTCTAAGATGGATGCAGAAATGTATAGACAAGTCACAGCCAGACCTGTGTACAAGGGCCATGAAATGGTGGTAGGAAATGTAGCCATCATGCTCAGTTAGTCTTTATGCATAGAGTTATCTGGCCAGTTGTATTGATAAATGTAGGCTAAATATTGACTACTGATCACATAGTGGCCTTTGTTTACAGGTGGTCATTCACTCAAGTTTATCTGTATTTGCAGGAACTCCAAAGCCTGAAGAACACAGTAAACGAACAGCTGATGTAACAAAACCCAGCTCACTGAATGTACAACCTGATATCATGAGGAGACATGTCCCACGTAGCAAGTTGACGCTGTCCCCATTAGAGCCCCCGCAGCGTGCCAAGTCTCTAAGCGATCAATATTTCATTGGATTACTGTGGGCACTTGTATTAACTAGAGTATGGTTACACTTCTGGCTGATAGCTATTATATTACCTATTCCACTT
Organism: Lutraria rhynchaena; assembly: GCA_008271625.1. Lineage (NCBI taxonomy): Eukaryota > Metazoa > Mollusca > Bivalvia > Venerida > Mactridae > Lutraria > Lutraria rhynchaena. The sequence goes on from VIBL01000141.1 coordinate 750,292, forward strand.
GGTATTTGGATAATCAAGAAAACTTGTAAGTTTTTAGTTCACCTATTTTAAAGCAAAATTCGAGCTATTATGATTACTATGTTGTCGTCATCATTGTCATCATCATTTTCGTGCAAATATTTCAATGTAGCCCATGACTCAAAAGATATCAACATGACACTTGGATTACTTGATTATCATGACATGACACAGTTGCAAGAAAAGGGGCATTATTCTGAATTCCATATTTTTGTAGCTATGCGCCCTTCTTAACTTTGGTTTGGTCAAAATTGCTTACTATATATAATGATGTAAAACAGCAGAGGATCGTTGGTGCTGCTCTGCAGAACTCTTGTTCTAATTTAGTTATTGAACCATATAAAAGATTTCATTTTTTGTTTCTGACCACAACCATAAAAAGCAAAAACGCCTCACAGTGAAATTTGGTCATGAATGGGATTCTAATCCACGGCAGTTAGGAGCTGGTGGTTACTAGTCAGGAGTCATTAACCACTCAACCACGGATACTCCAGTTCTTTTCAGTCAGTAATTTCTTATGAAACCATAGTACATTTTTTACCAAAATGTAATAACTTTGGAGAACCCTTTGCACTGGAATGTTGCTATTGGATTGGTTTCTCTGTGTAGACATTTTAGCATAATGCTTCTTTTGCTCTGAAATGTGCTTATTTATCTTTTGTGTGGTCATCCCTATGTTATATCATGAATTTTACAGGCATCAGATTATGCAGTTCAGAGGGGCCCCTAGGGGACAGAGTGAAGACTATACGACATGCCCTCGGTAATTGGATAAGAGATCGTAAAGATGTTTTGATGCCAAATTGGTTGCGTGGTATCGCTAGACTGGTGATGAAAGGAGATCAGAAAGTAATTGTTGTTTAAATTAAATATCACGTACAAAATTTATTTTTATTATACTAAATAAATGTCATCACATGATTTTGGTCTTTTATTTGGTAATATTCAACAAAATCCTTATTTCAATACAATTCCAAATATTTGCCTCCAAAATTTGACAAAATTCTGTGTGGCAACCATATTTTTCTTAACCATTTTTACTATGGGGGAGTTTGTTATTCAGCACTCATAGGATATGATGTTAGATGGAATTATATTGTTTAGAGTGTTCACTAGTTGTCAAAAGTTGAGGGTCAAAAATGACACTGGGCTGATAATAATTTGAAGAGTCAACAAAATTTCCTACTAATGTTGTAGTAAAGAGTCAGAAATATTTTACTAATTTCAGGAGTCAAAATACCATTTTAAGGGTCAAATGCTGTCACAAATACTTGTTTTGACATTGTAGATCATCATGATTCTGGAATCTTCCTTGGACAAAGCTACAAGTATTTTATTCATACTTTTGTTGTTGGTGGGAAGTACTTTGTTTGGCATCATCTTTGCTGTACAGGTGAGTCTCAATACTTGAGTGCCAAAATATTTGTCTTTAATAACCTTGTAAGTTTCATTTGATTGTCTGACCTTATACTTAAATATTTCATCATTTTAAACACTTAGTATATGCAACCCAGTTAAGTCTTGAAGAAAATTGTAGGTACCAGTACACCTTATATACACTAACTATTGAAATATGTGTTAATATAATTGCCATGCAGTAATATTTAATGTGCGAACAATAAGTAAAGAAATTTTATCTTTTCAAATAAAGACAAGTATCAAGAGCTGTGTCAACTGCACTCATGAAATATGAACATGAGAAATTACTGTTTATTTAGTAGTCACACTCTTATAAAACCGCATTGTGTGACCCTTTTACATATTATGTCCACTTCATTATTTTGACCACTTATTTTTGGACCAGTTTTCTATTTTTTATGTATGTTTCAACTTAATAATTGTAAACCCTCTGCCAATCATACTATTACCATGATATGTCTGGTGATAAGCTAAGCCTACTGTATGCTAGCTGTAGTATCACAACTGTTCAACAGGTAGTTTTAAAACAGCCACCAATACATGTGTTCCTTATAGTATGAACCCTACACAACAATAATGAGACTACCTCAATATTATAACTCTGGTTTTATGGTCCAAAATTGGATTTAAAATTGAGGTTGTACTGTACAACTGTTGTAAGTACAGTAAAACCTCCTATACTGACCACTGCAATATTAAAACCACCTTGTTTTAACGACCACCTATTTTTGGGCGAGCTTTGGATATCTCCCTTATAATTGAACTTGATAATGAGACCACCTTATTATTAAGACGAATTTTTCGGATCCCAAAAGTGGTCTCAATATCGAGTTTTTACTGTAGATTGAAACATGTCCCTTTGTGTTTCAGGTTCAACAGGAGAGTATGTACCTGGTGAAAACCACAAGTAATCTACTGAATAATACTCTTCATCCCGAAATGGCCAAGTAATTTCTCATGTTTTAGTTATACAGTCTAACCTGTGTTTGCGGTCACCTCTGAATAAAGACCTTGAAAACCATCATTGATTATTTAGAAAATTCTGACCTCCAAATAAAGGCCACCTGACAATAAAGGCCACATTCAGCCTTTCCCTAGGGTGGCCTTTGTTCATAGGTTTGACTGAAATGAATCACTGCGTATAATTATGTGCAGAGTTGTGATTTTTTTCATGGATGTCCACCTGTTGGATAATCATGGGATTTACTTTTGTAATATTGTAAATTTGTTGAGAAAATATATGCAGGATGTTGATGTGTAAGCCCATTCTCCTAAAAAACTTGTTAAACACTTCAATCAAGGCATGAGCTAATACTCATAATTTATTTATAAATATAATATTACATGTATGAAGAAGGTAACATCAGTAAGAACAATATTTTTATGTTCACTACTTCTTACTTTTGTAGTTGGTTACCAAACAATGATGATTTACAAGACGCTATGGATTCTATGGTGGGTAATGCATATCTTTATGGTCGAAACTGGATAGCTGCTAAAGTAAGTGTTACATTAAAAGTAAAGGATCATTTTTCATGTCTTGGTTGTATAAGTACGTATAAAATTTAGTCTGTCAATTAACACCAGGGTCTGTATTGGCTATCAGTTATGGAATATCTGATAATTAGTCTATCTAAATTGCTATATTCTTAACTTGTGATAAAAATATGAATACAGCACTGAAATATTGTGGTACACCAGAACAACTCAATTCAAGAATTAATTCAAATGTCAATGTTCATTTACACATTGTATATTGTAGATTTCTTTTCAGACAGAAGTAAATGATTTGATGTGCTTCTTGAAATATCTGGGACTTTTTTTAGGTACAAGACCTAGTGAATGGACCATCTACTGATAACAACACACAGATTGAACAACAAGTGTTAGACATGTGGGATAGGCTGTATGAGAGCTGGTTAGCTAGGGTATGTATTTACTGGCAGTATAATCTGGTCAAGGGTTTGAGATTATAAACTTTAGATTGGTCTCTGTGCTTAAATATTATTTTCATTCTCAACCTTTATCAAACCAATTCACTTCTTTGTAATATGTGTGTGTGAGTATTTTATTAAATTAATTATATACTGTGAATGGAATTCTATTGAAGTATTGATTTAACCCTATGCCTCATTTGCATATTTTGAACTCTTCCAAATTCAAAGCTTATATACAAAACATCAATTTGTTTAAGAAAATTGGGTTATTTCCTTCTGACAGAGTGGAAAACATTTGGGCAAAAGAAGCCATTACTCATAACAAGCAATGGCTTCTTTTGCCACAATATTTTCAAAAGTGGTCTGCTTCAGATGTGGGGGAAAGCAGTATTATGAGGCAAACAGATAAGAATACTGAAAACACTAAATTAAGATTTTATGTCTGAAGTTGATCTCCAGTTTTATAAGCTCAGACTATGCTGTCACGGAATAACTTATTGTTAAGAATTATGTTTGTACATACAAATTGATTTGATAATTTTTTATATATGTTTGTATGATTTCCTTATTGCATCAATTTTCTTGTATCTTTGCTTTGGTAATTTGACACTTGGCTGTTTATTTTTCCACTATCTGCATTTAACAATAGAGATCTCCTATCAAATGCTACCTGAGTCTGTATCAGTTGTTTTATTTTGTTAGATTTAACTTGATTTATAACTGCCCTGTTTTAAAAGCATGAATTACTTCACATATACTTTGATGGTGTTATGACTAAGTTTATATTGCTGTGTACTGCTCCGGCTTCTATTTTCTGTTTTTGGTTTAGAAATCATTATTTAATCATATTATTTATAAAAACTGGCTTACAAAAAATAACACAAATGGCATTTTTGCATTTTGTATGATTTTTTCAATTGCAAAATAACAAAAATGAAGGGACACAAGCAATGCCTTATGTACAATGACCATAATTGTGATCTTTATGACAGGAGTCAGTCAAACTTGAGTTCAGTCCCTTTGATTAAGGGTTACCATGTGAACAGTGGTCACTTTTTGTGCACATATATTGATGTGATAATTTAGACCAGTTACACACGATAGTCATATTGTTCCCTTGTTCCGAGTGACCTTTGTTTTCATATTATATAGAAATTATTCATTAACAATTTGTTGGTTTTTTTTCATGAATATATTGGATATTTTATTACATCTGTTTTTATGAAAGATGAAACTTGTTGAATAATTTCCCTGGTTCATAATATATTACCTAATATCTGCTTTAATTATACAGTAGTTTGTATCAATTCTGTATTTTCAGAGATTTCTACCAGTTAGTGGTATTATAACTCTATTTATGATAGATTCCCTAATGTTGATATATAATTAGTGACTAGCTGTGTGCTCTAATTGTGATTCTCTACTCATTAGAAAAAACTATTCCCTTATACAACTCCTTGTTTTATCTTTTTTATCTCTAAAATGAGGATACATTGTAACATTATAACTGGAAAATACTCATTCAGCAAAGAAAAATAGTCAAAAAATGTACAGAAATAAATTTAAGCAGACTATTTGATACAGTATTCTGTTTCTACCAAGATTTGGTAAAACGCATGACTGTGAAATAAAATTGGAAGCTTAATTCTTAATTTCTTTATATTTTCATTCTTTTATTTCAATCGTGTAATTTAAAAGCTCGGTATTATATTTATATTCTCTACTTTACTAAGTAATGTATATTTAGTGATGGCCTCTCTGGTTAAGTGGTTTTGATCTCTTACTAGTAAACACTTGCCCCTCACTGCTGTAGGTTCAAATCCTACTCAGGTTCAGACAAACACATGAGGAAGCTGTCCATTTATGCCTTGGATCTTCCTCCACCTCCACTATTTTAAGCTTGAAAGTCACCAACGTTAAACCCCAGTGAAATAAGTTTATTTACATATGTCTGTTTTTTTTATTTCTTCCATTATCAAAGTAGTTCTTTAATTTTGTTATTTTCTATGTTCATTATGTATTTATTTAAAGTTACATTCAAATGGAACACATATTGTGGTAATAGTTAGATTTTTTCTCCTTTCCTGATAAGAATGATAGTTTGTTGTGTAACGTTTTATTGTGATTAATATTCTAGTCGCTACTTAAAGCACACTTTTAGATGACTGGTTTCAGTCATTTTGTCTGGCTATTGTGTGTTGTGAAATAATATGAATTTAAATTTTGTCTCATTTTCTTATTTATGTATGTGTTATTATTCCCATAAACTTCAAGTCTGTTCCCTGTTGGGTACTATGTTGCTATCATTCATTTTAAGACACTTGAATTTATATATCAGCCGACTGTTGGCAACATTGCAGAAATTAAAGTCTGCATGATAAATTTTTATGATATTGACTACAGTGTTTCAGTTTAAAATATTTCAGTTTAAATTTGTCTCGTATTCAAAATAACATTTTTTATCCTTCTCTGAAAGCCAGAGTTCTAGTAAATTGTTGTCATACTTTTGTGAGTATGATTTATTCACCTTTATTTGAACTGTGGACTGGCATAGACTGCAAGAAAAGGAATTGTTGAATATTTCCTGGCATGCATTATTTACAACTGACTAGAATATATCAATGATGTTTCTGTACATGAAATCACGACCTCAGTGGTATTTTACTATTTTTCACATCACTTTTTAATACATTTTTATCTAAGTTTTGTTGTATCTGCTAAAAGTGCAAGTGATAAGTTTTGCTGTTTTTTTCAACTTTTATTTGCACCATTTTGTGTTTGTATCACCAATTTACCATGTATGTATGTAATAATTGATTTCTGTTTTATATTTTTTTTTCAATTTATTGATATAAATCAACATCAACAATTCTACATATTTAGTTTTAGCTATACCTGATGTTTAACAGGTCTGATATTTTTCTAGTAAAACCTCAATGTTAACACCACCTTTGGACCAAAGAGCTACCTTATAGAAGGTGGATGTTTCTGCCCAGGTGTGCACATGAGGTCTTCTTCCGCTGTTGAAAGCTGGAAAAGGCACCAAAATGACGATGTTGATGCAATATTATACCCCAGTAAAAAATAAATGATTGAAGAAAACTGATTAAAAAACATGAGGGTGATTTAGTAATAATTGAAATACAGTGAAGCTTGTGAACAAAGGCCATTCTTGGGAAAGGCAAAATGTGGCCTTTATTGACAGGTGGCCTTTATTCAGAAGTCAGTTTGTTCTAAATAATCTGTGACAGTTTTTCAAGAATGATCTTTAGTCACAGGGTGGTCTTTATTCAGAGGTGGCTGCAATCACAGTTTTGACTGTATATCTCTTGTATGAATTATGATTTTTTTCTAATTCAGTTTTAATTAACAAATAGTCTATAATCATTTGCATAATAGTTTTTTTACCACTATTTAATGCCATGCCAACCAACTAACTAAATTGGATTTAGAGAAAACTCCTTTTAAATCATTGTTATACATGTATTACTTAATTGTGTTTTAAAATCAGTAACTGTGTACAAATTTTGTGATGTTTGCTATGATTTATTTTTAGCTTTTGTTCTTTATTTTAAAGATTTATTTTCTTCTGTTGTATGTTTAAGGCATTTCCTTCTGACTTTTGGTTCTATCATAGGGTAAGACTTATAAGGCTGGAAAAAAGAAGTTATGTTTACGGTTAATCGACCAAAAAAATTGAGGTAGGTAGGTCGAAAAACTTTTCAATTCTTTTTCACAAAACCTTTTGTGAGTATACAAGGTACAATATATTGCCAAATATTTTCATACTTTGGACTTTGCCAACACAAACTTTAGACCAAAAAAAAAAAGAGGATTGGTCAGGTGACCATAAACATGACTCTGTTTTTTTCTAGCCTTCCAGTGATCATTTTCCTTCATCAGCTTATTATGGTGGATTATTTTTGCATTAAAAGGGTGTTAGTGTCAATGTTCTTGCGTCATGTAGGTTGGGAGATAAAACTGTGAATGTCAATGTTACGGAGGTATTCAGTTAATGCAGGTGTTTGCCTAGGAAATGAAGCTATGGAGGAATATATGGGTGTATACATGGGTGTGATTTTCTGTGGATTAAATGATCATCTGGGTCATTTTTTGAATTGTGTAAATAACTTTTGAAAATCTGAGGTGGGAATGGGGGGCAACCCATTCCCCCCTATATGCTTCTTGAACTATGTTAGTGCATAATAGTAGAATTAATTGTACCCTTATCTGTTTAATTATTTTTTTCAGGCACTTTCTTTTGGAATTTCTCTTAGTGACAAAAAATCTCCCCTTTGGTCAGTGACGAAGTTCACCCCTGTATATACAACGTTTAATTCAACATTGATCTTAACAAACTGATAAGTTTAAGTCTAATTGAAGAAAAACATTCTGACAAAAGCTGGATTTGTGAAGTAATTTATCTACTGGGCAGACAACCCTTGGGGATCATGATTGCATGTTTGGTTTTCATTTAGATATAAAGTTGTTGTCTGCCATTCAGACCTTATCATCATCTTAATTAGTTTATTTGTTAAATTAACTGTGAGATCATTTTTATTAGCCATTGAGTTCAGTCTTTCTTTTTCTAGTGTTAGTGAAAGGAATAATCAAATATGAAATCATATAAACAATTTAATGCAAAGACTTGTTTAGTATTTTCTATTAAATTTTCTTTTATGCTTATTCATTGATTTCAACTTTGATCTGTTAAATACTCTGTGAGACCCTTTAAAGCTTAAATCTCTCTGAAGAATTCTTTGTGGGAAAAAGAAATAATTAGATTTATCAGAAGAGATGAAATGAGGAATAATTTTGTACTTTTTAACCCCAGCAAAATGTTCTGATCTGTGAATCAGTTATAATCCATTAAATTACTGACAAGCTTGTGAATGAAGACTGCTGGTGCTTATTAGGTTTTTCTATTTTTTTCTCTTGATTCTTCACTGTCATTTGTTAGTCCAAGCATTTGAAACTTGGTCAAAGAGATTTATTGGCATTTTTATAATGCTAAAATCAGACTTGTTTGATGCCATAATTAATTAATTTGCTTAAGCAAATGAATTACTGGTATAGAATAATTTACATTAAAGTTTTTTATGTATTTTAGTACAGAAAATGACCACGGTGTTCCATTCAGTAAATTAAATTAATTTTCATTTTTTTTGTTTCATGCCTGTTTTCAACACTTATTTACCAGCAAATCAAATGAGTTCCAGTGCAAAAATACTAAAAAACTTACATCATGTCTATACAGTGTACATAGTAACATCTTACACTCAAATTCTATTTTTAGAATCAAACAAGATCTGACACAAATTTATCAGAAACTCATTTTATGTACATCTATATATATAGTAACACTCTGTGTACCATTTCTATTTTTAGGATCAAACAAGTTCTGACACAAATTTATCAGAAACTCATTTTATGTACATCTATATATAGTAACATTCTGTGTACCATTTCTATTTTTAGAATCAAACAAGTTCTGACACAAATTTATCAGAAACTCATTTTATGTACATTTATAAATAGTAACACACTGTGTACCATTTCTATTTTTAGAATCAAACAAGTTCTAGCACAAGTTTATCAAAAACTGGAAGTTCTTCAGCGATGCCATTTGATATTACAAACTTATCTTCTATCTGGGAAGTTGTGTCCCAAGGAGATGGCTTTAACTTTAGTGACATTATTGCTTTTGTGAAAGAAAATATTGGTACATTTCTTTCAGTGAGTATATTTTTTTCTTATTCTATATCTTAATAAAAATCAAGCCAGATCTGGTGGCTCTGACTTTAGAGTGGAGTATATTGGTTTGAGATGTAAACAACATATATTATGTCTCCCACCAGTCCTTATATACATGTAGATGTTGTTTAATTGGCATTTGAATTGTAAACTGCAAAGATTTATCATTCTTTTATATTTGTTTTGTGTTAATTGAACATGTTAATGATAAGTGTATTATGCATATATATAGTATGTGACTTTTTTTGTGACAAATTGTCTTGCTTTGAGTGAAATAGTGCCCTAAATGATGAAGCTGTCATTATTCTCATCAGTCTCAAAGCTCAAATCTCATTGTTGTTTAATATTTTGAAATTTATTTTGATCAAACAATGGTGATATTAATCATACTTCTTTTTGTCAACATGATTGACCTGAATTTTTTTTAAACATTTAAAAGTGATTCAACTAAGTACATTTATTTTGTGTCATATACTTCAGGTGTTAGAGTCAGTATGGTTGGTTCTGAAAGGTAACATGAATCTTGTGCTGACTGTACTTACATCAACATTATCTCTTGTATTTGGTGGCGGAACAGCTTTGCTGAACTTTGTCCTTTCTTCCGTATGTACATCAGTTTTCACTTCTCTAAACTGTACTATCTGTCTATGTTAAATGTTAAAATGTCAAAATTGACAATGACTTCAGCTGTTCATATATGATAAAAAAAAGTTAATCATGTTCTTAAGTCAACTGGAAAATCATGTTTAAAACATTATAATACAAATCACGATATACCAGTAACTGTTTTTATATTTATAAGAGATATTTATAAGAGTCATTGAAAGATCTCGATTTTGCCTAGATTTTATGTCCAATTTCTTGTTATAAAGGTGAGCCTGTTTACTCATTGCCTTGTAAATACACCTTGTTTACTACTTCTGTTCTGTGTAATTGTTTGATCTTGTAAATATGCTAAACTCTTCACTTGCTACATAATCAAAGAAGAGTTCTTTTTCGATGTAAGTTCGTCCCACCTTTTTAGCTTGTTTGGTCTTTATTCAACTATATGTGTACATAATTGTTTTACTTGTTTTTGTTACAATCCAGGTGATATTTCTGACCACATTGTTCTACTTATTGGCATCGAGTGGAGATCAGTATAAACCTATAGAATGGTTCTCGGCAATGAGTCCTACAGGGGGAACCAGTGGTACAACGTTTGGACAGGCTGTACAAGATGCTGTTGGGTTTGTATTTCTTACTTGTCTTAGCAAACACTTAGCCTGGGTGTAATTTTAGTTCCTTGTAGCGAATGTTATTCTTTCAAAATTTACATTCAAAATGCTTTTGTTGCTTTACTATAAGATTTTATAGTTTTTGTATTTCAAAAAGATAAGGTATCTGGCATTATCTACCCCAAAAGGGGTTGAACAATTACACACACTCCTTTAATCCTTTTTTATTTTATGTAGCTAGACTCATTACTAACGTGTTAATTGTGAGGAAAAAGTTGTAAAAAAGACTCAAAATGATGTTTCTAAGAACTTGCTGTTCTTGTAAATAATGGGAAAAATCTTGAATTTAATTCAAAATAATATTTTGTATGACTGTTGTTACCAGTTGGGAAAAAGTCTTTAAAAAATGTATAAGTTGTTTGATGTGTGACTGTTGAATATCTCTGTATTGTATGGCAGTGGTGTGTTTATGGCCTCATTGAAAATGGCCGTATTTTATGGATTGTATACCTGGCTGACTCATTCAATGTTTGGAGTGAATATCGTCTTCATACCATCAGGTTTGTTTATTCATTTTTATAGTATAATTCAAATCTTCATCATATACTTGTGGATTTTTTTTAAAAAATCATTATATGAAACAATCAGCTAACATTTACAAATGTTAGTCAAGTAGCTATCTCTCTAAGTAAGATACCTTACAGCGGATCATGATATGCTTCATCTGATTGGTCAATGTTAAATACATGTATATTTTGATTGGCTGATCAGTTTGTTTCTGTCTACACACATTCTAAACAAAATATGAATTCAATATACTGCCTAACTATGTAGACAGTTAGTTGACTACCATTTATTTCTATTTCTTGTTTTGTTTAGTGTTGTGTGTCAGCATTTGTAGAGATATTTATATTATACCCTCTAGCTCTGGCGGCTGTGTTTGGGGCAATACCGTTTGTTGGTACATATCTGGCTGCTGTACCAGCTGTGTTAGAACTGTGGCTGGTTCAAGATAAGTTCATTCCAGCTATGTTACTTCTAGTCATACATTTTCTACCATCCTATGTTGTGGATACTGCCATTTATAGTGAGATTAAGGGGTAAGTACGTGTAGAATAATTATATAATTTACCAGTAATGAAAATCTTATTGCTGCATCATAAACAAGTGTTTGAGTGTTAATAATTGTGTTACTTTTTTGTTTCATTATATTGAGTTAGATATATGTCAAAGACTTATATAAATACAGTGATGTGGTCAAAAGGGAATGATTATAGGACAAGCATGTTCTTTTACATAGTGATACAATTTTGTTGCACCAAATTTTCTTTAATCTTTGCTATGGACTGGCATAATGTATGTCTTTTAAACTTAGGACTTAATTGACTTAATGTCACAGTTTTCTTAAAGTTTGCCTTGAATTGATAATATGTTACCATTCATAACAAGATATGATAATACAGTCAATTAGTCAATCTATTGATGACTAATGTCTTACTGATATGTTTTTTACAGAGGTCATCCATACATGACTGGTCTGGCCATCGCTGGTGGGATGTACTGGCTTGGCTTAGAGGGAGCTATCTTTGGCCCCATTATACTATGTTGTCTAGTTGTACTGGTGAATGTATATAGCTCAATGCTGAAACCTGATTCTCCTTCATTTCAGAGGTATGTAAATTTAGACCTTGGTATTAAGACCACCTCTGGGACTATTGTATGAAGGTAGTCTCATTATCTAGAGGAAAAATAGAGGAAATATTGTTAAGTTGTAAGACGGATTCATTCTTGTCTTGATGCACAAATCATAGTAAAACCTTGATAGTAAGATCAGTGGGTTCTTTACCAAGTTGAAGTGTAGAGGAAATATTGGAAACCAGTCTGAAATAAATGATCAGGTGGTCGTATAATGAGGTGGTCTGATCCTCAAGTTGAATGATAAAGGAAATATGAAACAGTGGACATTATACTGAGGTGGTTTTGACATGGCAGTTTTTGCTGATTTACCATTTAATAAATATTTCTCTCCATTTTGTGACAACTCGTTATCCCCTTACAGAAAGGCAAGGGGAGGTAGAAATGGTAGCTCTGTGTGTGCCTGCCTGCCGCATCCCATTTTCTTGTTAAGTTTTATAATGTATTATACTTATAATTGTTTATCGCTTTGCCACATAATATTAGTTTATATAAAAAAATTGGGTAATTTCTCTCTGACAGAGTGGAAAACATTTTGGCAGAAGAAGCCATTTCTCATTACAAGCAATGGCTTCTTTTGTCATGATGTTCATAAAAGTCGTCTCTTTAGATATAGAGAAATGCGGTGTTATGAGGCAAAGGGTTATATGAAGATAAAATCTTGTTTGTTTTCAGGTCACAAAGCATAATGTAATTAAGTACGAGATTAAATCAAGTGTTCACATTGAATCTCACCGTTCTCCGATAATTCTTCATGGAGGACTAAAATTAAACTCACCATGACATGGATGGTTAATTATGGTACAATTGAATTTACCATCATAGTGGAGGAGACATTTTAAGACCACCATGTTTGTATTTTGTGTGCAATTTTTTCTAGAACTTAAACACATTGTGAAAGTTACAGAAGTCAATGATAGTGCTTGTGGTTATTGAGGAATTTGAATGCTATGCAGTTTTTCTATTGTTGTTATTGTTATTTATAAATATTGCCTGCTTAAACATATATCTGCCTGCTATGATTGTAAATCAATCAGTCTTATATTTATATCCATATTTATAATGCCAGTTATGTTAATACATGTATGTATCTTCAACTGTTAGTGTTGTTTGTAGATTAGGATTGTACCACCGGTCAAATGTAATTAGGGTGTGCTCTTAGTTTATCTTGTTAATAAAATAGGATACAACAAAGGGAGTTAACTCATTAAACCATGTAGTAAGGAGTTAACTCCCTTGATGTAACATGTATTTTAAAAAGTATTTTTGGTCTGTATGAATGAAAATAGAATTCTGTATGCATATGACATTAAATTTCTTGCATGAATTTATGCTCCTTATGTACAATACTATTATGGCAATGTATCATGTGACCAGTGACTAGTTTTGAATATAATGAAATTATTTAAAACAAGGCTTTGTATCAGATTTTTTTCTTACAACGATGACCTTTTATGATGTTGTCTGTTTTAAAAGCAACCACGATTAGACTTCATGTACAAATTTTGTATCGTGATTTAGTATTTTGTACACTTGCTAAGTATTTAATCAATCCACAAATCTATTATTCTTATCACCAAACATAGAGCTCTTTATAGAAACTTTAAATGTGTATCATTTATGCTTGATAAGTAACTTTTTTTTCAAGATTTTTATGTGTTTTTTTTTTTAATTTTGAAGCATCCTCAACTAAATTGATATATAATGGTTCACCCTTCTTCAGTTTCAGCTGGAGAAAAAAAAACATAAAATAAATATTCCTAGAATGTGACTCATTAATCAATGTTTGTTACAACTTTTTCAAAATGTCTGATTAATGTTAACAAAAGATAAAAACATATGTTACTACCTCTTCCTTTCTTTGTGCCTTTTAATGATTTTCAGTGAGTTAAAAAAGATGAGAAAATTACAAGTGTTTAAATATCTGTTTCTTGATAAGCCATTGTATATTTCAATTGTTTTTATTGCTTAGGGTAATTGATCATTATTGTATGTCATATATATGTACTGTCTTCACTTTAATCACACCATCTAGTTTTTGTTTCAAAAATTTGGTTTGCTTGCTTTACAAGATGTTTCAATTACTGTGTATTAATCAAGTGTTTATCTTTGTATAAAAAATTAGATAAAATAATATTTTCATAATTTATGATTCCCTGGATTTAATAACAGTTACTGACTTTTGGGTTTTTCCATTTCACTGTTTGCTTGTATATATTGTTCTTTTCTTTATTAATATTGATTTATGGCATTTTTTAAATTATATACAGATCTGATTAATTGACTTAATGTCTCATATTAATATTAAAATCTGAGTGTTATACATACCTGCCTTATAAGGTTATTTTTATGCATGTTGACCTATCAGTGATTTAGGCTATTAAAGGTTAACATTTAAAACTATCTTGTGTGAACAATTAAAGATGCTTTTTCTCAGCTGGGTGATTCTAACTGGAAAAGGATACTCAATTTAATTGGGAAAAATAATAACAAAAATAATAGTGCAATTATTTTAAATAATAATATTCATAGTTTAACTGGATAGATGAACCAGCCATCATATATAGCTGAAAAAAATATTGAAAAACGGCATTAAACCCAGTGAAACAAGTGTTCATAATTGTGATAGTCCCAATTTTTCCTTGTATATTTTTGTACTTGGTACATATTTATAATAATAATATGCAGAATGAAATTTCTAAAGTCTTCTGGTTCCTTGTTAAATTATTTTTTTAATTAATGGCGTCTTTATATTTACTGTAAAGTAGGTAAGTTGCCTATGAATGTGAGTTATGTTTCTTTCCAAATGTTGTCAATTCTTGAATTATTTGAAAATATGTATCAGGGGGGCGTTAGCAGTTTTAATGAATATAATATTTATAGGCTAAATCTTTTGTATAATTGTTTAAGTGTACATGAATACATGCTTATGATATTTTTTACCAGTGTATTTTACTGTCAACATATCAAATGTTGCCTTATATTACAATTTTGTTTGCCAGTTAATTTATTCTTGATGTGATAAGTGTGTATATCTTAAGCCTTAAATGCCACAAAAAAATCAAACTTGCCAGTATTTTTATGTTATTTGTTCAAGGGATTATTAATCAGAGATTTGGTGATTTTTTTTCACTTGGGTTTAACATTGCCCTGACAGTCAAGGTTATATGGCAACTTTTCCAGCTCAAACAGTGGAGAAAGATCCAAGCGTACCCCTGGGTGGAAGCACCAACCTTCCATAAGCTAGCTTGAAAGCTTCCTCTTCTGTGAAAATTGGTCTTATTTGGGATTCGAACTCACAGCAGTGAGGGGCTAGTGATTACCTTTCAGAGACTAGAACCACTTGACCACAGAGGGTCCTTAGATTTGATGGTCCTACTCAAAGATTTTTTATTGCTTATAGAGATAAAATGACCTAAAAAATAGATGTCAAGTGGCTTGTAATACATTTTTGTATGTATATTCAATTCAACTTACACTCGGTCAGTTTTTGTTCCACAGTTAAAACTGTGTGGATTGTTTATATGATTATGTGCTTGCTATTTTATTTAATATTATTTGTGCTTAAAACTTAAATTATCAATATATTGTTGGCATGGGGATTTATTGTTGTATGAAAATAATACAAAAAATGTATTTAATTAATTAATTATTGTGGTGCTTTTGTTGTGTGGCAATAATATTCAATTATGCGAATGATGATACTGTTTTTGTATATACCTTCAGTCATATTTTTTTAGTGTATATTTAGTATTGTATTTTGTGGCATTAGCGCTATGTTAATTAATGGTACCTTATTTTTACTTAAACATATTATTTCAACTACGCTAAAACTGTTTTGTATCGTTTTATTTTGATGTCTTGTGTATGAATTTATGTTCAATCTCTCCTTCATTCCACATTATGTTTTTGTCATATGCTCAGTTTTATTTCCATAGATTTCCAATAAACATTTTTTATTAGGCAAAAAAAATAAATACCTGGTGTTGGCTGATACCCAAAATATATAGGGTGAGTAATTTCATATTTTTTACTGATATAATTTTTTTTTATTTTGGAGAGGTAGTTGGTGTGAAATAGAAGATTAAATTTTGTCCATAAAAGGTAAAAATTTAAAGTTGAAAATATTTGCTAATTGTCTGCTTATTTAATTAATTGTTGAAATGGATCGGTAATCCTTTGTATGTGATATTTTATAAGTGAGCTGTTTTTGTAATTCAAAATAATTATCCTTAGTTTTTGTAAACATTACCGATTTTGCTGCATTGTTCAAATTCCTTATTTGTTTAAAATAAGTCTATATAAGGGAATATTCATAACTTATTTCGTATTTGTTTGTTTACCATTGCTATATGTGCGTCATGGTCGTCGTAATTTTTAATCCATAATTTCGTAATTTTTATGTTAGCAATATACATATACATGGAGGATAATGATTTTTTTATTTTACTTACGTTATTTATTTATATTTTTAACTTGTTATGCTTAGTTAATAAAATATGATTTCGCTACAATTTGGTACGTTTTTGTTTCTGTTGTTCAACCCTTTGCCTCATAAGCATATTTTAGACTCTTCCAAATTCAAAGCAAATATACAAAACATCAATTTATTTAAGAAAATTGAGTTCTTTCTCTCCCACAGAGAGGAAAACATTGTGACAAAAGAAGCCATTACTCATTACAAGCAATGACTTCTTTTGCCACGTTTTAAAAGTCGTCTGCCTCAGATGCAGGAAAATTAGTATTGTGACACAAAAGGTTAATTTTGTCTTGTCCTTCAAAAAAATTTTTTTTATTATATGTATATTGTTAACTGGCCTGCTTTTATCAAACAATCCAGATTATTGGATTTATTGCGAATGATTTTACAGACTAAGTGTTCAAATTTCTGTCCATTCAAATTTTTTCGAGATCACCTTTATTAAGATCGCTTAATCTGATTGGTTAATCCAATGTTACAAAAAATTCAATTTGTTAATGAATTAAGTGTCCTGAAGTGAATTTGAACACTTCATTGTGTAACTGCATGTAACAACTATTCCCAACACAAGACGAACATAACACTAAAATATAACAATTAACACTAAAATATAACAAACAGTGCATTTCATTCTGTGTATTTTTTATTGAATTTTTCAAATTAAACAAGTTTTGAACTCTTTTTTAATGCTAGCAGTACAATAAATACTTGAAAACAATTATGACACAATCGTACACATACATACAAGTACATATAAACCTTGACAATATTTGCGAGACAATCACTTGTATTTATACGAATTTTAAAATATCAAATCAGTGCAATGTAAGCTTCAGGTAACAGGTCCACTCTTGTTGAGACTGACAATTGTTATTACATGAAAATAAATAAGTAAATGCCAAACTAACATTGTCAAATAACTCAAGATTTATTCAAGTATAAATACAAACTCTCAGACCAATTACAACACAAATTATACCAATACACTCTATACTAACCCAAACATACAATTGAAAGCCCATTTTGATAATGTCTAATAATATTTGTTTCATTTTTTTGGTCCAAAGGTGAGATATTTTTAACCAAATTTAATGGTTCAATACGAAAACAACAATGTATACAAAAACAGTGTAAATGGTGGTGAAATTATTCACCTGATTGATGAGATTAAGATGAGATGTCTAACCACAAATGTTTGATAATGCAAAAAATTCTAGTAATTACCATGATACTTAAAGCTTATGATATTACGATAATAATCACATTAACAAAATACCCAACAGCAAAAGAACCATTTGTAGTGTTCTTAAAATTTAATTGCCATGTTGGCTTAGTGGCTCATATATAAATATTCCTGAGTTTCATGATATCTGAATTCTGTTAAGATAAACATGTGTTATTATATAAGATCAGGGCTTGACAAATTTTTCTCTGGCTACTTGTCCTGCAAGATGACCAGCTTAGAATTTTAACTAGTTCTACAGCAATTTCAACTCGTCCTGAGTGGATTTCAACTTGTAATTAAGAGTGGACAAGTGGATTTGTCGAGCCCCGAAGATAATGTATCTACACAATATTTCAGATAAAAGAAATAAAATAAACAAAAATTCATAATGCTGGTAAAAGTTTCATCAATTTGGAATGCCAGTCATAGAACCTGAACAACACCATCGATGATATGATAAACAATTATGTACAAATTAACTACAAATACACACAATGCTGAAATTTACATAAAAACTTTACAATATTCGTTGTAAGCAAGCCGTGTACTAAACTATCACTAATGATGCATTTTATGTGCTTTTTTTATTTTTTTATGTAAGCAAAAATGCAGTTTTGTATCTATTTTTTTTTTGTAATTTTCTAGAATACCTTTTACAATCAACAGCATTCTTTTTTTGTTTGTTTTTTTCATTTTTTTGGCATTTTTTTTATTTTTTTTTTTTTGGAAAAAGACTTCTAACTAGTTCTATAAGAATGGTGTATACATAAGCATTGGGTAATGTTTAAAAATATGTACAAAAATGAAAGAAGTGTAAAAACAATAAAAGCAACAATATTTACACTAGATTAAAAAAACAATATTAAAATTGCAGAAATGAAAAAAAATCTTTCAAAGCAATCCTACCATAAAAAGAGGCAAAAACAATCACAAAAGAATTGAGATTCTTCTAGCATTAAAACAAAATCTGAGATTTTAATCAGTAAAGCAATAATTTAAATAAATAACAAAAACAATATAATAACAAAGAGGACAACATTATTGTGACTCTTTAACTCTTTGCCTCATAACACTGCATCTCCCTGCATCTGAAGCAGACGACTTTTGAAAATATTGTGGCAAAAGGAGCTTTGAATTATATTTATGAGGCGAAGGGTTAAATATAAGTTTTAAACTACACAATAGATACTGAACTATCATCTCTTGGCAACAATAATCTCAGAGAAGCTGCAGACGATGCTGGCGATGAATCACGTGGCACGTTGGCTGCAATAGGCATATCCCGTACAACGTCGGTCATAGTCTTTTGTTTTGGTTTCATACATTTGATACAACAGCTGGGACAACATCGTCTGCCGCAGTCGATCACAATCATTATTTTATTGTCAAGTGGTTCAAGAGATCTTAAACACTTTGGTAAAAACTTCCAAGTCTGCAATTTCTTTGGTAATTTGTCCTTGCATTTACTTTGCAGTACTTTCAAAACAATAACAAATAGAAGACAGGGTATTATAATGGATGCAACGCATACAGATGGGATGAAACCAGCCATTGAAAAAGCAAAAACAGAACCTGGTAAAAGCACAAACATAAAAATAAGATAAAATATTGCAAACCATCGATACTTTGAAGTGACTGTACCCAGAAATTTAGCAGCTTTGATAGGAAGATCTCTTAATGGTTTTACTGGATAAAACAGGATAATACCAGATATGTTGAAAAATAAATGACAGAAAGCTATCTGTAAAGCAATGGGCAAGTTGTCACCAGATGCAGCCATGGCAGCAAGAATTCCGGTTCCCGTCGTACCGATGTTTGACCCCAAGGTCAAAGGGTACATTCTTTCAAGCTTGATCATTCCAATTCCAACCAGTGGTGTCAGAGCAGACGTAAACACGGAACTACTTTGGACTAATATCGTCATGATGGCGCCAACAAGCATAGCAATATAACCAGTCAACCATGAGAAACAGCCAGGAAAGTCGGCGTTTAACGTCTTCCGGATTACTTTAGCGATAGAACCTTGCAGCATGGAATGCAGCAATTTGACCATCAGTACAAGACATGTACAAAGTATCAATAATGATACTATTAGGAGTATCACACCAGCAAATGTCTCATTAATCTCAAGATGGCTCATCAAACAGAAACCTGTGAAAGAATTAAATATAATAAGAATAATGCTTAGCAAACCAGTCCAAGCAAAAACTTTTTGTCACACGCAGAAAACCTGACTTAGTCTACATAAGTGGTGATTTTACACCCGAGTTACATACTGAATGATTATATTTCTGTATAAAACATAAAATAATGTGTAAAACATAAAAGAATGTGTAAAACATAAAAGAATGTGTAAAACATAAAAGAATGTGTGAAACATAAAAGAATGTGTAAAAAATAAAAGAATGTGTAAAACATAAAATAATGTGCATAACATAAAAGAATGTGTGCATTTAGGTATCAAATAAATTACTGACAAAACATTGAGTATACATGGGTGAAGGTTGAAAATTTTCAAAACTCCAGAAATTTTAATTTCAGTGCTGCGAAAACAATAAAAACCAGTATGGTCCAGACCAGGTAAAAACCAGAGGTTCCGGAAAACTTAACCATGAGTATATAAACACTACAAATTTTCATTCCTAAGAATTTTATGACACAAAATAATGACTTACATTTTTCCACTGGTACTTTTTCCATAACACTGACTTGTTCAGTTACATTCAACATCTCATAAGAATAAACTCCATCAACAATGCTAGTAAAATTTCTTTCCACGGTAACATTCTGTAAAACTTCTTGTTCTTCAAACACACAGTATTTCTGAATGACAAAAACATCATACAAATATAAGTCAGCGTAACAAATAAAATCATACAAATCATACAAATAAGATCATACAAATAAAATCATACAAATAAGATCATACAAATCATACGAATAAGATCATACAAATAAAATCATATGAATAAAATAATGTTTTACAATTTGAAGGCATGCAATTAATCTAGTAAAAAATAAAAATTAAATCCATTAAGTATATTCATGTACTGACCGCACATGCATGAAGGCTGAAGAATTCAAAATGAAAATAAAAAATAACACATACCTTAATTAGAGATTTGTTCAAATACTCTGTGTGTCCTTCAGCTATTTTATTGATCACTTTCTTGTCAACCTAAAAATAATTACTTTTTAATAAGTAAAGTATCTCACATGCATCGCTGAATGCTAATATGATATCCAGTCAACAATTATTAAAAAGAACATGTTATTATCAAATGATACTGCGCACGATTTCACAGCATAACGTTGTGATTTACTATACACGGATCTACTGCTAATAATAGTAACTATCATTTCACAATGGAAATAAATAAATAAATTCATCTTGTCTCTTTTTTTCTCTGGTACTGGTGGGCATTAAATGACTAATGCAAAATTTTGTATGTTACAATTCTTTTATCATGCAACATGGTGTATATTGTCAAATTATATAAATGTATACTTTTACTGAAATAAATCTTTCTATCTATTTACCTGAACAACAAGACTCGTAAAAGGTTTCGTGAGCGCTTTAAGAAGCTCCTGTTTACCTCCCTTGTACGTCTCCATCTTGCACGCATCAACAAGCGTCTTGGTAAAATGATACAAGAATCCTGCATAAAATAAAATCATACCACACGAACTTTAGAATCAATCGATGCAAATGAAAAAAAGCAAAAATATTGACATTCATAAGTCTTCATAATAATCATTTTAGCTTCACCAAGAATAAGAAACATCAAAAGCTATGAATCAAGAAATTCTAACAACGTCACATAAAATTCGGAAAGTAAAAAGATTGACTCGAACCTGTAGCCCACTCCAACGGTAACAGAACGATAACTGTTAACCAGTTAAACATGTCATGAACCGTAGCACCAGCAAAGGCTCTCCTAAACTCCTTTCGGTCACTTGACTGAGCCATCGAGACAATAGTATTTGTCACACTGGTCCCTATATTGGCTCCCATGATAATTGGTATAGCGGGTCTTACATCAATAACTGAAAAATAAGAAGATTTTCACCTGTTTGAAAAAAATCAAGATATTTTCTGCAAGTACTAAATTGTTGACTACTTTCAACTAATTCATATTCTAATCTAATCTAAATTACACAAGTATCCATGATTTCTTGCTATTTAATATCATAACTAAGGTATAATTAAGGCATCAGGAATTTTTAAATATCAGACAAAAAGAGAATAGAGCTTTTAATCTGGAGAGCTGCCCATATTGACCAAAAGCCAAGTTCAGCAAGTGTGAGAAACTACTGACCACTGATAAATTCATTCTATCTGACAAAATGACAATTTGTAATATAACCACAGGGTTAAAGATATTTTTTTCAGCATTACAGAAAGTATTCTAGAGTTTTGGTATCCACTGTGATAGCATGTCATTTAACAGAACAATACTTACTTCCTGAGCCTACCATGGTAACAATGATAGACGTGGAGGTACTTGAACTTTGAACTAACACGGTTGCTAGGATACCAATCATCAGACCAGCAATTGGGTTACGCAGTAGGTCATTGTCGGAAAATACCCCACCTGTAAAATATCACTTTACAATACAACTTGCTATCTAGACCACCTTCAGGACTAGTTAAATCAGATGTAAAATGAGGCAGTCCTGTATTTAAGATTAAATAAAGAAAAATATCATAAGTTGATCAGAAAATAACTCACTAACTTAGGGGACAAATTCATTCAAGAACAGAATAATTATCAAACATTTTAATAAACTGTCAACTAACCTGCAGTCTTTCCACCAAGTATTCTAAACGCTGAACTCAGGAAATCCAGAGAACAGATGAAAACGTATAGTAACGCCAACAGGGCGACAAACTTCCCCACATAGTTGACGAGTACGTATCGTAGTCTACCACAGGTTCCCAACTCTGGAATTAAGGCAATAAGAAAATTAATTACAAAACTCTATGGGACAATCAAGATGGTTTTAGATTAAAATGATCTCTATGGAAACTGGTAACTCCATTTTTCTAGCTGAAATAGACAGACATTTCATTTTTTAACGATTCCCAGAGACTTCCATTAAAAATTAATCAATTATCAAATCAATGCATTTCTCATTTTAGCCAAGAGGTCTAAATGTTGATTCAAATTTCGATGCAAGAATTTGTTTTCTTTAGACAAAGAAATACAATTTTGAAACAAGTGTAATTTTCACAATCATATTTGTGTACAAAAGACATACTTAATTCTTTTTTAGAATATGGGCAATCTTAATTACCACATCATGGACAATCTGAGAAATGCTTGTAACTTATTACACTAAAGCAGACATCAATGCTACATGTTAAGTTACAACATTCATTGTACGAAGTAATACTTAAAGGTAACAGCTTACACAAAAGTCAGGGCTTTTTTCCTTCTCTAGTAGGGACCATTAATAGACGTCTTCCCCTCAGGACAATTTTATTTCATCCCTTTTTGCAGAAATACTGGGTTATTTTTCCCCAAATTCAAGAAAAAGGCCCCTCCCCTACATGTGAAAAAAGCCCTGCATGTATCGCACATTTATCAAACTTACCACAACAACATAGAGCTGAAACTGAATATCTATTAGTCTGTTCACATAAATATGGAGAAATTAAACTAGTAAAGGACATTTATAATATGTATAATATGACAATAATATGTATGACAAGTAGTAATAAAACCCATCCTGAATTAGACTATACACTATATAATACAGCAGACTAACAGGATATTTCACAGTAGTGACCTTGAGCATAATCATTAATTTATGTTCCCTCCCACATTTCCCCTTAATCAGCTTATTGCATTAATCTTTGTACTTAATTGTGTAAATCAATATAATAATAATGATCTATTTAGGAAATCTTTTTTTTCATATTATAACAATCAAAGGTTTACATTTATTTATAAACCAACTGATTAATGATTAACATAACTGAATTAAATTATCCCAAATTTTTTTATGTATTTGATGGAGACATCAAATTATATTATTGATTATCTAGAGGTCCCCGATGTAATCATGCATATATCATTTATATGAACAATTGATTTATCATTCATAGTCTAATTAAGTATGGGTAACATGAATTCAGTTGTAATTTAAAAAATTAAATGCGTGAAAAGCAAGCCAAGCATGCATGGTATGGACATCTTTGGATGCAGGAATTCTTGCTTTCACCAAACACAAGTAAGATAATTAAATAAGTCTCCGGGAATAAACAGAACAATAGTCAACAACGATTCCAAATCTGAAAATTATAAACCTCAGATCAATATTTTATATTAGTATAATTATAAAAATTCTGTGAAGTTATATACATAAACAGTGCATTAAGAATTTGTTCTACTTATTACATAAATGCGTAGAAATTCTCATTTTGCTCAAAATAAACTAAGAATGATATTTTGTTATAATTTTGAACCCACCAGACCAGTTCGCACCAGTCTCATCAACCTCGCTGACGTCATCATCTTCATCCCAGAAACTACCAGTACTTTCACTAGTTATGCTACCAAATCTTTGATTGGTCACACCCTCAGAATCCCCGTCACATCGGAGCGGGTCTTGTTCAGAATAATCAGGGGGTTGTTCAGGCACAACCCAGGTGGCACCCAATCTGTTCTCATGGGAGTCAGCCAGTTTATCGGGCACCTGTCAATTGTCGAAATGGTGTCATTTCCAGATATAAAAGGGAATTTATACAAACGATGAATGAAAGTCAAGCTAAAAAGATTCTTACCTCTTTCCCCAATTCATATATGTCCAGTGGAACTGTCTTTTTCTCTCCGTCCACACTAATTTTCTCTGCCGTGAGAAACATGTTGAACTCACGTTGTTCGTCCATTGAAAATGAATGACAATTACCGCGTGGTCGGTTTTATAGTAGCGTAAATATTCCTACGCGTCAAGGTCAATACTTTTCACGTTTCAAAAAATAAATCCCGATTTCCTACCAAATTAGTATTTATTTTCAGAGTATATACCTTGCAATTAATATTATTTATGATCTTAGTTACTTGAACAATAGTTTATATACCCAAAAAGATATAGTTGTGTTTACTG
The DNA here is from genome assembly GCA_008271625.1 of Lutraria rhynchaena. Taxonomy (NCBI): domain Eukaryota; kingdom Metazoa; phylum Mollusca; class Bivalvia; order Venerida; family Mactridae; genus Lutraria; species Lutraria rhynchaena. The sequence goes on from VIBL01000141.1 coordinate 775,150, forward strand.
GTAAATAATAGGTTTTATATCACTCGTGATCGAATGACGTAATGGAGCACTGGTTCTCCAGATTCATTGAAAGTCGTACTCATTATAAGACACGTTGTTTTGGGGAACCAATCAGTAGTACGCATGCTTAACTAATGATTTCATGGTGGGAATGTCGATATATCGATCAATTAAGTCCTTGTAAACCGCCAGTTAGAACCGGACAGGAACTTTTAATAATTTCAAAATTATCCGTGTACATATTTTTCAAATACCTTTTTCGTCAGTTCCGTGTATAAATAAATGAGTGTGTTTCTTAGGTATTTATACAGAGCAGTTCACGTTAAATGCAGCTAGGATGCTTGACTGAATTCGGTTTCTTGATCAAAATCCAATATTCTGCTATGATGACGTAGATAATTATATCCCTTTGTGCCAAGTAACGGCTGTTTATTCCGGTAAAATCAACTAATATACAAATAGATATAGATTACGTAATGTTTTATCATATCCAGGGGCGGTTCAATGAGATTAAAGAAGATGATCGGCACAGATCGATGTTTTTGCCAAGAGAAAAGGATTCTTTGTTGGTCTCTGCTAACCCGACCGGTCGTCGACCCGATTTTCCCGCCGATTTTTATCGATGTCTGACTTTTTTTTCTTGCCGATATTTTCAATTTCATACGATTTTTATCTTCAAATAAAAATGTACCTGAAAAATAGTTCAAATCCATTGACCCTAATTATTTGCATTTGTATTCATCTCAAGTTTTTATTTGCACTTAAGTTTTACGTGTCAATCAATGTAGAGAATACTGAACATTGTTAAGATTTTTGCCAAGATTACAAACACCATACAGTTATATATTATTTAATGAGGTTTTTAAGTATTTTTGTCGCCTAAAACAGACAGATCGGGAACATTTAATTAGTCTAAATGTATATTTGTACATTAGGAGATAATAATTGAACAATATTACGTTGTTTTAGCACTTATTTTATGCCAACATAAGCCATAGCTAGTTTGAATCTTAATTATCGTCTCAATATGCAAATTTAATCCATTAGTCATATCAATTGGCTTGATTTAAACTGAATTAAGTTATAGACAACGTGAACCATGACAAATTAAGAAAGTCACATTCTTTGGTGAATACAATAATTGATGAACAAGCCCTGGAGCTCACATTTCAAGTTCATTCCATTGTTCGGTTGAAAAAAAAGAAGTTGGAAGTTTAGATGCGCATTCTCCGCTCAGCGGCCTTTTTCATAGACATATGGGACAGTAAGGATAATAACTTTGAACTTGAAAATCTTGCCACGTGTATACATTTCAAATTATCTGTAACAGCTGACAATATACTCCAAAGGAATAAACATTTTTTACTTACAAACTAGAGTTAGAAATATTTTAAAGCTGAAATATCTCTAAGCGAAGAAATTTTTATGAAACAAGCCCCAGGCAGTTGCGCAAGCTGAAAACATTTTTATTGATATTATCATTGTTTTATCATAAGTTTGTTTTTAATTTAAAATATTAGGACAAGATGTGAGCTGGAATACCTAGCTATCTGAAGTTATTATAACCTTGAACTTAGTTTCCTGGTAAGGTAATGGTCCTATAAGTTACATAAAATATGAAACATACAACAGTAATGATGAAATAGTAGCTTATTTTACATTAATGTCTATATTTGGCAATACTTGTCACATTTCTTACTTTCATGAGGATAGAACAGATATTTTATCGACTCTGACCGCGGTAACTGACAATCGTACCATATTCATATATACATATATGAACTTTTAACCTAATTAACATTATTACCAGCCGTTGAATAACTTAACATACAAGACACCAATTTCAGTAATCAAAATGTTTGTCGCACTTATAGAGTGTTAATTTTGAAAAAAAAATGCATATTAGTATTTTAAATTATCAATTTCCGTTTGACTCAACTTTCAGCGGCCGAATTCAATCAATTAAATTGAATTGCATCAAATAAATCAATCAAAGCATAGCTTGTCAAACTTACGCATCTTATTTATTTGTATAATTAGCTGTTAATTAGCAAAGGTCAAGGATTACACCATTCGACATTGACCTTTAACAAATGTGGATTTTGGCCCGCTTATTATAATCATGCAATCAAAATAATCATGTTTTAATTAATCGTATGACATATTTGTATTCAAAACATTCCAAATATCATGAGAGAAAATCTTTATGACGAACATAAAATCTCATGTTATTTGCTTGTTTCTGGTTTAACCATGAATTTAATACGGATTAAAGATTAAACTCATGAACTAAGACAAATTCATTACGAATGCTTCATTGAATCAGCAAATATAAGAAACTCGGTTAAATAAATAATGATCGTGCCACGTCTCATGCTATTGTTCCGTGATTTTAAGTAGACCAGTCTTTTCAATAGCAATACAATGTAACAAGTTAACATGATTTAAATGTACACAAAACGAACTTAGCGGTGATATTAGTCATATGAACACTGGTGTCTGACATTCACCTACTAACCAAAAAACGTCTTATGAAATGTAATAGGTGATTTCAGACAGGAAATTTACAACGGGATTTTTTTACTGATATTTTACTCTTAAAATTTTGTAACACCAATTTGTAACAGATATTAATACAAGCAATTGTTTATTTTCAGCTTTTTCCCGTTTTCATACATTAAGGAGTGGTTATAGGTATACCGGAAGTTCAGTATTTTGCGGGAGACCTTGAAGAATTGTATTAACATTCTTGTAATAATATTTGATTATTGGCTGTACATGTACATTGTAAAAGTTGTTTGTCAGGTGTTAAAAATCTTCAAAAGCCACTCCTTGGAGATCACATTAAAACTTACTGATAGTATTTGTATATATACGTCAGATTTCCATTGTATTTTTTAAAAATATATATACATACATACATGTATTACAGCGGCGGTGAAATTCTTAATTGAATAAGAACTTAAACATTAATCATCGCTATCTTTTTAACCATAATACTTTGAGAATGGAATTGAGATTTGAGATTGGAGTCTGTTCTCAAGTTTATGACATCGGGGACCAGATCGTCGCTATTCACAGATGGCCTTCACGTTAGGTTCGACCGCAATGCCGTAGCCAGGTTCATATTTGAACCGAGGTAATCTAGGGGGTCCAGGGGCATGCTCCCCAGGATTTTTTACTAAAACCTGCCATTTTCCCCCATTAATTACCTGCCCAAATTTTAACCGAGGCCTCAGTGTAGCTACGGCAGTGGACTGAACAAGAGCTACGTCTCAAACGCACTTATTGACACTCACCAAAATACAAGAATACATTTGCGCTTGCTCTTGGACTAGTTTTGGCACCAAGTCGTAATTATGCATAATTTTCTGCTTCTGTTACGTCACTGACACTTTAAGATCGTCTGCAACAACACTACGTGCAATAATTACTTCCACGTAGATCTACTCGACAAATAACTCAATTACCTGAGGTTTTTATAGTAGATTATGTGATAATGATGTAATCGTTGACGAGAAAGGTTGCGAAACTTGTTCTGGGATGTGTTTACTGTACCTCTATATCTTGTTCATATAGCTGTTATTAATGATTAAAATACTGCTGTCTGCATAAGTCATTCATGATAGCCTGAGGTTCCTATGTTATAAAACTTGATGCTGGGTTCCGGGACTTTTATTAAAATTAGAACTAAAATGTTGAGCTTTGTGGTGTATTTGAAGGGATTAAGGGATAAGGGACACTGAATATGATATAATATTATTTGAACCATACATTTTATTTCAAAACACCGTCATTAGACCTAATTCATGTCTAACCCGCGTAGCTTTCGACTTTGATGCCATTTTGGTTATACTATATTTTCACTTTTCAAATTGTTATTATGCACGTGCGTGAGTTCGTATGCTGGCTACGTCCTTGCTCACAAATGACCAAGAACATCTACTGTAAATTGTTCGTAGATCTACAGCCAGGACTAACAGCATGGTTAAGTCGTTCTTGGGTCGACGCTGTTTAAATTTACAATCCATGTTACGAAGATACGTATGTTAAATATTTCATATCCTACTATTGTCCAGACAGCGCTGAGAAAATATTGTCAAATGTTTCGTTAAGTAAACAAGCAATCTAGCAAACTTCTTTAGTCAATATTTGGTAACTCGCCAAATGGCCGATTTTATTACCAGACAATATTTCAGCTTTAGAAATGCCAGCTATGAAATTATTTATGCAAACTCACGCACGGTTAATATTCGTACGATAGTATGTTCTCAAAACAAACAACAACAATGGCAAACAGACAACAGAACGTCATGTGATTAGCACCATAAATCTTTTCTCAGTTGGGCAGTGTTTCGTGTTCAAATTGATGAACATGTACATCAACGTCCGCTTGAAGAATTAACTTCATGAGGCAGATAGTACATTGCATTGTTTTTTAACTATATATACATGCATGTATAGCTTTCTCATTAAATTTCACTAGGTTCTTCGTCTGCGCTTAAGAAGGATAAAGGATGAAGAATTTCAAACAGTTCAGCAAGACGATCCATACTTTCACCTCTCGAAAAGAAATCCAGTAGGTCCTGTTGTACAGAACATAATTACGAGTACAGAGGTCTATGGAATATTTTAAAATTCGGACATAATTTTCAGGAACATTGATCTGCAGGTTAAAATATCTTTAATTGAACTTTTCATGGAGTCGTATGTCAGCGTTGCAAGAACTATAACTCTTAATAGAAGTCGAAGATAAGAACGCGCATTGTGTGATATAATGTGACGTCATTATGATGACGTCACTTTCTTTTCACGCAGTTGTGTCGTTGGTGTTTAAAATTATCAATGCGGGAATTTATTAGCTAAAATCTACTTTGAAGTGAGTATCGTACACAATTTGTATTTTATTTTGACTGATTTCATAACATATACAGTACAACATATGTAGTAAATTTGAAGACTGCAAACCATTTGATTACTGAGACAAACGGTTAACTAGATGTCTTTTGGTTTAAAGAAAGAAAAAAACATTCGAATTTAAATAATTACAAGTTAAATCTATGACTATGTATGTTGTTAAATACTTAACCAGTGTCTTATATATCAGTTCAGAACTTAATTTATTGGAAATGAAATGTTCAAATGATCTATGATTTTTCTTGGCACATTGGGAACATGACCCGACCCCCAGAATTGGGACAATTTTGAACAAATTGGGAAAAAATCCTACTGTATAAAAATAAGTTAAAATGATCAAATAAAACTAAAAACAAATATTATGTATGTTTATTTTTGTATTATTGATCACTTTGTTATTTAATGGTTAAGGTATTCAATAAATATATTAACGGCTGTAAATTTATTTTGTTTTGTCTTTTTTTTTCTCATTGAATAGGGAATTTTCGCCTTGCAATTAGGAAAAAACATACATTTTGCCATTTGGAACGCGACCGAATATCGGTCGTCAAAACAGCCTAAGAAAAACCCTGATGTCGAAGAGAGATAACTCGTATAGAACAAATGAACTTACGTAACAGAGTAACTTCCCTTGGTGTTTACTGGCCGGCGCAGAATTATAACAGCAGTCACGGATTTTTGTATTGTTTCAGAACGACGATACTGAACTTTTCGGAAAAGTTTTCCTTTGGTCAATGGTTTAGTATTGAATTTAACGAAACTCATGAGTAAAGTACAGTATAGAAATGAACCTGGCTTTCACATGTACGTATTTTTGTTGCAATTCAAGTGGAAAACGTTGGTATTTGCAGACCAAAGAATTTTACTATATATAGACATATATTTTATATCAGCTGTGATGGCAATAATATTCTGGTATGTCTTTCTGTTATATTGTGTCAATATTTCATAAGATATCATGATATAATCGTATTTGTAGAACATTTATGACTGGCTTTTATGTAGTAATATTATACTTGTTAATTTTCACGACCATGGTCCAGTGGTTAGTGCGTTGGATTGTACTCCAGCAATCTGGGTTCAAATCCTGGTCACAGGAGGTCATACCCTTCTATGAAAATTTGACAAAAATGTCAATTTTCCTCCATATGACATAATGTAGAGAAGTTGCTGGCTCCTTGTGGATGGGTAAGTTAGTACTGGTTAGAATACTGCCCAGGAAAGGTTAGGTGAACCAGCCACTGTACGTATCTGAAAAAAAATGATGAAAAATGGCGTTATACTCAGTGAAAATAGAAAGAAATGTTATGAGGCATTACACAAGTTATATATCAGAATCAGGTCTCTGATGCCATTCGCCAGTTTCACAAATGGTGAAAAAAAATCTGCAAGTGGCAAAAAAAATCAACTTAAGCATACTTTTTTGTATGCCTGTACCCTCCCCTCTGTACAAGTGGCGGAAAAATAATGTCTGGTGGAAACCTTGAGAATGTATAATTTTCTGTAAATACTGGTAATTAATGTCCCCTTTCTTTAGGAGTTCATCTATTGGCTTGAGTGTTTTAACTTTTTTTTTGATTAAATGATTTAAAATGCTTTTTTAATGATATGAAAACTGTTTTTGTTTTAGCTCCTGTGAAAGCCATACCAATAGCTCAAGAAATGGCTGTCTAGAAAGTATTTAAGAGATTACTAAATATGATGGACAGTAGAACCCGCTATTGCTTGGAGACAAAATTTGAGCGTAAGACTGCAATAACAAAGTATTTTGGAGTTTATCCACTCAGGGATGCAATTTTCCACCTTATAGAGGATTTCCTCGGCTTAGACTCTTTGTATTTTAATGTGATGATGTGGATCAAGTCAGATCTGCTCATATATGATGTGTTGCCAGAAATGTGTAATATTTCCATCGCAACAAATGTGCTGTAACAGACCTGGCACCTCCAAATGTGGTATTCTTTGATGAATTTTATCAAAGGAATATGTGCTTACCAAAATGACTGCAATTGTGATTAAATATATTCAGTCACTGTTCTGACATTGGAACACAAGTTTTCAAACTCCTACAAAATGTTGATCATGTTTCAGTCAAACTCTTTTCTTGTTTTCTCTGTGTAATTTATCCTTTTTTCCAGTGTTCTCAATAGGAACTGGTCACAGACCCAAAAGGTTGGCCCAAAAATTTTTTTGCCTTGGTTTTCGATCTTTCCTAAGCTGCTGGTTGGTTGATTATAAATTCCCTGTTATAAATAGTCTAGAAGGCAGGAAATTGGGTTTTATGTTTTAAAAATTTTCTAGGGAGGGAGGGGGAGCCCCGCGCCCGACTCCCTCACCCCCTAGAAAACTTGTTACCTTTCAGTTTGTGCCTATTTAGCAAATTCCTAATGGGAACACTGACATCTCCTGTTAGGAAGTTAGTAATGATGACTAAGAAGGAATATAACATTACAAAACTGATCATAGTCTTACAAAAAGTGAAAGTGATTCAAGATGGATTTGCCACAACAGATTAATGTACTAATTATTGTATGCCTGGAATCTTTCTGTTGTATGTATTGTAAGGTGGTTTATTTTACCTCCTACTAGTTTCTAGCCGTACAGTATTGATCTATTGACTTCATGTGAAGATCTAACATTCTCCTTCATATGGTTTTACAAGATTTTCTTCCCCGTACAGCGTTTCATGAAATGCTTTAGTAATAGGTACTGCCCTTGGGCAGCCTCCCTTAATATTGGGTTTTTATCACAGTCTCTTCCCTTTTGCTGGCATTTTCAATGAATTAGATACAACCAAAATCATTTTGTAGTGAAGCACTTGTGAGTTTTATTTTACACATGTTCTAATCTGGTTCTTAACATAACTAGGCATATAATAGTGAATTGAATTTTATGCCATCTGGCAAAAGTTAAAGAGTAAAGTTAACAAACATCGTTTGGTTGATATGTATGAAGGTATTGGATTTTGTAATAATCTCTATTATAACTTATTCTGTTGTCTTTACACATCGGAAGAAAGTTTTGTATTCCTTGAGACTTGACATGCTTGCTCAAGATCTTTCTTCCTTCTTTAATATATGGATCTTGCATCCATGTATCTGTTATTTCTTGTGACTTCCTCATCTTTATGATTGTCTCAAGCTCACTTCATTCTTTGGCACCTAGCATGAAAGTTCATTGTGAAAACAGTGCTTGTAGGCCTTAAAGCAACTTTAAACTCTTGAAATATTTCAACATCAATGTAATTAAGTAAAATATCAATTATATTTAAGGGTAATTATTAAGAAAACTCATTTTTATGTATACATTGTATGAATGAGCAACAATACCATAAAACCACTTAGTCTACTGATTTCTCACAATTGAATTATTTCATTTCTTGGCATTGATGGTGGCACGTGTGTAGTTAAATCAAAATGACATTCAAATTTCTTTTAACTATTCATTCTAGAAAGTGTTTTGTGAACACCCCCTTGTTGTCAATCCTCACAAAGCAAAGACTGAATTTGATATTATATAAGTGAAAATATAACTTATATTATCTTACTATTGTCTTCAAGTTTCAATATTTCGATAGTAAGAGTCTGGGGAATGACTTTATGTGGTTGTACTTTGTGGATCACATTCTTTGAGAGTATTTCCTTATTATAACAATACTCACATGCAAAGAATAAATCTAATTTATTTTTACTTATAACTTCAAGTTTCTGTATTTCGATACTAAAAGTCTGGGGAATGACTTTATATGGTTGTACTTTGTGGATCACATTCTTTGAGAGTATTTCCTTATTATAACAATACTCACATGCAAAGAATAAATCTAATATATTTTAACTTATAACTTCAAGTTTCAATATTTCGATATTAAGAGTTTGAGGAATGACTTTCTATGGTTGTACTTTGTGGATCACATTCTTTGAGAGTATTTCCTTATTATAACAATACTCACTCACATGCAAAGAATAAATCTAATTTATTTTAACTTATAGCTTCAAGTTTCAATATTTTGATATTAAGAGTTTGAGGAATGACTTTCTATGGTTGTACTTTGTGGATCACATTCTTTGAGAGTATTTCCTTATAACAATACTCACATGCAAAGAATAAATCTAATTTATTTTAACTTATAACTTCAAGTTTCAATATTTCGATATTAAGAGTTTGAGGAATGACTTTCTATGGTTGTACTTTGTGGATCACATTCTTTGAGAGTATTTCCTTATTATAACAATACTCACATGCAAAGAATAAATCTAATTTATTTTAACTTATAACTTCAAGTTTCTGTATTTCGATACTAAAAGTCTGGGGAATGACTTTCTATGGTTGTACTTTGTGGATCACATTCTTTGTGAGTACTTCCTTATCATAACAATACTCACATGCAAGGAATAAATTTTAATTTATTTTAATTTATTTTAACTTATAGCTTCAGGTTTCAATATTTCGATAGTAAGAGTCTGGGGTATGACTTTCTGTGGTTGTATGTGTATATTTTATGGATCACATTCTCTGAGAGTACTTCCTTATTAGTATAGTAATACTCACATGCAAGGAATTAATTTAATTTATTATAACTTTTCGCTTCAAATTTAAACATTTGATACTAAGAGGTTGGGGTGTGACTTTCCATAGTTACATACTCTGTAGGAATCACATTTTCACAATGTGTGGAATAAATTTATACTCACATAGGTATAAATAGAATTTAAACTATCTTATTATTATCTTCAAACTTCCAATATTTTGATATTAAGAGGCTGGGGTATGACTTGTTTGGTAGCATACTCTTTATGGACTCCATTCTCTGCGAAAACTTTCTTTTTAACAAAAATCACATGCAAGGAATAAATTTGATATAATCTAATAATTCTTAGGTTTTAATTTTAAATATTTCAATTAAATTTATTTAAATAAGTTTTAATATTTTGATATTCAGAGACATGGGTATGATTTTTTGGTAGAATACTCTTTTAGACCACATTCTCTGAGGGAACTTCCTTATTAATAAATCACAATGCATGGAATAAATTTAATATAATTTAAAATAAGTTTTAACTTCAAATTTCAATATTTTGATACTAAGAGTTTGAGGAATGACTTTGTATGGTTGTATACTCTTTACGGATCTCATTCACTGAGAGAACCTCCTTTTGCCAGTATTCACAATGCAAGGAATAAATTAACATAATTTATATCAATTTTTAGCTTCGAATTTTAATATTTTGATATTAAGAGGCTGTGGTATGATTTTCTTCAATTGCATACTCTGTGTAGATTGCATTTTCTTAAATAGATGTTTGTGGAAATCAAATCTGGGATTTCTGCTTGCCCATGTATGATTTTGTGTATGTCAATCCACACAGAGTCTGTTTAATTACCAAATTGTTTATGTAAATTCATCCATTGCTTTCAAGGAAAATGAATTATGACTTTACCATATGTTTATTTTACAAAACTTAATGTTTCATACAACTATAAATGGTGATAAGTGTAAGAACTATTACTATTGTTGTTAGTTCTGTATTAATTACTTCATTAATTGTACATAATGAAACATTTCGTAAACAAAGAAATATCAAGTCTAAGTGATTTTCCATTCTTATCACTTTGTGACTGAGGTATCATGTATGTGTTAAGGAAAGCATTATATGTATCATATCTCTAACAAATGAAATCTAAAAGTGTGGTTATTATTTCATACAGTTTGTGTCTATTGGATATATCTATAGTAGGTTCCCCATCTTTGTGTCTTTTAGGGGTTTCCTTCCCAAATGTTTTCCTCTTTGGTATTGGCTTACTATGCAGAAACCATTTCTTATTATTCATATTCTTGTTACTTATGTGCTTCTAAAGAAATAATTTAAACTATTTCAGCAGAAATAGCTTCCATTACTCCTTGATGTTAATATTTGGCTGACTTGTCATCTTTAGTGCAGGATTTTGGTCATGAAATGTACAAATTTCATGATTTCTTTTTTCCTATGCAGCGTATTTTAAACAACGAAATTTGTATTTGGACATACATCATGTATAAAAGATATCAGATTTAGTTATTTTTGAATGAAGTGATGTCATTAAATCTATGTCTGATGTATAAGTTTACAGTTGCCATTTGCACTTTTTTGTGAGATTATCTTTCTAGTACATTTTGTATTTCATTACAGAAAGAAATATTTCATACAGCATATAATTAACTGATACATTACAAAATCATTCAATCGTATGTTTAATTTTGTTCAGAAACTATACATGAATATCTATTTGTTACTATTTCAATAAAATTTTTCATGTTAGTGTTTTCTTTTGTCATCGGGTTTAGCATAATACAGTGTATTACTAATTGCATGGTTATATATGTTTGCAGACAGTTAATTTAATCAGTGCTCTTGGGTTAATACCAACCCATTCATAGTAGTTCTACTTTCTCATCTGATGTGTGGATCAGGATTGAGACTCTAGATCTTCTTGTTGAAGACATTATGATGGAAGCTTCAAACAGCAATCATGATCTGACTAGAAAATTGGCTTTCTTTTTATCACATATAGTCAGACACACATTTCATAGATCTGAGATGTAATCTGACAGAAGGATGTTAGAATTTATATACTTCCATTGTCACTACAGAGTGTATTAAGAGTAAATGAAAAACTGCAAATAAGTTGTATAAAGTTACTTCGCATACATTATTCACTTATTATTCAAATTAGGATCCATGTCATTGACATATCTTAGCTAATATGGTATATTTTAAACTTAAAATTCTTGCTAATACGGTGTCCATTTGAGACATTTGCCTCTAAAATATGTCTTAGCTAAGATATGAGCATAAAACAGGCTGCGGGAACATCAATTAATTAGTTCAAAACAATAGGTCCCGAACGGATGAATTTTCAAGGTTTCCAAAACGTCAACATTTAGTGATGTTTGTCCTAACCACAGGCATGTTGTTTTTGGCGGGAATACTCACGTTGATGCGTCTAAATATAGATTGACCTATATTTTAGTTGACCAATATTAAACTCTATTTTCTATTGATCTAAACTCTTTAATGGTATAAATCAATACTCGATCAATTCCAACTTATATAAAATATGCGAAACCACCGTAGCTGACAAATGACATCAAATAAATAACACACAATCGACCTTTTTATGAAGAATTTCCCTATTGACATCAGTGCCATAAGCGACATTCTGCGGTTTATTTTGGGAAGTTCGTCATGGCGAGGTTACGATTTCCAGGCCGACCAGGACACCGATTTGATCGATTAAGTGTTAAATACTTCTCTGATGATGTTAAGAACATCCAGGATCCGTCGTTAGCATTTTTGCCGCAGTTCCAGCGTGGGTTAAAGGCTTTCAGAGATTTAGTCGGCCTGTCCGACGAGGTAAACATCTACGCAGTTGCATCTCGATTCAAAATGGCGGACATCGCTCTATGTTAACTGTTGAATAGGTTGTTTTAGGACTGATTTACGTTTGCAGTTCCTTGTGAATTCAAAACAAACACATTCTATGATACAGTGCACCTTAATAGATGGGTTAATGTCCGTAAACTTTATATTTTCGTTTGGTTCGATTACATTTTTCATCCTCAAAATAATGGAAGTCACATTGCAACATTTCTATCCATCACTTTTGGCTTCAACACACCTGACACTTTGTATTGTTAATTTCGTACTACAGTTTAACATATACCTGTATTATGTATTTCTTCGGAGCTGTGAAGAACCTTTGATTTTGAATGATACATGCTTACGTTTTGCCTGATATAAAGAACACTGTGTGTTGCATATCAGCATTTCTTTATTTTATTGTCTGTGTATAGATTGGGAAAGACATTTATTAGAGCATTGTTAGATATACACATTTGTATTACATTTTTTCTCAAATATTAAGTTAATTAAAAGCCTTCACATAAGTGCGTGTCTTTTAGTCTAACAATCTTAACCACATAATTATGTCAGATTAAGTACTTTTGTTTCAATCTTGACGTATGTTGCAATTTATGGTAAAAATACCATGATTGTTTTATTTTATCTTATGTCAGGAGGATGAATTTGAAGGATTCACTCCACGAGACGTAAAAGCCAGTGAAAAGAAGCTTAATGCATTCTTAAAGGAACAAAAAAAACAGGAACAAGCTCAACTTGAAGGGGCTGAGGATACTACACAGACATTGTCGGTCTCTGGAAAACGAAGCAGTAAATCTTTAAAGAAATCTAATGTTAGTATTAGTACACTTGCAAGTCAAGTTGGTTCATCTGAAGTTGCCAAGGATGTGTTTCCATATGGACGTGGTGTTAAAATTAAAGATACAAAATTATATGAGCATAGGAATAAACCAAAGAAATTTAAACTGGACTATAAACATGGTGTTCCTGGTGCTAAAGTTAAAAGATCTGAAATGGACATGGCAAAATTTTTGTTGGAGAAGGCTAAACAAGCTAATGCTCTGCAGGAACAGGCTAAAGCTAGGAAACTGGCTGCTGCTAAGAGTCCAGTTCAGGTACAAAAAAAAGAATTTGTATTGCCATCACAGAGTTCACGATCTTCTCGTGTCATTAAGCCAAATAAAAGATTCCTGGAAGACGATTCTGTTCATTCGGTGGTGAAGAAAAAATCTAAACCTTGTATGACTCCAGTAGACAATACGCTTACTTCAAAACATGAAGATGACAAACCATGTTTTAGTCCAGAACTTGTAGGGAACACTGGTGTTGACAGTAGTGTTGGTCTGCTTGATCAGCCATTAATAGTCGATGGAAAACGAGATAGAAAACCAAGTTTAAAACTTCAGTTATCGGATGTGGATCAACCAATATTGTTCCCTACTCATTCTTCAATAACTAGTCCATTAGCTGCACCAAAATTAGGTACCAGTCTATTTTCAAAATCTCAATTTCAAAAAGCTTCGGAAAAGCAAAAGCTTGGTATGATGGGATTCGGTGCTTCAAGATTACATGGGGCATCAATAGTGCAGAAAGCGAAACTACAGCTAAACAGAGCAGCATTAAACAAATCAAAGGCAGCACTCGCGAGGTCACTGAAGGCTGAAATGAAACGAGAAGCAAAATTTGCCGAACAAGTCAAACATCAAGAGCTTGATTCTGGGTTGACGTTACTGTCTCCTTCAAAACCGAAAGGTATACGTAATTATTATTGTAATTCAATTATTGTTCTATTTGCTTTTTTGACAATTTTGTGCCAGAACTTATCTGTATTTTCTTCCTAAATTCTTATTTTCATTAGACATTACTTATGCCAAGTCTGCTAAATTTAAGTGCATTTTATGTATTTAACATGCAAAGACTTGCTTATAAAGATGTTTGGGTGCAATACCTTCCTTGTTTAATGTTTATTTAATTCACTATAATTATGTTTATGAATACTAAATACCTGGTACAGACGTACATTTGAATTTTTATATTGAACAGGTGATGTTAAAAAGCCTAGAAAGTGGAAGAGGTGTGCTGTTTGTGGTAAAAGAAAGGAACTTGTCAATTGTTTCGACAATATCTTAGCTTGCCGATCTTGTAGAAGGTTTTATCGAGAATGTACTGGAAATATCAAAGTGGGAACATTTGTCCAGCCAACTTGTTATAAAAATGGTAATGTCACTGATGACTTTCTTAAATATTTTTTTTTCTCAAAATGCTTGAATGAAATGCTTTATTTCTTAGGAGTCCAATGTTTTCGTTGTATTAGATTTTGAATAGATACTGAATCATCCCTGTGTTTAAATCAGAACTTTATTCAATAAACAAATTGATGGTAAATCACAAAAGTATTTAATTGATAGTTATAATCTATAATTCTATTGTTTTTATTTTGAAAATTTGTATAATTACTTTATGTAGTTGCAAAGAAATCAAATTTTAACCACTCCTTGATCTCCCTTTGTTTCGAGTGTGAATGTGATATGTGAATGTAGCTGTGTATTTACCAATGTTTTGAAGTTTTCTTGTTATTTTATTTACAGAAAGATGTAACTTAGTACCTGATAAAATTAAATGTCGGTTCTGCAGAATTAAGAAACTTCTGGACGTCGGGTTTCCATCAGTTCCTGAACTGGAAGCAATTTTCAAAGGAGAGACAGTGGCTCCAGTACAGGAACCAGCCGTGGTTATTCCTGATGTCAAATCTGTGAAGAGTCCTGCATCCGTAAAAAAAGCCACCAAGCCTCCATCAGCATTTCCTGATGAAACCGTCAATGTCTCGAGTCCTAGTTCAAATACTAATACCAGTGTCCAGGTAACTAAGAAGACAATGCAGTCTCCACCACATCAAACAGAGATTCCTCTGTCATTTTTAACACCTCTGGGAACCACCCCGGATACTGTAAGTGTTTCAAATTTATCCCTTCTTTCTGGTATGGAGTTATTGATTTATTAGTATGCTGGAGTTCTGAGGGACATGGTGGAAGAGCTTTCACAGAGCTTTTCTTAATTTTATCCTGCATAACTTTGTATGTTAAGGTGTGAAGTTTGGTTACTTTAATTAAGTGGTTTGATGTTTATTAGATAAGAAATTTTTGATAATGATATTTTGAAAATTCAGTGAAACAATTTTATGTTGCTGAATGAAATGATATGTGACATAGAATGATACCCTTTTTGTTATCTTGACCTGATCAATGATGGGAAATGTTTTTACTTTGCTTTAGGCCGAAGATTGTATAATAGTTTGTACATATGAAATATACTTTGTTCTATTTATCACATGAATCCAGTCTAAGCTCATGTGGTTTGATTTTTTAGAGTTCCAAGGAGCAAGAGTTGTCCCCCTTGAAAGCTGGTGAAGCTTCAGAGAAAAGGCATCGTAAGAAACGAGCATTTAAAGAACTTCTAAAAAATAAGCAGGAAAAAGTTGAAGATTTGGAAGAAACATCATTTGGTATACTTCCTTTCTGTCATATTTCTTATAGCAGTGAGTAAGAACTAAGTGCTGGACTCATGAGCTGCATAGTTATAGATTAGTTACAATTTTTACCCTTAACATATATATATTAA
Organism: Lutraria rhynchaena; assembly: GCA_008271625.1. NCBI lineage: Eukaryota > Metazoa > Mollusca > Bivalvia > Venerida > Mactridae > Lutraria > Lutraria rhynchaena. The sequence goes on from VIBL01000141.1 coordinate 791,082, forward strand.
TGTAATTATTTGATAGTAATAATAGTTATTCTGTTAAACAGTCTATTTTGATATTTCTACAGAGAAGCCTGCTATTCAAGATTCACCACCACTAGTTCTTACTGGGAGTGTCGAGGTCTCACCTAGGGAAGGTGGGGCAGGACCCAGGATTAAACATGTTTGTAGAAATGCTGCTGTTGTGTTAGGTCAACCATTAGCCACTTTTCCTGAGAAATCAGAACTTCGACTAAGTGCTTTACCAACTAAGGATAAAGTTCAACTGTGGAAGAAAGATGAGGAGAGTAAGGCAGGTCAGTAATCCTGGTTTGTTACGTCTTCATGATAAACATTGGTGTTTTAGGGAAGTGAGAAAGACGCAGCCATGACCATGGTCCAGTGATTAATGCGCTGGACTTGTAATCTGGTGATCCAGGTCAAATCATTCACGACAGGTCCGACCCATCTATGATAATTTGACAAAAATGTGGATTTTCCTCCATATGTGGTGAAGTTGCCAGCTCCTTGTGGAAGAGTAAGTTAGTACTGGTTAGTATACTGTCCAGGAGTGCTGGTTAGATGAACTGGCGGCCATTTATAGATGAAAAATTGTTGATAAACAGTGTTAAACCCAGTGAAAAAAAATTGCCTGTCTTGAATTAGGTGATTCTTCTAAATTATATAGACTCTTAATACTTATGCGATAAACACAAGCTTTTTTTCATTTATCTTGAGGTTGTTTTAGAAAAATGGAGAAGAAAATCCATTTGCGACACTTCTTGTTTAATGTAAATGTGCCTCTATGTCAACATCAGTGTTTTGTTAATTGAATGAATTATAGTTATTAGAACAAAAAATCTCTATTTTAAGTTCCAATGTGTTGAACTTACCAAATGAAAGGAAATGACTTACTTTATACATAGTAAAACCTCATTAGGTCTAAAAAAAGGTTTGTTTCTGGTTACCCGACCGACACATCCTTTACCTGCGGACTCTTAAGTTTTTACGGCATCCAAATCTTAGTGCTATATTATAATTTTCACAAAAAAAGAAAGATAATCCCTACCTACTAATCCATATTGTTTTGGGCATGTAACCGGAAACAAACCTTCTTTTTGTTTAGGCCTTATCTAGAGGAGTTATCGGAACAGAATGCTGGAGATAAACGTGGTGCTTGTAATAACGAGGTATTTGTTTGTGTGAATGATTTGTCTTAATTTTACAGCAAGTGCTGAATCTGATGACGAGCGTCCTATAGAAGATATCATACAACAGTCCGGTGACAGTGTCGTTATTATGAAGAAAACTCCGTCCAAGATTAAATCTACGAAGAAACTTACGGGAGCTGGTGGCCTACATTTGTACAAGAGAAAAATGAGATGTAAGAAATGTGATGGTTGTAAAAGACAAGATTGTGGAGTGTGTCGTCATTGCAAGTATGTAAACATCGAGCTGTTAATCATTAATTTCAGCCTTTCAAAATTTACAAGAATTGCATTTCTCATTTAAGTACACAAAGTAGTTCTTTATCTTTTTTTCACAATGATAAATTGTATGTTGTTTTAATTTTGATATGTGGAAGGTAGATATTGTTTGATAATATGTGCATTAAAGTGAAAACAACAGACATTTTTTGTGAGGTGAAGAAAAGCGTTGCCATTATGATGCTTAGATAAAGTTTGAGCTATGCATCTTTGTGTATAGTTTCTGACATAACATGATATAAAGTTGATATGCTCAATTCATTTTGGATTGTTGAAAGTAGTATTGATTGTAGTGAAACAGAAAGATTAGACTAATCTGGAAACGCCTTTCATTTAAAAGTTGTCATAGTAAAAATAAAGTTAAGTTCATATTTATGTGCGCTGTATTTTCATGTACAAAGAATATCAACTAAATATCATGTGTGATTTATACTTGCACAGTTATAAGAGATTTTTGGTTATTTTTTATTATGTTGATATGTCTGGAGTTATGTCCCTTGGTACTTCTAGATTGACAGCCTTAATTAGAGAATGTTTGTATTTTGGATGCTAAAATTGTCACATGTATTTGTTTTAATTCTGTTTCAGAGATATGAAAAAGTTCGGTGGTCCTGGCATTTATAAAAAAGCTTGTGAGTAAGTGATTCATGTGTTATTATTTGGTGAAATATTTAATGTTATCTTGTTCTCTATGTATACTTACAGAGATAAACCAAAATTTGGAGGACCAGGAATTTTGAAGCAGTGTTGTTTGTGAGTTATTAATGTGTAGTGTGTGCTTGTGTATAAATGTAGCTAGCTTTGTGTATGTTGACTTAGTTGCACCTTGAGTTTGCTCTCTCTGCCTTCTTTTCGTCGGTTTGGGGTTGAGTCCTGGGCAACGTGATTTTGCTTCATAAATTACCAAATAGGTGAAATTTGAAGTTTCTATGTGATAGAGAATAAATCACACTATTAGGCCTAGATCTTTCATTGTTTGATAATTGATTAATTAGTAATTGATAATTATTATTAATTGAGCTATGAATTTGGTTACTTTGTGTACTTTGTTAAAGAATATTGTCCCTGGATTTCATGTTTTTATTTTCAAGATGGAACTTTTGTGAAAATTTGGGAAACTATGTACTTACTTTAACTTAGGGAATAGATCCTGATACTGGACCCAAAAATTGCATGAAAAGGGGCTGTTTCTTCTATAATCTTAATATATACTTCAGTACTTATTTATACAACATCCCAACTGAGTGTTCTTTTGTTAATTTGTTTTTACTTTTTTAATACTCTTCCTTTTAACTATGTATACATTTATATACTATATATAATACAATATAAGTGAGAATAGTTTCACATACCTTTATCATATTACTATTAATCACATTTAACCAATTTATATCGGTTGTCCTTCATTCGTATTAATTTATTGTCCTTTTACATGATTAATACTTGTTTCTTTTACCATTTATTTAAATGCTCGCTACATCACGACTAGTTGTCAGTGCGCCATTAAACATGAACCATTACATAAAAAGGCTTAGATGTTTTAGATTGTGTTAGCATTAACCACTCTGTGTTTGTAGACATATAACCATTCTATCTCAGTACCCTGTCTTGTAGAATTTAGCATTGTGTTTAGGCCTATAAATAGCTAAAAATACTTCTTTGAACCCTGGGCTACATTGATAGTCATGGTTTGAAATTAGTCTCTCTCTCTCTCTCTCTCTCTCTCTCTAAATCTTGTGTTAAGTTCCCACAATTTATGTTATTTTATTTGTTGGTTGAAAAGCTGCTTTTTGCTTGAATGATTCTGATTCCATGTGTTTTTGGGTTTGATTATCCTTAATTATGCATTTTATTACATCATATCATTGTTACATTATTTTGTCAAACTGATAAATTGTTGTGCCTTTTTTCCGATACAGAATTCGTAGGTAAAGATAATATTACATTATAGTGTTGGCAGTTTATTTGTTTGATTGCACTAAACACTAGATAATTTATAAGTCTGTGCCAAGATTTTATAATTAGGAATTTTCTCTTTGATCATTTTCGCCTTACCTTTGTTATTCTTTTGCTATCAACTGACTTGAAGGATTTGATCAGTAAATGGTTCAAGACTTGTTTTGTTTATGCGAGAATAAGCGATGAAATATTACTGCCCAGAGGACTGACAAGCTCAAAGACATTACTGGGCAAATTTTACTGGCCTACAATACATATTATTGATTAAAATCTTTGCTAGAATCAATTGATTTTACTGGACATGCAGGCCATTAATCCTCTAAATTTAACAAAACCTTTTGTATTGTTCACATCCACATAGTATGGATACTTGTTTAGCCAAGTATTGGTCCTGAATTCTCAACATATTGCTTACAAAGTCCCATTTTAATATGATACAATTATAGAGATAGGTGTATATAGGCACAATTTGTTATATTTCTGCACAGTGACTTCATACATTGGCCAGACTTCATGTTGTTGTGCATTCTTCCATTCTTTTGTTATTTATTGGTTTTGTGTTGCATTTTGGTTTAAAGTATTTTTAGATTTGAATAATTTGATTTAATTCTTATTTATTTGATTCGACATCCATGCCTGTAATAAGTCATTAATACGATTTATTTCTTGAATATCTAATGTTTTAAATGCTTCATGTGTCTTGTGTATTAGAACGATGCAGTATTCTTTGTTGTATGATTAATTTTTACCATGTGTTCATATTTTCATGGCTTTTTACAAGCATTGATAACCAACCCTCTATAATGATGTATTATATACATGGGTGTGATTTTACTGTAGATACTTACAGTTCAGCTGATCATGGGGCGTTTTTGTTGAAAATATTTTCATGCCAATCCATTGCGAAAATCTGAGGGTGGAGTAACTGTTGTAACACTGATCGAAGAAATGCTGATACATTGTGACTGCTCATTGAAATACTGGTATCAGTATATATGTCCAATTAATCTATCGGTTGACTGCTTTCTGTTTTTCTGCGCTGCGACAAAATATTATCTCCTCAGAGAGCAGTGACCAGTCATACCCATGTATATAACTTCACATTCATTCACTCGCCTGAATTTCTGATGTAATTTTTGTAATTTATTGTGTTCTTTAAGACAGTTTAATCAATGCTTACTTGATTCAGATTTACTTCACTTGGTTTGGATTTCAGACAAGTAGATGATTGTGAAGACTCATGTTATGCTTCAGTCTTTAATTATTCCCTTACAATAACTTAATTGGTTCTTGAAATTTTAGACAGAGAAGGTGCACCAGTCCATTAATACAGCGTTCAGCCACTGAAGCCTTCATCATTGAGAAAAAGATAAAGAGAGCTGCTGCTGTAGCTAGAGCTAAGACAGATGATGAGCCTTCAGATGATGACAAACCATGTACTGAAACAGATCTAAGTCAGCGTGATTTTGGATCTGGATGTGACTTTGATCCAGTTATTCCTGGGTCTCACAGTTCACAGACTATGCTAGGGCTAGAAACTCAGACAGGTACCCTGCTTGATGATCAGACACAGTCTAACAACAATGTGATTGATAAATGTAGTGTAGGAGCAAACATCAAACAGGGGAACCAGTCCGATCAAGGATCTATGAGTGGGATTATGGGACCCAGTTCAATACAAATTAGTCCAAAAAAGAATTCTAGATCAGAAGTGAGGAAATTAACGTTTGAAGAAATACCAGATTTTCAGTTAGAAAGGATTTCTTCAAGAAATAAGCAGCCCGGAAAAATTCCTTCAAAGCTTACAAAAAAACTTGATATGCAGGAGAAATATTCAAAGAAGCAGGGTGGGGTGAGTGTTGATGTGTTTGTTTACTCTTGTCAGTGTTATATGTATATTTCAGGTTTATGTATTGTCTGAGATACCTGTAGCCATGTATTCAGCATTGTTCCCTTTAAAGAGATTATAAAGAATAATTTGCTTCTTACTTGATAGTCTTAAGTAACTGATTGAGTGGGTGACATCACAGTTTGCATGATTTTTCACTTTTTACCTCGCTGTTAAACTTGGCACACTACAGCAATATCAAGGTTCCCGAAAAGCGCATGCATTTCAGAAGGAATGCCAGATGGATGTCTTCACTTCTTTCAATCGAAAGATGGCGAGTGACTTACATTTCACATTTTTCACATGTAACATATGTACAGGTATTAAAATCATGGAAACTGAGTGCCTAGGAGCTTAAGGGACTGAGGGTTGTTTCTAACTACAAGCAAACGATCTTATTTCACAATGTTTAATGATGTTTCATATTTGCATTCTGTTTCAGAATGATGGGCAGTGCTACCCAGTTACCTTACAATCAGTATTACCAGCATCCAGACAGTGGGGGAGTCTTCTGTCACAGCCCAGATATCATCCTATTAAAGTAGATTTTAAGGTAATTGTTTAACATGATGGACAACTCTGAATTCTAATCATCATGTATTATTGAATCAATATATAAAGATATTTTTATACAGACAAATATTAGCATTTCATAAAATTTGTTAATACACCAGAGTAACCTTCTATAGCAGGGGCCGTTTATAGGGGTCTTCCCCAACGAAAAAATCTTATAATATGCAGTTATCCCCTAAAATCCAGTCTGCATCAAAGAATTTTAAGAAAAGGCCCCTTCAATTACCTGTCTAAATAAGCTGTAGTATATTGCTCCTATGTTTGTATGAAGAAGTTTATATTGTAGGGTAAACGTGATATGGCCTCTTGCTGGAAGTACGGAATGGCACTAACACTATCTTCAGCAATGAGTGTACGGACATTGTGTATCCTGTGTGGAAGTACGGGGAAACATGATGTAAGTTGGGTGATAAATTTACGTTTTATTTTGTAGTCTTTCTTCATGAAATGTTTGTTATTGAGTGGTGGGGTTTTCTTCTTGTCAACAAGGTATTTTGTTGACTCAATGTTTGGAAAAATTACCGTAAAATCTTGATAAAAAGCCATGTTCAGGATCTCCATGGATACAAGGGGCCATATTTGAAATATGCTTACAATGAAAAAAATATTTGGGTCCCAAAACTCCTTAACCTTATAACTGTATAAAACCAATAACCATGTTCTACTTTCTAGGATTGAAGTTTTATAGTAATTATACTGCTAGTTTATTTACCATCAATAGCAGGTGTCGTTTACAGGCGTCTTCACCTCTGGAAAAATCATTAAAATCATGCAGCTTTCTCCTAAATTTCAGTTAACATCAAGTTTATTCATTCCCTTTTTCCAAAAATATGTTGTTATTTTTCCCCAAATTTAAGAAAAAGGTCCCTTCCCCTACCTGTGAAACACATCACTGACTTGTATGATTGAATTATTTATACTTCAGTTAATCTATTGTAACATTTGTTGTGAACCTTACCATGAGTTTTGTTTGGAGGAATGGGAACAGCCATCAGCCGGACAATGTGATGATTGGATCTGTGCGGCTTGTCAATTCTGTCACGTTTGTGGACGACAGAATAATGTACGTATCTTGTAATGATTTTTGTACTTTTAAATTTTAGAGAGAATATCTAACAAGGTCAGGAATGTGAGACAGACATTTTTTCAGTACAACTTTCATAACATTGTTATCCGCAAATGATTCTCATGTTGTGATTCTGTAAGAAGTTTCAGACACACTTAGCAGCTTGTCTTTTCAAAGAAAAAGTCGAGCTACTTCGATCATTGTCTTGCAAAAAATTCAATGTAGCCCATTACTCAAACATCCAAAGATACCAACATGACACTTGGAATACTTAATCACCATAACAAGGCACAGTTGCAAGACAAGGAGCATTATTCTTAAAGCTCTATTTTTGGAGTTATGCCCCTTTTTAACTTAGAATTTTGGTCAAAATTGCTTGTTAAATAGAATGATGTAAAGCAGACTAGCATTGGTGCCGCTCTGTGTAAGGGTAAGTTAGTACTGCGTAGTATACAGGCCAGTAAAACTGGTTTGGTGAACTGGCCTCCATATGAATTAATAATTGTTGAAAAATGGTGTTAAAACCAGTGAAAAACAGAAAAAATCTTTTATTTCAGTTGTTACAATGTGATAAATGTCAGAATACGTACCATCCTGGATGTCTGGGACCAAACTATCCTACACAACCATCAAAGAGGAAAAAGATTTGGGTACGTTTTTAACTTCTTCATATTAGTTCATAAATTTAACACTTTCTTAACTTATAGAACTACAGTCTAACCTGTGTTTGCAGCCACCTTTGATGAAAAGCCATTCTTTGAAAAACCATCATTGATTATTTAGAACAAGCTAACCTCTGCATAAAGGCCACCTGTCAATAGAGACAACATTTCGTCTTTCCCAAAGGTGACTTTTGTTCACAAGTTTGACTGTGATAAGAGTAGAAAATATCTTGTAAATTCTTTGTGATTTTCCATGAAAGAAATGTACTGCTGTTCTAATAGTCTTGATGTTCACCTAGATAAAACGAATACTTAAGTTGTAAGACATTTTACTGTACATAAATGTATACTGTTTGATTTCTGAGTTAATACAACTATGTAAATGTTTCTCTTTAGATATGTACAAAGTGTGTCAAGTGTAAAAGTTGTGGAGCAACGACGCCTGGATCTGGGTCGCAGGCTACATGGACGTACGATTTCTCATTGTGTTACGAGTGCGGTCAGCTGATGGACAAAGGAAACTTTTGTCCTATTTGTCATAAATGTTATTCTGATGATGACTGGGAATCGAAGATGATTCAGTGTAACAAATGTGATAGTTGGGTTCACTCTAAATGTGAAGGTCTTACAGGTAAATCTTACCTAGTCTTCTTAAAGAACTAATCTATTTTTAGAAAAGCTAAATGAAGGATAGTTGCCCCCCTCATCCACCAGACCTTTCTCCCAGCTCGGGCCATTACCATATCCATTCATTTAAAGACTGTGTTTGAAATGTGATATTTTAAAATCCTAATCATGAAAGCCTGACTTAAACAGATCAAAAAGGCTTTACTTTTTTATTGTAAGTTTTCTTTCATTAGGTGACATGTCTGATAATCTGTTGTGTATGTTGGTCTCTTGTATTTTGATAGACTGTGTCAATGACTGACCCTGGGGTTATAAACTTGAGAACCATTCACCAGTTCAAATCTCAATTTCATTCTCAAAGGTTTTGCGGAGTAGATACAGCTATTTAAATGTTAACATATCCTGATCAATTTGGCAGATATAAAAATGTATGTTCATAATTATCATTGTTTTTATTATAATTAACTTGGAAAATTTAAAAGACAAAATATAAGATTTGAATGTAGAGATCTCAAGTTTCCTAACCTAATAGTCTGCTGAGATTTGTTTGTTATAATCTTGTATTGGTTAAACTTACCCTACTTACAGATGAAATGTATGAGATTCTGTCGTCTTTACCTGAGGACCTGTCATTCTACTGTCGTAAATGTTACCCATACCCTTGTCCGGAGTGGGAGAGTACATTGAAGCGAGAGTTACAGTTGGGGCTGGAAAATATACTCCAAACACTCATATTATCTAAGTCAGCACAGTTCATACTGAAACATGAAAAGGTAGGGGTTATCTCTGTATAAAAGTTTGCTTCTGAGAATAAGTACAGTGCAAACTCTCTGAACATAATTTTGCTTCTACCAAAGCAACATCCTTTGGGAGAAAGCAAAATTATGTTGTTGTTGTTGTTGAGAAGTTAAATTGTACAGTGGGAGAAAATCATGATGTTGTTGAAGAGAGGTTGTTGCTCAAGAGAGGGTCACTCTGGAGTGGTTGCACTGCACCAGAAAACAAGTATAATTATTCAGTCTTTACTTTATTGGATGAAACATTTGTAAGTGGACCAAATGGGATTGTTGGCAGATGTTTTAAACATATTGCTTGCTGCTTATCAAGAAATATGTGAGCCGCAGCGAAATATTTTAGAAATAGAATAGTTAAGTTACCTGCTGAGAATCATGAAATGTTGAAGTCCGGGCATATCAGTGATTACTGTTTAATTGTCAAGTTGATTTACAATTCTTTTTTTTCAGTTTGGATAAAATTCTTTTTACATAATTGTTATTTTACCAAAAAAGTATTATTTTCAATCTGATACCAGTATAAACTTATTTGGTTAAACAAATTGTTCCTGAATGTGTTATCTCTAGTGTTATTTGTTACAATTTTTCTTCTATTTTCACTCATGTTTATTTATAGAAAAAATCACCATCAAAGCTCGCAATCCAATCTTCTGAAGATAATTGTATTGAAGAAACAAGTACCATTAATTCTGAGACAAACATTGAACCTCATTCAGTGAATCAAGCGTCTGATAAGATGGATGTACATATGATGGAAACACAAACCAGTGATAAAGTTTTTGGAGAGAAGTGCTCAGTGAATTGTTCTGTTTCTAATGTTGATGAGTTGCAATCTGTCCAACATAATGCTGGTAGTGAGCGGACCAAATTATTAACAGACGCTAACAGTTGTGAAAATTCTCTGGAACAATTCTCAGAGGTATCAGATATGGATAAAGAATCTCTGACTAGAACACCATGTGATATAAATACACAAAATGCTGATAATTTATCCTGTGATCAAGTTAGTGATAGTGAGAAAACAAAATCCTGTGATAGTACTGTGCAAGGACAGATAAATATGCATCATGTTGATACAAACGTGTCTTGTGATGTCTCAACAAATGATAGAATATATTCTTCAACTAGCTGTGATAAGATGATTGGTTGTGATTTAAAACATTCTAATAAAACTGCTGATACAATTCAGGGGGCTGGTTGCCAGGAAGGACTGGCTGTGTGTTCTTTAACATATGATGGAGGAAATGAATCCACTCTAAAAACTGTTACACATAACACTTCAGGTTGTGAAGAAAAAGTGGGTCCTGAGAATGCAGCGTCCTCTGTTAATGTAGAAATCAGTTCTGAAGCTTTTGCTGTAACCACAAGTGCTGCTAATAGTGATAAGAATCTTGCTGGTAGTGTTACTAGTACTGAAACAGTTCTGAATCCCGGTGCTCAGTTGAATGACAACAATTCTGAAATAGCTAAAGTTCAAGTCAATGTTTCTGCTCAGAATAATATCCCACCAATAGTGTCTGGATCAGTTGTGCACACTGTTGTAAATGGTACAAAGAAGAGTAATCATGTACATTTTAATGTAAAAGAAAACAATGTGGTAGCGTTAAAAGATGAGGCGGAAGTGTTGAAAGAAGATTATCCACTAGACTTAATGGAAGTCACGCAGAAAATGAGAACTGGTTCTTACAAAAGTGTGGTATGTATACAGTAAAACCTCAGTATGAAAACCTCCTTTAGATCTAATAATATTTGTTGTTGATAGTTTATAATATTGAGATGACCTTATTATTAAGTGGTCCAGTGGTTAGTGCACTGGACTTGTAACCTAGCAATCTGGGTTCAAAAATTTGAAAATTTGACAAAAATGTTGATTTTCCTCCATTGTGGCTCCGTGTGGAAGGGTACATACTGGTTAGTATACAGACCAGGAAAAAACTGGTTTGGGGAACTAGCCACTGTATATAACAGAAAAAATGTTAAACCCAATGGAAAAAAAGGAAAATTAAGATGAAATATTGAAAAATGTTGGAAATTTGTCCTACAATAAGTTGAACTTTAAAGAAGTATTCATATAATTGAAGTGACCACTATGTGAGGGTTTACCGTATTAAGTACAGAGAACTATATTTCTTGAAAATCAACTTTGTGTACTTTCATGTACCTTTTGGTGTTTATAGAATGTCTTTGTTATTTTTAAAGTAAAATCTCACTGTTTAGACCACCTTTTAGACTTGAAACAAGTTGTTTGAATATTATCAAGTTGTAATTTAGAGGAAATCTTGAGAAAATGGCTGATAATAAATTGTTGTCAGGTTTTTTCCTTCTATAGTTCTATGCTGTTTATAGGCATCTTCCCCTCATGAAAAATCTTTAAAATTATGCAGTTTTCTCATAAAATTCAGTTTACATCAAGTTTTTTCTTCCCCTTTTTGTAAAAATACTGTGTTATTTTTCTCCAAATTTAAGAAAAAGACCCTTCCCCTACATGTAAAAAAAGTCATGGTTGTTATAAAGTTGACATGCTCTACTTGTAGACTGTGTTTTGTGAGGATATTTTACGAGTTATACAAACATATCTGGATAATGATGGGGAGACTAGAACATCACGGAAGAAAGCCATACAATCAGCTAGATCAATATTTGTCAAGGTATTCATCAATTTATCTTGCTTGTTCTACTTGTACTGTAGGACATTCATTTATAATTTTTTTTATATTTTTGGGTCTAAATTTGTTTGTTCTGGGATTTGTGTCATTTATCCACATTTGGTCTAATAGGTTGGTACATTTTACTAATAAAGGTAACTAATTTGATGTCCTAAGTAGGGTTTCCCTCGATGTCAAAAGTTGAGGGTCAAAAATGACTGACACTTGGTTGATGATAATTTGAAGAGGCAACGAAATTTCCTTCTAATTTTATTGTAAATTTAGCACTTCGGCACAAATGCTCAACAGTCAAAAGTTTTATTTTACTGATTTCAAGTCAAATGCTGTTTTAAGGGTCAACTGAAAGCCCTTCCTGAGATACTATTTCACAATCATTATAGTAAGCTTATTCCTGCAGATTTTCTAACATTTGTATTGTATGTATTATTGAATGTATAATTTATTTCACTGGCTCAAATATTTGTGCTAACTTAAAGACATTTTCAATTTTAGTTGCAAAAACATCAGTATTTTTTAATTAGAAATTATGGAATGTTTGAACCTTAAAAACTTATGTTTGAACATATGATATAATATCCAGTATCTTTGTGCATTGATTTTGCAAAAATCATTATGGTATACCAACTTTTATAAAGAAGAAGAATTAAGTTACACGTGTGAAACATGTTTTGTTCTGAATGTCGTCCATGCTCGACTTATTTGAAAATATTTGCTGGGAGGGATTTGGTGTAGAATTTTCATTTGTATGTATTATGATACAGTGTAATCTCTTCAGAGCAGCTCTCTCTTGAGCAACAACCTCCCTTCAACGACAGCATGCTTTTCCCCCTCTGTACGATTTGATTAATAATTTAACCTCTGTAGAGCAGCAACGTCTCAACAACAACATGATTTGGCGTCTCCCAAAGGGTGTTGCTTCTGAGAGGTTGCTCAGCACTAAATTTACAGTCATCAAATTGTTATTGCAGCAACTACAGGTTGTTTTTCCATGGTTTAATGTGAAGAATTGTAGACACTGGTACAGTATGAAAAGTTTGCCTGAGTTAGTATTTTGTTTGCTTTATTTTCACAACAAAACTTTGACCTTATCATAGTAAATCAATTTTATAACAATTTGTGTGAAAAAGAAGGTTTGTTTCTGGCCAACCCAGTATTTTACCTGCTGACTCATAATATTTTATGGCATCCAAAATCGTAGTGCTATATTGTAATTTTCACTACTTATGGCACACATATTCCCGTACAGTGTTGCTGATATATGTAAAAAAAATTAAATAAAAAAATCCCTACCTACCAACCTATATTTTTTCGGGCATGTAACCAGAAACAAACCTCTTTTAAGCCAAAACCAAGTATGTACACCTATGTACAAGTATATACAAATGTAGTCCACCTCTTCCTGTGGTTATTAAGTTTACTCTGATAAACTGTTTAATGTTGTAATTAGAATGATCTAAGTTTGTGATCTAAGTAACTTCTTCTATCTTAATTTTTCAGTTTCACCAGTCTGAAACACAGTAACATATATAGGCAATTAAAGTTGAACTGTCTTACTTTCATTCATGATAAAACATTTGAACATGCTAAATTTTTATCTCTGATCTAATTAGTTCTAAATTCCAATTGAGACATTTAAATTTTAATCTTGGAAGTTAATTTTTATATATTTAGTGGCATGTTGCCTGATGCCACCCTTCCTCCGAGCACAGACCATACTTACGCTCAGTGGTTGGAAAGGAGAGAATTACCAAGATCTCCGCAACCATCCCCGTTCAAGAAAAGAATCGCTACTCCTGTTAAAAAGCTGGTTCCAATAGGTAAATAAATTAATAATTATACGATAGAACACGGTTAGAGTGAATTCCGCGGGTCAGAATCATAACTTCACTATAACCAGATTTCACTGTATCTATTACAGTGAAATAAAAAAGGCCACCTCTGAATAAAGACCACCCTGTGAATAAAGGCAATTCTTTGAAAAACCATAATTGATTATTTAGAACAAACTGACCTTCGAATAAAGGCCACCTGTCAATAAAGCTCACATTTTGTCTTTCCCAAAGGTGTCCTTTATTCACAGGTTTGACTGTACTTTAGATTATCCTAGTTAATTAGACCACATGATACTATATTCTTGACTTTAATAATTTTTAGCTTTGTCTGTTCCGAAGAAAAAGTCAAGCTATTATGATTCCTGCAGTGTTGTCGTCATTCTCTTCCATTCATTACTCAAACACTTTCAAAGATGTCAACACGACATTTGGAATACTTGATTATCATGATAAGGCACAGCACAGTTGCGAGACATGGAACATTATTCTGAACACTATATTTTTTGAGTTATGCCCCTTTTTAAATTTTGGTCGAAATTGCTTATTAATAGAAAGATGTAAAACAGATGAGTGTTGATGCTTTTGTTATTGCTCTATAAACTACTGGTTTTTTGGGCCCAGAAGGTGATCTCAATATTGAGGTTTTACTGTATGCATTGTTTGCCTTTAAACGTTTTTGTGATTCAGTCTAATTCTAAAATTTCAGATGATGATGATGAATATGGTCTAGGTCTGTTGTTTGAGGGGGATGATGAACGTAAATGTATGTTCTGTCAATTGTTTGGTGACCAGGATGGAAACGTGAGTGTTATTTATCTCTGCATTGTATATTTCATTATGTCGTTGGCATATTTTAGTCCTTATTCACTAGAAGATAGTTCATTGATGTAAAATGACTACTGCAAGAAAATTAATTCATAAAATATTGACATACAGTTAACAAGCTATGGCTGCACCTTTGCACTAACAAACTTGAAAACATTACCATTTTAGACAAAGTATTGGTTGCGTTTTATATATTAATATTGGCTTAAATCTGCTCTAAAAGTCAATTTACTGGAGTCGAGGGTCAGTAATTCTCTATCTCTAGAACTCGTAAAAATAGAGGTGTGACAGCGTTTCACTGAGGTTTAATGTCACTCCAATAGTTTGGGTCATCTGTCAACTATTCCAGCTTTAGTAGTGGAGGGAGACTCTCAGTGTATACTTGGGTAAAACCACCAACCTTCCATATGTCAGCTGGACAGCTTCCCCACATGTGAAGTTTGTCTGATCCAAGTGGGGATTTGAACTCTAGTGAGAAACCATTACCACTCGACCATTGAGGTCTCCTCCGACGGTCTTTCACATTCAGCTGATGTGACATAAGAGTTTTAATTTTTGTAGGATGCAGGTAGATTGTTATACTGTGGACAGGATGATTGGTGTCATATTAACTGTGCGCTGTGGTCTGCTGAAGTTTATGAAGATGAAGACGGAGCATTGGAGAATCTTCCTGAGGCATTCAGCCGTGGAAAAATGTTGGTACGTATCTTTTAGTGTCCTTACTGCCATAGTCAGTAGGTTTTACGTCAGTTTACAAGGTTACATCTTCAGCTTTGCCTTTTCTTTCTGTGTTGATGATTTATTTCAAAATTGATGTAATGTAAAAATATTTATCTTTCTTAAAATTATTACTATTTTAAATAAGATTTTTTGTTATGAATGAAATAACTTATTGCTGTTTTTTAGTGATATTATCTTATTGCACAATATTTCATGCATTTATGATTACTAAGGAAAAGTAAAGAAATTTATAAATGTTTTAAGATCTAAGGATTTAGACAGCTAGAATTCTTGTCAGTGGTTACTATGGTTACTTGTTCTGAGATGTTTCCTACACACATACACACAATGTGTGATATATGACCAGTCTTGCTCATTTAATTTGTTTCAGATATTTAATTAAGCAAGAACATTGAAAAGGACACTGCAGTATTCTTGCCGACATATTTGTAATTGATTGTTAATTTTGTCCGCACGGGTCTAACATTTTCTGGTCTACAATTAATTAGAAATTGAAAAAAAAACTATACATGTGTTTTATATTACAGAAATGTGATCGTTGTGGTAAAGTGGGAGCCACGGTAGGCTGTAACACCAGAGGATGTAAAGCTAACTATCATTTTATGTGTGCCCGACACGAGCGGTGTAGATTCCAAGAAGATAAGAAAGTGTTTTGTTATATACACAGAATGTTTATTGATAGAGAGGTTAGTATCAGTTTTTCTTTAATTTTTTGTTGTATAATGGTACCCCTCTAAACCGGTCGAGCTCAGGACCAGGCCATTTGGCTGGTTTTGAGGGGATGCAAGTTTAGAGGGGATTTTTGAATTATATAGTAATGAAGTCAGGAACAGAACATTTGGCCAGTTTAGAGGGAGACATTTTGTAGAGGAACCAGTTTAGAAGGTTTCCACTATAGTCATCGAGTATATCAAATAGTTTGTGAGATATTTGTAAGCATCATGTACATCCAGAATGATTCGTTACCTGCTTGTAAATTTAAATAAAAGCTGTTGTTGATATGAAATTAAATATAGAAATATTTCTTAATAGTGTCTACTTAAAGCAATTATAGTTCATATTTAAGAATAAATGTTTGTTTCCAGTTGATAAATCCTGATGGATTTAATGTGTTGAGAAGAGTGTATGTGGGTGCATTAAATGTTAGAGCTTTGAAGAAGCGTTGGTCTAAAGGACTTCATTGTTCTGATGTCAGTGTCCTGATTGGTAAGTTCTTTCTGACTTTGAGTTTGTTTCTACATGTAAAGTGATTCAATCAATTTAACCTGCTGTCTTTGGGTTAGGTCTACGGATCTCTGTTTTATGAGTTTGAACCCTATGCAGGGCTTGACAGTTTTTTACAGGCTACTCGTCCTGCAGGACAACCAGTTAAGAATTTTAACTAGTTCCGTAGCAATTTCAACCCGTCCTGAGTCAATTTCTACTCGTAATAAGAGCAGACGAATGAATTTGTCAAGCCCTGCTATACATGCCCCATGTTCTCTGCAAAGATTTAGATTAAAATCTTGCATCTTGAATCCTCCATCCTCCACTGCTGATCATTTATGTCAGGAAGTTTACAGTCACTTACAGAGAACAAGGTTACAACTTGTACAGAATCCACTAAGACTGGTTTGATTTATTGCTAGCTGATATATAATTTAAATATTGTGTGAACGAGCGTAACGCCCCAAATAAGCTATTAAAAGAAAAAAGAATAGTTGTAAACATTTGACGTTTCTATTGTTGAACTTTTATTTTGTAATAAAACTTGAAATTACTTGTTACTCATCATTGTTGGATCATTCTCTGGGAGCATTTTACATTCGTTCTTTGTGTGAAACTTTTTTCAGGATCATGCTGTGTTGAAGCTTTGGGCAGATTGACAGACTTGTCTGATTTACCAAAATATCTCCAGCCTGTTGACTTCATGTAAGTATTTCAGTTGTCGTATTAACTATGGTCACCTTTTAAGGTATCTTGTGTTCTCTGATCAGTAGGGTTTTTTTCACATACAGGAGAAGGGGCATTTCCTTCAATTTGTGGAAAAATGACATGGTATTTTTGCATAAAGGGGAAAAAAACTTGATGTAAGCTAAGATTTCGGGGAAAGCTGCATAATTTTAAAGATTTGTCTTGAGGTGAAGTTGCTTTTAAACGGCCCTTCCAATAGAAGGAAAAAACCCTTTTAAGTGTTTCTTTAAATGTGTGTTCAGTAATAGTTGATGTACTGTAAATCAGAATGCAATGTCTTGCTCTATATCAAGACTACCTTATTACTACCACCACTGACACAATGGACTCTTCTTTGGATGAGTTTTCAATCTTCTACATTGAATATTAAGACTGACTTTCCTGGTCTCCTCGGTGAGGGTTTTCTATATCACGATTCATCAATTATAGATCTTTACTCTGGCTGTCTTAAAATTATTAAGATATTAAATTGTCTATTAGTGCATGAAATAAAACTGCTATGAGAAAAGTAATGTAGCATTATGACAAGTGCTGGGAATTTTTGATAGTTCATACCTAATGATATGATAATTCATACGTGGATTGATGCATTAGTTGAAAGTTCAGTCTATGCTAAACTGTGTTAGACTGTGTCAGTCATTGTACTAACAAATATTCAGATGGGGCTGATATTAAGCAAATGTTTGCCTGTTTAAATTGTTTATGTCCTGTGAGACTGTTTTCAAGTTGACTTCAAGATATATAAAAAATTCTGATTTTTTAATTTCAGTGCTACTCGCATGTACTGGAGTACTCGTGATGCACGACGTAGATGTGTTTATACATGTAAAATCATTGAAGTTCGGCCAGAAACCCTGAAATCCCCGACAGTTCAAATCAAAGATATGAGAATAGTCCATGACTCCACACATCCTGATTATGTTCCAATTACGAGTTTTGATTTGACTGGTTCATGTCCGGAGCAAGATGAATCTACCCATCCATCAACCATTGTAGAATTAGATTCTATGACAGGTGTTTCTACTGTGGAACAAACAATGGAATCGATGGATGTTTCTAATTCTGTGGTTAGTGAAAATAGTGCCGTCACTAAACATTTTAATCAAAAACCTGCACAAAATGTGACCAGAAGTACAAAAGGACAACATTCAAGGAGGGCAAGTTTTGGTGGCACCACCTGTATGGTGACTAGTTCAGCATCTGAAAATTTGAGTAAATCATGGCCGATTTCAAAACCTGTCACTACTAAAGACACTCTACAATCAGGGCTCAGTTTTCTGTCTCCAAAGACTTTGAAAATGTTGAATATAAGTGATCCAAGTAAATACATGAAACCTATACAGACTGAACAAAAACCAATGGATGATGAAGATGAAGAGATGGGTTTGTTGAAAATAGCCGACAGATTGAATAGAGCTGCAGCCAAATGTTCAGTGCGTAAAAATGATGTTCACTCCCCATTATTTTCCCGATCTGATATGTTATCACCATTATCCACAAGAAGTGATTCCCGTTCTCCATCTATAGAAAGAATAACATCTTCAAGACCTTTTTCTCCTATTGTTGGTGTACGGCAACGTTCACAGTCAGTAGATAGAGTATCTGAAATTCGTCCATTTTCACCTTTATCATTTTCCATTCGGCACAAATTGTCAAGTCTACGGGAAAAGCCTTTCTCACCACCAGCGAGATTGCTGAATAGGTCCAAGTCTCTCTCTATTGAAAGGGAATTGATTACAAAACAACCTCTGCCTGGAACAGGAAACAAATGTATATCTCTGCTGTCTGAAGACAAGGCTGGTACACTTAATATACCAGGAAGAGGCAGATCTGTGTCTGATCCATTGAACTTAGTACCTGAACCAGTCAACTTCTCCTCTCCGGTATCAAATAGTAAACCAGCTGTTAAAGCTGCTGCAAATGTGTTTACTGAGAGTGAAGATGATGAAACAAGCATGGAGGTAGATGATCAGTCAGTGTGTCCTGTCTCTACTTCAGAATCGGAGAAACCTGGCTTAGAATCTGATGATATAACAACTGATGTTGTAAGTGGAACACTTGGAACAAATACTGCAACTGATGTGACTAATGGTACTGCTGGTTCAGATGATGTGTCCTACACTACAGATACCACTGATACTAAGGTTGACAATGAAAATGATGGTGTCGAGGCTAGCTTCTCTGATAGTACTGTTCATGACACTACAGAAACTATTGTTGTTATGACTGAAAGTGGTGAAAGCTTGAGTGAAGAGGATGCTATTAAAATAGTTCAGGATATGATCGATAAAAAACAGATTTTAACGTGCTCTGAAGGTATACAAATGCAGGATGAAGTGGTAAATACTGTTGTGGAAGGTTTGGTTGATGCTGTAAATATGAGAATTGGTGACAATGCAGACAGTCAGGACAATGACAATGCGGTTACTGACCCTGTTACACTTTCTGATGAGGTGAACCCTGAAAGTCCATTCATTCCTACTGCTCCATTTGAAACCAATGACTATGCTCGACCAAGCAGAGAGGTTGCTACAATCTCTGGTGACAATAATTCCTTACAAGAAACAAATCAAGTGAAAGAAATGAATAATATAACTTGTGTTGATGAGGAAGATCCCGGTAATGATACTGGGAAGCTGACTGATATTGTTGATGACATTCCTGCAACAAAGGAGGAAGGAAAGGATTGTATGACTCTAGGTGATGATCTGTCCAGTGGTAGTGATGACGATATTGTCGATATTACTGATTCTGTGAGACAGGCTGTATCAGGTGCTGATTTGCATAGTAGTAGCATTGTAGAGCTTCAAGAAACCAATACTGTCAACAATTCAGAAATGAATCTCCAGAACCAAAGTCCTAGTAAAAGAATTGTCTATGATTTAGATGAGTCAATAGATAGTGATATAGAATTACTTGATGATATATCATCAAAAACTGAAACTGATGATGTGATGGAAACTGATAATAGCACAAAAACAAATGATTTAATTATTGCTGATGCAATGCAGAGTGAAAAACAAACAATTGAACAAAATGTAGACCATAAATCAACTGCTATTCCAAATGGTGAACATAATGTGGATGAAATTGATGGTGAAAAAGTAAGTAAGGAAGAATTGTATTGTGAACTTAAAGATATAAAAGAAGATTTGGAATGTAATGAGAGTAGAAAACTTCAAGATGTAGATCAATGTGCTGATACTGAGCTAGATAGTGATGTGATGTTTTTTGCTGTTTCTGATGATAGTGGTCTAGACAAACAGGACCATGTCGATAAAACAGTGATATGCCCTCAGGACTCTGATCCAGAATCGACTTTGAGCAACTCCAAAATTTCAGAGAAATCATCTTTAGAGTCAAAACCATTAGAAATTCTATCATCTGATCGAAGTCCAGGTGTACTCAATAACATTGAAAGTTCTACATTCTCATGTGATTCTGAAAATATTACAGAAGCTATGAAGAATGATTCTTCTGTTCAGCTGCCAGTTTTAGATCCAATATCAAAAAAGATAAAAGAAGAAAGTATAGCAAAGAGTTGTCCGGGAGAGAAAGGACCATTCAAATGCTCAAAATGTAGAAGAATGTATAGAACTGAATCCAGCTACAGAGTACATGTTGAAAACTGCAACTTTTTAGTCAGCTCAAGTGATGATGATGATGTTAATTGTGAAAGAGAATCTGAAGGGCACTTGTTTGATTCGCACAGAGAAACAAGGAGTTCTAAGATAAAAAGAGGAAATGAAAGTGGTGATAAAAATGTGAATGAGGATGTAGAAGCCACTAAAAGATCATCATTGAGACGCAGTACACAGTGCCAGAGGGTGGCTTTGGAAGTGGAAGAAAAGAGAATTAAAGAAGATGATGTACCTAAACGCAGAGGTAGACCGTCTCTAAGATCAAAGGATGCCCATTCAGCAGATAATAATGAACTTATGGCTAAAGGAGACAAAGAGTGTTCAGACAATGAACCAAGAGGAAAATGTCACCCAAAGAAGGGCCTGGAAAACAGTGGAGCTGAATTTAAAACTGTTATGGAAGCAGAAAAGAAATGTGAAAAATTAACAGCAAGAGAAATAAGAAGAAAATCAAGGGAAATCAAAATTTTAGAAAGTCTTTCGCAAAGTAGTGATTCTGAAAATGAAAGTAATGAGCAGATGAAAAGTAAAATTGTTAATAGAAAACGTAGTCTTTCAAAGAGTGACAATTCAACATTAGATTCAAAGGAAGATAAAAATGATATATCAAAATCACCAGTGGCAAAAAGGAAACTTAGAAGTGCTAGTAATAATTCAGAAAATAAATGTGAATCAAGTCAGGAATTAGGTAAGGAACTTGGTGTTAAATTTGAAGATAAAGAAGCTAGAATCTTGCTGAAATCACAGGTTGAACAACTTAGGATCTCAAGAAAAAAGGCTACACATGGTGATTTTATTTGCAAAGATTTCCAAAAACCATGCGATGGAGAACAGATAGACAGTGCAGGTAAAGGTGAAGATGGACTTAAACACGTTTCTGTGAAGCTTTGTAACATTACCTCAAATGTTGCTGTACAAAGAAAAGAGATTTGTCAAGATAAAATGCAATGTGATTCTGATAAAGACAATTCTGGTGCCTATGAAACAAAAATTGAAGTAACAAATGAAATCCCTGAACATGTTTTAACTGATGAGGAATCATGTGAAAAAACATCTGTTGGAGAAAAAGAACAATCCAAAGAGCAGGACAGTATTTTGGATCCTGAGAGTGGTTGGATTGTAGATAAAAATGGTAAAAAGTTGTGGAGTCCAACAATTAGAGAAACCCCTTCAATAAATGATGATAAAACAGAAGTAAATGATGATAATGAAGAACATGATTATGTCATGGATGAAAAAACTAGTAAAGAGAATGAAATTGGCATAGCAGATGCAGAAAACAAAAAACTGGAAGTGGATGATGGCAGTGAAAGTACTCCAATAGGTATTGTTGAAGATGATGTGGAATGTTCTGAATCACAACAATATGACAACAATCATCAACCACACCCGGAAGATGTAGATCATACAAGTGTGAGTGAAGAAATTTCAAATAACCATATTCCTGAGAAGCCTCGTGTTTCTGATCAAACTACTTATACAGTTAAAAAGTCAGTTGACTCCGATTTTGGTCATAGCTTACCAACTGCTGTGTTGAAACTTTTGAAGGAGGGACATAAGGTTGTTATAAAAAATCCAAAGCTGGGCAAATGTTTCATATGGCAAAAGACTGCTGATGGTTATGTTGGCAAACCATTTGATAAAACATTGGTGAAAAGTCCTCTACCAGTGGATTCCAAAGCAAATGATAGATTGAAAACCCCTCCTCCAATCACTCCCAAAGCTAATGAAAGTGTTGAAGTACCAGCAAATTCAGATCCTAAGACTCCATCTGATGCAAGTGCAGAAAATGTTTTTCAGGGAGGGTTTGGTGGTAACAAAACTTCCACTAGTAAAGTTGAACCTAAAACTGCTTCTCAAATTCTGTTCGGTGGAGCAAAGGAAGAAAAGAAAATTGCATCTGGAAATCTTCCAGTGACTGGTTTTAATAGAATGTTAGATCCTTCTGTGAGGGAAAAGATCGCCGAGAAGATTGATAGTTTAATTGAAGGCAGTAAGCAATACAAATCTTCAAATCCAAGTTTGATCAAATCTGTATCAGGAGCAGCCGAGTATGTTGGGGGTGTCATGTTGTCACCTAGTGGTCTTGACTCGGAATCTATGGAGAAAATAAAACAGAAGATAAAGAGCACTGTACCAATAGCATCAGATTTAATTCAGCATGGTCTGATTCAGAAAAATTATGTCAATCCTGGAAATTTTGTGGAAAATATGCAGACTAATCATTTAGCCAACGTTGTTCCTAATCAGCAGATTTCATCAAGTAATGTACAATTCATAACACAGCCTGGTATTCCATTTATGCAACAACAAATCCAGGCTGGTACTAATATTGTGACTGGTGTACAATTGTCCTATGGAAACCTAGCGATGTCTGGTTTACAGGCTATTCCTGTATCTAATGGTTCTCAGTATTTATGTAGTCAGCCAAAACTTCCCCAGCAGCCTCATCAGATTCAATTTCAGCAACTTGCAAACATTCAACCAATCCAAACAGGATTTGTTAATATACCCGTAATGACGAATGTGAATCTGACGAATAACCATCTTTTGTCTAGTATACCTAATCAATTAATTGCTGTACAGGCTTCGATGCCAAATGCTCAAGTTCGTCCTCCTCTGGAGAACAACAGTTACCAGTCTTTGATCTCACAGAACCATTCCTTATTGACGAAGGCTCTTGCTCATAATCCAGGAAATGATGCAAAACCCAGTTCAGTTGAACAAAAAGTTAAATCTCCGTTAAAACCTATTCCATCTCCAAATAAACAGATTAGTCCGAAAATGGAGAAAGAGAAATCAACTGGTTCTTCATTACCAGCACTGGGT
Source organism: Lutraria rhynchaena (assembly GCA_008271625.1). Classification (NCBI taxonomy): domain Eukaryota; kingdom Metazoa; phylum Mollusca; class Bivalvia; order Venerida; family Mactridae; genus Lutraria; species Lutraria rhynchaena. The sequence goes on from VIBL01000141.1 coordinate 814,598, forward strand.
GGTTGTAATCCTGCCTTGATGAAGAAAATGCAGACTTACTTGTCTAAAAAGACAAAGTTGAATACAGTTTCAGGTACTGATCTGAAGAAATCTAAACCTTACACATTTAACTCTGATATAACTAATGGCGTCATCACAAAGAAGTATGATTTCGGGACAGAGAAGACAGTAATTGGCATGCCAAAGATCACAAGGCTAGATAAAACTTCTGCAGATCATAAATACTTCACATTAGTCCCAAACAAATCTGGTGGCTTCAAGCTTACAAAAGGCATGAAAAGAAAGGGTGCATCTCCACGGAAACAGAAGCCTGGCAGGAAGGCTTTAGCCCCTGTAAAGAAACCCATTGGTCTGTCTTCACCCCATAAATGTGGTAAGCGTTCTCTAAACTTCATTATTATTTTATCATGGTTAAAAGTTTTCTGGAATTTTCCAGAACCTCTGTTTTTTCTCTGGACTAGACCTTACTGGTTTTTACTAGCTCACCTGAGCACGTAGTTGTCTGTAGTCCACACCTGAGGGTTGTTAACACTCTAGTGGTCACACTTTTGAGCGAATCTTCATCAGACCAGGACAGCATGTTCGTTTCAATGATATCTTGGACAAGTTCGAATATGGGTCATCTGGGGTTAAAAACTAGTTCACGAGGTCAAATCATTGGAAAACATTGTTAACCCTCTAGAGGTCATAGTTTTGATTGCATCTTCATGAAACTTTGTTGGAATGTTCGTCTTAATGATATATTGTACAAGTTCGAACATAGGTCATCTGGGGTCAAAAACTAGGTTACCAGGTCAAATCAATGGAAAACCTTAGTGACCCTCTAGAGGTTGCACTTTTGATTGGAGGTTGACCAAACCTTGTCAAAATGCTTGATATATTGTACAAGTTTGAACATGGGTTTTCTGGGGTCAAAAACGAGGTTATGAGGTCAAATCACTGGAAAACCTTGTTAACCCTCTAGTGGTAACAGTATTGATTGGATCTTCCTCAAATTTTGTCAGAATGTTTGTATGGATGATATTGTGAACAGGTTTGAACATGGGTCAACTCAGGTTATAAACTAGGTCACCAGGTCAAATCACACGAAAACCATGTAACTTGCAGTTTTTACTCAGGTGAGGGAAAAAGCGCCCTCTTGACCCTCTTGTTGTTTTTGCTGCACTAGGGTTAAGATTTCCATTTTTTTTTTTTAAATTTTAAATTTTCTCCCATGTTTTACTAGCAACAATTTTATTTTCAGACATAGCCAGCCATCCCATTATTCACGGCCAAAAGGAAGTTTCATCACTTCCTGTCGCTGCCGTTGAGGAAGAAGTGAGAGATATTCCATTGGTTGCCATGGATGAAAATGATGGTGGATATGCTGGTTGTGAAGGTCATAATCTTGGACACTTAGAGTATGAGATTACAAGTGATGATGGATTTACTTGTAGAGCTGACACACTGGATGGTATGGTTATAATTCTGATACAGTCAACTCTTGTTATGTCGCATTTTTCAGGACCAAAAAATACTTTGTCTTATCGGAAATTCGACATAAACGTTGGACTAATATTAAACGTCAGACTAATATTGTAGTAGACATTTTGGCCACCATTAGAATCACTAGTTCATGATAATTGGTGTGTGTTATAAGAATTACTTATTTGCTTGATATTTAGTTACATATAATGACAAGTCTGCATTTAATTGTAAACAATATCAATCTCCCTTTGTTATTGATTACAAATTAATAACATTTGTGACAAGTGCTTTTTTCTGACTTTGTTATATACGATGCAAATCAGGTGCGAAATCATTCATTCAGACTTCAAAATTAGTTTGACACAACGAAAAAAATCGAGAGCTATTTGTTTAAACAGGCAGGATTTTACATACTTTAAGGAGGAAAAAATTGGAATTTAAAAATGCTTTTACGTCACGGAAAATTTATCTTAACCGACTTTACCATAATGAGAGTCGACTGTGACATGAATCTACTAATTATATAACATTTTGAAAGAAAAAATATTCAATACATCATGTTCATCATTATGACCGTGTGATTGATCAAAATTTGGGACGAAATACCCTGATAAATGAAATGTATTGGAAAATATAATAAGAAAGTCCACATTTTAAACAGCAAGCTGGATTAAGATGTCGAAATAATCTTAAATTTGATTTAATTTCTTGATTTATAATGAGTTATCTTACTTCATGCAGTTTGATGTAAGGTAATACAGTCAAACCGGTGTTTGTGTCCACCTCTGAATTAAGACCACCCCTGTGAATAAAGGCCATTCTTTGAGAAAGGTCATTGATTATTTAGAACAAACTGGCCTCGGAATAAAGGCCATCTTTCAACAAAGGCCTCATTGTCTTTCCCATGGGTGGCCTTTGCTCACAGGTTTTTCTGTAAATGATTATATTTTCATTTTAATTGAAATATTTCACATGTTATATGTAAGTTGTTCATACAATATTTTAGGTGCATGGAAGCAAGTCACTGAAAAAGTTCAAGATGCAAGAACAGCGAGTCGACTAAAACATCTGTCATATGCTGGTAGGTTTTATTATGCTAGGGAAACAGTCCAGCTGATATAGATGGTAGATAATTTCACATAATGGTGTTCATCTGATTGACATTTGGTGATTAATCTGATAAGTATTGGATTAGACACATTTGTATGCAGATCATTAAATCTGTTGTACATTCGTAATTTAATTCTTACACTGCCAAACTCTGCTAATAATTTGTTGACTTTTAAAATGTTGGTACATTTTTATTATTTCTTAAATCAAAGATCCGTTTAATTGGTCAGTCTTTCGTGTATTTGTCCTATTTACATAAGAAAATGAACTTATATTGCTGTCTGTTATAGGATTGTCAGGGTTACAGTTATTTGGTTTAAGTCATCCTAACGTGATGTACCTGATAGAACAACTGTATGGAGCTAGCTACATCAGACGTTACAAGTTTAAATATCACCGCCATGAGATGATTGAACGTGAATTAGTACGTTTTTATTTCATTCCGTTATTATTTGTTGCTGGTGAAAAGTTCGCAGACAAAATTTTGCCTTGATTTATCGGTGATGTGGACTTCTTTTTTCAATTTTGCCATTCAGGAAACTCAAACTAATGATTTTATTGACTTATTTACTCAAAAACTCCATTCATAGTTATCTGTATTGCTGTGGGGTCATGGATATTAATGAAACTACCTATAATACTGTAGACAGATTTCTTTTGTGGTCAGTATACTTGTATTATTTTCTAATGCAGGTTGTGCCCACTCTTAATGTTTGTAAATATGGTTAAGATGCAAAAGTAGAAAAAATATATGAGCATCTGTATGATGTATAAATGTCTGTTAATTGTTACAGGAATTATTGAATCCATCTGGTTGTATAAGAACAGAACCTTTCAGTGGACGTAATCCCTGGGATATGTTCAGCTTTCTCATGTCTCGATATCGTAACTTACCCGAGAAATCACTGAAGAATGTCGATGAAGAAATTGCGCAGAAGTCATCTCGTAGAGCAACCAGCATGGATTTACCCATGGCTATGAGATTTAGGAAACTTAAGGAATATTCTAGGGAATGTGTAGGAGTTTACAGGTACCATAAAACCTCAATATTATGCCCCCATATCTTTGGGATCCAGAAAAATGACATTAATAGTTTGGTGGTCTCATTGTCATGTTTAAATATGTAGGAATACTGAAAACCAGTCTAAACAAATTGTTGTTATCAGGTGGTCATTATATAGAGGCATTACTAAATGAGGTTTCACTTCATAGATATGTTGAGAAAATATCAGAAGATATTTATATATTTAAATAATGGTTTCTATGAGTAATGGTAGTGGATGTAGAAGTTCAGGATTTTTAATTTTTTGGGCGAGTGAACTTTTGTGCCTGACTGATTAATTAACATAATTATAGAGATATCGTTTTTATTTCTCTGGTTTAATGGTACACCAACAGACTGGGTCATTTGGTGACTTTTCCAGCTGTAACAGTGGAGGAAGATCCCTGATGTACACCTGGATAGAATCATCAACCTTCCATAAGCTAGCTGTATGCGATATCTTTGTTGAAAAGTGTTAATTAACTACAGTTCAACCTCTCTAAAGCAACATCACTTAGGAGCAGCAAAAATCTGTTGAGAGGTTATCGCTCTAGAGAGGTTAAATTAATAGTTTGTACTGGGGGGAAAAAAGGGTGGTTGAAGGGAGGTTGTTGCTCAGAAGTGGGCCACTCTGGAGAGGTTACACTGTACATTATATAAAAGTTAGTTTTTTATAATATATCAGGTCTACCATTCATGGACGTGGACTGTTCTGTAAGCGAAGTATTGATGCCGGGGAAATGATCATCGAGTATGCTGGAGAAGTAATCCGAACCTCCATGACTGATATACGAGAGAAATACTATGAAAGCAAGGTATCATATGTCTTCATGTTTGTTTGTTTTTGCTATGAAAAAGTAAAATTTGACCAGTTGTGGAATGATTTCGACTTCATGACCTAATATTATTTATTTGAAAATGTATTTCGACTGATGGTCAATCTACAGAATACTCACTGTTTCCTTTAAGTAATTAATGATTGCTTATAATGGACATTGGTTTACATGAAACTGATAGATTTATTAATTGATTATACACTAACTAGGGATGGTAGTCTTTCATTAAATCACCTTGTACCATCAGCTGTTGATGTTTTATTGTGTCATTGGTTTGTTAACAACTAAGAGAAATCATGCTAAATATTGATATTATAATGTACTACATGATTATTTTAATATTACAAGGTATCAATATTGTAATGTACTACATGATTATTTTAATACTACAAGGTATTGATATTGTAATGTACTACATGATTATTTTAATATTACAAGGTATCGATATTGTAATGTACTACATGATTATTTTAATACTACAAGGTATCGATATTGTAATGTACTACATGATTATTTTAATATTACAAGGTATCGATATTGTAATGTACTACATGATTATTTTAATACTACAAGGTATTAATATTGCAATGTACTACATGATTATTTTAATATTACAAGGTATTAATATTGTAATGTACTACATGATTATTTTAATATTACAAGGTATTAATATTGTAATGTACTACATGATTATTTTAATATTACAAGGTATCGATATTGTAATGTACTACATGATTATTTTAATACTACAAGGTATCGATATTGTAATGTACTACATGATTATTTTTATGTTACAGGGTATTGATATTGTAATGTACTACATGATTATTTTAATATTACAAGGTATTAATATTGTAATGTACTACATGATTATTTTAATATTACAGGGTATTGGTTGCTACATGTTTCGTATTGATGATACTGATGTTGTTGATGCCACGATGAAAGGAAGTGCTGCTCGATTCATCAACCACTCATGTGATGTATGCACTCTTTGTTGCTTTAAATCCTTTGCCTCATAAGCATATTTAGACTCTTCCAAATTCACAGCAAATATACAAAACATCAATTTATTTAAGACCATTGAGTTATTTCTCTCTGACTGAGTGGAAATCATTGTGGCAAAAGAAGCCATTGCTTATTACAAACAATGGCTTCTTTTGCCGTGATGTTTTCAAACGTCGTCTGCTTCAGATGCAGGGAAATGTGGGGAGCAAAGAGATAAAAAAATTGTACAAAATTTGATCTATGGTGGTGAACTAAAACTTTTATGTTTACAAATGTTTATATTTTTGTACTTGTAGATACATAGAGAATATTACCCTGCTTTGATTACGTGGATTTTCAATTTGTTTTTAGTGTAAATGTGGTTTTGAGTTAGAAAAAAGTGATTTCATTACTGTATTTTATCTTTCTGCAAATTAATACAGTCAAGCCTGTGTTTGAGACCACCTCCAAATGAAGATCACCCTGTGAATCAAGGTCATTCTTTGAAAAACCATCACTGATTATTTAGAACAAACTGACCTTGGAGTGATGGCCATCTGTCAGTAAAGGACACATTTTGTCTTTCTCAAGGGTGGCCTTTGTTCACAGGTTTGATTGTATTTCTTTCTTACCTGGTTGTGAAGGTGATATATTAGTTATCAATCATTAACCACATCAGGAATCCGGTGTATTTTTTAGTTCAGGAAATATGCCTTACTTCTAGACTTAGCTTTGGGAGAATCTATCAGTATCTTCATGCCCCATAAATTTAAAAATATGAATATTCTCATTTCAGCCTAACTGTTACTCGAAAGTGATTACTGTAGATAATAGAAAGCACATTGTTATCTTTGCAATGAGGAAGTAAGTTGTAGTTATTTTTAATACTTAGTTGAATCAAGTACATTTCTTACTTTTGATTTTTAGATTTTGATCTGTTTCAAAGAAAAAGTCAAGCTATTATGATCCTTGCATCATCATTGCCATAGTCATTTTTGTCATGCAAAAACTTTAATGTAGCCCATTACTCAAACACTTTTAATGATATCAACACAACACTTGGAATTCTTAATTATTGTGGAAAGGCACAGTTGCAAAACAAGGGGCATTATTCTGAAAGCTATTTTTTGGAGTTAAGACCCTTTTTTATCTTAGCATTTGATCAAAATTACTTATTAAATTAGAAATGATGTAAAACAGACAAGCATTGGCACTACTCTGCAGAGCTCTATTATTGAAATTTTAAGAACTGTAATACTTTGATGAACACTTAAGGTTCATAAATACGCTCACCTACTTAGTTGAATAGGTGTTAGGTCTTCATACCTCAGAGTTTTGAGTTCAAATTCCAATTTAGCACATGATGATTAAAAACATAGTGTCTGTGGTCAAACTTCTTCCACTGCTGGTAATTCATTTGGTGTAGTTGGCAGTTACTTGTTGAGAAAAGCGTTTTGTACTGAGGCAGAATCCAGAAAAAAGTGGTTAAATTATCAGCCTGCTAGCTCATGCTGGTAACTGAAATACTAATGAAAGCTGTTGTAAAACTTAAAAAAAAAATAAAAAAAAATTCACTACAAAAGAATGTTCAAAACAAATAAAAGTAAATTGCAGTGTCCATACAGTGTCCATTTAGGAATGTACTCTGTAATCCTTGTTTCACTCTGAGTCATTTTATCTTAATCATATTTTTAATGAACTTTCACCGTGAATTTATTTCTCAGTATTGGTCATGACTTTGTGTATATAAAATGCTATTTACTGCGCAAGTATGTTCATTTGTGAGATCTGTATTTCATTGTGACATCTGTATTCAGTAATGTGACGTCTGTATTCAGTAATTGTGATGTCTGTATTCAGTAATTGTGACATCTGTATTCAGTAATTGTGATGTCTGTATTCAGCTATTTGTTATTTTTTTCCTTACAGGATTGTTCGAGGAGAAGAATTAACTTATGACTACAAATTCCCGATAGAAGAAGTGAAGATACCATGTACATGTGGTTCAAGAAGATGTCGAAAGTACCTGAACTAGAAGAGCATCCTGAATAATTTGTTTACCTGTAATAAACAGGGATTTCACTAGACCCCAAGAGTTGAGGGTCAAAAATGTCCTTTGGCTGATGAAAATTTGAGGAGTCAACAATTCCTTCTAATTTTATTGTAAATTTGACCCGTTCGTACAAATTCTCAAGAGTCATAAGCTTAATTTTACTGATTTCAAGAATCAAAATGCTGTTTTAAGGGTCAAATGAAGAAGAACCAACGGTCATTCAAGAAATACTGTATTGATTGTTATTTTGATTTTTTCATGTTCATGTCTGTTTAAAGGTATTTAATTATGAAGTGATTTGGTTTATTTAGGTATGTGTTAGGTATGTGTAGAAGTTTGAGCAAATTCAATGAATTAAGGTCTCCAAGTTAACACCACTATTGATAAAAACTGCAAAGAAGTGTAAATTTGAAGGCACAATATGATAAGTTTCCAAAATTTAATGTAAATGATCTTCTGAAAGATTTAGTGCCGGGGATTTTTCTGACATATTTTGTACATTGTATATTGAATATGATCATTTTTACCTCTGTTTATTAGATTACTCTGTATGATATATTTTTCGAAAAGCTTGAAACTTCATTTACTTGGATGATTATAGAATTGATTGGTAAAACAAAGATTCAATATGTTGTGATTTTTATGCAAAAACCTGCCCATTCTTTAAATGTTAAAAAAAAGATCATTTGTAAAGCTGTAGAAATAGGTCACACTTAGTTTTCCTTTTTTTCTGAATTTGAGTAAATTTTCGTATTTTTAAATGCCTAGATGTGAAGTATTCATCTTTTCATAATGCCAGATGTTCATATACAAAGATGGTGCTTCTGTTTTGTTCTCTGAACACTTTGGGCATTTTTCTTTTTATTGATTTTGTTGCAGAGCATTTTTAAATCTGCGGTATTATACATTTTGTTGTTTGAAGAAATCAGCAATTTAAGTTTTCAACATAATTGTTGGTTAATGCTCATAATATTATTTTAATTTTATTGTATGTCGCATTTTGAAATTTGGGCATGTTCTTAAAATCTGATACTGTCACCATTTTTCTGTGTGTATTTGTTTTGTGCAATGCTATAAAAGAATGAATTATCATCAGCCCTAAGTGTCATATATTGTTATATACTCACCTTTATTTTTAAATACAGAAAAATTTCATGTAGAGACCACTGTAATACTAAAACCTCTTCATCATAGCAACCTTATAATTAGAATTAATTTTCACCATTTAGTATTCCTCTTCATTCCACTTGATAATAAAACCACCTCCCTGTTTAAACCGTTAGTTTTGGCTTTGAGGGCGGTCTTAATATTGAGACTTTACTTTGTAGTGGTGTATCTGGTGATTATATTATAAATGAAATGTTTTCAATTTTTATTATTATATATTTCTTCTGCAAAACTTGGGTAAAACAATTCTGTTAGTCGTCTACCACCTGTGTGTGTTCCTTGTTATGTTGTTATTTTGTTGTTGTTTCTACTCTTTGATTTTTATTGTTTCACTCTAACATCTTGCAGCATGTACAGTTTTTCTTGTTACTGAAACTATTGTATTAAAATATCAATATTATTGATGCAATATATATATATATATATATAATAGCCACTAAATATGTATATATGACGCAATAGAGTCACATACTCCATGTTTATTCATTTCTTTATTTCCTGTGATAACAAATATCTAAGCAAAGTTTCATAGCAAATATTGTCTCCGGAGTTTATGGCCATTGACCAATGACGTCGCCCCCATATAGATGCAGGCGTCACTTAGCATATTTACTGATATAATTTACCTTCTAGACCTTTTATAAAAGGGTAATTGTGTATAAAAAACATGATTTTCTCCTATTTGTGGTGTTATTACACAGGTTTGACTTTGAATTCATTCAAAATTCATTGTTGCATCTTACTGCCTTGATAAGTTAGTAGGCCCAACCCCCATGGTTGAGTGGTTTTGGTCTCTGACTTGCTGTCACAAGCCCCTTGGTGCTGTGAGTTCAAATTCCACCCTGAACCAAATTTTACACGTAAGGAAGCTGTCCAGCTAGCTTTTTGAAGATTGAGTTTTCCCCAGGTGTAAGTCTGTGATCTTGTTTCCCTGTTAAAACTGGCAAGTCGCCAAATTACCCTGGCTGTTGGTGTGACAATGAAACTCCAGTGATTGGTTAATGTTGTTTTGGAACACTTAGTGCTGGCTTTGGTTGATATCATATATATTACATTTAGAGCATTTTCGTTCTTGTACTTTACCTCTAACTGATGCCCATCTTTGATCTGGGCTTGAATGAATCATTTAAAATGTACTCGAATTTTCATTGATTGTTAAAAACCTTTCACATCTTGTACTTTGAATAAAGTCTTTAAATGCTTATGTATGACTCCGATTCTGATATCTCAATAAGAAATTGTTGTGTTACAATTTTTTTGTCAATACAATCTGTGTAGTTTCCTGGTGTACATTTTTTCAATGAAAGGTTTCTTATTTACTTGTTATTTAAATTGTTACAATACAAACTGGTTAAAATTGTTGATATTGGAATACAAGTGTTGTGTACAGGAAAACGTTCATAAAAAGAGGCTCATGGTCTGATGTTCATTTACATACATGTTATCAAAGATGTGTTATTTTTATTAAAAAAACAAACTTTTGAAAGTCTTTGTTACAACTCTATGGCAGCTATGTGTTGTTGATTACATTGTAAAATCACAGTATTTCCATTGCTAAACTTTCCTCTATGTGGATTTGTATGCTTCATGTTAAAACACTTGCAGCTCCCATGTTTGGCAATCACTCCTGTGATTGTATAAATCAGAATAAATTTGCTTTGTTCAAAGTCTGATATTTGATGGGCTTTTTGCTAGAGAATTCCTGTCACATTAATCAAGACACAAGTAAGGATTAATTTCAGGGCTGTGCTTTGTAAATAACTGCAGATTTTTTATTATTAAATATGTATCATGTTGCTCTCTTTTGAATGTTTTTTTATGATAACAAGTTGAATCTGTGTTGAAGACAACAGGTCTGGTTAATATATAAAGAAAAAAGTATTTATTTGATTTCAGAATTAATGTTCATGACTACAAATATTACATTTATTTCATGTATGAAAAAACTGTTTGATATATACACAATACATCTACTGACATGTTGTATGTATGATTCATGTTGATTATAATTTGATTAAATACTGTCTAGTAAGATAGATTTTAATATTTTTAACCCCATAAAATAACAAAGAACTGAATCTCTAATTATAACCATTGAACGAAAATCATTTGAAATTTTGAGTTATTACAAATTATTAAACCAGACCTAAATTAATAGGAATATGATGTTAGTCTTTCAGTGCTATATCACTGTAGCTGGTAAATATGGTACCTTATTGTTTCAGAGAAATGTTAGGGTGATATAATTAACCCTTTGCCTCATAATACCGCATTTCCCTGCATCTGAAGCAGACAACTTTTGAAAACAATGTGGCAAAAAAAGTCATTGCTGGTAATGAGTAACGGCTACTTTTGCCGAAATGTTTTCCACTCTTGCAGAGAGAAATAACCCAAATTTATTAAATTAATTGATGTTTTGTATATTAGCTTTGGATTTTGAAGGGTCCAAAATTTGCTTATGAGGCAAATGGTTAGATGTAAGATTTTAATAGTGACTGTATATGTAGATGATATGAAAATTATCTAGATACTATCTTGTAAATAGTTGAACTAAAAATAGCATGTGATCTTTTGTATGAATTTCCTCTAACATGTGTGATTCTTAATAGATTTGAATAAAAAAATATTTATTTATAATATCTTGTTGTCAATAAAACCCTGTGCATTGTTTAAAATACCCGTAGTTGTGTGTTTGTCAAGTCAATTTTGTTCCTCTTGTGCTGTTAAATAACCCTATTTTAATTTCGCAAAAACTCAGATAAGACTTTGAAACAAGTCATCAATCTTCCTGAAATATTTTTATGTTATGATGGAGCACAGTTATGTAGAGAACTCTGGTATAGTGAACAATGAGATATAGTACAGTGGAACCGGTCGAGTCCGGGACCAGGTTATTTGGTCGGTTTAGAGATGATTCCAGTTCAGAGGTTTTTTTTAATTATATAGGACAGTCGGGACTTGAACATTAGGCTGATATAGAGGGGAAACTGGTTTAGAGTGGTTCCAATATAAAGTATGAGTTTAAAGCAACTGGAGCTATATATTTTTAAACACACAAAAGATTCAGATGTTTCAGATCACAGACGATATCTATGATGAAAAGGCACGCTATTGAAAGACCGTGTGTTTGCAGATGAACTGGAAATTAGCTACGTCTATATTGATAAACGCAGTGACTTCCCCTTGAATCAAGATCGCCATTTGCAAATATAACCCGCTTCGCTGACAGCTCAATCAGACCACAGGATTTGCAAGGGTAAGGGCTAATTTAATGTAGGTTTCACTCGTGGAATTCGATTTTAGGGAGATTATGATGATATTTTCTGTAATTGTAGCACCAGTCGTTCCTATTTTTAATTTGACCAGGGAATATATGATACATATTGAATAAAAAGGTTAAAAGCCTTGCCCCTGGCTCGGCCTATCGCTGAATCAGGTTCATCCCGAGACTGTTCTCTTAGCTGAAGTTAATTGTCACTTTGTTTGTTTATAGTCGTCATTTCTATTCATGTGGCATCACTATTCTCACTGTATTTACATTGCACCTTAACATGCTGTTTTATCTGTCAACAAAATTGACGTATTTCTTTCATTAAAAATAGGTTGTGGCAGTGGTCCAGTGGTTAGTGCGCTGGACTTATAAATCAGAGATCCATGTTCGAATTCCGGTTACAGCAGGGCATACCCTTTTATGAAAATTTGACAAAAATTTGATTTTCCTCCATATGTGGAGAAGTTGCCAGTTCCTTGTAGAAGGGCAGGTTTGTACTGGTTAGTATACAGTCCAGAGCCCAGTTTCACAAAAAACTTAAGTTTTAGCACAATATTTTCAAATTCAAATATCAGGTGTTAAAATATAGGTTTACTACAGGATCTTGGTGAGTACTACTGGTGCTAGTTTAAAAGATGAACAAGCAAAACATTGATTTTCATGGAAAAAAGTATCTAAAAAGAATAAAAACACTTGATCAAAAACTTGAGTCTGTTATAACATGCTCAAGTAAAGAATTAATTTAGCAAGATAGTTTTATGTTTTCAACACAAATTTTTGACGTAGAGTTATAATTTGGCAAGAAATACACTGCTTTTCAAAGAAAATAAGGTACACATAATACAAATAGTCATAAAATATTTTCAAAATTATGTGCTCAAACTTAAGTTTTTTGTGAAACTGGGGCCAGGAAAACTACTGTGGTGAACCGGTCATGGTATATATTATTACTGAAAAATTGTTGAAAAACGGCGTTAAACCTCAGTGGAATAAGTCACATAAAAACAAAAACAATCATTAAAAAATGTCGAATATGAGCCATGATATTGTTGGTATATATCTGTTTATTTTAAAAATATTTTATACAGAAATATGACCAAAGAACACCTAGTTTTCATTCTTAAATGACAATTGATTCGAAGGTTTTTGACCAGCATTTGTCACAGTGCATTTGCTCCACCCATTGCCATTTCTATGTAAGTTGTTTTTAACTGCAACAGGAATTTAAGTTCTAAAATGAATTTAGAGTGCTTTAACTCTGTACCATAAGGATAGTGATACTTAGTCAAATTTACTCATAGCTACCTTTTATCAACACCTTATACACTTTGACCATCACTAATACTACTGTGTTGTACTTGCACTGATTTTCACGGGATCCATAAAAATGTTTGAGATTACACATAAGTTATAATAACTTTGTTACTAATAGTTGTTGTAAAACTGGTGAAGAATAACAAGTACCATGAGAATACGGATGTACAGTAAACTTACTGTTCCAGATGTCTTCACAATTCACCTTGGTATGATGTTTGGCACTTTAGTTCACAGTTTTATGTTCAAGTCTCTCAAAAACCAAAATTTTTATGAGTATGAAACATTCTTCTGCCAAATTTTTGCACATGCATGTTTGACAGTACTGTGCAAATGATTTCTGAAATCTACATATGTGACTCATTTTATTGACTGGAGTTATTATTTCTACAATTTTGACTAAATGTTGACCAAAGTTTGTTCTATTCTGTTTTTTAAAGACAAAAAATTATTGGTGATTTTGTCACTGTGTATGCTATTTTTTATTGTTCTTTTAGATTAATGGCTTCAAGAAAAAGGAAACGTGTACTGCCTCCATGGTTGCAAGGTGTTTCTGTCAAGCAAGGTGTTCTTGTAAAGAAAGATTCAGCTGTGGGTAATGATAAAGGGACAGATGATTCAACTGAAGATCACCAATCAAAAGGTAATTTGTATGAATGTCATTACAGTCAATACAAAAACAGTCTGTGATTGTGTTAATGAGAGAGAGGAAACAGTAGCATTATCTTAATATAAATTAAACAGTGTGTTTCTTTCATACAACTTTCACCTTCAATCATAGGATAAGTTGATTATGTTAGAAAATATTTTACATAGATTGTTGAAGTTCTTTTAGCTTATATTTTATTTTGTTTGTATAGTTAGTAAACAGTACTTTGTCGTTTTAAGAGAATGACACCAAGGTAAGATATCTGCTTGTAACATTTGGATCAGGCTTCAGCATTTTTCCTCTTGACAAAAAAATCCCTCGGAGATCTCATTTTGCCTTATAATGCTGTATTTCCTCACTCCTGATGCAGATGAGTTTTGAAAACATTGTGGCAAAATATGCCATTGCTTGTATTGAGTAATGGCTTCTTTTGCCAAAATGTTTTCCACTCTGTCAGAGAGAAATAACCAAATTTTCATAAATAAATTGATGTTTTGTATATTAGCTTTGAATAGGAAGAGTCAAAAATATGCTTACAAGACAAATGGGTTAATATGTAAGCTTTTGTGTTTAAGAATTTCTTACTCTTACAGATGGTTTCAAAAACGCTACCAATAAATTGCATTTTGTCCAGCATAAAACTTTAACTAGTCTACAGAATACTGCTGGTAAAACTTCAGGAACTGATAAGATAGAGACACTTGTAAAACCTTCAGGTGAAGGTCACTCAGGGGTATGTGATGAACAAAAATGGACTGCAGAGAAAGTTGTGGAAATGTCTTATGATGAATTTTGTTTCAATGGATCAATCATTTATTCTCACAACATGGACGACTGTAATATTCTGTGTGATGATTTCATGTCAACTATTACTATGGATACTGAAGCAATCATAGGATTTGATACTGAATGGCCTGTTACTTATCAGAAAGGAAAGCAAGCCAGCACAGCTCTCGTCCAGATTTGTTCATCAACTGATAAATGTTATTTATTTCATGTTTCATGTATGCCAAAGTTTCCTGTCATGTTGAAAAAGTTACTAGAAATGCGGAATGTTAAAAAGGTTGGAATGAATGTTGAAAATGACTTCTGGAAATTAGATGTTGACTTTGATATAACGGCTCAGGATATTATTCGAAATAGTTTGATTGAATTGAGAACACTGGCTAACACAAAACTAAGGTCGGCTGAAAATTGGAGTTTAGAAGGGCTTGCAAAGAATGTGCTGCATCTTCGGATCAATAAAGATCAAGATATAAGAAAATGTGATTGGACTCAGTTTCCTTTACCTGAAATACAACAAAGATATGCTGCCACTGATGCTGTTATTTCTCTCATGCTGTACAGAAAATTAACAGAAAAGAAAGTCGTGTAATTCCAAGTGTTTGTAAATTGATCTTTAACTGTTAAAAAACCGCAATATTGAAGTGCTTTATGTAGTACACCTGAAAGCTGTGATCAATTTAAAATGCCCTAATATACTGTAAAAACCCTCAAAACCAGACTGGGCCGAAAAGTTCGGTTTTCTAAGAATTCTGGTATTCAGAGAAGTATTGACTGTCGAAGAGAAAAAGTGTTGGACTTGAAAAATTGTCCAATTTTCAGAGAATTCCGGTTTTCAGAGGTTTTGCTGTATCTGTATTTACATATTTATATGAAACTTTTATAAAATCATGTTGAATGTTTTCTGTATGAATTACTTTTTAAAACAGTGTTAAGTCAATTGTAAATATTTATAAAAACTTGTTTGCAGAACTTTTTGTTTTTTAGCTCACCTGAGCACGTAGTGCTTGGTGAGCTATAGTGATCAGTCAGTCTACTCTGGCGTCCGGCATCTTGGACAGGTTCAATCATGGGTCATCTGGGATCAAAAACTAGGTCACCAGTTCAAATCTTTGGAAATCCTTGTTAACCTTCTAGAGGTCACAGTTTTGATTTGATCTTCCTCAATATTTGTCAGAATGTTTGTATTAATGATATCATGAACAGGTTTGAACATGGGTCAAATTAGGCTAAAAACTAGGTCACCAGGTCAAATCACAGGAAAAACATAGAAGTTGCAATCTTTACTCAGGTGAGCGAAAAAGGACCATCTCGGCCCGCTTGTTTATGTATTTATGAAAATGCTTTGAACACAATAAAAGTGTTATGTTACAATTACAGCTACTATGAGTTCATATGCCCCATGTATTAAGTTCTCAACACCATGTCTGTAAATTAAATATTGCACTACACCAAGATCGATTTTAAGAATGACCAACACAACAAGGAAGGGGTTTCACATTTTACAGCCTCCTTCCAGATCTTACATAAGTTTTTCGGGGGTTGAAGGCCTGGATAAGGTTCTGAGAATCTCAGTGAGGTATATGACTCTGCATCGCTAGAGGTTTCTCGCAACAAACTGGACTCTTCCTCCGTGACATTGTGACCTGCAAACCTGTAATGAGTTGCAGGAATGGTGAGAACTTGATTGTGATTGGCTGTAAAGAAAGCCTGGGTTACTGTTTTCAAACTGCCGGGTTCATTTTGGTTGATATAAGAGCGTAATCGTAATTTCCGTGAACCGGAAGTAATTTAATTGTCATCTCAAAACGAGGCTCCAGCTGATTGACGGTGAAAAAATACTATTACGGCTGATGCAGGTCTGTGTGGCGAGAACTGCTCAGAAATCAGATCAAATACCTACCGTACCCTTTTGTTTAATAGATGGAGATGGGGAAAGGGCTTTTTAGTGAGAAATAAATTAAAATCGAGAGAGGAAAAATTGAGCAAGATGCGCGCACTGTACCGGAAGTCACTGTGCCCGGCCCAATGGGCCTACAAGTCAATGAAACATATATACAATAGGATTATACTTATGACCACTTTTTATAAATTTGACATTCATAATTCAGTTTTACAATAGTTGAGGATTTGCCTCTTATTATATGCTCTGACTAAACATTTTGTAAGCTTTTGAATGGTGTAACATCAGATAGATATTCCTGGCATCAAAGTCCATGAGATAGAAATGGTGCAACTGCGCTAAAACAGAAATCAATATAGTTATAGTCCGGACATTACATATAAGCACTCGTGCACACCAGTAAGTGAGTAAATACCAATGGAATATAAAATTTGTGTATAAACGCTCTGCTATATTGATGGTCTGTAGTAACTGAGACTATTATGTGTATAATGATCTCGGGCAGTAAGTGACATAACGAACTAGGACCATCAGCAGAAATGTCCAAGAGTTTGAGTTATCGTTCACACCTATATGTCCAAGGTGGAACAATTAGCCACCTAAGCGAATAGTAACCTGGTTCCCTTTGACTCTGGTTTTGGGGTACTGCAACATGGAACGGGGACCAGTTAAAGCGAATAGTACGAAGTAAACTGGTCCCCTATCCATGTTGCAGTGCACCGGAATTTATTTATTTTATACTTATGTTGATACTGGATCATCCATACGCAGAAGCTTACAATTTTAGTGTGTGAATGTCATTTCAGGTATATCTCAGCTAAAATAACACTCCCTGAACAAATTGAAAACTCGCCAACTGTTAATATTCCTGTCAATTACTTTAATAAGCTAGCAATAAAATCCCCAGGTAATGAACACTATGAAAATTTTCTATCTTGCATTAAATGAAATGGTTCCAAGCTATCGAGTATTTCTAAGTGTTTTACGCATGCTTTGCGACGATTCCAAAAATACACCCGGTACGCTTGTACTGCTGTGGTACGGTCGACAAAATGCTGAAACAAGAAAACAAAATATGACCTGAGCTGTTTTAGATGTATTAACTATATAATATTCCTGATTTTGTGTGTTTTTTTTATGTGAAATATTATCACTGGGATTTACGACGTTTTCAACAAGTTTTCAGTTATATACGTTGGCCGGTTCACCTTACCAGTTTTCCTGGATTGTATACTAACCAGTATTAACTTACCCTACCACAAGGAGCCGTCAACTTCTCCACATTGGAAGGAAAATCGACATTTTTGTCAAATTATCATAGAAGGGTATGTCCTGCTGCGACCTGAATTCGAACCCGGATCTCGGGGTTACAAGTCCAACGCACTGACCACGGCCGCGGCCAGACAGTTTTACTGAATGTGTGCTTGCTGTTTTATTTTACACGTATAGATCTGTGCAAATCGACATAATATGTACTAGCCGCCAATTTTCCAGTTTTGCCTGGATTCTGAACCAGTAGTACTGATGTTCTCAGCATGTGATAACCTCTACAGAATCAGGGTGGCGGACGAATGACCCAAGACACGATGTCTTCAACCGAATCTTCACGGTGGTCATGTACCACGACAACTGTTCGTACGTATGAACTCCGAGACAAGCTCTATTTACTGAGTGATGCAGTCGAGCTGGATATTTTTATGACTATTAATGAGCATTTGTATTTCACTTACGTCATGCAGGGGTATATATGATTCGAAAACCAGTTCCACCAACGCCAGAATTAGATGAAAACTTCACGAATGCTGTGTTTCCAGTTGTTTGTATTGGTGTAGGTACTGTGGAACCACAAAGGCGAACTATCAACGGGCTACCATCCGAACCTCCGTCATAAATCTAGCATGCATATTTTTATAAACAAGTTATATACGTATTCTCTATAATTATGAACCAAACTCTAAAGAGAACCTTTTATATGCGCTATAAAGGACAATCGTACAGTAAAACCTCACATAGCGACCATCTCGATATTACGACCATCTTTTTATAACGACCACTTTTCTTTCGGACTGACTGTTAACATTTCCCCCATAATTCAACTTGATAACGAGACTACTTCATTATTACGACCGATTTTTCGGGTCTCTGATGCGGTATCATTATTGAGGTTTTACTGTATAAATTTTTAACCCTAATCAAATACATGTAATTAAATGTTTTAATGCAACTGCACTATTTATTCGCATTCAAACACTGGCAAGTCCGTCATCTAAAGTTGCACTGAGTGTCTACCATGTAGAGAAGATGTCTAAATTAAACATTCATTTAAGCGATGGTGTTGATAATTGCTTGTATGCTACCAATCGAAAGTCAATGATATTTTATTTTTAAGTCTCTCTTAGAGAGGGGGGAGGGAGAGAGAGGTTTGCATGCACCTTAAAACTTAAAAAATCCAAACACATCGTCGCCTTAATTCCAGAAGCGTATAACTTCATTTTTGACAAAAATGAAGTTTTGGTATCGTTGGATTCGTCTCAAAACGTTCTACAATATACACTAACTTATATACGTGTAGCTCTAACATGAAGAGGCTAAATCGCTGTGCCACAAACGTCTAACTATTCATTTTCTATTGACCTCACAATTTTTAAACGCGATTTTCTTAAAACGAAAAAAATGAAGTTATATGTTTCTGGAATTAAGGTCACGACATGAATATATAATTACATGTAAATCTTTATAAGCGATACTCCCTGTAAGACTTACCTCTACGTAATCAGAAAAAACATCCTGTATTAGTTTGAACGTCAAACGTATCAAATGTAAAGAGGACTGTATTTCCCGGTGAAACTGCTATCGACCAAGTTCCAAGAAAGTAGTTGTCATAATGGCATGGATAATTCGGACTAATTATAGATCCACCTGTAAAAGACATAAAATTACAGTACAACCTCTCCAGAGCAGCCCTCTCTTGAACAACAACCTCCCTCCAGCAACAACATAATTTTGCTTCTCCCAAATGGAGTTGCTTTGGAGTGGTTGCACTGTATATACATTAAAACATAGTGATGAATGATCGGGGAAAATACGTCAGTTTATCCAAATTTTCATCACACCCGAGTCCACTACATACCTACTGTAATTGCAAGCATTAGATATGGACAAATATATTTCTATATGAAAAACTATTGTCGAGCCATCTATCCATCTCCAATCATTTGTACAAATATCTATCAACTAATTGCTTTGAAAGTTATTATAAGCTTAATTTTTCATTCATGCTGTCAATACTGGAACTATTGCAAACTAGATAGTTCGTGTTTATTACGGATGTTTTCAAGGGCATTTCAGTTCTATACCGACTGGCACTTAATCAGTATATTTCTTGGATTCTGAATCAATACAAACCTTTTTGTCAGCTAGTAGCCGCCAACTTTTTCACATTAATAGTTAGCGGTAAAGGACAAAAGCTATAGCTACAATGTTTCCTACGAAATCGTCACAGAGAACATATGTACTGGGTTCGAACTCAAGACTCTGACGTCCGTAGACATACCGCTTCACAGATTAAGCTAAGCCGACTAGCTCTAAATCAATTGTACAATGTATAAAGATATCGTCCTGCATTTCCCCGTCTCATTATTCATACATCAGTCTCATTAATCGAACTACAGTGTATTTCCGAAAATACGACTTTCTGCGAATATTCAGTTGATGATAAAATATTCCATAAATGCAGGCCTCCATTATTTTGTAGCGTTGTGGGAAACCCATTTTTTAAAACGAAAAACCTTTTTATTTTCTTCTGATACTCTACAATGTAAATTATTTTTGTGTATGATATATTACACCTTTCATAGCATGAAATAAAGGGTCTGGGAGTGGTTTAATCCCATGCATTATATCTCGTAGGACACTACTGGTTTATTTATGTACATGTAAATTAGATTGAATCACACATTTATACGCGCTATCAAAAGTCAAAACAATATGCATTCTCTGTACAGAATTGTCGTTCGTTATCCCTCACTTACATCTCCGGAGAGATAACGTCTCAGTTTTTACAAGATTTTTGTAACACAAGAAATAAAGCCACAAATGGTACAAAATTTACAACATAGTGAAGCAAATTTTTTTCGCACTATACAAAGACGAAATATGTTATAATTTACCAGAAAATCAGAGAAATTATTCATCAAGCGCACTTTTTCTTGACGGAGAGTGTTTGTTTACTTTCTGTAATTAGGTCACAAAGTTAAATCGCTTAAGTAGAAACGGAATGCAAAAGTCGAAGGTAATCGTGTAAAATTATGACAACAAATGTACATTTAGAGAAAACAAAAACGTGATTTTTTTATCAGATGGAAACTACAGGAGAACTCTGGGTAGAGGCTGAACAATATGGCGACCTTTCACGTATCGGTTTACATCAAACTGTTTGTGATCGGGTTAAGGTGGATAAACAGATACTTTGGTGTTTTCTAGGAGGTCAAACTGGTGGGTGACGATTTTGAACATTAATTACCTGGGACAGACTGACTTTTATCAAAAACGGAAATAGCAAACGATGGATGGGGTGCTGATGGGTTCAATCAAATTATCGCATTGCATGACTTTATCGTGATGTAAACCGGATGATCAAAATAAACCCTGCTAAAAGAAAAATATACGATATTGATTGAAAGCGATTTGGCGTTATTCCATAGGGAACCTCGCTCTTGCTGTAGTATAACAGCGAGATTCCCGAAAAGAGCACGCATTACAGAAGGAATGCTGGGTCCCACGCTAGATGTCGTCACTTCCGCCAATCGAAAATATGGCGAGTGACTTACCTTTACACTTTTCTTATACTCACAGTAGTGGCATTAAGATTTTATTTGACAGATTGCATTGTTTGATGAGTTTAGATTTAAAATTCACGGAAACCGAGTGCCTATGGTTATTCCATGTTTTTTTTACTCTTTAAACATTTTCCGCTATGTTTAAACATTTATATGCAGTTATGCATCGACTGAAACACTGTTAAATTGACGTAGAGAAACACCGGTAAATTGACGTATAGAAACATCGGTAAATTTACGTAAAGAAACATCGGTAAAATGGCGTAGAGAAACACC
Organism: Lutraria rhynchaena; assembly: GCA_008271625.1. Taxonomy (NCBI): domain Eukaryota; kingdom Metazoa; phylum Mollusca; class Bivalvia; order Venerida; family Mactridae; genus Lutraria; species Lutraria rhynchaena. The sequence goes on from VIBL01000141.1 coordinate 836,294, forward strand.
GGTAAATTGACGTATAGAAACACCGGTAAATTGACGTATAGAAACACCGGTAAATTGACGTAAAGAAACATCGGTAAAATGGCGTAAAGAAACACCGGTTGATTGACGTAAGGAAACACCGGTTAATTGACGTAAAGAAACATCGGTTAATTGACGTAAAGAAACACCGCTTAATTGACGCAAAGAAACATCGGTTAATTGACGTAAAGAATCAACGCTTAATTGACGTAAACAATCACCGCTTAATTGACGTAAAGAAACACCGCTTAATTGACGTAAAGAAACACCGGTTAATTGACGTAAAGAAACACCGCTTAATTGACGTAAAGAAACATCGGTTAATTGACGTAAAGAAACATCTGTTAATTGACGTAAAGAAACACCGCTTAATTGACGTAAAGAATCACCGGTTAAATGACGTATTAAAACACCGGTTAATTAACGAAAAGATACACCGGTAATTGACGTAAAGACACACCGGTAATTGACGTAAAGAAACACCGGTAAATTGACGTAAAGAAACATCGGTAAAATGACGTAAAGAAACACCGGTAAAATGACGTAAAGAAACATCGGTAAAATGACGTAAAGAAACACCGGTAAAATGACGTAATGAAACACCGGTAAATTGACGTAAAGAAACACCGGTAAATTGACGCAAAGAAACATCGGTAAAATGACGTAAAGAAACACCGGTAAAATGACGTAAAGAAACACCGGTAAAATAGCGTAAAGAAACACCGGTTGATTGACGTAAGGAAACACCGGTTAATTGACGTAAAGAAACACGCTTAATTGACGTAAAGATATACCGACTAAATGACGTATTAAAACACCGGTTAGTTATCGAAAAGATACACCGGTTAATTGACGTAAAGATACACCGGTTGGGTAAAGAGTTGTAATTGACGGCAGGACGATCGTTGGCTTTACAGACTTTTATTTGACATAACGTTAGCGAGAGCTGAACGAATTTTCCTCTGAAACATGAGAAAAATGAACATTGTTAAAGGTACTCACTTTGGCATGTTGGTTGGATGCATGATTCTGTGCATGTACATATATAACCAAACGTGTTACGGTTGTAGTTACATTTTCCCTGGCAGACTGCTCTGAATCTAAGCTCTTCAGTAAGTGTCTCACAGTTCTGGCCAACCAACTGACATAGGCATATGAAATCATTTGTCAGTTCAACACAGGTACCAAATACGTCATCACAAGGGTTCGAACAACATTTGTCGATCCTATTCATACAATTTGGACCTTGATATCCTAGCGGACATGTACACGTAAACTCGTTTAGTTGAGCGGTACACGTACCTCCATTTTGACACGGATTTGGACGGCAAGGATTGATGACTGTCTGACAATCCACACCCGTAAAGCCTGGCTTACACAGACAAACAAAACCATCAACCAGGTCCAAGCACTCGCCGTTATTCAGACAGGGGCTCGACAAACAATCATTGATATTAGTCTGACAATTCTCGCCTTCAAATCCTGTCAAACACTGACAATCATAGCCATTTTCAATTTCAGTGCAGACGCCCCCGTTCTGACAAGGACTTGGGCAACACACGTTGACAGATAACTGACAATTCACGCCTGCATATCCTGGCTGACACTGACACGTATAACCATTTACTTGGTCGGTACACGTGCCTCCATTTTGACAAGGATTTGGTCGGCAGTCATTAATATTTGTCTGGCAGTTTTTGTCGGTGTATCCTGGTGGACAAAGGCATGAATATTCGTTCACACGATCGATACATAAACCCTCGTTCTGACAAGGATTTGGGTCGCAGTCATTGATATTTGTCTGACAATTTTTATCGGTAAATCCTGTCAGACAGTTACACGTGTAACTATTAATCTGATCGGTACATGTGGCTTGATTCAGGCATGGGTTCGAATCACATTCATTGACATCAGTTTGACAGAAATTGCCTGTATACCCAGGCAAACATTGGCAAGCAAAAGCATTGATTAAGTCAATGCACAAACCACCGTTCTGACAGGAATTTGGCGAACAATCATTGATATTTGTTTGGCAATTTCTGTCTGTATACCCTGGCAGACATTCGCAACAATAATCACGGGCATTGACATTCTACAAAAAGAACATACACTTGTATCAAAATGCATTTGAATTGATATTGAATAAACGTCATTCACGTACATCTAGATTATTGTAAATTTTCAACTTTTAACTTGCTTTACCATTTTAAGAGGTCAGAAAAATGTTCCTCATATACAACTGTACTGATAAACTTCACCTATCGACCACTTCAATATTAAGACTATCTGATTATGATTATTACTAAATTACATTCAGACTGGTATCCAATATGACTCTAAGTATCAACTTGATAATGAAGCCGCTAAGTACATAAAAAACGTTTAAAATGGTCCCAAAGATGACCATAATTACTGTATCACAATTTGTTGGCTTATTAGTGGATATTACCTGACAAACTGCGCCGTTTAAGCAAGGTGAACTGCAGCATGGTAATGAAGGTGCTGAATATAAAATGAGTGTGTTTTATTCATGTAAACATTTTATACAATTACATGTAATGCAAACCTCATATATATTGATAATTTGATTTAAAAAAGAGACTTAATTAAATTATATTTAATAAATCAGTCAGTGTCTGAGGTTCGGGGAGTGTGGGTGTCTATAGTCGTAAGGAATTAGCGATTTAGTGAGAGAAATATTTTGTGTTGAAGTGGATCTTTTGTTTTGTGGTGAGCATTATGGGTTGTTGGATGTCACTGGTTGGCAGTAATGTCGCTTTTTAAGATGAATGTAATTTGTCTAGGATGTTTGTGTTAAAAGAAGTGTTCCGTATGCTGAGTTGAAGGGATTTCTTCTCGCTGTTTCGCGTAACAAAAAATAGTCAATTTCAAAACTGAGAGCTAACTATCTTTATAAACACAAATGATCTATAAAAAGGAATAGAGTTTAAAAGATGACGTCCGAGAAATCAACTAAGAATTATTTTTTTTGGTGCGCTTAGAATCACGAATTGAAACTTACGACATGCGTACTCATCATCCCCATACGTACAATCTATGTTGGAGTCACACATATTTTTAAATGGTATGCACTTTTCTTCTCCTTTGCACTGATAGTGTCCGTCTGGGCAACTGAATGCTGTAAAGAGTACAACCAAACTCACGAACAAAGGTCGATAAGGAGAGAAACAAATATGCACAAAGTTCCAATTTGTTTGTTCACACAAGTATGTGCTAAAGTATGGTCGTTGTTCATATGTGACCATTGTTCACCGGTAGCTATTGACTTAGGTTGGACTTTACAAAGAATTTTCGTAAATGGTAATTGTGTAAATAATATCATGACATAGGAACAATTTAATAATATGACAAGAATAATCATACTTTAAGACTTTTCTTTAACACAAAAAAAACATCATCAGGTGGCCTTAACATCGAGCTCACACTGAAATTATATTCAATAGGCCTCGCTATCGATGAAAAAATAGCGTGGAGATCTGTAAGCTCATTATCTACAACCGCTCAAATGCACTGTATGACAAACCCCTGATTCAACTCATTTTTACCCTTTGCCTCTTAATACCGCATTCCCCCCTGCATCTAAAGCAGGCGACTTTTGAAAACATTGTGGCAAAAGAAGCCATTACTTGTTATGAGAGAAATAACCCAATTTTCGTAAATAAATTGATGGTTTGTATATAAGCTTTAAATTTGGAAGAGTTCAAATATTTTTAAAAAATCAAAGTTACCGGCTACTTGTGGGAGGGTAAGTCAGTACTGGTAAGTATACAGTCCAGGAAAACTTGTTAGGGGAACCCGCTGTATATAACTGAAAAAATGTTGATAAACGGTGTTTAACCCAGTGAAAAAATGTAAATTTTACGTACGACATCCTAATTCATCCTCCATTGCTGAGCATTCCATCTTACCATCACATAACTTAGCACAGGTCATCTTATCACTACACAGTATTTTCCCAAATTTGTGACAGGCTGGTGCTACAAAAATATTATTAATCAAAAAATATTTTCTCAATGATGAGAAAAAGAATAAAAGAACGAAATATTGCATGATGTGGTGGACGCAACTCATTATCAATTTAGTATACTAAAAGTATATACACTTTTAAATCCTTGATAAATAAGTTAAGTCGCTATACCCACCTTTGCGTGCAGTTGTTATACCCACCTTTGCGTGCAGTTGTTATACCCACCTTTGCGTCAAAATTAGAAATTATTTATTACTGATCATTTGTTTTCATTGTTTGTAAAATTGTTTTAACATAGCGTCATCTTAGTTAAAATAAAATGACATATTCACGCAATACTTTGTCCGTGTTTCATTCTGCAAATGAACCAAATTCAATTTGTCACAGTCTGTATACCTCACTTACATCTCTGTCGACATTTCCACTTTTTACGTAAAACAAGAAATAAAACTACAAATGGTACAACATTTACAACTAAATGAAGCAAATTCTTTCGCACAATACACTCGAGACAAAAGATCTTATAATTTACAAGAAAATCAGAAAAACTATTTTATTTATCAAACGCACTGTTTCCCGACACAGAGTGTCACAAATTAGGTCACAATGTTAAATCGCTTAAATGGAATCGAAACGCAGAAGTCAAAGGTCAAAGGTAATGTGTAAAATTACGACAACAAATGTACGTGCAGAGAAAACAAAAACATGATTTTGTGTATCATATGGAAACTAAAGGAGACTCGGACACATGTTTTTAACTACTTTCCAGACGTTGACAAAGATGTATTAGATGGATAACGAACGACAACTCTGGGTAGAGATTAATTACTTACGATAACGTACCTTTGTGGCATACAATCTCGTCCGTACCATCAGGACAATCCGTTACACCATCGCATACTTTGTCAGTGTCTATGCATTTCGTGGTATTTATCATATCCTTTAGCCTACACATAAATTTGCCATCGCATTCGGAATCACCTGATTAAACAGATGTCTCATTACAATATTTTCTGTCCGAAATCATAGCCTTGGGTTCATGAAAAAGCATAGGTAAACACATATGGCTCGCCAAGTGATATCTCAATACGATTTCAGTACATTAATTTTCATGTACTCCTCTTTCACATCCGGTCGATCAAAAAATGAAACAATCGTAGACATAAAAGAAAAAAAAACACACTCTTGATAAGAGTGCGATTAGAATTCTACCTCTACTTTCAAATGTACTATACACATGCTCGGCAATATGTAATACTACCTAAATCTTTTAGAATAGAAATGGACATCATAGTTTTGAAATGACTATACTTCATGTATATCATTCGTTTTTGATATGTGAACCAACTCCATTCATTTCACGTAAAATAGGGAAAATATTTCCGCTCTGTACATTCACATGATTTGATCAAAATAACATTTTTGCAGGATTTGTCGTTAGGGGCGTAAAGTCTAGAGGTTTATGTAGAATGTGGATACAATCAGCACATAATTGACGTTTTCTTTCTTATGCTTGTCAGATTTTAGAGGGGGCGCACGGCGGCTCCGACCCCCAAATCCGCCTTTACTCTTGGATGACATCTATTCCATAAAATGACTTTATGTACATTTGCATTATCACATGTTTTCTATTCTGTTGTGAATTTAAATCAAAAGCTTTTAACATCTATACATACATGTCCAAACAAACGTCGACTTCGAGGCTGTTTTGAACGAATATGTCAGTTCCACATTCGCAAAATTCAGAGCGAGAAAAATAATCAACAGTTTCTGAAATTACCCAAAGAATAATAAAGTATTCAATAAATGTGAATAAAATGCGAAATAACTCGGGTAAAATAGTGTTTTGTATTTTTATCAAGTCTGATGCCAGTTCCAAACATTATATCTCCGCACGCATGATCGGGAAAACAGGACAAATGGCCCTGGAAGCAATGTTTAGAACCATAACATCATAGAGAACGAAGTCACGAACTTAATAAATATATCAGGGATCATAAGACACACCAATAGATCTAAGTAGACGGGCTAGTGTCAAAGTTTAAGCTAGAAGCAAAAGAAGACCTACTCTTAAAGTAACATCTGTTCGAAGATCCCAATCAACAATGCATAACATTTACTTTTGCAAATTTGAGTTTCATTGGGTCAATATATACTGCTCAAAATTTGATAGCGATCACTTGATAGATGGTACATATTTCATAGAGTATTACTTATTATCAATTTTTAATTGTTATTTTGCAATTTTTGACATTTTAATGTGTGTTTTTTATATTTTATTTTTAAGTATCGGTTTATCACTGAAGCGTGACACTGGCTGGGTCTAGATAGGGGTGACTTTTAAGGTTTTAGTCCATTCGTGTCGGATGCTGCCTTGTGGGATTCGAACCCGCTTCTCAAGGAAGGCTTGTCGTAGCACTTGGATGGTGGTAGACTTAACAGGACGTGCAGATATTGCAACCTGAAGCATGACCCATTCATGTTCTATGGGGTTGAGGTCTGGATACCTCTCAGGTCAGTCAATCCTGACGATTGTTTCAGCTTGGGGGTATTCATTGGTCACTCTGGCTCTGTGAGGTCTGGCATTGTCGTTCATTAAAATGAAATCTGGGCATACTGCACCAGCATATAGACGGACGTATACATCCAAGACCTCTCTGACGTATCTTTGAGCTGCCAGAGTGCCGTTCTCAAGGATATGCAGATCGGTCTTCCCCTGCATGTTGACCCCTGCCCAAACCATTACTGAGCCCCCATCAACGATCATGGTTTGCGATGCATACCGGTGCAAACCGCTCATTGGTTGTTCTCCACAACCGGACACGCCCATCTGTAAACTCAACACAGGATCTGGACACGTCTGTGAAAAATACTGGTGTCCAGGCGTTAAAAGCCCATGTTGCGTGACCTTGGGCACATTGGAGACGTGCCTGGATGTGGTTGTGCATCAGTGGAATACGAATTGCAGGTCGTCTAGCCCTCATGTCAGCACTATGCAGTCTGTTTCGAATGGTTTGAGTTGAAACCCGAATCCCTGTTGCATTATAGAAGTCCTGGAGGGCCGTGGCGTTCATGAAGCGATGACGTCGGGCTTGTACAACAATGAAACGGTCTTCTGCCTGCTTAGTAGCCCTCTGACGACCTCCCCCGTGTCTGTAGATAACATCACCATGCATTTGGAAGTGGTTCCACATCCTAGCTACAACGCTCTGTGAAACGCCAAGTTGACGTGCCACGTGACGTGGTGGCGCCCCTGCTTCCAGCATCCCAACCCCTCTGTTCATTTCTTCCACGCTAAGACGTTGTCTTACACGAAATGAGCCATTTCAAACAACTTTCAAGATGAATGATTGAGCTACAAGTGTAGATCTGAAAGCATGTACACAAAGTACATGTCAAGGTACACCCCACTTTTTCATGGGTATCGCTTTTCCCGCGCAAATCGGCAAGCCTGCATAGACAAAACCGATAAGACAGGTTATTGTCTATGTAGAATACACACACTAAAATAAGAAAATACAAGCCCCTTCGTGTGTAATCATAAAAACTTCAAATTACATTAACTTTAAAAAGTGATCCTTATCAAACTTCGAGTAGTATATTTAAATTTTAAATAGACACTGGTGATATTGCTATTCAATTTTATGTGGCAATTAGACATGAACGAAGTTATATGGTGACCTATAAAATTGTGTTAAAGTTTATTCAACAACTATCATGCTCTAATGAGCCACACATTAAAAGTGATTACACACAAAAATGCAATGCAGACACTTAGGTCTAAAAAAGGGTTTGTTTCCAGTTACCCGATCCACACAATATTTTAACTGGGGACTCATAAGTTTTTACGGCGTCCAAATCCTAGTCCTATATTGTAATTTTCAAAGGTTATTAATATTACGGCGCAAATAATATTCCTATATAATGTTGCCGATATATGTAAAAAAATAAATCCCTACCAACCGACCTAGGCCTTAGATTGGAAAATACGTTTTGTATATGTTGTAAACTGACGTGGCCACATTGCCGAACGCAAACTTAGGCAAACCATTAATTTCCAACAAGTTTTTAGAAGTATTCACTCACAAACATTGCTATATTTTGTAAGTATCAACGAAACACATTTTTTCTAAATTGAAAAATGAGCAATTGCATGCATTGTGTACATGGTCATGTGAGCAATGCAGTTATACAAAAAAGCCTAATATACTCAGTATTTACGTAGTATTTAATTTAGTATCAATTATTGATAAAATACTTACTTTCATTGCGAAATTATATAACAAATCCTTGTAACTCTTGCTTAATGATTTAACTAATACAAATCATATATCACGTTTAAAAGCCACGTTTACAGTTGAATAAAGTTACCGCCCATCTTATTTTAACTCCACCCATACAAATCATTCTCAACAAATCTCAATCAATATAATCAATTGAAAATTTTGAAATGCGAGCGGGGAAGTTTAGCGTGCATGTTTACTAGTAGTAAGAGTATCGAATGTTTTTGTCTGATGAATTAACATGCCTTATTGGTAGCGTATGTGTCTGCACATCTAACGTGGAATCGAACTTGTGAAAATATCACCCAGATGCTTAAATTGTTTCATCCGATGGAGAAATCAGACAAGGGACAAGGGACAGTGCAGTGCCTGTTAATGAACAGAAAATCTTGCCCAGAAGTTTCTATTGAGATACCTTCAATATATATAAAGAATGGAGTAACAGAATATATATATTTAAATGGTTCTTTGCGCTGTCTTTCTATGTGTGTATTATTTATGTTTACTCGCGGGCAAGTGTGAGGTTAGGACTGTCAAAACCTGTTTGAATTCCCTGCAGTTTTGCTGTGGATCTTCCAAGGTGGTACCTCTTGGGAGGATTATGTTTCCTACAACATTTTAAGAATTGATTGCCATCAAGAAGATGTCCTGCGCCCAATTGTATAAACATTGGTTAACTTTAACCAAATGGTAATTTAACCCAAGGTTAAATTTAACAATTTTGGTTTACTAATCATTAAAAACCATTTAAACATTTAAAACGGGCTGCCATTTTAGTACTGGTTACGGTTTATGTTAAGATTTAATCAGCATCTTAGACTTGGGTTAGAATTTATTTGAGCTTTAACAAAAACAAAATTTGGTTAAACTTAAACAAAATTTTCTACAACAGATAACCGAACATTTAACCAAAATTTTAACCAAAACTCTGATTTATCCCAGTGGTTGAAGTTAACCAATGTTTATACAATTGGGTGCTGGTGGTTATCATTTGCATATAATCAGCTTTTTACTGCATTGGTCAACACTTGACAATCGTTGGATAAACATTTTTTGTGAATTTAATGCTATTGAGCTCTTGAGAAACCTTATTAGATCATATTTAGTTGTCTTATTATGATTCTAGTTTATCTAGGCACGTCTCGAAGGATGAGTACGTTAACTGTATAGCAGACATTTTGATAAATGGACAACATTTTCATAAAAGTTTCTAGAGAAATATTAACACTTTCATTATTTAAACAACACAACATCTTCCTGTTTTTTATTTTGTTGAAACTCATCTTGGAACTGTTGCAAGCGCTTTCTTACAGTGTGAGAGACGCCTGAAGTTCAGATAATATAAGGCTAAACGTAATGTAGCAGTACTCATTGCGCTTAACTTGACTACAACATTCCAACCACGGACAATACGGCAACTATCAAATTAATTTTAATGTGACGGCTCGGTGAGTTCAATATCGTTCCAATTGCCTGTACACTTCATGACCAAATGATTTGAACATATACCCTATAACAATTATAAACAAAAGAGACAGCGCTTAAGGTCTATAGGAATGGCCATTCGTACAGGTGTTTTAAACATTTGTTTTAAATAAATCGATGGTGACAATGCTCGAGGACTGACGTTTTAAGAAATCTTAAATTTATGAACATGATCATGTCAAGGAAACGTTAAATAACAAAACTGCTTCTGGCAATGTTCAACTACATGTATAGAAACAAATGTAAAACGTATTCGATGTTGCATTCAAATTTTGAAATCAACGAAAATCGATAAAACAACACTTTTGTTCATCAATATAATTTGAGAAAAAATCTTAGATTTTGTAACTTCATATGTTTTGGTTGTTATGCGCATTGGAAATTTTTACTCAATAAGAGTAATGTATCTCAGGTCGCGACAGTGGTCCAGTGGTTTGTGTGCTGGACTTGGAACCCGGAGATCCGCGTTTAAATCCCAGTCGCGGCAGGTCACACCCTTCTGTGAAAAATGTAGATTTTCCTCATTATGTGGAAGGGTAAGTTGGTACAGTTTAGACTGGTAAGGTGAACCAGCCGCCGCTGAAAAATTGTTGAAAAAAGGCGTTAAACCCAGTGAAAAATGTATCTAAAGTGACTTGACGCGTTTTGTTTGAGTTATTTCTCAAATTTTAACCAAACAGGAGGAAATGATTGTACCTGCAAGCAGTTACTAACGTAAATTTACAAATTAGTATTGACATGATCAGTGTTCAAGCGAATCACCATGAATGTAAGTATTTCTTTTTTTCGCAGTTAATGCATTTTCAATTTGTACTTGCAATATTTTTATATATATACGTACAATTTTGTATATATTCATACATTGTTTTTTTATATACATCAAATATTATATCTACATACATTGTTGTAACACACAGGTACAAAGCGTAATAATGTTTAATTTGATAAACTGATCTGTGATTTTTTATTCATAAATAATTACAATCTCTACCAAGAGCTGTCGTTAGTTACCCATCACATACATCTCTGTCAACGTCTGGAAAGTAGTTTAAAAACATGTGTCCGAGACTCTTTTAGTTTCCATCTGATACAAATAATCACGCTTTTGTTTTCTCTGCATGTACATTTGTTGTCATAATTTTAAACGATTACCTTTGACTTCTGCGTTTCGTTTTCATTTAAGTAGTTTAACTTTATGACCTAACTACCGAAAGTAAACAAACACTCTCCATCGGAAAATAATGCGTTTGATAAATAGAATAATTTCTCTCATTTTCTGTTAAATAATATCTATTGTTTCGAGTGTATTGTGCGAAAGAAATTGTTTCACTTAGATGTAAAAGCCGTTTCATTTGTGGCTTTATTTCTTGTTTTACAAGAATCTTGCAAAAAGCTGAGAGGTTGACAGAGATGTAAGTGAGGGATAACGAACGACAACTCTGTACAGAGAATGCATATTGTTCTGTCTTTTGATAGCGCGTATAAATGTGTGATTCAGTCTAATTTACATAAAACAACCAGTAGTGTCCGACTAGCTATTATGCATGAGTTTAAAAAACTCCCATACCGCCAGCTCATGCTATGAACGGGGGTATGCATCATACATAGAGATTGGCAGCTATGGGGGTTTGTACTGGTGAGTTTTTGTCTTATACCCATTCGAACCACGTGGACTTTTCGTGATCATTTATAACAACTTAAAATAATAAAAACTGCGAAAGAATCACAGTAATTAATCAGACTTAATTGAATTTCAACCGATGACATACAAGCATGAGCGTGGTCGCAAAGAAATTCATCACGTCATTACGCCGAACGCGTAACCTTTTTGCAAGCAATTACTACATTGTAATCTGCATCATGCTTCGTGTTGTTACTTCATCTCCATTGAGCGGGGATATACCGAGAATAAAAAATGCCATATTTCATAGCCTCATGCTTTTTTTTTTGAAGAGCAGTCATAATGAAACCTCTATTTCAGAGGCTGACGATATGTGTCTTTATCATAGCCCTAGCTAATGTGTTACGTGTTTATGCGCATAATGGCAATGCTCTGGATGATTTCGTGTGGACATGTATGTATGGCATCTTTAAAAAATGTACTTTAATTTAAAAATACGAAAAGATTCCCTAATTATGACAGAATTGAGTGTCTGACGCAGCAATTCTACCAAATCACGATTTCCTTTTTGTTATCAATTGCCAAAGTCTTCACATGATGCTACTGAATTAGATCTTCGTGTTTACATTCGTTTATATAATTCTTCAATCAATGTTTGGTTCGGACATGTGCATGCCTGCAACCCGCATACGATGTTATATAATATATTCGAAAAAAGCATACATTATTGTCAATTGTCAATCTCAAGCTTCGTTTCAGGTTTATTAATAAAATTACGAAAGCCTAGAAACTAAAACAAATTAAGACTAGAAACTAAAAAATAACTAATTGTAGGAAATAAAAACAAAACAGGGAAATAAGTTTTTACATTTGGTAAACGGTTTTCTTAATACTACTTTATTGGTTTGCATCTAAAACTGATTTAGGATATTTTCAGAGAAAAAACATAGATTATAAATGGGAGGAGTCTTTCTGTTCAGTGCCTTAGCATATAAACTTCTACATATGCAGGTTATTCTATGATATGAAAGTAATTTAGGGCCGTTTACAGTATAATTTAAGCCATTAAGTGAAGAAGAAAAATAATTCGCAGCTTTAAGATCGACAAGGTTTTTAAAATCAGGTGGACGTGAATGTGACGGCAAATTTATGTGCGGAAGGAGCTACCATTTCCGCTCCCAGAAGTGTATTGATACTAAAAAAGTATGTAATGGGATAAAGGACTGTCGAGATGGTTCAGACGAGGAAATGTGTCGTAAGGGTGAGATAATAGAGTTTGATTGCAGTAAATAAAATGTTTGAAATCAACATGCTATATTATATCACGATTTGCAACATGTTGATTTGCATATAAATGACATTAATATAAGAGTCCAGGCTATACACAGTGCAAGAAATTATTTTGTGCTAAATGTAATTTTTCAATCATGACATGGTTTTAATAGATTTTGTTCAGTTTGTTTAATAAATTTTGAAAGTGACAGATACCGGACACGTGTAATCTAATTTAAATCATCTTTTGGTTCTATCTGACGAAGCCTCAACCTCAAAAGTGGCTCACACACGTCAACCCTCAGATAGGGTTTAGGGTTGGTGGCAGTATTAGAAATGCAGGGGTTTTGTTTTCTTTTTTTCTCTTGTTTCTGGAAATCCTTTTCTTGAAACATCATTGTAGAACCAAATTGTACAAAATACAAGGCTATTTTGTGCCGCGACAGGATAACATGTGCTATGCCTTGCAATGGTGTCACAGAATGTGTAACAAAGGAGGACGAAATGGGCTGTCGTAAGTAATATTCTTGAACATCAGTGTACATAAGTTAATCATAATGCGGTCATTTGTTCTGTGATATTAGAGAAGGCATTTAGTCTTATGATATGTTTTTTTACACTCTCCGATATTGACAAGTTTGTGTTTTTATCTACCACATGTGATTTAACACGTGCCAAAACCTTTTTAATGTATTACAAAGGCGTTTGCTTTTAATAGATATATGATTATTTTATATAAATGGGTGTCATAACTGGATTTAACAGTCATAAACGTGTTTTAGGTGTCTTTGTATTTGAATCATGTCTTGTTGTCTTGTTTTAATAGTGTTTTATCCGCTATTTCTTGTTCAGTTCTGTGGCTAATTATGTATTTACTGTGTATGTCCTCTCCAACACTGGAGGTAATAAAACTATTTTTATCATTATTTTAATTATTAAAGTATGCGACGTTTGAATGAAAGACGTTTAAAACGTGTTGATTTCTAGACAAAATGTAAATATTAAAAATATTGAATTGATATCGGGAACAACATATTGTGCGAATTAAGTTGATATCTGCATTTGTTTGTTGGTTCAATATTAAATAGTTCCACGTTATCAAAGTTCTTTATTTTTTGCAATTGACATAGCATGTAAATGGTTGAATGAATGTCTTTTGATACATGTAGATATGAAGTTCTTTATTTCAAAGTACAGAATATAATTAATTACGAACTTATTTCGTATAAGGGTTTCAGTATAATAACAAGCACTATGAATATGAGACTTAATTCTTTAAGGTTATAAGTATACGTGAGATGCAATACAGAAAAAAGTCTTTCTGAACAAAAACTGAACAGTAACTATTCATTTGAATTCCTCGTATGCGCTACATTATTGTACGCGATTTAGCTTTCAACGTGAGTCAGGAATTTGAATCCTAGTTAACCATTTCCCTCATAATACCGCATTTTTCCCGCATCTGTAGCAGACGACTTTTGAACACATTGTTGCAAAAGAAACCATTGCTTGTAATGAGTAATGGCTTCATTTGCCACAATGTTTTCCACTCTGTCAGAGAGAAATAACCCAATTTTCTTATATAAGTTGATGTTTTGTACATTATCTTTGAATTTGGAAGAGCCAAAAATATACTTATGAAGCGAAGGATTTAATGCTGATCAGTGTTCGAACATCGTACGTCTAACATATTTCCTTCTGTTTTGAACTTTTCAAATATAATGCTGATGATTTAATGACGAATTGTGTTTACAGCACCTACCTGCCCTGACGGACACTATAAATGTAAAGGTGGAAAAAGATGCATATCACCTGATAAACTTTGCGACAAGAAAATACATTGTCCGTTTGGTGACGATGAAGCTGGATGCGGTATGTCTGCTTCATTGTTTTGAACTGGACAAAGTGCTTATTGGTTGTATGTAGTATAATGTATTAGCTACCTGAAGACACCAGTTATCAAACAAGTTACGTAGTGATAAACATACTTGGTGCATAAATCGTTATATAAACCCTGCATATGTATATATATGATACATGTTGTTGGTCCGTGTGGCCATTTTAAGCCTTAATGCACCATTATACAACATCAGGTTTGACGTTTATTTTAGGAGAATGCTATTTGCCACTATTTCCTTTAATTTCCTCTCGATCAGTATTTTACACCTTTTGATAAATTTTGTATATATACCGCATAAAACTCAATATTTCTAAATACATTTAAACCTGGTTATCTCGGAGAGTCATCGGAACAGACCAAATGATCGAGATAACACGAGTACTTGTAATATCGATTGTCGTAATAACGAAGTTTACAGAACTGTTGGCATGGATGTCCATTTACATTGCAGTACAAATAATTTAGTACATTTACTATTTTCAGTATTGTCTCTGCCATGCTGCAGCGGACCTTGTTTAAATGGCGGTGTTTGTCGGGTGATTCATTTATACACTGATATATTTTTTGTTTCAATTTTCTGGAATTTGAATGAGTAGTTTTATTGATGATAATGGTCACGTGACAGACAATGCGTCATCAGTTCATTTTTTTACAATTTTGCGTGCAAGCATATATTGCTAAGAATGTGTACTGTCATATCTGAGAGAACTTAGTGGATGGAAAGATTAATAACATTATTTAGCATTGGTTATTTATTCGAAATAAATCTTTACTTGTAATATTAAGAAAAACAAGCAGAACTTTATTTTATATCGAGATAATAAAAAAATCAGTTAAGTGATGTCGTCATAAGACGGCTCGACTGTACTATAGGTTAGATCCTCTCCTAAATTATTCATAAGTACGGCTTGTTCACGAAGTCTTTCATCGTACAATACTAAAGACCACGATCTTCATTGACACATTTTGTTCATCTGCAGATATGAATGAATACGCATAAAGTCAGATTTGCTCCTAGAACAGATCGTTCGATAAGTTCAAAATATTTCCATTAATTTCAGAATGTTGATATTTATAATTATGACTGCGAATGCAAACCAGGATTTACGGACCGGAACTGTCGGACAGATATCAACGAGTGTGACCCAAACCCTTGTCAAAACCGTGGTATATGTACTGACCATGTAAATGACTACACTTGTCAGTGCAAACCAGGATTTACGGACCGGAACTGCCAGACTGATATCAACGAGTGTGACCCAAATCCTTGTCAAAACCGTGGTATATGTACTGATCGAGAAAACGGTTTTGTTTGCCAATGCCAGCCTGGTTATACGGGGGAAAAGTGTCAGACAGATGTTGACGAGTGTGATCCAAATCCTTGTCAAAATGGTGGTACATGTACTGATCGAGAAAATGGTTTTGTTTGCCAATGCCAGTCTGGCTATACGGGTGAAAAGTGCCAAACAGAGGTCGACGAGTGTGACCCAAATCCTTGTCAAAATGGTGGTTTATGTACTGATCAAATAAACGGTTATAATTGTCAATGTCAGCCCGAGTATGAAGGTCAGAATTGTCAGATAAGTGTTGGTGATTGTTGTTCAAACCCCTGTCTGAATGGAGGCGTGTGTGTTGATCAGCCCGAAAGTTATGATTGTCAGTGTCCGCCTGGATTTCAAGGTCCGGATTGTAATGAAAGTATTAATGAGTGTGATCGTTTCCCTTGTTTAAATGGAGGCACCTGTAAACGCTTGACCACTGGTTATATATGTCAGTGTCGGCCAGGATATGAAGGCGAGAACTGTGAGACAAATATTGATGATTGTAAGCAAGACCCTTGTGGGAATGGAGGTACATGTGTAGATTTGGAAAATGGTTTTATCTGTTCGTGTCCAGCAGGATTTGACGGTGTGCTTTGTGAAAAAAGTTGCTGCCCAAATACATGTCCTACGGATACTTCATGTACAGAGAATGATTCTGGTGGTTTTGAGTGCGAATGTCAACCGGGAGCCCTAGAAGAAGATTGCCCGTCTGATAATGGCATATGTGACCCAAATCCCTGTCAAAATGGTGGTGTGTGCATTGCCGAAGGAGTTAATTATGTTTGTGAATGTCCAACAGAATTCGATGGTACAAACTGTCAAATTAACCTCAACCAGTGTGAAGTAAACTTTTGTGAGAATGGAGGTTCATGTACGTACCAAACGTCTGGTTATCTTTGCCTTTGCACAGATTCGTGCTTAGAGCCTGACTGTGACGGTAAGTTTGAAACTTAACACATTACAAATGTCTGCATGAAACGTTTCTTAGGTACTGTTGTGTTTCGTAAATGTTTGTACTTTCAACGTATTTTGACACAGAATTTATTTAATCTACTGTTCCGTTTGATGGTTCTTGTTTGGAATATTAAATTGTGCAGGTTTGTCTCTGCAGATGTACATGTAGTAAATGGCGCAAGATATACAGAGATTGTAATTAACGTTTTTATAACTTACTTTTCCAATTGATGGTCTTCATTCTATTTAAGTACGCGATTGATTTGGTGAATTGAAAGAGTTTAATTTAATAATGTATCAATTTATTTCATGATAATTTGGAAATAACTATCCTATTGTGATATACATGTAATTGATTAAAATAAAAACACACATATTTTAGTTTATACTTATTTGCAGGTGGCATACTATTCAGTCCTTATTTCCCAGAAAACTACCCAAATTATCTTGATATCACGTGGGTGGTGACAGTTTCACCAGGGAACATTATCCAGTTCACATTTAATGTTTTCGATCTCGAAGGCAGTAATCCATCTTGCTCATTTGATTATGTAATAGTAAGTTTCAACTGGACGATCGATGACAGTTCAACTATATTAATGGACAGTGAAACTTCGACATTAAGACCACGTTTGGGACCCTAAAAAGTCTCATACGTGGTCCATATATCAAGTTCAACTATAGAGGAAATATTGAAAAACGGTCTGAAAATTAGTGGTTGTAATAGTAAAATTGTCATTATATTGAAGTGGTTGTAATAGTAAAGTTGTCATTATATTGAAGTGGTTGTAATAGTAAAGTTGTCATTATATTGAAGTGGTTGTAATAGTAAAGTGGTCATTATATTGAAGTGGTTGTAATAGTAAAGTTGTCGTTATATTGAAGTGGTTGTAATAGTAAAGTTGTCATTATATTGAAGTGGTTGTAATAGTAAAGTGGTCGTTATATTGAAGTGGTTGTAATAGTAAAGTTGTCATTATATTGAAGTGGTTGTAATAGTAAAGTTGTCCTTATATTGAAGTGGTTGTAATAGTAAAGTTGTCATTATATTGAAGTGGTTGTAATAGTAAAGTTGTCATTATATTGAAGTGGTTGTAATAGTAAAGTTGTCATTATATTGAAGTGGTTGTAATAGTAAAGTTGTCATTATATTGAAGTGGTTGTAATAGTAAAGTTGTCATTATATTGAAGTGGTTGTAATAGTAAAGTTGTCATTATATTGAAGTGGTTGTAATAGTAAAGTTGTCCTTATATTGAAGTGGTTGTAATAGTAAAGTTGTCATTATATTGAAGTGGTTGTAATAGTAAAGTTGTCATTATATTGAAGTGGTTGTAATAGTAAAGTGGTCGTTATATTGAAGTGGTTGTAATAGTAAAGTTGTCATTATATTGAAGTGGTTGTAATAGTAAAGTTGTCCTTATATTGAAGTGGTTGTAATAGTAAAGTTGTCATTATATTGAAGTGGTTGTAATAGTAAAGTGGTCCTTATATTGAAGTGGTTGTAATAGTAAAGTTGTCCTTATATTGAAGTGGTTGTAATAGTAAAGTTGTCCTTATATTGAAGTGGTTGTAATAGTAAAGTTGTCCTTATATTGAAGTGGTTGTAATAGTAAAGTTGTCCTTATATTGAAGTGGTTGTAATAGTAAAGTTGTCCTTATATTGAAGTGGTTGTAATAGTAAAGTTGTCGTTATATTGTAGTGGTTGTAATAGTAAAGTTGTCGTTATATTGAAGTGGTTGTAATAATGAAGTGGTCATTATATTGAAGTGGATGTAATAGTAAAATTGTCGTTATATTGAAGTGGTCGCTATTGGAGGTTTTAATGTATTTTGTGGAATGCATACGATCTAATCTATACTATTCAATAGTCTAATTTCCATAATTTTAAACCATGTCGGAAATGTCGTGTAAAATTTTCTGACTGCTCTGACAGTACTTTACATCTTGATATAAGATTTATAAATGTAATGGAAAGAAGTTTTAAAACGTTCTCATATTACCAATTTCAATTGTATTCATCAAATCATTAAGAAGATATAATACATTTTGTAGATACGCGATGGAGGCTTAAGTTCAAGTCCTTTGCTACTTGATAGATTCTGTGATGATGAAGGTTTACCACCACAAATAATGACAACAGGACCCATCGCTTGGTTTTTGTTTCATACCGATGTCAACGTAAGCCTAAACGGTTTTGTTGTCTCCTATATTCCTATATCAGGTAAGACGACTTATACCCTTGTTGTACAAATATATAGTAAAATCTAGGTATTAAAACTACATTTTAGACTGAATGACTAGGCCTTTTCAGAAACATGGTTTATCTGCCCTTGAAAGCTCTTCATTTGGAGATAAAAAACGCGCACCTGCTACTTCCGGGTAGTACTGCGCTTCTTAGATGTATGATTTTTAACACTGCATAAGTATCGTATCCTAATTAAATGTATGTCAAACTGGTTGTTAATGTCTAAATTACTGTATTTGTATTTATATAGTAGTTTCCAATCCTTGTTATGTCATAACAGAAGAAAAAAAAACAAATTAAACCAGATTTAAAAAGCTATAATAGCAAAGAAAGTGTTACTATAAAGCTATTTAGAACAGAAATACTCAAAATGTTGTGTATTAGTTATCTAATATACAACTAGTAAAATCATAGACACACATACAAACCTTCACTAAGATAGCTTATTACTGAAGTGGGAAAATACCATTAAGGTTGTTACATTATCAAGTTCAAAAACATAGAGAAACTAAAAACGCTCCGAAAAAATAACAGTGCGGTCTCTCCAGAGCGGCCCTCTTGAGGAACAACCTACCTTCAACAACAGCGTGATTTTTCCCACTGTACGATTTAACAATTAATTTAACCTCTTCAGAGCAACTAATTCTCAAAAACAACATAATTTTGCTTCTCCTAAAGGGTGTTGCTTTGGGGAGGTTTATCTGTCATTATAATGAAGTGGACTTGGTATTGTAGAATTGATGTGATTATTGGTGTGTACTTCATGAATATTTACATGTATAGCTGATCTAGGGCGAGCCGTGATTGTTGATGGACACATGTACAAAGAGGTGATTGATAGGGTCAGCTGTATAGTAAGGTCGAATAGTTTGTGTCGTGAGATTTGTATTAGGAGAAGTTGAATCAGAATATATAAAGTTTTAATAAAAGATTAACAGTTGATCCATCAATTAATTAATCAGTTACTTGTATTTTGTAGCCGCGACCGTGGTCCAGTGGTTAATGCGCTGGACTTGTAACCCGGAGATACGAGTTAAAATCTCGGTCATGGCAGGTCATACCTATCTAAATATCGATTTCCCTCCATTCCCTCCATTTGTTGAGAAGTTGCCGGTTCCTTGTGGAAGGGTAAGTTAGTACTGGTTAGTATGCGGTCCAGGAAAACTGGTTACGTGAACCGGTCGCCGTATATATCTGAAAAATTGTTGAAAAACGGCCAGGTTACCTTGTGTTGTTTAGGTAAATACTAAACCAAATTAATCATAGAAGGACTAATGTAATGTTGAATAAGTATTTACCAAATATTTCAAATGTTCAAGGAGTTGATAACACATCTATTCATCGATACGGCGGTACTAATAAAACCATCTAATAATCTTTATCGTTTTAGCCTGATTCGCAACAGACGCCTCAGATCAAAGTATTCGTGTCGAAATGGTTGTTTTTATCGACGTTCGGAGACAACTCATTCATATCTACCAAAAGACATCGAAGTTAACTGAGATCAGGCCTGCAATCAGAAATTTGACATTCATCTAAATATCTTGAATAAATGAACACCATGAAAATTGGATTTAATAAATTTGATCTTGGAAATACGATACACAGTCATGTACATCTTGCTTATTCCACACATCCTACATTTCTACTGCATTTTGTTGTACATACAAAAAACTTCAGCAGCCAAATGCAAAACTGACTATATTTTATACATTTGGTGTTTTCTGGTACTCTAAATGCTTATAGCGCATTTAAGAAAAAAAACACGTCAAAGTTTCCTAGTTCATGTTTTTAAACGTTATAAAAGAAACTCCTCATCGCTTAAATCGCTTATTAGCAAAGATAGGGGAGAGTGGTTTTAGTTTTTTTGTCGGCTTATTGCTACAGCCCCGTAAATCAAATTTTGGCAATATTGAGATTTTGGTATTTTTTGTCTTTATAATGATCATACTTACCTGCTTGTGGATCTATCATAAACAGGGTTAATCCCAATTCCACCAACCCGAAGCTTGATTAAAGTTATTGAAGTTCAAAACTTCAAATGCAATTTTCTCAAAATGGGAGAAAAATGACAAACGGGTTTGTAGAAATGACCTGACGTTTTGTACAAGGAGCAATAAGGCATCTTTAGAACTATGCTCTCCGTGCTTTGAGGAAATAAAGGTACATCTTCTGATAAAAAATGATTATAATTATAATTAGATTTTTACCTTACTTCCAGACAAATGTATTTCTTTATTAATAATCAGGCTCTATTTGGCGTGGTTTATTCACAACTCACAATAGAGGTGTAGAGACTGTAGGAATATGGGCCACTTTCAGCAGCCTTGCTGTTGGGTTAACTCTTTAGCGACGTGGCTGAGTGTCCGCATACAGTGCCAGGGGTCCTGGGTTCCATTAGCAATAAACCTCAAAACATTTTTATCAAATTGTTAAAGTCTAGTGATATCCACTATTATGCGTACGTTAAATCAGCCGAGTCTAAAGAAGATATAAAACAAATAGATGAACTTGTTTTTCTTGTTTGCTTAAAGTTTAAACTATTTATCATTTAGTAAATATCAGAGCAATGCATAACCAGTTTTACAAAAAGACAAGGACCTGAAAAAATCTGTTTAAGCCTATTTAAAATGAAGAGAGAGGGAGGTTGGAGATTTGATTTCTTCCTGCTCGGGTTGAAGTTCAGCAAGCTGTAATCAAAGCAGTTTGTTTTTACTATGTGTTATAAAATTGAGGAAAATAAAACCACCCAGGTTATAATACGACTGTTTTTCAAAGGATAAAAGCTTCTACAAACAATGACAAGAGTTTTACAAAAAATATGACACACAGTATCGCATTTTAGAAATTTGTGCAAAATTTGCGTTATACTGGTATTTCGATACTGTGTTTGTTAAGTGCACATGCGCGGTTTGTTACAGATGGTTAGGATTTATTTATATGCGTAAGTAGGGGATGGATTTCTTGTAGACCCGAGTTCTTGCAAATGATCATATGGTTTATAGACTTGTAATCTGGAGCTTGGAATGTTTATCAATTAGCTTGTATATACCGACCAAATCTTCAGTATCCTGCCGTATTCGGGCGGGTACTGTAGTTAGTGAAGCAACTTTGAGCCCACTTTTCTCACTTGGTAGTCATATTGTCGAATAGAAGTGTTATTGTCCGTCCGTCCGTCCGTCCGTCCGCCTGTCTGTCTGTCTCCAAAAGACATCTCCAAAAAATAGGGTCGGTTGGTTGTCAGCATTTTCCAACTAGAAGACTATCAATTTACCAACTAGCGAGTGCTTTTTTGTTTCTTTTTTCCAAATACAGGGGAGATCAATTTTGGATTTAATAGGATACAAAGTATTATTGCAGTAGTCTTCCTCTACGATATTATTTTTTTTCTTTCTGGTACTTTTTAATTATTGTTATTTTGCCAAACTGGTAAAATATTGCACAGTGCCAACAGAGTAAAATTCAGATATAACTGGTCTGAATGTTTTTTTTTTTTTGTCAAAATTTACTTTGCATCAACTTTTGCACTAATTGTAAATTCCTTTATCATTTTTCTGTCAACGCCTCGGTGATTATCAATGAATATATAAGTATCATTGTCTGACTTTTATTTCACGAGTGCTTCAATTTTCAAAGTTTATATTTAATTGTACTTCTTTGTATTTCACCCAGTCCGGTGTTCTGTAAGTACAAACGATTACTTTTACTTCAAAACTAAGTTTAAAAAAAAGACATTGAAAGTAAAGGCCACACACAAAATCCTAAGAAAAATTGCATTATGTGACTATACACCAAAAACCTTAAGACTATAATGGTGGATGAGTTACGAGTATTTGTTTGCCCTATATCAATGTTTAATGCGGCTGATAATGTTATCAGAGAACGAGAAGGTCAATGTTCTTATCAGCACTAAAGGCTGAAGTCGCTTGATCGACGAACAAATGTCTACCTGTCACGTAAAATATTTTACAATTAAAGTACACGTATATGAAGGTAAAAAATGGACATAACGGTTCAATGGCTTTTTGAATCACGTGGATTTCTTCAAAGTCATTTAGATTCGTTTCTATGAGGTAAGTAATTTTTGTGAGCTTTGCTTCGTGTCTTCTCGCAATATTTATTAAAACTTGTCGTAAACGCTACATGAAAGCTGTTCTTAAAGTGGGTGGGGTACAATTTATATTGTGGTCTTTGTGATCGTTTAAATTGAAAATTCTGAGAATAAACACATTCTTTACAATATGAATTTTGGCATTACACTCAACAACACTATGAATGGCAAGTGGATAACTTCACGTGCTGTGTCATATTGAAATTTTACCCAGCGATAATAATTGCTTTAACGTGTAAAACTAAAATTCATAATTAATAAATTGGCGAATACAGGCATCGTCTTTGATTTCATACACGGGTGTCAACCATGTTTAGCTGTCTGCATCTGTAAACCATGTTTATGTTAAAGTCACTGCCGTTTTATAATCAATGGTCGCTCGAAAATGACATGTGTTGCCTATGTGTCTCAAAATTGAATAGAATTTGAAAACTTAAGGGTCAATAATTGGGGCTTGTTAATATTGCTTCAAATAGCAATAAGAAACATAGTGTTTTGTTTAACCAGAGAAGAAACATGATAATGTTATTATTCAAAAGTAAACCTAATTTTTTTATGATTCACGTCAGGAGTGGTATAACATCTTAACCAGGAACCTTCAGAAAAAAGGGAACTTTCCGGTTGTATAATATGGATGTTTTCCTCAATTATTCACCAACAACGTACTTATGAATCCTTGTACTTCTGACTCTAAGATCGAGCGGTTATGGTCTTTGACTTGTGACCACGAGCCTCTCACCAAAAACAATAAAATTCATAAACAAAATACTAAATTATGTAAAATTAAAAGCATACAGGGATCATGTTTGAAAGTTAAAAAAGCATAGAAAGTAATTTAAATTTAAAGTAACTAAAACTATTAAAATATAATGCAAGCTACATAAAACATAGTCATACTAATTGCAAGAATCTAAGAAACGTGATTATAAAATTGATGACTAGATCTATGAAATGAAGTATTTGTAATGAAGTGCATAGCATTAATAATATTAAATAAAAAAATATTATCACACATTACACCTAGTAGCCGCTAAAATAGTAAGTTTTCAAAAGTTTCGTGAAACAGACTTTGCACGTTTGATCTCTGTGAGTAGAGACTTCACATTTGGAGCCACATATTCGAAAGTTCGCTCAGCAAAACTGACTGTCCTAACTCTTAGTACCACTAATGGCACAGTGTCACTAGATTGTAAGTTTCTTGCCAGAGAATAAAATTTTAACAAATCCTATTTGTGGCGATTGATTGTGAATTGCCTTATAAGTTTTTAAGATTATGTTGTATTCGATCCTGAGGCATATAGGTAGCCGGTGTAATTCCTTCAGTAGTGTTGTCACGTGTTCAAACCGTACTTTTCTCATAGTCACACGAGCTGCAGTATTTTCTACACATTGAAGTTTATTCAAAGAGGACATTCATAGCTAAATTATCAATACAGAACAAATCCAGTTTTCACGATGTCCATCATATGCAAAAGGTTTCGCAGTCATCACAAAACATCGGCTTGGCCACATTGTGCAGCTCAACAATCAGGCGAGTCTGTTTCCATAGTGGGCTGGGCCTGTAAAATATTTTAATATTAATGTAAATATGCATAAATTAAATTGTGAAAGTCAACAATCATGAAAATGGAACAGCTTAATGGAATTATTCTGGCCAAGTTTAAATAATAGTTTTAATCACACCATGATGCAGTAGTAGAACACTAAATAACTTATTTTAAGTTATTAGAGATTGTTCCAAAGTTAAAATGTCCTGATCGTTTTTATAAGACTTATTATCACTGGGGTTTAACGCCGTTTTTCAACAATTTTTCAGTTATATACGGCGACCGGTTCACCTAACCAGTTTTCCTGGACTCTATAGTATATAATATACTAACCAGTACTAAATTATCCTTCCATAAGGAGCCGGCACGTGGAGAAAAATCAACATTATTGTCAAATTTTCATAGAAGGGTATGTCCTCCCATGACCGGGATTCGAACCCGGATCTCCGGGTTACAAGTCCAGCGCACTAACCACTGGACCACGACCGCAACTCAAAATGTCCTGAACTGCTAGATCCAAATCCTTTGGTTTCATTTAGTACAGCCGGTTAAGAAGGGTATAAAACCCAGGACACGTTCATTCAGCACGGTTACAGGCAATTAAACTCCTCCACAATCAATGTAATATGAAAAGGTCGAAAATAAAAATCAAATGCAAACTATATGACTTTTGTATTTGAAATACAAAAGACAGGTCACTGAGCCCCAGTCTTTACCATACATATGACTAATATCTTGTCTATCATAAATGAAGCAACAATTCATTAAGCAATAGTCTTCAATATAATTATTAACAGTTTGATTATTCGCTACAAACTGAGTTTCGTTTCAAATCCGATCCTGTTAAGCGACGTCTTTTTAATGCAGGGTCTATCTATTTCGAGTGACCCTAGTTAATGCTGGTCGAATTCAGAAAAAATAAACTTTTTTTATGCAAAAATAACTCTGGCAAATCCGTAAACAATCTAAATTAATGCCACAAGTACAACAGACAAGCGATAAATTGTATCTCATTTTACTCACGGAGCTTCCAAGTTGGTGGGTGGGGTAGCGCGGTCGTTTCTAATGACGTTTTTGAGGCATCAGCGCCCACTTGTTGAGATTTTCATGCGGTTTGCTCATGTTTCCCTGTATCCATTCGCAAATTTCCCTTTAGACGAAAAACAACATTTCACAACACGTAGTACAAACATATTAATTGGTAATAAATCAGTGACAAACACACAAAAAGCATGATGCATACAAAGGCTGTTTGTGCAAATAATCACATCATTTACCATTTGCTTGACGCCTTTCAATTTTGATATATTCTCCAGAGGCCTGTTTGAATATAGCGGAGAAAATTAAAGAGGATTTCGATACGATACGATTTTAATTATATTCGGAAAATGTTAAATAGTTCTTGATATTGATAAAGTTAATAAAGTCACCAATGAGTGACTGGACAATGTATTTATTGAACATGGTTCTTGTATGATATTTTAACAGCGGAAGGAATATTTACTTAACCAATTTGTTTCAATTCATAATGATGAATAACAGTCAGAATACCAAAATGACGATAAAACTGAAATGGTTCAACAGTATTGTGATGCTGCAATTGCATTTTTTTTTCACGTAAATTTAAACATATGTAAAATGAGTTACAATACTTGTAGAATTGAAAAAAATAAATTTCGTTAAAATCTGACATTGGTCCAATCTTGAACACGGCTTTCAGAAACGCATTTGAAAATACTATTGGCGAGTTTGTTAGGGCTAAGAGCTGTTCATTTTTATTTGGGGTGTAAATCGTTACACAACATTTTTCAGTATAAACCACGAATCATGTAATGAAAATTGACTCAAAATGTATAAAGTTTCTGCCTCATGACATCATTAAAAATGCAGTTAAGCGTAAGAAATTGTTTGTTTATTGTTACCCGGTGTAACCTATGTTTCTCCTCGTGAACCTAGACTTTTATGAGGCCCGACCATCGGTACATTCACTTTCTTTTCCTTTCGGCACCATTATCAAAAATCAAAATAATTTGAAAAGCGGCTTTCAAGAATAATTCCCCCCAAATTTCTTGACCAATCTATCCTACTTTTAATGAGCATGTAACCAGAAACAAGCCATTTTTACGGCTTAGTTCTCCGGATGTCAGTTTTATTTTCACATTAATCAGAGGTTCACTGTTTAAATATTGTGGGGGACAAATTTCAGTTTACTGAGTGGAAGTGTTTGCACTACGATCACTTATCTACTCCTCATTTGTTTGTTAAGCACAAACCACCATGCATGTACCGTATAACCCCTAGTTAACAACCCATTATTGACATGTTACATAACACCGCATCTTTTTTTGTAAAAAGTCGTATGACAAAACTTCTGTAAAAGAGATAACACCACAGGTGACAGTTTTACAAGTGCAAACAGAAAAATTCCTAATACGTAACACAGAGAGTGATGCAATTTTAATTATCCATCCCTTAAGTTGTGTCATTATTTCCCGTTCACAAAAAACTATTATTCTATTTCTTCTAGTTCATCCTTTTCTTAAATTACACAAAGATCTTGTGGATGTATGTGTCTAAATGTATGTATGTAAAAACATCCTTATTAATCTCTGTTACATTGTATTTATAATTGAAAATAAATCAACAAGCAACAGAGATGCAGTGGTTAATCCGGATGATATCAAATATAGATAAACCATACTATTTATGTCCGCTTCCATGTCATATCAATCATCTCCATTTCTTAATTATATTTAAACAAATGAAAGTGCACGATTATCGTACTATGGGTATAAATTGAATAATTATATACTTGGTAAATAAATCAATGAATACGTGCATGATTTATTGCTGTTTTGCGCATGCGGAAAAGCACGAATCTGATAGTTAACGTTTACGGTATAAATGGATCTGTGTGTTCATGGAGCGTATATACCTGTTCACGGCTTACATTAACCTTCATTAGCCTTTATTCGGAGGTTAGTTTGTTCTAAGTAACAAATGATGGTTTTTCAAAGAATGTCTTTTATTAACAGGATGGCCTTTATTCGGAAGTGGCCGCAAACACAAGTGAGACTGTACAATGAAATTTGTAACTATCCTTCCATTAACTCAGCTGTAATGTTTCTTTTCGTGAGAACGGCTTAAACGTGACGGTCACTCCGTGACAAACATCGTAACTTGCACAAAACTTTTAATCCATAGTTTTTCTTATCAGAGAAAGAAAATATAAAGTCAAATTATCTTCTTATTCTTTATTTCAGTGCTATTACTTTAGAAGGATATATTACATGTATCGACAACAACAAATGGCTTCCCAGATGATAAAATATGGCACATTAGTACTATTATCATTTCTTGTGTGTGCTGTCTTGTATACGACGGAATTTAGCTCAAAGTTCGGAGACATTAGAATAGTGGCGCAACTTGACAAACCACAGCCAAAACAATTCAATACTCGAGCTACAAGTTATTTTCATGTTTCGAAATATAACGTCACAGACAAAAAACTGGAATTAAAAGGAAACTTTAAATTGAATGATTCAAAAGTGACAAACACACACAAGATGGTTATTGATGGCCTTGAGAAACTAATCAGTGATGGAAAGTCGAACATTTGGAAGGACGAAAAGTTAGATAAATTTTACTTACCCAAACAACATTATTTTGAACGGGACATGCGCGTTAAAGATGTGGACTGCCAAGCGATGATTAAGGGTGACGAAAAGGAAATAGAAAGAGCCGATGAATTAAGTGAAACGCAGTCTAAACCTGGATATA
Organism: Lutraria rhynchaena; assembly: GCA_008271625.1. Lineage (NCBI taxonomy): Eukaryota > Metazoa > Mollusca > Bivalvia > Venerida > Mactridae > Lutraria > Lutraria rhynchaena. The sequence continues at coordinate 864,822 of VIBL01000141.1, forward strand.
GTGCCGAGTATTATATAAACTTATCAAGAAATTGCTCTAACTTCATAAATGAGCGCGGTTATATAATGGACTCATTGACAGAAGAGGAGAAAGATTTTTCTATAGCTTTTAGTTTGCTGATGTTTAAAGACATCGAACAAAGTGAAAGACTTTTCCGTGCAATATATCGCCCTCAACATTGGTATTGTTTTCACGTTGATTCAAAAACTGATGAAACTATCTATAAAGCAATGCAAGGCATTGCAAATTGTTTTGAAAACGTATTCATGTCGGACAAAAGATTTAACGTGCAATGGGGAAAAATAACAGTTTTGCAACCAGAACTTAACTGTATGAAACAATTGTGGAACAAAAGTAAAAAATGGAAATATTTCATAAATTTAACCGGTCAAGAGTTTCCCCTAAGGACTAACTATGAGTTAGTGCAGATTCTCCAAGCTTATAATGGTGCCAATGATGTCGAAGCGACCGTCAAACAGTTGAGTTACCTTTGTATTTTATGTCGATTTCCTCTCGATGCTTGGTTCTCAATGACAATTTGATTAACAATTTTTATTGTCATGCTCATCCACATAGCTCAATAAGGAGAATGTTATATCTATGGAACTCAGGTTTGCGCGTTCAAGCGTACTTATTTGATCTTAGTGATTAAATAATATCTTGAATTTAGAATTAAAATTGTAACTTTGTAAAAGTATATGTCAATACCAACAATGTTGGGATATTTGCTGGGGCCTCCACAGCCGGGTAGTTATGGTATTTGACTAGTAAGCACAAGCTCTTCATCTCTGCGAGTTCGAATCAAATTTCGCATGTGAAGAAAGGTTACCAAATGACCCTTTCTGCAGGTGCGACGTTAATCCTTCATAGGAAAATAGGATATTTGCTTTTATCAATGTTGCGTTTTGACCACTTAACAATTTTATCTTTACATCATTTAGTGCAAACAAAGGCAGGTGGGAGGGTGCCGGGACTCCACCACATGGCATCGTGGCCACTAAGGGATCTGTCCACATCACAGCAAGTCGAGGTTTTGTTGATTATATTCTCCATGATCAAAGAGCGCAAGATTTTCTAGAATGGACAAATAAGACCAAAGTACCAGACGAAACATTCTTCGCATCTTTGAACCATAACCCGGTTCTTGGTGTCCCTGGCTCATATCGAGGTTTGTGTGTTAGAATGTACACGTTCATTCCTTCAAATATTTCCGTAACTCAGTTGAAAGTATTTTAGTAACTATATTTCTAATATTGTCAGATTTTTCTAAACCTCTCCCTATCTACCATTTTTCACTCATTTTTGATGCCGAAGTATCTTTTCTCTGCTGAATGGAGGACATTTTCATCAACTGTATGTCTAAGTTTACTTATCAAGTCGTGCGGAAATACAATCCCTGGACTACCATTTCGACTCCCAACGAAGTGAATTTGTAGTTTTAAACATTTTTTTAATATCTCAAGACTCAAAGTTCTTTTGTTAAGTAACCTGGATTTAAAATTACGATCATGACTTTGTAGCCCACGCAATATCCGTGATGATCTATTCGCACTGTCGTCACCACATGACGTTACGTCATGTTACTTTTTTGTAGTTTTATTCTTGTATATTCACTCGTACCTCACACAATTCTTGCAATATTAAACACCTATCAATCGATTATCAAATATATGTCTGAACCTAGCGCATAACGCTTTCTCAATGAACAAATTCAGCCCTAAGCCTATAACCGAGTTGAGCAGTTGACAGTGTTTGAAGCAGCCACACTGGGCCATGCTCTTCACTTTGTGCTGGTTATATTTGCAGGTTTAGCGGAGAATGACATCAATGGTGACATTAAACCATTTGTAACCAGATTCAAAAATTGGGGTCATGGTCAATATGACTGGCCGTGTAAGGGACAGCGTGTCAGAATGATTTGTGTGTTTGGAGCTGGGGATTTACCAATCCTGGCATCACGAAGGGAGTTGTTTGCGAACAAGTTTTATCTTGACTATAAACACTATGCTTTAGACTGCATGGAAGAATTACATTTTAACCACACTAGGGACGAATATCTTGGTAAACTGCAATTCGATGTAAGATGGTATGAACAGCTTGGATTTGTGAAAAACAAAATTGACTAGAATATGAAGGTTTCCTACAAAATGTTTTGTATTGGTGTAGATACACCCTGATAAAAGTGTGCCATATTGTATTAAGTGAATAATGACAATCATTTATTCACAAAATTCTTTAACAAATCAACCCAACCTAGAGTTGAACCTTTGGAAAAAAACAAAGATGGAAAAGAAATTTTACCTTTATTTACTGTGCACCTTTTACTTAGAAGCTTTATATATCAATAATATTTATAAATACATTGTTTCACATGGTGTCCGTTATCCACAGATGGTTGAGAACTCAGACTAAACTGTAAATAATTTAGTATGTCGAAATTCAATAAAATACGAATTGTTTCAATACAATCGCAATGTGCCATAAATCAATGAGTGATGGTATTACAATGCTTTTCCAATGTCATATATGCTTATGGTGTGTTCAAAATACGCGTGTACTTTATATATTTAAAAAAAACATTTTTGCTTTAAATTTTTGCTTTAAATTTGTTATCTTGCAAGATAGAAGTAAATGTATATCGATGGAGTAAATCTTTACCCAACACTATACTTGACTTTTTGTTAAATTACGATTGAATTATGTTTACTTGGCTTCAATGAAAACCAGCCGGACACAATATTCTTTTCTGGGGCTTAACTTCGTGAGAACAGCTAGGGTCATTTGTCGACTGTTCCAGCTTTAACGGTGGATGAAGACCTCAGGCATATGCCTGGGTAGGGCAATCAACTTTCCATGAGTTAGCTGGACAGCTTATAAAATTAGATAAGAGGCTAGTGGTTACTAACAAAGATCATATACTCTGGACCACGGAGACCGCTGGGACACATTGTATCATGGTACACCATTATACTGATTATAAGTCCTACACGCGTGAAGTTTTAAACCAAAGGTTTGAAAATTTTTTAAGCATATTGATCCTCTAAAAGCGATTAAAATATTTTATAAATGAGTGAAAGTATAACTTGCATTCATTAAAAATGCCAAATATAACGACCATGGTGTAAGGAATTATAAAAAGGTAGTTGCCAACAAATTATGTGCTTTTTACACTTAAATCTTGTGTAAACATATAAACTTGTTCTAGGGCCATTGATTTGATTTACAAAAATTCTAATTCTAGTGTTCTTTGTCCTTGAAAGATCCGAATTCGCATGTTTCTTCGGCAGTTACAGGCGAAACAGCAATTCGTGAATATGCGTAACTTTCATCGACTGATTTCGCAATGCAAACCAATTGATCGTATTCTGAAATAATTTCAGGTCTGAAAAGGCAGACCCTAAACATCTGTCGACATCTTGAAGCTCTTTTTATATGGATGAATGGGGACTTCAGGGGCTGTATTTATTCACTACTACATTCTTCCTTTCTTTTCTTTAACGTCGCACCAACGGTCTGGAACATTTTGCTACTTTTTCAGCCAAACTGGAGGAGGAAGACGCAAAGCTAGCCATCCGTAAGCTAGCTGGACAACTTCCTCACAAGTAATATTTGGTCCCGAATGGAATTCGAACTCACAGCGGTGAGCGGCTAATGATCTCTAGTGAGAGACCATAACCTGTCAGCAACGGAGACCCTTGCTCCTACACTCATTTACGTAGTCAATACATCTAAAGCGTCCGTTTTTCTAATGAAATACAATTATACCATAATGTATTCTTAAGTTTGATTTTCGCTGTCCTATTTTTTAATTAAATTCATAGACGAAGTTAATATAGTGTACGAACGAAACGATACAACTGCAAATCGTTGGAGTGACCTTTTCTAACATTACAATCTGGGGCCGAGGTTATAAACTTCTGATTGATCTGTTTGCTCAAATATCTCAATCATATGTCCTGTTACATACACCAAATTAGCTTTCAGAACGTCCGACCTCGTCCTTAAAATAGTTTAAACGTTTAGCTTTAGCCGGACGATGTCAAGTATACGAAGACAACATTCAAAATATGACCAGCTTCAAGAGTATCCATGGTCAATGCATAAAATAGCTTGTGTCCAATCTTGATGATCCATGATTTGTCTGGTAATACAGACGATACAAACTGCATAATAACAGAAATAAGTCTTGAAAAAAAAACAAGATTTAAGCTCAGAGATTGATTTTGTTAGTTTAAATGACTTGTTCGTGTAGTTTAGTCTTTATCTACATGTCTATAACAACTTTACAAACATATTAGTCAAATCAATATCGAAATAAATGTTTAACACGAATATTTTGTAAAAGATGTTGACAAGGACTTAGGACTTGATTAGTTTCTTTTGTTTTAATAAAACATTGTACGGCCATTATTCATATTACAATATTGTCATAATGTCTATGTACATACAGCCATGTCTGGCGATGAAAAATGTAGTCATTAAATATTAAAAGGATGGATAAAATTCTCCCGGCTGTGTGATATTCAGGCTGTATTTCATATATAAGTGTTTGTATAAACTATTCAGATATGGTAATGTCAGACGTGTATTTACTTAACACTAAATCATGATGCAATTTTTATTTAAGTAGCACACGTTTATCAGGTTAGTGAATTAAGGGGTTAAAACCGCAGAATGTCTAGATTGTAATACTATGTACAGTATAACGTCTGTAAACCGGACTCCCGGAAAACCGGAATTCTCTGAAAATCGGGCGATTTTTCTAGTCCATTTTTTCTCTTCTATAATCAATAGTTCTCTGAAAACAAACCGGAATTCTCAGAAACTGGACTTTGGCCCGGTCTGGAAGGGTGCGACTTTCAAGGTTCTTTTTCTGGATTACAATAAACTGGATACTCGTGTTGGAAAAGGTTATGAAGACCACCTGTCAATAAAGGCTACATTTTGTTTTTCCCAGAGGGTGGCCTTTGTTCACAAGTTTGAGTGTGAATAAATAAATAATAGCGTTTCTATATGCAATATGTTGTGTCATGAAATCAGTCTTTTCTTACATGAATGAAACTTGATATTAGTTAATCGATTTCATACCATTGTGGACGGTTTGTAGCCAATTTATCAATTTGATAGAAGATGCGTTTGAAAGAGTTATAAGTGTAGCATTGAACAATTTCTAAGAGAGCCACTATATATACATACAATTTCTCCATTGATTAAGATATTTGAAGTTTTAAAAGGTTGTTAAATCGTGTAAAAGGCATCGTCATATAAATGAGTAACAGCACAGACCAATTCAGAAAACACACCGCGGCTATATACTATTAACGTCACTGTGTTCGTCAATGAGGTTATTGCTGTAACTGCTGAAATCGCTAGTTCGAAATGATATATAGCGTCCTATGTTGCCTCTACCAGCAACACGTGATATTGTTGTTGTTTCTACTAAATAACGATCTTTAGCTATTGACCTTCTACAAACACATCATGAGTATGTTTCGTAACCTTAAAATACACAACTTTGTCCTCACTCATCAACTTTCATTAAAGAAGATAAAACATGGCCCGTAGATAAATCAATAACTAAAGGCAGTTATAGAGCTGTGCAAAGTATCTAATGATACAGCTATTGTTGCTGTAAATACCTTTAAGGAATCCGTTTTTGTTCCTGCTGCATTTGTTTCCCCAGCTCCTGCTGTTGCTATTGTTGTAGTCTTTATATTACAGACAAAATATGATGCTTTAAATATAGAAGTGACAAAATACTTGGCAACCTGCATCTTGTAACTGCATACATATGAAGTATGTGACGCACGGAAACGAACAGGGTCCGTGGTTATAAAACTTGAGATTGGTCTCCGAGTTCAAATCTTGTCTTTTGATGTTTCAAAGTTAACTATGATCAGACAATAACGATATTATTGATACATTATTCTGACAGCATAATTGACCTCAATATGAATTTAAACATTAAACATTTCTATCTTTTAAACTATAATACTTTTCGAACGGAATCGAGATTTGAGCTTAGAGGGATTCCTCATGTTCAGGCCTATCTTTTCGGGTGTTCTGATTTTTTCCATCACAGTTGAATAAGTGCACGGATTTAAGTTCACACAGAACACAAGTGCTTGCTACCAGAAGCTTTTTTTTAGACATTGATATCTTACCTGTTTGACCAGAAAGCCTAGCAACATTGGCATCTATAAGATATGTACATTACGTAAGCTTGGTGAATATATAAACGACTACTAAACGCAAAAAGTGAGTTTCAAACTACTGCTCATCTTTTTTCAATGAAATGGTGTAAGTATGATGGTGTATACAAATATCTATGGAGCTTTGTTCAAGTAATCCAAGTAACATTTCTATTTAACATCCTTGAAAATAGTATTATGCGGATTGCAACAGAACAATGTTTGGTGACGTAATAGCACGTAACGAATCGCAGGTTTTTTGGATGTTTTTCAAGTGGTTTGGCATGAAAAAAATCGTCAGTTTGTGTCTGCGCTGAAATACGATAAGGAACTTAATTTGATTTGATGGAAAACACTCAAAGCAAGATATACGCAAACGTTCTGCTTGTAATTACAAAGAACGGCATGTATTTAAGATGTATTTAGAAAAATGTTACAAGTTGGCCACAGTAAGAACATAACGTTTATTCTCATAACGCACCAATTGTTCGTGACAAATGACCTAGTAATGATATATGGGTGTGAATAGAAAGTTAACAGATTTAACACCTAACACGTCCATCGCCGAAATACACTACCAGTTCTCAAGTTTGTTTGAAGACCCTTCAGTATTGTTTAATCAACATGTCTAAATATGGATAAATACAGTAAAACCACGATATTAATACCGTCGTAAGGACCATATAAATTAGTCTCTGTATTAATATTATTGAAAATCGGCCCAAAAATAAGTGGTTGTCGTTGTCAGATGATCTTAAAATTACGGTGGTCGACAAGTGAGGTTTTATTGTATTGAAGAGCACTTCATGCTAGTTTATATTGGTTCGTGCTGATGTATTGAAGCGCTAGTAAATCAAAGGAAATAAGTACTACATGTATTCATGTTTTCGTGTTTAGGCCTATAGCAGTTATATACTGGTAGACAGAAAACCTAGCCAGCATGTCTAGTTTCTGTACCAGTTCAAACCTTGTTCTCAGCAATTAACTGTCAACTTCTCCACAAATGATCGGCAGTGGGGGACGAATTGTCAAAGATACAACAAAATCAACATACAGAACATGAGGCTCACTCAGGGTTCGAACTCACGATGGTGAGGTCAGTAGACCTTACGATCTCTCTCCATTGGGCTTAACAGACGGAATTACTCGGTAACACGGGAGATAACACTGCTATAGACTGAGTTGTCGTTTGTTGTTACAGCGTTAAGTGATTAACGACGTTGAGTGTTTTGTTTAGACGCTCTAAAAGTTTTGTTTATATTGAATTGATTGCTGATAACATTAAGTTATGTTCCTGTAGATCCATACATTAAGAACGAAATTTATTCTTACAACTTTTGGATATATACCTAAATTCGGATAATCTCATACCATTGTCGATTTATCCCTCATTTTTAGGAAATGAGCATTGATGATGTGTTTCCAAACAATTTTTATAATATTCATTCGTTTGTTTTATTTTATTTACTCCCCTCCAATTCGATACTATGCAAATTTACAGAAACATAAATATATTTTAGGAGAAAAGATAAAACCCTTGGTAATTGGGAAATCCAGAAAACCTAGATGTTTAGTGATACCTCTTTGGACAAGTTATCTGTCATCTATAGACCAAATCCAAAAGCTTGGATGACTAGCAATTTGTTTGTCGAGTATTTGAACTGGTTCGACAGGCAGATGACAGAGAGAAAGGTACTTTTGTTTGTTGATAATGCTCCGTCGCATTCTGTGGTTAATTTAAGAAATGTGACTGTAAAATACCTGCCTGCCAATACGACATCATTACGCCAGTCCATAAACCAAGGCAATATTCAAACACTATAGTTACAATACCGGCATAGAACGACAGGTTCAGAACATTCTGTCTAAATGGAAAGCCATCCTGGAAAATGTCTTTTGGATTTGTTGAAATAAATTACAGTGCTTGATGCCATACACTGGATCTCCAGGTCATGGAATGAAGTAGAAACATCAACTTTGTCTAAGCGTTATGGTTTGAATCGTCTGTACTCTGCCACAGGAAAATATATGCTCAACATCAGAGTGTTTAGATATGCTTTGCAAATTGAAGTGTTTTGCAAAAAGTCTAAATGTTTCTAGTTGGAACATAATGCATATTCATTGTATATGGATATATTTCATAAAGATGCTTTCAATGTATTGATGATACAGGGCTATAGTTCCTTGTTTTATTGTTATTGAATCAGTTACTCATTATTTTAGTTATTTTGATCAATTGTATTATTAACCTGGGCAGTACATGATTACTTGATGACAGATATTAACCCTCCGAACAAAGGCCACCTGCGGACAAAGACCTCTTTGCTGATTTCCTAAGGCCGGTCTTTGTTCACAGGTTGGATTGTACATATAAAAATGGCCTTTGACTCAGTTCATTCTGTATATTAAATGTAATTTCAGATAAAATTTTCATGACAGATATTACGGTGTAATAATATTGTACACATTGACCCGGATGAGACAAAAATTATTGAGATTAAGACTTGAATAAACAAATTTCAGAGTCGTTAAGTGAATAGTTTAAGTGAGTACTTAAAATGCAGTACGCACACGAGGTGTCCTTATAGATAATATAGTAGAACATATAACAATATACAGAATAACCCTATCTTACGACCATTCCGATATAACAGTCACACCGCTAATACGAACGACATTGATTATAGCAGACTGTTTTACTGTTCGATATTCTTCATGTTGGGGTTACAGATTTAATTTATACAATGTTATATAAGAGCGCCCGAAGAAATTATACTATTTTCTCTGCTTGGCAAGCTTTCTTCTAATCTTTGCACTGGGGTTTAACGCCGTTTTTCAACAATTTTTCAGTTATATACGGCGACCGGTTCACCTAACCAGTTTTCCTGGACTGTATTCTAACCAATACTAACTTACCCTTCTACAAGGGGCCGGCGACTTCTCCATATATTTAGGGAAATCGACATTTTTGTCAAATTTTCATAGAAGCGTATGACCAGCCGGATCTCTAGGTTACAAGTCCAGCGCACTAACACTGGACCACAGCCGCGGCCACCCTAATCTTCGGATTCAATTGGACAGCTGTCATAGTTTACCAACTGATGCCGCCCTGAGGTATGCCTGTAATGACTATGTTTTTTAGGTATCTAATACCTAATTACAAGGGTGTTTTAAGTATAAGTAGCATATGCAGATAAAATCTGGTTTAGTGTCAAGTATCTGTGGATATTACTTCCATAATTTCTGCTATATTATTTCAACCAAACCGTATAAACAGGTCTGAGCCTTTAAACTTGTCAATAAACTTGGTCGTTTTCAAAGTTATCAAACTTTATCAAGGCATAGACAGTCTCCTAATCGAGTTAATAGGGAAACAAATCATTACAGTGTTTTGATTCATTTGTTTAAAAATAACGTGCACACTCTCTGTATGAAAGCAAAGAATAATTTACCACATCCTAAATTGACTTACTGATAACATGTGTAGTGATAAGATATTACAACAAAATTATTTGAGAGTTCTGTGATCAAACTTTTCTGTTTATCATTTTTCTCACTGGAGGCTTAACGTCGCACTAACAGCCGGGGTCATTTGGCGACATAAAATACAGACATGTTTTCAAATCTAAAAATTGTTAACGCACTAATGCCAAAAAACATAAATCAGGTACAAAGAAAATGTATGTTGCTACATAGTTAATGAGCCCTAACTCTACATGTACAGTAAAGCCCCGTTATAAAGACCACCTATTTTATCAAGTAAATTTGGTCTTAATTTGGGGTGGTCTAATTATCGTTTTGAAATATAGAAGGTATGTGAAAATAACAGCCCGAGAATAAATGACCGTTGTAATGAGGTGATCGCTCAGTGAGGTTTTACTGTACTCTCAATAAATGGTTGCCATGGAAAAAAAGAACAAATCTACTTAAGTAAAAAGATAACACTCAAATAGTAGATACAGTGTAACTTTCGGTTACAGATCTATGAGACCAGCAGAAAAGTTCGGTTTTGTAAAGTTTCCGGTTTTCGGGCGGTTCGGTAATCAGAATTGAAGCTGAACTTTTTACGAGACTGTAAGCGCCATTAAACACTTGACGTACACAAATATATTTTACAAAAAACTTCATCAAATAAATCTCCTTCGTTTTATCATCCACTATGAATACATGTGTCTCCACAGCAACAAGTATAAATGAATACATATAATTATTTAAAGAAATAGTTTTACAGAATAAACGTCATGAACGCTGTCACTTTAATTTGTATGACATATCTATGCGATATATGTTATATTTGTATACATTAACACAGTGCGAGTACTTGCTTGGAGGAGAGCACAACCAGAAATCTGAAATCAGAGACGGTATATCAAAAAATGACGAAAGTTAAACCTCCATGTTAGGTCATCATCATTATGATCATATAAGAAAGCCTTATGTATTGCGGTGATCTCATTATCAAGTTCAAATACAACGTGATCTTGAAAACTGGTCTTTAGAATGAGATGGTCGCCGTGTGAGGAGGTTTTGCTGTGTTAATTTTTATACTTTAACATCATGCGGGCAAATGTTAAACAGAATCGACACGAAGGTGGTCGGGTGCTGACTTCACATCCCGGATTGAAGAGTATGAACCATACAAAGCCATACAGGACCACACTCCATACAGGTCATATTTATGGAAGATTTTTTACGAATATACTCGTGATCGCATTAGGCATCGTTCACATTCGTCACAAAATGTGTTACATATGTGGTTTATTTTCGCTACATATGTGATCACATGCAACACGTATTACTATTTTGTTCTTTTACAATTTTTGTCTTACAAAGCTCAAACTGAATAAATCATGATCAGATATATTGATAAGACACGAAACATGGAGGTGAAATAAATGTAACAAACTTCAATATGGTCGAGGTTATACACGAGACATGGGGAACATTTCTACAACTATTCATTATTTTCTAAATGGTTTTTTTTTTCATAAGACGTGTGGTTATTTAAGAATTAACAATGAAATCTGAGATATGAAATTTTTATCACATGTAATAAACACCAAAATAAAGAGACAATTAAAAAACAAGTAATATTGAACGTTCCATTTCAGGAATTAAAACTGACAGCTGAGATATAAATCGTGACGAATGCGTGTTACAATACCGATATAAAACTGTCATCATGACAAATCAATACAGAAATATTAATCCTTAAATAGCTTGTTAAAAAAGTTAATGTCATAAACGTTATGTTTTTTCAAATTTATGACATAAATAAATCGCGAACAGTAAATCATCGATTTTATCTCTGCAGCTTCTTTATCGATATTAACAAATACAGGAATCGATTACCATATCGTCAGATATTGTTTATTGAATATTTTTATTGTTTAACACAATACTCATGTGGTCTATTTTTAGCCGAGATACATTTTGCAATGAAGATCAACCAACATGGTATAACATGGTATTCAGTAGAATAAATATTTTTTTACTCGACGTTAAAAATCAGTACCAACGGGAGCTAACTCAATAATACATTATTTAAAGTAAAACGCAATTACCTCCCTTATGATACTTAACTAAATAGATGGTTAGAATTAGATTCTACATACCACATTACAATGGAGATATTTTGTCCTCTGATTTGGCTATCATAATGGCGAAGACAATGAATAATACCTGAAATGTTAATAGCAAAATATTAGACGAACTCACATGTGCTCCTCTGAAGTGAGAAATAGTTGCAGGATATAACAACACATTAAGGCGTTATATCCGAAATACTGTACTGTTTACTTATCTGCTCAACACTCTTCAAAATGTTACTAACATAAAAATGATATTGTTGAATTATTTTTATTTATTTGATAATAAAACAAGGTTCTTTACTTTATCTCTCAATTAAAATTTCGTAAGAGTTGTTGCCCTTGATAAAAATAGAAATACGTGTATATAAATTTCTGAACATATTGCACCATGACCTATGTCTTTCTTCATCAAAATAAACTTATAATGTGTTTTAGCATTGAAGTTTTTATTGAAATGGATCTTTTTCTTGAAACTTTGAAAAATAGGCTACTCTCATAGACTTCATTGCAAATTGAAAGGGACACTAACTCAAATGAGTGTTATTTTTCTCAGAGAATCTCACGGCAAACCATTTTCTTTCATAGAAACTTATAAAATTTGTAAAGGTTTCCAAAGTCTGTCCGCTCCATTTTCAGGTAATAATTTTGCACATTATGGGTACGAAACCTCAACCCTTTGCCTCATAATACCGCATTTCTCCGCATCTGAAGCAGACGATTTTTGAAAACATTGTGGCAAAAGAAGTCATTGCTTGTAATGAGTAATGGCTTCTTTTTCCACAATGTTTTCCTCTCTGTGAGAGAGAAATAACCCAATTTTCTTCAATAAATTGATGTTTTGTATTTTAGCTTTGAATTTGGAGGATTCCAAAATATGCTTATGAGGCAAAGGGTAAAGTAACAATTACACACGGTATTTTGGTCGTTCATACAGATTTGTCGTACGTTGGTATGGAATTGTCGTTAGTAGCAAAAGATTTATCGTCCGCTGTTGGGTGCTTTTCATGTTGTAAATTGACAACAATTACCCGTGGGAAACAGATTCCTACCTGAACTATCCCACAGATCACCAACACGGGAACCGCTATGGCTATGTTGGCTAAGGAAAGATCCCAGATCGTCTGAAAGCATCCCTGGAATTAGAAACGCATTGCATGATATGTAAGACACAGCTGAGATGAATCATGACTTAAAAGACATATTTAAATATACAATTAGATAAATATACTGATAGTGAAGGATTGTGCAATGATACTCGTAATTTTAAGCATACATTGAACCATACACCAGGATAGTACAATTACAACTTCTGTATCAGCACAACTCACATTTTCGCCGTTGTTTTTGGTTGAGTCAAATGAAGTGGCGCACGCGAAACTGGCGCTGCTTGGTAACGTTTTACAACAAGCTATTGGCGTCACCAGAGAACTACCCCCAACATTCTTTTGCCAACTTGTGGCGTACTCTGAAAAGTCCTTGTAACTGTCTACACCACAACACTGAAACTAAAAAATATTAAAACACACACATTTTGTAAGCTTGTCTTTCAAAACGATCGTTATTTTATCATTTGGTAATCTGGTAATCATTTATACTTTAGTTGAATATTTTCCACTCTTGTTTTCTGAACTGGTAAAATGAAGTAGTTACAGCTTTTTATCAAATATTTTATGGTGGCATATTTCTGCATACACTAAGCGAGTTAATTTTCGCGAAAGCATTCAAAGATTTCGTAAAAAAATGTTCTATTTTCATGAAAATATTAATTTTTATTGCTCACTTAATAAGTACGTTTACTATCTGTTGAAGAAATCTTATCATGAAACATTATTAAACTCTGTTTTTCATGAAAATCTGGTAGATTTTCGCAAAAACATTCTGATTATCTTATTCAGAAACATGCAACCATATATATTACACATGATGAACTTTGATATTTAGCATGTCCGGTACTTTGATTCAAACACTCATCATTTCTAGCATTTATTGAGACAGCTTCAAGTCAAATACTTTCATTTTAAACTTAACCAATAACGATCTACTTTTACAGTTTAATTTGAAAACCCAAATACAGTAACACCTCGGTATTAAGACCGCGAAACCAAATAAGAACGTACTCAGTATTGATCTAGTCTCATTATGAAGTTGAAATATAAAAAAAATATTAAAATACGCAGAAAATTAAATGCTCATTATAGTGTGGCGGTCTTGGTATCGGGGACGTCGTGAAGTGGAGTTTTACTGTACTTTAAACTGACCACGAGTGTTGTAACAAATTGAAGTATGGACGCAATAAGACTCAGTCCGATATTCTGAGGTTTTACTGTATAAAGATAACAATACTACCTGAATCATGACGATATTCCACGTCAATGAATAGGCATCACTTGAAGCAAGCCCTTTGTATTCCGACATGGAACTTTTCAATTGATCCGTTACCTATATATTTAAATAGACAAACGCTAGATTCATTGAAAACTACAACCTTCCGAACGAAACGAAACAAAAGGAAACGAAACGAAATTAAACGGAACGGAACGGAACGAATTTGATGAAATGAAAACAAGACAATAAAATCCCATTCATGACAACGGACGAAAATGAAATAATTAATTAAAATGCATGTAAATTCATGATTTATATACATTGTAATCTGTGCAAGTTTATGGTCGTTTAGTCTTTAATTATCTTATGTGTCCCTTATACGCAATAATTAGTAAAACGTACCGTGGGCTATGCGTGTGATGTTTCAGAGAAATACGTTTAAATAAACTAATTAAATTAAGTTTGAACCAACCCCTCACCGCTATGAGTTCGAATCCCACTCGGTACCAGAAAAAAACAAACGTGAGGAAGCTGTCCCTACAGCTTAGGAAGGTCAGTATTTTAACCTAGTTGATCGCATGTCCTCCTACTGTTAACAGTCGGTAAAATATAACCCTGACTGTATAGATATAATCATTTTACTTAAATACATTCTGTAAATCTGGGACTATACAGAAAAACTCCTGAAAACCGGATCCATTCCGGACGGGGACAAAAGTCCGACTTTCAGGGAATTCCGGATTTCAGAGAACCTTTGATTATAGAAGAGGAAAAAAGGAACTTGAAAAATCGTCGGATTTTCAGAGAATTCCGGTTTTCCACCAGTCCGGTTTACAGAGGTTATACTGTATACCTTTATACATCGTATATGTATACATACGTACCAGATCCGTCTTTGCATACAGAACTCCAAGTGCAATTATTTCAAGCAACACGAAAACTGCGACCACAATAGCATACTGTAAAATACACACATACAATACATCAAACAAGATTGCATTTGATGTTTTTGTTATTAATTCGTAAACATAATTCAATATTATGAAATACGGTGGATGTATGTTATAGCGGCTCTGTAAAATTATGGCATTCTGTCATCCAACCTGTCTTGTGGTGATTTAGTGGATTATGACATGTTGACTGATAATCCGGCGTTTATCTAAATCAATTATTGTATGTTGAATATTATATCCAGCAAATGTTTTTATTTGAATGCAGACCGCTATACATTAAATAACGATATTTGTATAGACATCGATTGGATCTTATGCCTTATGATATTAATGTTAATATAAGGTCGTGTAAAACATTAGCAAACTTATCATTTTCCAACTCTCGCAATGAAGCCAGCAAGTTAAAGGTATAGCTAAATAGAAAGTTATAAATTCGTGGAGAGAGATATCTGTGTGGTATAAAGAAGTATGGACTCCTTGACAAGATATCCTGGGTACGCGCCTGACATCCAATGTACATGTACCATTTTCGAATGAGCACACGCACAAACACACACTCACACACGCACCCTCACACATACGCACGCATGCACACTTACCACCCATAATACCATACTCATTTTACAACATGCGCCACAACAACCAAGAAATGAGAGTGCGGCTAAAACCAGTCCTCCGACGATCAATCCTGCAGAAAGACCGGACATAACCTGAAATTTTACGTAATAGTAAATTGTACGTGATAGTAAATTGTACGTGATTGTAAATTGTACGTGATATAACAATAAACTGATTTCCATATTATCATAATTATAACATAATGCAGGAAAACCCCTGAAAACCGGACTCCCGGAAAACAGGAATTCTCCGATAACCGGACATTTGGCCCAGTCCGGAAGGGGTCCACTTTTCTGGGGTTTTACTGTATAATACTACTATTCAGACAAGACATGAAAGTTATAAAACATAACCCCTAGATAGCGCGTCGAATGTGCAAGCCGGTTTTCAGAATTTTACTCGCCAAGGAGATGGAATTCTAGAGAATTAATCATGCATAGAATGTAGCTTGTTTCTACGCTCACCTCTCCAATATCAATATCTTTCGCTACGAACGTTCCCAAATTCGTGTCTTTCACCACCTTTGTAAGCAAATCCATGCCATCTTCCAGTACAGGCTCATAAATAGATCGACCAAATCTTAGTATGAAACCAACAGCAGCCAGTGCCAGACCAAGCAACTGAATTATGGGAAGAAATTCATGAATTATACTAAAGACAAAGGGCTACATAATTACATAATAATTATATATTGAGATACACGTGGTAATGTATCCAAGGTGCGCACCTGGACAGTCAGAGGCGTACCTGGACGACCTTAGTGAAACCTCTCCAAAAGAACACCCTTTGGGAGAAGCAAAATGACGTTGTTGTTGAGAGGTTGTTGCTCTAGATAGGTTAAAATAAAAGTAAAATCGTACATTGGGAAAAATCATGTTGTTGTTGATGGTAGGTTGTTGCCCAAGAAAGGGCTGCTCTGAAGGGGTTGCACTGTATTTTCATGAAAAAATGGAGCACGAAGAATATAATACAATCATGAATTACAAAGTAACACTTAGTAACACTAGACATTTTGTATGAACTCTTCAAACACAACTTAACAGCACAATAACATACAAAGCAATTTTTAAAATACAGTCGAACCTCTCTAATTTGAACCTTTCCAATCCGGAGTCCTCTCTAAACCGAACATGTCAACAACCGATTTTTTAATTACACATGTACATTTAATGCTAAAAACAATTTGGAGTCCGGAACATTTGTATTCCGACAGCCTATCAAATCCGAACATTTTTGTCTGTCCGAGCAAGTTCGGATCAGAAAGTTTCAACTGCACATACAAATCAAATAAGCATATATATATAAATAAGGAAAACTCTTACCAGAAATAAAATATTAACAACAACCAGGACAACCCGACCCACAGAACTGAGGAGACCCATACTGTACCGCTGAGTAGAGTGAACAGATACTTGTTATTGTAACTGAAAAATTTGATCAGTAAAATGATACAAAATTAGTCTGAAACGTAAGCAATCAAGAATATGCACAGTGGTTGGAACGCCGACACTCATGTATGGAAAAATTGATTTTGAGTTTTGTCCGGAAGACACTTTTCAAAGTAATCTCACGCGCTTCAATGCTGTCAAAATAACCAATTGTAGATCAATATGATGTGCCACGTTATCCCGGCACTTTACAGTAATTCCACTTCGGATAAGAAAAAAACTTGAACATGCAGGTAATATGTGATATCAAGTGGCTTTTCTGTATAATTTGTGAGGTAAATGCTGTCAATTTTAGTTGAATAGAGCAATATTTTGGCAAAACATTTTAACCAGTACCATTAACCAGTAACATTACCACATTTTTGTTGCCTGGGATAATTTATTAAAGGCACTAAAAGCCCATTATTTCCAATGAGGTCTATAGTACACTTATGCAAAAAATAGTTATTTTTTCTTGAATTAAAAGTAAGTGAAATACTTAGAACAATGAAACTTTATGTATGAACGGTCTGCTATTAATATCCTCTACCTAGAGGACAAAGGTGGCTCTTTTACTCGTATATTGTTTATCATAATGTAATCATAAAATAATGATTTTTTCTTTCATTTTTTGTTTGTTTTTGGTCTTAATGTTGATGCAACCTCTACTGGTCTAAAAATAAGCGGTCAGTATAATGAGGTAGTTTTTATATTGAGGTTGTTGGTAATTGAGGTTTTGTTTTATTCTCGTCGTTGATATGATGTAAACATAAATACCAATGAAAGACAAGTAAACAATTTATAGAATTATTTATCAGATTGATCTGAATTTTAAATAGTCATGAAAAAATCACATTGTGGATCAAACTAATTGGATATCGACATTGGATGTAAACTTGTTCACTTTCTTTTTGTTTTATGTTAGTTAAACATTTATAAGGTTGTGTACATATCCTATCAATGAATTTGAACTTGAGGAAATATGTTATCATATAAAACGTTACTGATAGCATAGATTTAGTTATCAGCTTTATACAGTCTATGGAATATCCTGTTGATACGATTCTCTGTCGTTTTGTGTGTTTATTGTGAGACGAGAAGTGACTTATAAAGTAAATATTACGAAGAATTCATTTGATTAACTTTCAATGACTGACAAATGTAACAATTTCAAACGTGCATACCTTTATATATAGTAGAACGCTTTTATAATTGCGCCATTTTATTTGTAAAATGTTTGATAAAATTAATGACTGGTATTTACGTTATTTCTATTGTTGAAAATTCAGATAAACACGCAGTATGTTTAACAGCAGAAATTTGTTTATCGTTTTTTTTTTTGGCTGATTGGCGGAATTCTTTTTTGTAATAAACATATCTATAATGTGACCCCTGAAAACCGGACTCTCTGAAAACCGGAATTTTCTGAAAATCGGACGATTTTTCAAGTTCATTTTCTCTCTTTGATAATCAATAGTTCTCTGAAAACCGGAATTCTAAGAAACCGGACATTTGGTCCAGTCCGGAATGGGTCCGATTTTCATGGGTTTTACTGTGCACCCTTTGTATGTAATAAGCGTCGCGTTCCGGATCAAGGTTAGACGTTGTGGAGAAGTGACTGCTATGGAGATATTCATTGACAGTTGACTGGTTATGCAAAAAAGCAAAACACTATTATCCAAGTATGATTAACTGCATCAAACTCAAACTTTTTCAGTTTGAATTTTACAACAGTTTGGGTGCTAATGCACATAAAAAGACATTTTTTAATCTGCCTGGGCGCTAGCATGTCGTAAAAGGAACAAGGATCGTTTTTCGACCCACTTCATTTTCAACACAATCATCAATTCGTTTCACTGACAAATCTGATTTAAGATTTAAGTACAAGACAAACAAGGACATCTTATCGATTCGAGTTTTGTTTTATCTCTAAACTTTTTTGCAAAACATCTTAAAACAACTGATAAAAGGATATGAATGTCACCACGCACGTCCTTTTGGCTCCGTGCAACTTTCCAGCATGCAACATGTATGAACAGAATTTGTTTTTACACAAAATATATTGATAAATATGAAGCTGGGCTTCCCCTAAGGTTTTATATATATGGGTCCTAAAGACTCTCAAAACAATATGTTTGGAGTCCTTGGAGAAAAATTAAGGGTTCCAGGTATGAAATTTTCGATGACTACTTATGGCCACCTCCATCTTTGAAATAATTTCAGGATTTGCTTAAAGAATAAAAATCTATGCAAAAGAGAAATATATCGGCGATGTGCGTCCCGGGGGACGCAAGGTTTCGGAAAAAACGGGTCCCACGACCGATTTAAGTATCAAGAGTCCTGCGTAAGGGAAAACCCTGATGACGGTAAAATTCGCACTTTTTCAGGTTTTGTTTTTCTGAGCTCCTCATTGAGACATTACAACAAAATATGTGGAAGTCCCTGAAGAAAATACATAAAACATTTTGTTCACTCATACAACTGTACGTCTTAACAGCACAATTTCCATTCTCCTAGAAACCTGTCGTGTTAGATGAGCGGATAGAATCCTGAACTGTTTACCACAATGTCATGGATTCGAGACCCGGGGCTACCATGGCTGAGTGGTTCAGATCTCTGACTTGTGAGTTCCAATCCCCAGCGCCTTATTTCACATATAAGGGAGATGTTCAGCTGGCATAGGGATGGTCGGTGGTTTTACCCAGGTGTAAGTCCGGGGTCTTCCTTCACTTTTGAAGCTGGACACGTTACCATGACTGTTGGTACGACGTTAAGCTCCAGTATGACATAGTGATCATTATTATATGACAATTATGCATATTGATGTAGTGCCCTAAATGATGTGTAATGTATCAGTATACCGTCCGTTAAATGTGTTTGACCGCATTGAATTCGTAAGACTAAACATTATGCTAATTTCCATACGAAATATTTATATATATGCATTAAGCAGATTATCATTTATATTTAACACTAAATAATAACAAATTATATTTCTCTTGTTATTCTTAATTTCGCTTGTCAAACGCATTTGATACTATCAGTGAAAAACAAAATAAATATTCCCAACTTACCTTAATAGTAATCCCCACTTCAATGGTTGTTTCCTTAACCCAATGTCTTTTAATTGCTACGTTTATTTGTAAAGGAAAATGAAGGAAGTATTTATCAATTTCACTGAATGATTAAATGAATCAAGAAATGTTCGACCACCTGAGACAGATATAGACAATTTTAACGGGGGGGGGGGGAGGGGGGGCTCGTAGTTGTACGAGTTGACTAGTTAACATACAGGAGTCTTTAGGCACAAACGTTTAATTTCATTATTTAAAAAAAATATTAATAGCCCACAATTCTACCGAAAATGACACTACCATCACAAACACTAACACAGCATTCACCAGTACAATCATTATCATCATCATCATCACAACCATCATCATCAATATTATCATCATCATCAGCGGCAAAAGAGAGTATAGTCGCCTTGATTAAAGCAATTACATACAACATCACTCACGGTTGCCGATAGAAATTCAACTGTCGTATTGTTCTAATTAGTTGCGAACCAAGGTGCCGTTTCATGCAAATACATGTATCCTAGCAGCTACTCTTAAAAATACAAACAAATGTCATGTTTTAATTATTAATCTTACATGCCTGAAAATAAGACGTAAGAATGACTGATAGAAAATGTTGTTTTTTTTATAAAAAAGGGACGACGACTTTTTAAGATCGACTTTTCCTATTTTTAGTATCTTTGTATCTTAGAATCGACATTGTTTGCCTTTTTTACCTAACTTCTTGAGATAATACGCCTGTAGGATATCAATGTTGCCGGATTGTGTCAGATATTTGTATAAAAGAATATATTTCAGTCATTTCCACTCCGGTAAAGCTAGTTATTCACCGCCATATTTCAGACATATTCGAAAACCAGGGTGCCGTTTTATACACGCTTTAGCTAAAATATCATTTTACTCACAACTTAAAGATCGTTCTACTAGTATTTGTAAACTTTTCAAATTAGTGCCTTCAACACTTGACAATAAATTACCAAAAGCATTCAACAAAATAAAATGTTTTTCATCACCAGTGAGGTTTGGCATGAATATTGTAACCTTCACTGATATATGCCTGTGGAACGGGTACCAGATCCGCTCATGGAATGTAAATTTGATTGAATCTAAATGTGTTCTCATGTTTGATTTAGTTGATACATTTATTTAGGCATATCACAAGCATTAAATTCTTACAAGGGGTCTATGTAAATACCTCTCCGTCCAGATTTGATACAAACTCAATGCAGGTAACAAATGCAGATTTAATTTAACCAGAAGATAAAAGCACGAGTGTGTGCTATCAGCTTGTGGTCGCACATTTTGCGTATCTTGGTCTAAGAACGCTATTTGTATCATGATTGCTTGATCCCGAATATAAAGTTAGAGATTCTAAGGGGTCTTATGGGGATTTTAGGGGGTTTATCTATTTCCAAATATTCTAACAATGATATCATTGAATCACAGATAATGAGAAGTCCCGTAGATTGTACAAACATTGCTTTTATAGTTTATACCAATTTATTTTAGCTCGATTGTGAAACAAGCAATCTTGCTTATATTAATCACGCTCGAGTCCGCTTCCGGGACACTACGCCAGTTCTGTGTCTAAAAAAGGTGAGATTGTGAAGTTAATGAACGAAACTTATCGAAGCCGGGGTTCGAACTCAGGACCTTAGGATCAGAGATAAGACTCTATACTTCGAGACCACGAAGCCTCCCTTACATTGCCTGTAATGAAAGGTTCTCTGTGAAGAGCGTATTATTTGGTTATAAAACTTGAGATCTGTCTCCAAACTCAAATCTCAATTTCATTCTTAAATTCGGTTAAAGACACATCATTGTTAAATGTATCAGTACATATATATTATAGTGACAAAATAACATAAAAGTTATTCATGACCGACTGAGAAACATTTAAAGACAATATCAGAGATTTGAGCTGGACGAACAACCCCAAGTATTATAACCATGACAACTGTATAACTTCTAATAATTTATGATATACAATGCCACCTCTCCAGAGCAACATCCTGCGGGAAAAGCAAAATTATGTTGTTGTGTTAGTGAGAGGTTGTTGCTCTAGAGAAGTTAAATTAACAGTTAATTCGTACAGTGTGAAAATCATGTTGTTGTTGAGTGGTTGTTGCTCTAGAGAGGTTAAATTAACAGTTAATTCCCACAGTGTGAAAATCATGTTGTTGTTGGGAGGCTGTTGCTCTGGAGAGGTTAAATTAATAGTTAATTCGTACTGTGGGAAAATCATGTTCTTGTTGAGAGGTTGTTGCTCTAGAGAGGTTAAATTAATAGTTAAATCATACAGTGGGAAAAGCATGTTGTTGTTGAGAGGTTGTTGCTCTAGAGAGGTTAAAGTAATAGTTCAATCATACAGTGGGAAAAATCATGTTGTTGTTGAATGGAGGTTGTTGTATATTAATTTATCTGAATGCATCCTTTGAAGAAAAGACACCAAGTTTACATTTTATAATTACAATTTCAACTATTACATGCATGATTATGAAAAACTGGCATCAAACGTTTTACAATACACCAGGAATTCGTTGGACGAACTTTTAAACGACCAGCTAAATCTTTTCCTTGTGTCCAAACAACTCACAAGTTCAGCTTGTATATCCCCGCAAACGAATTTTTCGGGGGTATGCTGGAATCACCCTGGTTGTTGGTTGGTTAGTTGGTCGGGCAGTCTGTGTCCATTTTGCGGGGGTATTTAATCACAATTCAGTGATAGATCTACTTTTTCTTATAAAATATTGTACAAATGTACAGGAAGTAATATGCAAGTGAAATAAACATAGAAACGAACATTGTCTTAACTTTTCGAAGTAAGAACAAAGATATTAATTTTATTATCAACATTTATTTACTAACATAAAACAAAAAAGAAATTTATGTACAACAACATGGCAGATCAATATTAACCCTTTGCCTTTGTATTATTTTATCACATTATCAAAAAAAAACACAATGTGTAACAAGTGCGTAAACATTAAATTTACGAACGTTTATGTACAAAATAATATTCGTTGACAAGCGAGCAAACGTTTAACTATGATCATGAAGTCCGCGACCGTGGTCCAGTGCTTAGTGCGCTGGACTTGTAACCCAGCAGTCCGGGTGCATATCCCAGTCGCGACAAGCCAAACTCACCTACGATTTGACAAGAATGTCTATTTTCTTCCTTCGTGGAAGGGTAAGTTAGTATACAGTCCTGGAAAACTGGTTAGGTGAATCCAGTGAAAACATAGTGTGTGATCGCTTTAGTCTGTACAATATTACAAAGCGATCAAGTATTTTTGTGGAGATATTTTTTTTAAAAAATAGATAGAGGTATAGGTTTGTTAATTGTGGCAAAGCGTTTGTTATCCTGTTTGAAAATTATACACGATTAAGAACAAATATTGACGGGACTTTAAAAAACTCCTCGAGATAAGTCGGGTGCGCGTGATTTCGATGTTCGTAATAACAAGGTTTGACCGTATTCTCCTTTGCGGTCACATATATAAAACTCCGAGTAATCTAACTGATATTTAAAACATTTCTGGTTATAATAATAAATGTTGCTATATTCACATGACGATGCTTTGAATGTCATTTTGTCGTTCATTATCACAATTAGTAATAAATGATTGTATTGCTGTGCACTGTGAATGACACATCAACTGAAAAAAAATAAAACAAAATAAAAATATTTATAAGACAGGTTTCGAACTGGTATATTTTAAGCAGTTCATAAATAGTTCTTTGGACAAAGATTTGTGAAATAAAATGAATTGCACCAATAATTGGTCAAACATTCATACATATTTTTTCAATATAAAAGTGTAATATTGTAGTTTATCATTTTTATGGACGTATAACTAATTATCTAATAAATATATCATATTATCTAATCTATTATCTAAGATAATTTATTTAAACAGATTAATCTAAGTTTTAATGCAGCCGTACGGTTACCGCATAGGTTGTATGGCGTTCTTGTCCTTCGACTTGGCGATCATTACAGCTAATACGATAAACGAAATCTGAAATCAAATACAAAAAAAAATGATACTAATTTAAGTTCGCATAAAGTTGGACCGCAGTTCGCTATTCGTTCTGTACCGCAGTTCGCAGTTCAAAATTCAAATCACAAATTGCGTTTCAGAATGCAGTTCACAATTCGCAGTTCACAATTCGAGTCGCAAACTGCGAACTGCATTCTGGAACATTCTAAAACAGACTGCAGTTCTTGCACGCGACATTTCGTCTTGTGTCGGTGAACATTTTGCCATGTTATTTCGCAATCCACGCAGAAATTATAAAGTTATGACTGAGACAAGAAAATGGGATAAAACAGACACTAGTGAACAGTTCATTCTGTGATTTTACACAAAAATCGCTTATAAAACGTTAATTAAGACAAGCTCGCTCATCTGTTTACTGATATTGTTCGTGTCGCATCGACAACTGATGGTCAAAAGTATAAACTAGTGCAAAAATATAATATATTAATAAGAATGGAAGGCAATTGATAGAAATTGGTTAAAACTTCTATCCCGACCAGCTTTATCTACAATATGCGACACATTGAACATGGTACACTGTAATTAAAACACTGTTAACATACACATTATTCGTTAAGTTCAGAGAATTGGTCATAATTTATTAAATTGTACAGCATGATTGTATTAAAGCAATAAACGTCTTCTGTTGTTTCAGATTTAATGTATTTTTCTTTGTACGTAATGAAATTAGAAATTAAAGAAATTTAATTTTATAAATCATACCTGTAATATTCCACAAACCACTAACACAGGAATAGAAATCGCTGTGTTACCAAACGATAGATCCCATATTGTCTGATAACATCCCTAGAATAAATGAAATGTATATTAGGAAGAAACATGGTTACATATATGACAGACGTTTGTGAGTGTTGAACATCTAGTTACAGGGACTCTGATAGCTCCTTTAGAAATTTACAAACGCGAAATAAAGTACAAAATGTGAGAAGAGAAAAAATGTTCTTAATTTCTTCATGAATGTGATGATTGTAATAAACTTATTTTCGAAGTGAATTATATGATACATACAGTATTATATTATTTTTATTTATGTTTTTATAATCAATAACTGAAATAAAGGATGAAGAGACAAGAAACAGAATTTAAAATTTCTCTTTTATGTACGATGTCTGTAGAAATAAATCTGATGTTTTGTAATACTTAATAAAACTGCTGAAAGATTTTTGAAAAAAACAACAAACAAGCTCGGGGAGTGCATGAAGTAAAAGGTCTTTTGAAATGCTAATACAGTCTAACGTGTGTTTTCGGCCACCTCCGAAAAAAGATCACCCTGTGAATAAAGGTCATTCTTTGAAAAAATAACGTCACTGATTATATAGAAAAAACTGACCTCCAAATAATGACCACCTGTCGATAAAGAGTGGCCTTTATTCACAGGTGTGTCTGTAATTAATTTACAAGAACATAGTTAAATGTTATACAAACCGTTTCTGAATTACTCAAAGCCGGGTTGTATGGTGAGACTGCACAGTTATCTAGTGTAGTGGAAGTTGGTAAAGTCTTACAGCATGCTAATGGTGTATCCAGTGTATATGAGTTAGCTCCTATCTGCACTGGTGTCCACTTTGATGTTCCACTGGTGTCAAAATCGGAATAACTATCGACACCGCAACATTTGAACTAAAATATAGACAAATATTTTATGTATAAGTTTAGAAGTACGGGAACAATCAACTTGTGGTGTTTAGTATTGGTATATTGTATTATCAGTCTTCTATGTATATGGGAGATTATATTTTTTGCAATGTTGGGTCATTCGATCTATCAAAGGTCGCATCCTTCGGGGAGTTTTTATTTTATCTTGCATTTTTTATGTTTCTTTGTGTGTGTTTTGGGAAGATAGAAATTTTTGTACATGATGGTGTCTGAGAATCCTTTTTTATCTATAAGTATAGAAGTACACATAGCATAACATATAACATGTTAAAATACGACGGAATATCATATATTGTAGTAAATAGATTCAACAAAAATGATGTAATGATTGTATCGCAAAAAATATTTGTAAGCAATAAATCATCCATGCTCAAGGCTTATGGCTTTTATACAAAACGAATTTTACACCAGGGTACGACTGCATTCTGGAATCATTTATAATTTTACAAAAGTCATACGTGCATTAATTATAGTATGTATAAATTATCAGTATATGCAAATATATACAGTGTAGTGTCATTAAGTCAACAATGGATTATGTTGCATTTCTTCAGTATAATCTCACCTGTATCATGATAACGTTCCATCCTAGAGAAAAAACCTCTGACGAACCAAGACCAGCAAACTTTTCCTTCAATGAAGTTTTCAGCTGAGATTTTACCTACAACAATCACAAAGATTTTCATTACGATTAAACCATCAAACATTATCATTGTTAGTGCTTACATTAAAGCAAACTTTCCATGCTTCATTGAGTAGAATCACAAAGACAGTAGTAGAACCTCAATATTAAGACCACGTTTGGGACAAAATGGTCGTTATAATGAAGTGGTCGTAATATTGAGGCGGTTGCTATGTGAGGTATCACTGTAGATAGATATAGGGGTGGATGGTGGTGTTGAACACGACAGATCCGGAACTCACGTCAACTCGTGCATTACCATGTCGTCACAGAAAACAGACTTGATAGATATTCAAATATATATCTGTACATCAAAACCATGCAATAATTCCTTATCAATGTAAGGAAATGATCAATGGATCGGCCAACATCATTACAAGTGCTAGACACCAACTTATATAGTAATTAGATACGCGTTAAGTTACAAAAATATTTAAAAAGTTCTAAGTTTGGAGTACAACAATGAAATAATAACTAACTGATGTATACATTAAAACAATAATTCATACTAACAATTTCCGGTTTTCCATACAGCAATCCAACACCGACAGCTTCACCAATAACAAACAAAACAATCACAAAAGCGTACTGAAAAAAAGAAATAAAAAATTACTGTTTATTATAGGAGTTTGATGATAAACACAAGCTCTCTTTTTAAGTCATTTGTTTTGTTTTTATGTGGCATTGTCACTAGGTTTAACGCCGTTTTTCAACAATTTTTTCAGTTATATACGGCGACCGGTTCACCTAACCAGTTTTCCTGGACTGTATACTAACCAGTAATAACTTATCCTTCCACACGGAGCCGGCAACTTCTCCACATACGGAGGAAAATCAACATTTTGTCAAATTTTCATTGAAGGGTATGACCTGCCGCGACCGGGATCCGAACCCGTATCTCCGGGTTACAAGTCCAGTGCACTAACCACGGCCGCGACCCTTTTTAAGTTATGATTGTATATATAGGTATATAATGTTTAATTAAACAAAACTTCTAAGAGTACATGTACTAGTGGATTTAAAATCACATTATATTTCTGTGTGCCAATGAAAAAAGATATGTGTGGGATAATTTAGTAAAACAAAAATTCGAACTACGTACCGTGTATAGCAGACAATATGATCTGCAGCAGGCTCCACAGCAACCACAGAACGACAAAACACACAAGGCAAACCCGCCGAGAATCAATCCTAACGCTAAACTTGCGAGTACCTGAGAAAAAAGGGGTTTGTAGCCTGATTTAATAAGTTATACCAACAAATATCATTTCTCCATCACGGAGATATCCGTTTAAATGTGAAATAGGCCGTAAGGAAAAAAAATTGTTTTACCTAATGAGTACATTTATTTCTAAGGTCATTCAAACCAGCAAATGATAAAAACCTAAATTTATCGTATTATTATATAAGTTTGTCACATTGTATCAACATGGAATATTTCTGAACGGTCCTCAGCAACTTCAGTTTTGAGTTTCTCAAAAACTCGCAATTAGATTCCAGAATAGACATAGAACATTGTTTTTTACAACTTACCTCGCTGATTTCAATATTGTCGACATCAAACGTATCAAGTTGTGTGTCTTCAAGGGCTTTCTTCAGGTATAAAATTCCTACATCCAGAAAGGGACGATAAAGGCTCTCACCGAATCTCAGGATTAACCCCAAAATTCCGATGGTCAAACCGATCAGCTAAAACACAACGTGAGATAACAGAAATAATAATTTTTGTTTACGGACGAATCTAGATTCAATGTGTCATTTGCTGATGGCAGGGTTCGAACTTGGACCAGTCGAGGGAGAGGCTGGACCAAGATAATGTTGTTGAACGTGACCGTTGAGGGGGTGGTAGTGTGATGGTTTGGGCGGGCATACATCATGATGGGAAGACAGATCTCGTCATAGTGCCTGGTTATCTCACAACACAAAGGTACTGTGACGAAACCATCGAGCTTGTTGTTGTAGTCAACAATATGCAACTTATTAATTATAGCAAAAACTCTTTAAACAAGATTTATGTTTTGTTTATGTTTTATAAATCACATGTGAACGAGTTGTGTCAGTCAGTCTGTACAAACAAAGTGAATTTATGACTGTTAGGTAAAGTTGGACGATTAAAATCAGATTTTACGTAGACGGGTTTCGTTTGTTTGCTGAACATGCAGAAAGGTTAGAGTTGTAAAATAAGGCCAGACTTAAAATTGTTTGTTTGCAGTTACGCGACAGGCTCATTCAAAATTCCCCGACCCAATCATCTTTTCAGCAATTTTGACAAAAATTTGTTTTTTTTGTTCCCTATTCCAGCTTTTCGTTTTCAGTACAAGCGCAGAATGTTAATAAAAATACCAACCTACCCACAGTTAAAAGTTTTAAGTCGCGTAACCGCAAAACATCATTTTTAAGGACGACCTCACCATGATATTTTAACACACGTGCCCATGATGTGGACAAGTGCCTTCTTGCAGATACCAATCAGGAGATTATTTATTGAATCCCCATGTTGTCATATATCTGTCTGTTCTGAGATTTTTTTTGATGTGCAATATACGAGTATTGACATGCTTAAGTTTTGTGCACAATTTTGCAAATGAGAGATTTTGAATATTCCTTTCAAAAATATCTTAAACAACAAAATGGAAATGAAAGTTTTCATCGTTATTTTGGTTGTATCTTGTGAGTAAAATATCCTAAAACAACCACCATACAGAGATAACTGTATAGTAAAGCCTGTGAACAAAGGCCACACTTGGGGAAAGACAAAATGAGGCCTTTATTTACATGTGGTCTTAATTTGAGGTCAGTTTGTTCTAAATGATTTGTTTGTTTTTGAATTGGTTTCTTGCCAATATTTTCATTTTCATGTGAACTACAAAACATGTCTGATAAAACGGTTCAGCCGACCTACTGATTTTCAAATTTTTCGGGATTTTTGTGGAAACCAGATAGATTTTTTGTCCAATGAAAACTTTAAAAGATTTCGAAAATATTTCAATGCTTAATATTTACTGTGTTCTTTATTTTTAGAAAATATCTTTAGGAAATTTCCTTCAATTTAACTTATGATATAAAATGTAAGCTTTGAGCTCATAGAACGTTATAGTAATTGTTTCTTAGAGATAAGTTTGAGGAAACTTACGAAAAAGATAATATTGACCACCACAAGGACGGTGCGTCCTATTTCATCCAGACAACCCATTGTGTTTTTTTGTGTAATATTTTCTCGGCTTTCAGATGTCTCACAGATGTGGCTGCTGCTGTCGTCGACTTGACGTTATTGTAGTTCCGCTAAACTAGTCTGAAAAAAGAGGGTATTACAACACACATTAATAAATTCATATCATCTCTATATTTGTACATTTCACTGATTTCAACCAGTCAGGTGACCATTTTTTAAAGTCTGGGTTCTTAAAACTGGCAATAATTACGAAACAAATATATAAAATATCGTACATAAATTCAGAATGCAGTTCAAGTTTTCAAAAAGTACCGTTCACATAATTATGTATGCATGCTTGAAATCCTCTCTACATGTATTTAAGATGATTTATACATTTGTGACCGATTTTATACCCCTGTTATTTCTTTATCATCAACGTTACATGTACTAGTATATATGCAAATGTAGAGAGAATTTTCAAAGTATATATGCGTGTGCGTGTGCGAGGGTGAGTGCGCGCATGCGTGTGTAGAGAGCAAAAAATATACATACGTTACAAAACCTACCTTTTTATTTTAAAAATTAATTTATCCTTCAAAAGACGCGCGTTAAATTCCACTTTCTTCAAACACAAATCATATGATAAATGTTATTTATATATCTCACGATTATCATAACCTGTGTCTAATATCGCGTTTCTTGCCTTATTGATAATGATAATTATTTATTTCGGTATTCCATCATAAAAATTCATTTTACAGTTAAGTACAATATACAATATTATTTAATACGTACAAATTACTTACACGTTACATGTAAACAATTCCGGATATTGTCTCAATGAATGGTGAATGTTTTGTTTATTGATCTACATCAACAGATAGATTCGTCTCAGTAATTTGGTTTCACAATCGTGGACTTTAACGCCGCAGGTAACCATTGCGCTTTATATTATCAACATATCTGACCAAGATACCAACTTTCAGACAATATTTTGTGCAATTTAACGTATATATCCCGATACATCTTTGTTATATAAAAGTCAGGACTATTTATCGCAAAATTGTCAATTGATCTTTCAAAACAAAACAAACGCACGCCGCAAGCATAAATATCTTTAGTTATAATTCGTTTATATTGATATAGTAAAACTTGTTTCAACAAGTCTTTTGAAGAATTATTATAATCAAAGCAACGGACCTGAAGAGAGGGGTACAAAGTATATAATATAACGGTTATTTTCCATGTAATACGGGCCTCTTTCTTGCTTGCCGACAAAGAATAACAAACCACGATATATTCCTCACAAACTTTGAATGCACTTGGAAATAGTTTAATATTGATATATTCAACAGCACAAAAAAAACTTTGGTGATGAAAATAGTTATACATTGTAGCAGGGACTATAAATAGTTGGAGTTCTACACGTCCATAATACAAACCTCGATTCTTGGAAGTACCCTAATAATTGTGAAGTAATTCTTATATATTAATATACTTGTAATCGATCAGCACAAAGAAATCCAGTATTCAAAGTAAATGTTACAATGCATTAAAGTCCATCTGATAATCAACCAAGTGTATTTTTCCGGTTCAATAAAATACATTTTTTTCACTGGGTTTAACGCCGTTTTTCAACAATTTTCAGTTATATACGGCGGACGGTTCACTTAACCCGTTTTTTCTGGACTTTATATGAACCAATACAAACTTATCCTTCCACAAGGAGCCGGCAACTTCTCCACATAAGCAGGAAAATGCTACATCCCTGATTGTACTTATTTAATTAATGTAAAATAATTTTAAATAAAACTTACATTTCTCCTTAAAAATCCAATGTTCACTTGTAAAAAGTCGAATATAATTTTGAAGCTCTATTACTTTCTTATCTACAATGCAATAAAGAATGGATTTAATCACTGGTATCAAGTAGTTGACTTTTTTTCATGGAAGATAATTCGTCTCTAACCAATAAATCAAGAATATGCAATTAAATACTTGTGGTTGTCTCAGTTTGACGAGTGTTAGAGACGATACAAATAGATTTGTTTTTCACGAAATTTTATTTATCTATAAAGTTATTATTTGCACTTTTTAATTCTAGTGTTTTTAGCACATTGAGACAATCCTAGATACATCTCTTGAAGTGTTTTATACACAGATTACAAAATTATCTCCTTCAAAAGCAATAACTGGTACAGTAGTGTTTTACTTTTGTGTATTTTAGTTGACGATGAGCTAGAACCAAATAATAACTAGTTATGTCCTTACTCTTAAAAGTTCAATTGTTCATGATAAATGTTTGCTTCTTTCTAATGCAATAAGTACATATATTATGTTTTTTTTCTCAATTTTGAAAATAATCCAGCACTGAAATGTTACCTCGAAACCGCGACCGTGGTCCAGTGGTTAGTGTAACCCGGAGGTCCGGGTTCAAAGACCAATCGCGGCACATCATACCCTTCTATGAAAATTTGACAAAAATGTTGTTTTTCCTCCATAAGTGGAGAAGTTGCCGGAAAAACAAGTCAGTACTGGTTAGAAAACAGTACAGGAAAACTAGTTAGGTGAAGTGAAGTGGTCGCCGTATTTAACTGAAAAAATGTTGAAAAACGGCGTCAAACCCGGTGACAATGTCATATAAAACAAACAAAGCTACCTCGAACTATGTTTTTGCTGGCATAAGTCTAATAACGTTGTAATTCTATTTTTATCATAAACAATAAATTTGCCGTCCAACAATCGCAGTATTTTATGATTAACACAACAATTTAAATCCTGAGACCTGGATCAAAACACACCAAATTGAAAAGATATTTCCATATATCAAGAGACAAATACCACAGAATGCACGTAACAAGAACTACTTTCATCTTGGAACTCTCGAAAATTTATTTTTTAACGAAGTTAGGGTCATCTAGAAAGAAGATATATAAAACATTGTATTTAGGTGATTGACAGGTTTAATTACTTTGTATAGTCAGTAATTGTTAAACTGTTAACATTTATTGTATCCGAGTTCATTTCTAAATCTACACAGCGAAATAACGGTAGTAAAGGGAGGTACCCTGGTACCATGGTGTATACTTCTGGTACCACATTTCCCTCACTATGGGAGGTACTCTGGTACCAAATTTTCGGAAAATGGTGTCAAAATGTGTTGAAAAAAGGGGTGAAATTGTGAAATTTTGGACAATTTATTGTTTTCTTCTTGTACTCATTTTGGATAGGTGGGGGTACCCCATTTTGTGTTTTTGGGTACCATTTTTTTTGAGGTTTTGTGTGCAGGACTTATTTTTAATTTTCAATTTGATTGGTGTGGGAATATTAATTTTATTTTAGACACAAAATAAAGACAATTTGACAAAAGAAAAGACAATTTGACACGAAGTGTGTTTTTCGAAACGACATGGTGGCCCTGAAAAGGGCCGTATAGGGTGACCAGTTTGATCAGTGTCTTATTTCTTCAAGACTTTACCGACCATGGTCAGTTTTCTTTTTCTCAGGTTTCTTTGGTTCTGTGGTCTCATGTTTACGTTTTTTAGAGTCTTTTTTTCTCGTCTGTTTTTTGGGGGTTCTTCGCTATCCCATTTGTCAGTCACAAATTGTACAGGCACAATCAGTTTGTCTGTTTTTAACTCGATTTCACGACGGAGTTGCATGACTTGTTTTAGCTGCCTTATTTCTCCCCTGATTCCTTTGAGTTCTTGTAGCATAGCCATCTCTGTAGGCGGTGGATTAGGCTGTCCATGAGTCTGTCCATTCACCATGGACTGTACTGGCTGTACATTCCCCTGTAGATTCGGCTGGCTGTACTGTGGCTGATTGTATTGGGGTTGACTGTACTGTGACTGGATAGTGCCATACACCGGTCCAACGCCATTTTGACCTATCAACTCAGACGACTCTAAAGCTTCTTTCAGAATGTCATACGGCATGTTGTATGTCTCCATGTTACATAATAAATAATGGGTCCGCGCCTGGCAATTTATATTCATTTTGTACGAGCGCGAACGTTATAGAGAACACTACAATGACGTCACGTCCATATTTTTGTTCGCAGGTATTTGTGTTTGTTTTGTGTTTCTTAAGTCCTAATACCAACAAAGTAAAAGCCGCACCATCACAGTAAGCCTACAGAATTAACACACTCATAGCAAACCTACAAAAATATACGGTCACAGTAAAAATTGCGAGTCAAAAAATAACATAATCATAGTAAACCTTCAAAAAATACGCAGTCACAGCCAAAAATGCTAGTAAAAAAACACAATCACAACAAAAAACTACAAAAATATACGGTCACGGCCAAACAAAATTGCAGTATAGAAAAATTTACCATCACAGCAAAACTTCCAAATAACACGTCACAGCCAAAATTGTGAGTCAAAGAAAACACACCATCACAGCAAGCCTACAGAATAAACATAATCAGCAAAAAGTACAAAAATACACCATCACAGCCAAAAATGCTGGTAAACAAAAATCCACAATCACAACAAACCTACCAGTCAGCCATTTATAAAAATAATAAAATTACCTCAGACATGATAAATTCGACATATTGTTGAAGTATAATAGTGAACCAACTATGACGTGTTTTACGACGTCATCAATTAGGAATGTACTGTATGATAGTAGACTATTGTGGTTTATGAATTTATGATGGATGTGTGACCATTTGACTTTTTTTAAATTTGATTGGTGTGGGATTTTTAATTTTATTTTAGACACAAAATAAAGACAATTTTCGACTGTTTGACAAGAAGTGTACTGTCGCAAAAACATGGTGGCCCTGAAAAGGGCTGTTTTGGGGTAGAGTGGCTTTATGATGTTGGCCACATTTACCCATACAAGCGGGACACCATTTGTCCCACTTTCTAAAATCTCTTTCTGTGGTGGTGGAGGCCAACCTGAGAGGAGTCTCGTTGTCCTCCTCCCAGTTTTCAGCTGGGGTTGATTCCTGGGGGTGACCCCCCAGTCCTCTTCCCCAGAGCTTGCCACCACCACCTCCTCTGCAAAACCCTTCTTCTTTTCTTCTCGGAGTTCTTTCACCTCCATCCGCAGCTCCTCAAGTTGTACCTCCGACTGCTCAATACACAGCCCTAAGGCTGCATATTTTTCCTTGATGATTTTTAAAGTACGCTTAGACATACTGAGCGAATGAATGACATGACGCAGTGCATTGGGTTTTTATACGGCAAGCGCGAACATTAGAGAGAACATTAAGCATTGTTTGGTGTGTCTTCAATCCAAGAAAAAAGTCGGATTGACCTACTTTTTTATAAAGTTACCGGATTGACCTACTTTTTGTGTATATAAACGTATGTGCCTGTGTTCTACATTCAATCCTTTGAAAACATGGGAAATTGTTTGCACGCCCCTAAAGAAATCTTTGTAGAGGAAGATAGTGTACCTATCAAGATGGGGAATTTATATCCGGATCTCTCCATCTAATATGATGATGAATTACGCGCCAATTATTGGCGCTATTTGTATTTAGCTGAAGCTAAATATTGAAAACATTCAACGGCCCTTTTTAGGGCCACCATATGTTTAAGATAAGTTTAACTGTCTCTACAACAAAAACTATTTGTTTTTCATTGTTTTATTTTTACAATCAGCGAAAAAAATAACTTAAAAAAATTCAGTAATTTACAAATACTGTCACAATAGTTCAACACATACTATTCACAAAAAAAATCAAGAACACTGTCCAATATATCAAATGTTAATATCGTCCATTTTCGTTTTGTCCTCTCTCTTTTTGTATTTCCGTTTCTTTTGTGGTGGATCCATTTGGTTGGCTGTGACCACAAGGAATGAGTGATCAATTCATTGTGGTCACAGCCAAGTGGTACTTGAGGATTCTTTTGTGGACAGTTTCTCGTGGATGTGACCTGAACCAGATCCTTCTCACTCGATTCATAGTTCTAGAGGATAGGCCAGGAGATAACGATACGTATGTAACCCGTTGGTTTGAACATCATTATGGTACTTATTATAGACAAACTCAATATGTGAACATACGTGGGCAAAAGTGTTTTGCACTACGCCGTGAAAGAACAGGAGGTGAAAGACATTTGTATCATAGAATCATGAATAGAAACATGACTCATTATACCGCTTAATTTGAATGTGTGATTATTTCTATGTTCTAACAAAAAAATGTTGTTCTATGTTGTTCTATTTAAAAAATATGTACAAAAAATGTTGTTCTACCAAAAAAATGTACAAAAAATGTTGTTCTATTTAAAATATGTTGATTTACAAAAACATATTGTTCACTATTGTTCTATGATTAAAAAATGTTGTTTATGTTGAATAAAAATAAACAAAATGATACCACCTGTTTGTTATACTTCGTTGGTATTAGGATTTAAGAAACACAAAACAAACACAAAAACTTACAAAAACTAGCGAACAAAAATATGGACGTGACGTCATTTAACATGTTCTCTATAACAGTACAAAAATCCAATGCATTACGTCACGTCATTCATTTCCATTCATTCACTCACCATGGATGCGCTATTGCAACAACTTGGAACAACTAGACAACTGACGGCTAGGCAAACTAGAGTATAGCGGACGATCCGTCAACTGGCTGATAAAGTCGATAAAAAACGAGAGCAAGAAGAAATGGTTATTGCGGAGTCGATGAATTTATTTGAAGTAGATCGTTTTCATCAGCGAGATGAATTGATACGTATGAGACATCATTTTCTCAACCTAGAAAAGAAGACATCTGCTGAACCGCGACCCGCCAGGGGGCCCAGTCCCCGTCAGCGCCGACGAGATCGAACTGTGAATAGACGAAGGCAGCGTGAACCGAGACAGCAAGCTATGAATGAAATCGATGAACAGGTCAAGAGGGAGCTGACTGAACTTCAGTCTGATATCAGACAACAAAGACAAGCAGCCGAGGCGTATTATCAACAAAAAAGAAGAAGAAGGCCATTGGCAATTAATGGCCACAGCTGAAAGAGAGTACAACCATCTGTCCCAGAACAAGAATGGTACTGCGGGGACCCGACCTGCCGAGACTGTTATCCCAACCCCATGAAGGATGCAGACAAGTGGTATGCTCAACAAAACTGCCCGTGTGAGCTCTGCACCCCCAAAAAACCAGCTGCTAACTAGTACTCTACTACAAACGGTCCTTTTTAGGACCAAACTGATCAAACTGGTCACCCTAAACGGCCCTTTTCAGGGCCACCATGTCGTTTCGAAAAACACACTTCGTGTCAAATTGTCTTTTCTTTTGTCAAATTGTCTTTATTTTGTGTCTAAAATAAAATTGAAATTCCCACACCAATCAAATTGAAAATTAAAAATAAGTCCTGCACACAAAACCTCAAAATAATGGTACCCAAAAACACAAATGGGGTTCCCCTACCTATCCAAAATGAGTACCAGAAGAAAACAATAAATTGTCCAAAATTTCACAATTTCACCCCTTTTTTCAACACATTTTGACACCATTTTCCGAAAATTTGGTACCAGAGTACCTCCCATAGTGAGGGAAATGTGGTACCAGAAGTATACACCATGGTACCAGGGTACCTCCCATAGTGAGGGAAATGTGGTACCAGAAGTATACACCATGGTACCAGGGTACCTCCCTTTACTACTAATAACTGACTTCATTAGCAAAATGAAGTGTAATAATTAAACTCAGTACATATGCAATTAAAAAACACATTTGTGTTAGGTAAACAAAATTTTATTTAACAACGGTTTTCAATATAACTACAGTAAAACCCGTGTTGGCAACCACTCCCGAATAAAGAACACCCTGTGAATAAAGGTCATTCTTTGAAAAACAGTCGCTGATTATCTATAACAAACTGACCTCTAAATAAAGGCCATCTCTGAATAAAGACCACATTTTCTCTTTCCCAAGGGTGACCTTTGTTCCCAGATTTGACTGTATTTGACAACTACACATATATTTATATAAGACGGTCAACAATCGCTCAAATAGCTTTAGAACACCAAGATTTACTGTTAAACTCTGAATTAGACATAAAGGATATTGTTGACAAATGAACGATTTTCACCACAAAATTTGATCATTCGGGACTGTGAAAGGTAGTAGATTTCTGCAACTAGATTTGTGTCATAAATCCTGGTCTAGTTTGTATGTATTTGTTTTGATAACAACGGCTTCTGTATTTGTCATCGGACGAGGATTTAATGTCACGAACTGATAAACAAGAGGCGAGTTTCAGTTAAGTACTCATGATCTTATGTTCATACCACTTCAAAACTGTGAAAAGATGTAAGTAAACGTACTCATAGATTTAAACTTGCCAGCTTAATTTGACATATCTAAAGTCCAGAGGATAATAAAACAAGACTGGGTTATGGTACGATAGCTCAACTACTTGAAGATAATCATCCGCAATCGACTTTCAAACAAATACTTTGGACCTATATCAGGTTCTGAAGCCAATTCCTTTTTACTGAAGTTTAATGTCGTAAAAAGCTAGGGTCATTTGAATACTTTCCCAAGTCGTACATCTGGGTAGAACCACCAACCTTCCGTAAGCTCGCTGGACAGTTTTCTTACATGTGGAATAATTATGTCTGTTCCATGATGGAATTCGAACTTATCGCGGTGAGATGCTAGTGATTGCTAACCAGAGACCTTAATCACTCAACCATAGAGGTCCATTATGAAGTCAATACCTGTCAGGATAGAGTTATATACACGTGTTAGTATTAAATAATGTTTGTTTTGTAATTCAGTTTCAAATGAACCATTGATAAATAAACACTACAGATATTTGCTCAATTGGCTGACTTTGAGATAACTTAATGATAAAAGTTGGAACAATTCGGCCTTGTATTCATTCGTACAAAATAAGGTCAGCGAATATCAAACTATATTCATTAAGACATAAATATGACACTGGGTCTGGATTCATGATTTTTCTTTTCATATAATGCATACAGTCAAACCTTCGTTAAAACGCCACCTACGCATAACGACCATTTTATATCAACAGTTAGTGATAAAACAGAATTAATTAACCTCTGAACATAGGCCATCTGTGCATAAAGATAAAGTTTGTATCTTCATCCCGTGACCTTTGTTCACAGGTTTGACTGTAAGTCTTGAGTAAGCTGAAAAATAATGATTATTAAAAGGGAGGTGATTGTAAGTTTCTAATCATGATGTAAGAGTTATCTCCCTTTTATCACTTTAGTTCTGAATGTATGTTTGTGAAATATGGTCCAAGCGAAGATAAAATAAACTAATAATTTGTCAAACAGTTTTACAACTTCGTATAGAAGAATAAATCGAGAAATTTTAGCATTAGATATTAATGTGTAAAAATATATTTAACTTAGTACTAAAAACATTATTTTGTATAGCTCTCACATAAAATAACATTTGAACGATGATAAAAATACATACTCAGCTGTTCGAGACTGAAAACAAATCATTGTCTGTTGACCAAACTGATTATATTTTCTGCCGTCCCAGGACTTTTTTCAACATCTGTCATTTTTTTCTTGTTGATATTTTTATTTTCATACTAACTATAAATCTACTTAATTATAAGGGGAAATAATTCTTGCATGGTAGGAAAAACAAACTGGTCTCCGGTCCATGTTTCAGTGCAGGATACAGAGTAAACGGGAACCAGCTTAATGAATTCTCTTATGTGTTACCTCCCTTTCTATCACTGTCTCAGTAATGTGGTAAATAAGCACACGTTAGTGAATAAATACAAAAAAGCAATCGAAAATGAACAATTAGTGAAATGTATGACTCATACAAATGAATCTTTCCCGACGTATTAGTTTTACTCATAAAATACATTTATTAAAACACAACCAATCAAACTGACTGAGAACTTAAAACTTTATTGACGCTCCTCGCATGTTCATATTTTCAACCTTCGGGGCATTCCGACAAACGTAAAGACATACATTCAACAAGGAAATTGAATGAAAATTAAAACTATTGACAGTCCTGTCTAATTACTTAAATAAATTCATTCTACCAAGTCTATAAACTTCAAACTTTTTATGTAAACTCAGTGGATAGA
Organism: Lutraria rhynchaena; assembly: GCA_008271625.1. Classification (NCBI taxonomy): domain Eukaryota; kingdom Metazoa; phylum Mollusca; class Bivalvia; order Venerida; family Mactridae; genus Lutraria; species Lutraria rhynchaena. Next base: position 904,627 of record VIBL01000141.1, read on the forward strand.
ATTTAACTTAATTATTTAAAACGATTTAAAGTGACACAATAATTTGGACTACTCATTATGAAGTGGACTATTTGTGTTTGTTTAAAGTTAATAGCAGTTATCGCCTTAATCGAGTGCAGACATTTAGATGATGTAGAATCGGACGCGGCATCCAAAAATGTCTGGAGACCACTCTCGGGCACAACATCAAAACCCATCCGTGGAGATGAAACAATAGATAATAAACACAAAGTCAAGACTCAGTCTGACACATTAGGAAAAGTAATTGATGTTAAAGTGGGGAAGAATGATAAAGCTGACAGTTTACATGAAATACCTCATGCTCATGGATCAAAATTTCAGGATGATACTGTACATCTACAGGAAATACAAGAACCATTACATATAAAAGAAGAAATATCAACGGAAAACGTTGGCGATCGGAGTACAGATAACAAACATACGGATGGTTTGAATGGAAATACGGCAAACGATAATGCATTTTTTGACAATCTTGGCATAAAGAAAGGCACTGCCTTAAATAGTGATCAACAAAATATTACACCGACTGACGGACCTGCAATCACAAATATCGATAATATTCAAACTGGAAGTATTCCAGACGGTAAAACTATAATGGCTACACTGAATGAGCATGAAAATGGTGATGGGGATGCAAAAATTAGTAGAAATAATAATATTGTGCCATCAATAAGAAATGAAGATCTGAGTCAGGCAATTAAGGGCGTGTTACTTAAACAAGTAAATGGTAAAATTGATCAAACCAACGATGCAAGTAACCAAAACAATAATGATGACCATATTGAAAATAATATTAACGTTAAAAGGCATGAAGCAAATGGACCATCTCCTAATAGTGGCGAGCATCAATGGGATGAGGCGGTTGATAAAAATAAAAACTTACACAAAAGCCATGAAATATCGGATGGAATCATCAATCCACCAAGAACAAATGTTCATGACCTTCCAGCGAGCGATAACATGAGTAACGATAAACAATTAAACGAAATAACTAAAAAAGTTAACGAATTACAGAACAAAATAAACAACAATAATGATTATAACACAGACTTTACAAACGTAGACGCATTTGCAGACCCACGAAACCACGAGGTCAATACAAACAATCAAGTCAACAGTGACAACTTAGAAAGCAATGTAAGAAGTACTGACAATGTATTCAATACAGCTGGGACAAACCTGAACTACGACAATGTTGGTGAAGTTGATCCAGGTCAAATAGATGCATTCAATGATGTTGCAACAGGTGACAAAATTGATCAGGCAACGACCAATGATGATGATATATTTTCTAGTAGAACTGAAACAGGTCTATATGATGATCGTAATAAAGACCAGCAAAACAAACCGAGTTATATGGATAATAAAAGAAAAATTGAAAACGGTATTCCCGACAACCGCCCGTACCACAATGACCACAACAATTATGATGCTTCAAATAGGAATGTTGTAAAAAGTAACCGCAAACAAGATATCAACAACTTACAGAGGAGCAGTAATGACAATGAGCAGTATGTTAACAACAGTCCTTACAATAACCTTGCCTATGATCAAAACAAAAATATTTTCAACCGACAATACAACTATTCTAAGAACAGCATTGGAGACAATCAAAACACGGACAACAATAATCCCCTAAACAGACCGAAAGTAGATAACAATCAGCTTGACAACGAACAGAATATTGGAAACTATCCTTCAAATTATCTTGTGAACGGACAAAACGTTGATAACAATTTAATTGATAACCGTGACAACAGACGACTTGTTGGAAACTCTCCAGTTTATAATCGTGACAATGGGCAGTATGTTGGAAACGATAACATATATGACCGTGACAATGGTCAATACGCTGATGATAATTTTGAAAATAATCGCGATAACCAACAATATGTGGGAAACGATCTAAAAAATAATCGTTACAGCGGACAATACCTAAGAAATGATGCGATAAATAACCGTGACAACGAGCAGTATGCTGGAGATTATCAAACGAGTAACCGTAAAAACGGACAATATGTAAGAACCGAAGAAGCGAATAACCGTGACAACGAACAATATGTTGGAAACTATCAAACTGGTAACCGTGACAACGAGCAATATGTTGGAAACTATCAAACAAGTAATCGTGACAACGAGCAACATGTTGGAAACTATCAAACAGGTAACCGTGACAACGAGCAATATGTTGGAAACTATCAAACAGGTAACCGTGCCAAAGAGCAACATGTTGGAAATTATCAAACAGGAAACCGTGACAACGAACAATATGTTGGAAACTATCAAACAGGTAACCGTGACAACGAGCAATATTTCGGAAACTATCAAACAAGTAATCGTGACAGCGAGCAATATGTTGGAAACTATCAAACAGGTAACCGTGACAACGAGCAACATGTTGGAAATTATCAAACAGGTAACCGTGACAACGAGCAATATGTTGGAAATTATCAAACAGGTAACCGTTACAACGAGCAATATGTTGGAAATTATCAAACAGGTAACCGTGACAACGAGCAATATGGAGGAAATTATCAAACAGGTAACCGTGACAACGAACAATATTTAAGAAATGATCAAGCAAATAACCGTGACAACGAACAATACGTTGAAAATTATCAAACAAGTAACCGTGACAACGAACAATATTTAAGAAATGATCAAGCAAATAACCGTGACAATGGACAATACGTTGGCAATTTTCCAAAAGATAGCCGTAACTACCTACGGTATGTTGGAAACGATCAAACAAATAACCATGGCAACAGACAATACGTTGGCAACTATCCATTAGATAACCGTAACAACGGGCAATATGTCGATAGCTCTCCAACTTATAACCGTAACAACGTGCAGACCGACCTAAGAAATAATATACCAGCTAACAATAATCAGTTACGAGGACAAGTCAACAACAACAACAACAACAACATATTTTCCAACGGTAGAGTGCCTAATTATCCTGATCAACAAGGACAGGATAATGTTGTCAACACAAATGTAAATATCAATGGGAATGATAGAAATTTCGACAACAACAAATATTCAAACTTGCTTAGACCACAATACAACCAGGCAGGAACAAATCTTAACTATGGTGTAATTGGTGATACAGGTGGTAGAATCGATCAATATAGTCGAGTACCATACTCTGATAATGACAATGATGTGAATCTACAAGGTGCTAGTTATAAACCTGACATCAACAATCCACAAGATTTATGGAACAATAACAATGTTCAAAACACGAACAGAAACAGACAGATTATCAACATTGGAAGCAACGCAATTCCTCAGAATCAGGCTGCAATGGTTCAGCAAAATTTACAACCCAATACAGACAATACAGTCATTCAGGCAAACACAAAAGCCAAAGGTTTGTGTGTCTTATGATTCTTCCCAGTTAGCTTAATTTTGTTACGTGAAAGTATTGCACTTTGATGCAAGTGTGTATGTAGATATATAAACAGCTATTTGCTGAGCAAATCAAATCCCCAGCTAAATACTTCTTTACCTCTTACTGACATTTGGAGGATGGACAGAAGGACAGACAGATTGACCAACAGACATACATAGAGTGTTACAATATGACTCTGCAGTTTCTTGCGTAAGCTAAAATCTACTAATATATTCTGTATATTCTATTATATCAGTTTAATTTTCTTCAACTTTATCACATTTATTATTTCATGCAGAGTAAAATTGTTTAATAAACTTTATTTCAGCTCATAGAAAATTTGAGAGACTACTGAGGATTAATGGAATGTTCTAGAATTTGTTTTGAAGTTATTCGAGAGATAAAATCATAATGAAGTCATTTTAAATTCTTCAAAATGACAGCAAAATTCACATTATTTTTAAATTTGTTTCAACGAGGATGTATTTAACCAGAAAACGAGCACCGCTTGTCTAACTTTACATTCATTTACTGTCATAAGAACTGGTGAGATATTTATAACAAGGTGTCGCTTTGTACCTCGTGTCGTAAATAATTGGTGATATGTTTAGAGGGAATTTGAAATATTCTTAAATGAGCACAGACTATTTTATTTGAATAAACGCCAGTATCTAGCGTTCATTTTGGATAAGCCTTTTAGAAATATTTATTGACAAGAAATATGAAGAATACGTCTGTAACACTTTGTTTTTGATGTATCGAAGACATTAATTTTGTCGTGTTGCGATCAATGGCTAAAATCTCCAAAATGGCTTCTAAAAATCAGTTTTACATATAAATATAATTGTTAAAGCGATGAGATAAACTTTTACGCATTAGTTACTACATTTGCCAAGAAGATGCCGGTGCTGCTTCTGCTTCTGCTGCTGCTGCTGTTGCTGCTGAAAGCGCGAGTTTGCACACGCAGAAAAAAAATCATGTTTTGGCCACGTATAAGTCCTCCGTTGGCCAGGTAACGTTTACGTGAAAGAAATTCAAGCGTATTTATTAACAAACTATTTCTGGTAACTTTATCATCTAGCAAAGTAATTTTATGTAAGTTGTTTGTACTAAATCTATGGGTAAATGTCTTACTCATGATGTATTGTAGAAAACGCTGAAGGAAGCAGACAAGACACCCCACTTCAACCTACACCGTACACGACATTAGCTGTGCCTACATTTAAAGACGACGAGTGGGCATACTACGATGATGAAATAAAACCGGAAGTAAATGATGTTACAACCACACCTGCTACCAAGAAAGCCAAGGATGATGTAGGACCACTGAGCATCTTCACTAGTGACATAAAGTATCAGAGATTTCCCAAACCAATGAGTGTAAAAGTTCTGAAAGAGAAGGTAAGTTCGTAACGGCAGGGCTGTGACGGATGTGCATGAATTTGGGTTCTTCTTGCCTACGTCATAGTGCTACGCTATGTTCCAATATGTACAGTACAACCTATACAAAGCAACATCTTTTAGGAGAAGGAAAATTGTGTTGTTGTTGAGAGGTTGTTTTTCTAGAGAGGTTACATTTAATGGTTAAATCGTACAGTGGGAAAAATCAAACTGTTGTTGAAGGGTGGTTGTTGTTCGAGAGAGGACCGCTCTGGAGAGGTTGCACTGTATATATTGTTGAATGTATTAGCAAGGCGTGTTTTATTCGTTTGTGGTTATGATAATTTGCGTAGACTAAGCATAATTTACCAGACTAAACATACACTATATATGTACAAAACTATTTGTGGTGACCAAGATATTGTGGTCTGCAGTTCAAACTGCGACATGAAATTTGTGACTGAAACATCACGTGTTTCCGGTAAAACCGCACATGTGAACATATAGAAAAGCCATACGATATAAGATGAAAAACACATCCGTTTCATAACCATATTTGTATTTTATGTTTATGTTAACATTAATATTTATTACAGTCGGGTGACGAAGTAACTATTACTTGAATCTGGAGTTTTGTAGGTTATCGTGTATTTAAATTATGCTCAATGACATCCAATAATCTATCATACTATAATTCAAACATGCATTAGTCTGATGTATGTATGAATATTGTAATGCTTGAGTGATTTGTTCATTTCAGATATTAGGAAAACCACAGAAGAAATTGTATATTCTTGAGGAATCTGATGTAAAATTATTTTCACGAGTCCGTCAAGTTTCTGTCATCTATACAATGGAAGATAATTTCTTATATATTTCATTACTGTACAGGTAAGAAGAAATGAAATCATGCGTAGTTTATTTGTCACGTGGGCACGTTTAGGTCAGTCGATAATGGCATGAAACTGCTGCCCGGAAAGTTTTGGATTCCGGATTTGGGCGAAGCCCGAATTTCTAAGTTACGATTTGACTGAAAGTATTTTAGTAACTTATTTTGTATCATGAGGAAATACTGGCAGTTCTTGATGAATTAAGGAGCAAACTGGTCAGTACTGAATTACACAGTTGACACAAATCTTGTTTCTGACTCTCACTTATTTCAGACCATCATGAATGTTTGTCATACGTGTAAACTGATAATTCGATAAATTGACTTGACATTGAGATTTGAGTAAGGTGATCGATCTCACGTTTTTATAACCCTTAAAGAGGGTAATCGTCCGCCGTACATAGCTGCATATATTGTACATAAACAAGTGTTCTAATTATTTGAGCAGTCAAAATAAAATCCGGACCTTATTTACTTATACTTGTATGAAATATAAATTACAGTATACAGAAGTAATATTTAATTAATACTTTGAATTTAAATATGTATTTATTGGTGGGTTTAAAATAAAATGCAGCAAGTCATTAACTGCGTTATTAGTCAGAGAGTGTTACATTCTTCTCGCGCTGAATTCATTCACAGAATCATTTATCTGTGGGATGAAATTCCACAAGCTTGTCACAATAATAAACCTGCTTTTATGCTAATGTATTCTGTTTCTATCCATTCGCGTTATTTTTTTTGTTTCTCTTATTATTTTTGTACCTTAAAAGATTAGTGTTTGTCGCTTCCTCTAATTGCCATTTACAGATACATAAAGTTCACACTATTTCTACATCGAAATCAACATTTTTTAATCGGTTGTCACATGAATGAAATAGCGCCGTCTTCAAACATGCTTAATATGGTTCATCTCAGAGTACATCAATCATTTGAGAAATTGGACTGTTACCATAGTAATGCACAAAACTCGTGATTGACGATATTTATACGTGGCGGCGTGAAATTTACATACGCGCTGAAGAAAGTTTCATAATGTACGATCTAAATTGTAGTTGATCACATCCGTATGAATATGTATGACTGCCTGTAATTAATATGTTTTGATAGATCGCTAAATGAGAGTTCTGTAAAAATCACAATGAATAGGATAAGTTAGCGTTTTAAAATATTCTTCTTCAAACAAATGTTATGAGGCGACTTTTCCATTGTTATGAGGAAGAAAATTCCAGGCGTACACTTTGGTAAAACTTTCGTCCATCCAAACTTTTAACGCGTCGTAGAATACAGAAGAATCTTGATATTAAGATCACTTTTGGGACCCGGAAATGTGATCTTTGTATTGAGGTCATTGGTTAAAGTACAGTGTAAACCTTTTTAGCGACTGTCTTGGCATTACGACCGTAATATTAAAACAATTACTTAATGTTCGGACAGGTTTTAATATTTTTCCTGCATTTGAACTTGAAGAAAAGACCACCTCGATATGATATCCATCGTTTCTTTTGAATCTGGTCTCATACCTAGGTTCTACGTTAATCTTAATATTTTTTTTCAGAAACGTGTTTTCCAGGGAATGTAAACAAATAAAAAAATTCCAAATGGGAAAATTGATGGGAAATACTGACATAGCTATGTTTGAGAAAGGTAAATTACTTTCTGAAGCTTTTGTTCATTATTAAAGGAATATATGAATGAAATATACAGTGCAACCTGTCCAAAGCAACATCCTTTCGGAGGAGCAAAATTATGTTGTTGTTGTTGTCGTTGTTGTTGAGAGGTTGTTGCTCTAGAGAGGTTAAAATAATAGTTAAATCGTACAGTGGGAAAATCATGTTGTTGTTGAAGGGAGGTTCTGCTCAAGAGATGGCTGCTCTGAAGAGGTTACACTGTATTAATTATCTGAAGTATTGTACTGTTGAATGAGCCAGTGTGTTGCATTCTATGATTCATAAAACTTAAAATGTAATCAAAATAAAAAAGTGATTTTGATAACTAAACAGATTATAGCCCGTAATTTGTATTAATCAGTAATTTCAGCTCTACCGAGCTGCATAAATTATAAAATAGTTTTATTCGGATTTAATTTATTTTTAGATATATAAACGCCTACTATGGGTTATTTAGCTGACTTTTGTAGACATATACCTATGAAAACACGTGTGATAATTTTCATATAACATATTCAGTATAATGGCTTCAATTAAACAATGAACTGTAAATGTGGCTTCATTGTTAATGGAATAATCCGTATATAATATACAACACGAGACTCAAGCAGTAAAACACAGAAAACAATAGATAGAAATTCGTGTCTAAATTGATTATTTATTTTCATACGCATGATTTCACCACCATATGTAACCATCCGTCACCTCATCATTTCGTATACAGTAAAACCTGTGTTTACGGCCACCTCCGAATAAAGGACACGCTGTAAATAAAGGTCATTCTTTGAAAAACCGTCACTGAATATTTAGAACAAACTCCGAATCTCCGAATAAAGGCCGTCTGTCGATAAAGGCCACAATTTGTCTTCCCTAAGGGTGACCTTTGTTCACAGGTTTGACTGTATTTTATTCACAGTATGGTCTTTATTCGGAGGTGGCCGCAAACACAGGTTTTACTGTACATCACATGAAAATGCGCTGTAAGTATCGTTATTCGAGGAAATTGATATTTAAGAGTCTTTTGTAATATTTCAACCTTGATAATTATATGTCTAAATGCACCTATATAATTTTCTATTTTAGAAGTCAAAGATGGGAAAACTGAGCGTGTGTTATTCTTCACAGAAAATCCGGACGATTACGTATATTTCATGTCCTGTACTGACATGAATACTTCGCCTTATGCATGCCGGGATTCTTATTACGTGACTTTAGACACGACCAACGATCCGCCAAACCACTTTCCGTGGACGGAAGCCTCAAAAGAATTGAAAACGAAAATGAACCTGACGTTTGAAGATCCTCGATTTATTTTCAACTTCGTTTTATTGCGTAAGTCGAGAAGTTTAACTGCATTTTACAAAAATCATTTTATTTTCAATCCACTAGTAAGGTGTCATATATAATAGTAAACTTTACTCCATCTAGTCAATAAAATCACAGTGAACTATAGTTGATTTTATTTGGTCTTTTAATGAATTTTTGGCCATATCTACAGAATCAAAGCAAATTAGTTAGAACCATCTTACGAGAAAGCGTTTTGTAAGTAGTTTTTGCCAATGAAAGCCATCCCCGTCTGCCAGCGTTACCTTTAAATGTAGGCGTTTTACAGTAAAAAACTTATATACATTTGCATGTTGCTATCTCGAAGGAACTGGTTCTAAGTGAAGAGTCAGTCATATAGCTGAAATAATAATACCACTGAATTTAAAGAATCTACATGTATACATTAAATTTTAATAAATTATTTACTTACTTGTTTTTGGATAAGGATTTCAACTGTCATGGAATCGAATGAGGAGGCAAACCTTTTGTAATTTGTTGAACATGCAGTCGTAACTGGAATTCAGGAGTGCTGGGTCAATAAACTGACTGACGCCTAAATAACGTTCAGAATCAGACTGATGTCTTGATTTAAAATACTTTATCGCGAATCTTTGTGTTCATACATGAATAGAGAGCGTCCTTGTTTCGTCAATGTCAACCAATAATTATTTTTAAACATTTTTTTCTATCGAATAAAACAAAACAAAAAAGGCGAGCCATTAACTAGCCATTAAAATGACATTTAGTGGAAATGAGATGGCTCGGTGTGTATTTTTTTAAATTTCAATTAGTGTAGGAGTTCTCACCTTATTCTTTCTCTATCATTTCAGCTTGTGTGTGGGACAAAAGCGTGGAAAGATAAGGGACAACCCGCAGACTCTTGAAGAATTGTACGGCAAACATTGATAAATGTTTTTTTATCATGAATTCAATTATTTTTTTTTTCATTACAAGTCATTACGTTATAATTTATGGCGGGACACAAATATTATATTTTGTACATGCACAGCTTCAGGGATTACTAATTGTATAAAATACTGTGAGTACAATGATTAAAATGTAGTAATGCAAACTTCGTTTTGAGACCATTTTATTATTTAGATCAATTTTGTAATAAAGAATTCTTTGGATCAGAACTTTTTGTCTAATTTCAAGTAGGTAACTGGATCACCTTGATATTAGACTCATAGGGACTTCTATGGTTGATTGGTTATGATCTCTGGCTTGTAATCACTAGCTTCTCACCGCTGTGAGTTCGAATCCCATACGGGACCAAATTTCACATGTCAGAAAGTTGACCAGCTGGCTTACGGAAGGTCGGTGGTTCTACCAAGGTATAAGCCTGTGGTCTTTCTCTATCGTTAAAGCTAGAAAGTCGCCAAATGACACTGGCTGTTGGTGTGAGGTTAAATTCCAGTGAAAACAAGATAGGTGACTCATAAATGTTGGTCTTAATAAAAGGGTTTTATTGTATTACCAAAAATATTACATAGGTATACTGTGTAACATCAAAACTATTTATGATACATAATGTAACAATTATATATCTATTGATTATTATTTGTGACTTGTTTACTGCCAAGCCCTCTCCTTTTCATACACGCATATGCATGTATGCGCGTATTTATAAATGATATATATTTGTTATAGATATAAAATATAATAAACTTTAAAATGAATTTATGGTTGTATGTAATATTAAAAATGTATTTTGAATGAGCTTATATTGTGTTATCACGATTTCCCTTTTTTTCTGGCGAAAAAAAGTTAAAATGAATACGCTTATATGATGTATGGATATATACATATGAATACATTTGTCGATATAATCTTTGTCCATCATAGTATGATATGTACTCATTTTCCTGCATAAGACACAAAATATCTTTACCGGGGGCCAGAATAAATAAGTCATATTTATGGTTACCTGACCGATCCCTTTTTTAACGGATTTATATGATTTTTACTGCAAACTCCTAAGTACGAAAATGTTTAGTCACGAATCGTGCCCCGCAATCCTACAAAGGTTTGTTTAGACAATACATAGATTTGACGTCCTACCTACATTAATTTATTTGGTCAAGTATCATTAAAAATGACTTTTTTCTGGTCATATCAGAAACACCCATTGTATATCCTGTACGTATACTCCAATATCAATCCACTAGATCGCTGAAGAAATTCAATCTTAGATTCAGCAAAAAAATCATCGAGATTGTTGCAAATAGTTAATACTTATCGGACTACAAATCAAATCCTGTCACTCCAGGTCTGTTTATAATGTTGAGAGATTCAACGACTCTTGATTATCTGTCAATAAAATCTTCATTTTATCCATTATATCAAAGACACAGATGTATTACACGCATATGTCTCTGTTTACTAGACACTTGGAATACAACGTGGCAATAGTAATAGAATTGCAAAACATCAAGTGGTGACAAGATGCTATCTGGCTAATACCGGGGCTGTAAATCATCTTCGCGCGGGAAAACTTGTCGTTTGAAACTAATTATTCTATTTTTTTTCATTAACCCGCACATGTGGTGACAATGACGTCATCTGTAACATTAAAGCGAGGCTCGATGATTTCTTTATCTCTATAGTGCTATTCACTCTGATTTCTGAAACATTCCTTGAACAACATTTCACAATAACTAATGAATCATTTTTTATGTAAAATTACTGGAAAGAATCAAGCATCAGCGGTATTTGTTTTAAACGATAAATTGATCGATATCGTTTTCAAAGTTGAAAAGCATTTTATAGACGACAGTAATGACAAGGTCCATATTGTTTGATAGTCGTATTGTCTAGTCAGTATGGACAGATTCTGAGGACTGAGAACGTTGATTCTATAAAATTGTAAATTGTCATGCCGTTTCATGAGTCAGTCATCAACTCAGTCACAGTAAAGCAACTTTGCTAACTTCATCAGTTTCCCTGGATTCTGTACCAGTTATAAATTTAAAACCTGACCTCCGCAGGTTAATACCAACTTCTCCACAAGTATGATCAGCGCCGAATGGTATATGGCTTTAGTCGCGATATTTTCATCCAAATTATCACAGAGATCATATGTCGCACCTAGTGCTAGCTCTCACGAACCCGAGATCTGTAGGCCTTACACTTTTTTTTTCTTACATTGTTATCTTCATATCAACAGTGTATAATTTGTTGATTGTAAGTGTTCAATTGTTCTTAAACTTCCACTATGTACTGAACGTGTAAATCAGGAGGGTATGTATATATAAATATTAATAAACCAACATTCTATGTATTCATTAGTGAAGGGACCTCCGTGGTCGAGTGGTTGTAGTTTTAGACTGGTAATCACTAGCCCCTAGCCGCTGTGAATCCTATCCGGGATCAGACAAATTTCACTTATGGAAGCTATCATGTCGGTGGTTCTGACATATGTAGGCCTGGCATCTACCTCCACCGTTTGAAGACGCGCGGCAACAGCATGTTATACTGCTTTGATATCTTGTTCTCCTAATAATCTGGGGCCACGACCGTGGTCCAGTGTATAGTGTACTAGATTTGTAACCGGCGATCGCGGCAGATCATACCCGTCAATGAATATAAGACAAACATGTCGATTTTCCTCTATATGTGGAGAAGTTGCCGGCTCCTTTTGGAAGGGTAAGTTAGTACTGATTAGTATACAGTCCAAGAAAACTGGTTAGGTGAACCGGCTGCTGTATATAACTGATATATCATTGAAAAAAACGGCGTTAAATCCACTGAAACGACTCCTAATAAGCTGTCACAGAAGAACATTGATCACACTGGACAGCGTCAGTCATGCGTCTTCGATTCTTATCTGTAATTTGACACAATAGCATGTAAAAACAGGTGCTCGTAGACATACCTTTAACGGGCTGGCATTTTTTTTAAATTCAAAATCTTGCTTTTGGTTCATTCATTAGACAATCGCATTTAACAGTTGGCAAAAAGTCATGCACAAGTATTTGACATATTTTTATTTACCAACAATGGGTTTCTAAATAATGAAATTGAAAATTTATTACCTATGTTAAATTTTCATATAATGACAGACCTATAGATCCCATCAGAGTGGTATGTATGTAAGCCTGCGTAAATATATACCAACTGTGTATGTACAAATTATCTTTTCGCCTTTCGCATATTTAAATGCCACAGGAATTGTTGTTTAAGTGACACGTATCAGTCCGTAGAATATTGAATCATTCAATTAGTCAGCCATGACTACATTGTTCTAATCTAGAATAGTTCAAAAATATTTTACCGAGATACAATGTTCTCTGTACCTAACTAAATGTGACCGAACATGGATTGAATTACCAACACCCCGCGGGACAGATGGTCTGTGAATATATGCGCTGACAGTTTATTCTGTGAAAATTTATGCATAGTTCGACTTGGTTTAAATGTTTGTTTTATAGTTTGTTTTTATGTGACATTCTCACTGGGGTTTAACGCCTTTTTTCAACATTTTTCAGTTATATACGGTGGCCGGTCCACCTAACCAGTTTTCCAGGACTGTATACTGTATAGCGGGTATAATTGGCGGGAGTTTAATTTTGGCTATATTGGCGGTTATGGTCGACTGAGTCAATTCAAAACACAGTCGTATTAAAACACCTCAGTTATTAATTACCGCCAATTATTTTTGAAAGGTAGACAACTTATTATAAACTAACAAGTTACATATCGCTGTTGATGGCAAATAATGGCAATTAAAGTAATGTGCAAACCAGCTGTAACATGTATTTTAGCAGACACCCAACAGTAATCGTGTTGAAAGTTCATTAGCGATTAGTCGTAGTATTACAGTAAAATGTATTCATAGTGAACAAATATATCGATCAGAAATCGTTCGGAAATATCAATACATGACAATCATGCCTTGTTAAGGCAGTTTGTAAAATACTTGAATCAGTTTTAGACGCTCAGTTCACGTCATAATGTGTACCTATCCATTACTTTTAACAATTTCTTCCATTCCATAATCAGGTACGTAGATCTAACGAATCCAATATCAGGCAAGTCTATATTTTGGAGGGGGTTCTTTGATATTCTCAGATAAATACATCATTATTTATTTTTCATTTAATACCATCAGATAGGAAACAATGTACATTATGAAATACAGTTAATTAGGCAACTATTATGAATTGAGATTTTGTGCTAATCATAAATTGTAAGTAATAAATAGCCAGATACAAATGTTGATGACAATTTGTTTTAATCATTGAATGATATAGAAAATAACATGCAGTGTTAATCTGTAAAACTTGAGTAAATCTGTGTTGGACGTTAGATTTGACACATTGCCTATCAATGTCGGAAATTGAAGCACAGTTGGCCATAGAACGAAGTTTTATGCGTCGCTATGTCAACGATTGTGCACAAGAACGGCATGTTTTGAACAATATTTTCAGTAAAATCGATTGTCTCATACGACTTATTAAAATATATATAATGAGTACCTTATAAAGAAACAAACACTCTAAAAATTTACAAACCTAGCGTTTACGTCCTCAAGATATAAACCTGTAATGGTTAATTCTTCAAATAAAATTATTTTAATGTTTTTATGTACCATTCACTGGCAGACTTTTGGGAATTTTCACCGAGCAGTTGCGCTAGATTGTCCCCTTATTGCGACTAGAATTTATTGCTAGGATAAAAACATGCTTGCAAAACATTCAAAGCATGTAGTGGGCGTTGTAATACGTCTGTGTCGTAATTAATGACATTAAAAGGGAATGGATCATCTGGTTACTGTATCTATTAACCTTGGAGCGATTGAATTTTTTAGGTTTATATCACAAAACATGACCACAAGCAAACCAAAGCCACTAACTTGCTAACGATACAAGTATTGATGCTTCTATTGCATGTTGAATGTAGACAATTTTATCTAAATTGGAAAATAGATTTGCTGCTCATGCCAAAAGTTTTTACAATAAAGCACATCTGCAGCAAAATCGGATACAGTGAAAATAGGGTACAATGAAGAATTGAATACAATGAAGAATTGAATACAATGAAGAATTGAATAAAATGAAGAATTGTATAAAATTAAGAATTGGATAAAATGAAGAATTGAATACAATGAAGAATTGAATACAATGAAGAATTGGATAAAATTAAGAATTGGATAAAATGAAGAATTGAATACAATGAAGAATTGGATAAAATGAAGAATTGAATAAAATGAAGAATTGAATACAATGAAGAATTGGATAAAATGAAGAATTGAATAAAATGAAGAATTGAATACAATGAAGAATTGGATAAAATTAAGAATAAGATAAAATGAAGAATTGGATAAAATGAAGAATCAGATACAGTGAAGTATTTTTTCCCGGATGCGCCATTTTCGTCCCATTGATAGCGAAATAAAGATGTAACGAATTACTGTTTATGATTCTCCGGAATTCACTATAACCGTGTTCTAGTGTATAGCTTCAGCATAGACTGCTTGTTGACTGTAAATGATCGGAAGAGTTATGCATTATTTATCAAACTCCAGTTTATGAAAATTCACAGCCTAACCGTGCGCGTAGACTTGGGTTTAATATGTAATACATGTACTTGTATATGTTTGAACTAGAGCGGGTGCCTACGTTGTCAAGTGATAATGGTTTTTGGTTTGTTATCACTAACTCCTCATCGCTGTGAGTTTGAAACCCACACGGGACAAACGAATTTCAAGTATGACAAATGTGTATAACTAGTGGTGAAGTTGCCATTTGATTCTGGCCTTTGGTGCGACGTTAAACCCCAGTGAAGTAAAAATCGAACCAGAAAAAATACAAAATCGTCAAAAGAAAAAAACACCATTAGACTTCAACCGCTGATATTTTATGCGGAGAAGTTGGCAGTTACTTGTGGAGAACAAGGTTAGAACTGGTACAAGAAAGCTGGTTAACTATCCTTCGTATATAACTGAAAAACTTTTGAAAACTGACGTAAAATCTGAAGAATGTTAAAAAAATCAATATCATTAAGATCACACTAACTACCTTTAATGATTGTTCGATGCTTTTCTCGTGCTGTAGTAACATAAATACGTGGATCAATTAACAAAACACATGTCAGGTCCATGTTGTCATGAATGTGGGTGGAGTGATGAAAATAAAACACGTACACTTTCTTTCTGATTTATTTCTGAATTATTTATGTCGACTTATTCTAATAACATGTGCTGAACAAATTGAAATAATTACAAAATGATAAAACGTAATCGTAATAAATAATAGCAATTCAAATAAATATACATCCCGATACCATAGTCATAAAAATCTGACCAATATGAAACATTTCAGATAATGGTGTTTCTGATTTTAAGAATAGAATAAAATGAAGACTAGTATGTTCTATTTGAAATTTGTAGTCACCTAAATAATATTACTATTCCAGTCAGAGAACACTTTGTGGAGTCGAATTCCATTTTCTCATGATAAAACTGTCGTTTAGAGTTTGCTAATGATCTGACGTTAGTGGAACAATAAGGAGATTCATTTTCTCTGGTACTGTTTGGAGTTTGGAGTTTCAGGAGAAATGCTTAAATAGCTGCCACAATGTGCTTAAAACGATTTAATTCCATTCTGTTATCTTATGATCTAAAAAAAAAATTGCCTAATTCTAATTTTGCGACAATTACGTGAAAAAAAAGAACAGGTCGTAAAGATGCTGTAAAAGTGCCTTTCTGTTGATGGCATGCCATATTATGTTGTTATATAAACAATCGTACATGAAATGTAAATAAACTATATGTATCCGATTGTATTCATCCATACAGTAAGTTTCATCATTGGTAATTTTGCATTAAGAGTCAATAGTTATACGAATAAACAACGTCAGTGCTAAAGCGTGATATCTTATTTAATGTTAATCCAATGGCAGTTTTGAAATATGCTGACGTAATTCATCACGTAATGTCACGTGATCAAGGTGTCGCTAGACGTGACGTAGATTTTAAACCTCGTAATCATACTGTTGGTTTCCAGATAGATACGAGTCCTGTATGGATCGAAGTGTGTCTATTCTGAAAATACACAAATGTTACAACATGAATTAAATAAAGTGGAATATAAATGTAAAACAGTGAGATACTAAACATACATTTTAATACCATATATATATAGACTTTAAGGCGCCGAGAGAAGAAACAGATACATTTCAGATATCTTGTTGTAAAGGAAGTACGGAATCCTATTTCGTCCACACTAAATTCCGCTAGTTCAACGCGATAATTATCGTTTTAAAGGCGATAATTATCGCCTGATGGGCGAAATCCGAGACACTTATACCTGCCCTAAATCTAACCCTAACTAAAAGATGATAACTATCGTTTAAAAGGCGATAATTATCGCCTGATGGGCGAAATCATAGACACGTATACCTGCCCTAAAAATAACCCTAACCTAAAAGGCGATAATTATCGTTTAAAAGGCGATAATTATCGCCTGATAGAAAATATCGCGTGGTATTAGCGAAATTTAATGTGGACGAAATAGGATTCCGTAGGGAAGTGTTCTATGTTTCAATGTTTTATGATGTCATCCAAATTTCTGGTTTAAAGATCAAAAAGCGCATTTCTATCCGTACAAGGATACACAACTATTGGTATCTAGAGAAAATAATCGTCTGACACCGTCCGGAAAATGGAAATAGGAAAACGGGGCTTTATGAAAGTATCATGGCCTCTGATTGCACTAAGATAAAATCGTGTTCAATAAAAATTCTTTCAGGGACATTCGCTGAGTTAACATTTTGTGTGTGCTTCATACAAAGTCATGTTCACACAAATTCATGGAGACCTATTTTATGCTTACGAAAATACATCCACTATCGAAGTAAATATCTAAATGATGAATTTGACAAGTTTATTCATGTTCTGAATTGTATTTCAGTGGCAGTTAAACCGTAGATATTCATGTTTGGTAAATTTAGAAATCGTTCATTTGTTAGAAGTTAGACTACAAACACCACAAAAACGCTATATTTCCTTAAAGATATGGGCGCGTAAAGGTGTCAGATTCTAACGTTTTGTCAGCAAGTCTTGTTTGTTGATTACGATAAATGGTCTTTGAAGAATTAATGTGCCGCTAAAATAACAGGAACACTTATTCGTAGAATGTTTTATAGACCTTCATCTGTTTGGAGAAAATGGAATTTGTCGCAATTAACTTTGACAACGAAACTAAATCTATATCAGATAAAGCATAATTCGAGAAACCTTTTAAAATCGGAGACAACATTCAGTTACTTTAAATTGTGTGTAGACATGTAACGGCCACAGTTAACAACTTGCATGTTTTGACTTCAACCCTCCAGTGGGCAGAATGGTTTTATAAATAAACACAGGACGCTCTTTTTGCACATTTCGACATTTTAGTTTTATTCAGGATAAATAGTGAAAAACGTTTTCTGTTCAAGTTTCCTTTGTTTTATAGTTTTGTTCTGGAAATTATTTTAGACAACACCAAAATAGATTCCATAGCTTTGTACTGATATATTCATTTTGTATTTAGGTTTAAAAGTCACGCCAACAGCCAGGGTCACATGACGGCTTATTCAACTTTTGACAATGGCGGAAGACCTCAGTTGTACACCTGAGTACACCCATCGACCCGCTGTGAGCAAAATATACAACTTCCTGGCATGTACAATATTCTGGTCCCGGGTGGGATTCGAACTCAAAGCACTGAGGACTGGTGTTTACAAGGCAGACTTTTATTAAAAAAATAGTGTTTGTATGGTTACCGTGTTTGATTGGCAATATATAGCCGTGTTGGGCTTAATAAATGGCGTAGTTCAGTCCTTAAAAATCACTGACTGTATTTAATTATTTGCATAGAAATAACATCAGACAGGTTAGCAGAATTTATTGGCGCATGTTTACACGTATATGCATCCAAACTAAAGATGATCAAACAAGGGTAACAAGAACATTGTCATAGTATTAAATATAAACAACGCGTTCAAACTATGTACCAAAAATGTAGTGTTTTATCTTGTCATTTTGTCCAATTTCCGTAAATTGTTTCTTTGCGGACAATTGAAAAATGATGAATCGACTCTTTCAAATAATATCAGACTATCATATCTGCCATTTTGTACTAAATACATCTAAAATAGAGGTGAAACGATTAATCGCGATCCATTGCGAACCGCGATTTTTCATGCTCGATTCGATTCGATTCGATTCAATGACGGCAATTTCGATTCGATTTTTTTTGGTAATACCTACTTTCATTTTCCGTAGTATGCGAGTCAAAATGACTGAAATCTAACGAGATCAGCATTCTTCTCGTGTCGTCAGGCTCTTTACTGTTTCAGTTTTTCCTATTCACAAGTTTTATGTTTCGTTTGTTCCATTGTTTACAGTATTTAAGAAAATACATTCCATCGTAAACTAGTGGGATAGCTATTTTATTCTTGTCCTATTTAATTCCTTTTAAAATCGAAAATCGAATCGAAAAATTGAATCGTGGGATGAAAAATCGAAATCGAATCGAATCGAAATTTTTTGAATCGTTTCACCTCTAATCTAAAATGAATAAACCGGTTTATCGACTGTTTAAAATTATCTGATATCAACTGCAACACATTTCCTTATGATAAATTTTACACACAAAAAAAAACGTATTATTATCGCTGTTACGGAAATTAAACACTTTAATGTTAAAAGGATAACGATATGAAAAAAAAAATAAATGTGTTGTTTAAATCATCATGGATTGTTGGATAAAATATTTGTACCATATTGAATCAGAATGCGAAGAATTCTTTTGAAGTTAAAATGTTTTACAGTAGCCCCCAGACATGTCGACATTCGTTGGCGCAGACGACTAAATATTAAGTGTCAACATAAACACGTGTGTTGTCGGAAGCGTGTACTTGGTATTCACTTTTTTAAAGGTTCATATTTCAGCAAATATCATTTTTTTAGAATTTTAGTGGTTCAAGGACGTGAAATACATTCATTGACATTTTCAAAAAAAAATGATTAAATACACAACTCATTCAACGAATTTGTCCGTAATATTTAAAAGAAATTCACTAATGCACTCGAAAATAAACAATACCTACACCCTTGAGGAGAAATTGAGTAGCTTATAACTTTTATAATTTTAAATCCAACAAAGACACCATGAAGGGACATCACTGAGCAACAAAAAAGAATAAAATGGTGGCTATTTGACGGGTAAACAGATGCTTGGACGTAAGAAAATAGGTTTGTTTCCGGTTACCCGACCGACCCATCTTTTGCCTGCCGACTCAAAAGTTTTTATCCAAATCAAAATCTTAGTGCTGTATTGAAATTTTCACAACAGTTATCTAATAGCAATGACAGACACAGGTCCGTTACGACTGCCTGTGAATGAAATTTGTCTATTCTCCTATCATCATGTAACTATGTCATTTATAACTATTGCTTTATGATCGAGTGAAATGATATCTTGATCGTCAGTATGTACACAATCGTCAATTATTGGAGCTAGATGCAAACTTTATACAATATTGTCAA
This sequence comes from Lutraria rhynchaena, assembly GCA_008271625.1. NCBI lineage: Eukaryota > Metazoa > Mollusca > Bivalvia > Venerida > Mactridae > Lutraria > Lutraria rhynchaena. Next base: position 924,843 of record VIBL01000141.1, read on the forward strand.
TCTACGTTAGTGCCCATTGAAGCTTTTTTTCGCCATATGATCATATACTATAATATGGGAACTTACCATGCACCTATTGTTATAGCGATCCTAGAAACTCGAAACGTTAACAGCAAGTTGTTCAATTAAGAAATTAATTGATCAATTTTTTATTGTAGTAGTGTTCGACGTATGATTAATTATCATCTAGAATGCATGGTGTATTGTGTTCAGGTATTGAAGCGCAATTATGAAATTAATTAGAATATTACTACGTGACACGCGTATCTTGCTTTATGTCTACTCCAACTGATGGTTCTTTTTGTGGGGGATGTTCAAATACTCTTTGTGTCTACGACCCTTTTGTAGTAGGAAATATGAATTATTCCGTAATTAGGTAATGGTATGAAGGTCGAGTTTGGACAATCAAAGAAATACATTTTACCCTACTGAAGTGGTAAGCCGGAAGGCAATTAATAAAAGTAATATTTAGACATATTTCTATATTTTGCAACAACAGCAATTTGTATCACCAAGACGATAAATGAGGAAAAACCTCACTTTTGTCCAATTCTATTTTTGACAATAAAAAATGAAAAAAAATGATTTTCTGGACAATTTAAACAAGTGCATGCAAATGTATATATATACATGATATCTCTAAACCCGGATATAAATTTGTTTTAAACGATATTCTACAACAGTGAAACATAATAAAACATGTATAAATACCTGTCATCGACATCAGAGGAGACGTATGGAACAGCTCGCTTCCCGTATCTAAATGTTGGTAATTTATGGGTGTGTGCCCGGGGTGCACGTTTTCCCCAGTGAAGTTTTCGTGTACTTTTGCATTCGCATACTGTGGGTTTTCGAAAGTCAGCAAATAAACATTCCATTGCACAGTCTATATAAGCTGCATTTATATTAACACAAAGGCCGGCAACTACTAATATACATACTAGGGTTAAGTTATTCATCATTTATCTGAAATGAAGAAGAATACAATATTTGTATTTTTTGTGTTAGCACAATTAGGGATATTGCTTGAAGGGGATGCGTCTGTTTTCAATAGTATTTCGGACACATATCGCCGGCATCAGTACTAACCCTGTTCTCCGTAAGTAACTGTCAACTTCAACTCTATGAAATCAAATAAATCGTCAAAGAGAACATGCGCCGCTTTTTACACGAGGTCCATAGACGTACCATCTTCCAAATCTATATAGACCTACACAAATCTGCTTCAAATCACCAACGTGCAGATAATTGCTTTTGGGTAGTCAGCAATAAAACATGCCCAACTGTTACATATCGGTACAATATATGTACACATATGCAGACAACTACACAAACAATATATGCTCATAACCAAATACAATAAAAGTCCAATTAGGGACCACTTCGATGCTAAAACCACCTCAACATAACTGTCACTAATTTCTGAACTAGTTTTTAACATTTTATTGATAGTTTAATTTGATAATAGGACAAACTTAAGATTTGACAGAATTGTTCTAGAGATGGTCCTAATATTGATGTTTCACATTTTTTCAGAGGCGTTCATATACCTACTTAAATTGTACAGTAAAATTCGTTATTACGAGCATCGATGCCACGAGCATCCGACTTATCTCGAGGAGTTTTCAAAGACCAGCCAGTCTTTTAGTAATTAGTTGTGTGTAATTTTCAACCAACAAACAAATACATCGTTATTACGAGCACCACGTTTATCTCGAGCATTTCGTATATTCCGATGACCCTTCGAGATAACGAGGTTTTACTGTATATCAGAAATAAATCATCTATAAAATTCAGAACACAGTTTCTTTTCTCATACGTGAGCATCATCTGGTATCAAGAACATAGAGTTATTGTGGACTAAGATTCTAAGTCTCCTTTGATACTCGAGATGCCGAATATTTTTTGCAATGGCTTTATGTTCGCTATATTTGACGCAAAATATTAAATAATTAAATTCATATAAAAACTAATTTGAAAACAGAGTACAAGCATATTAATGCATCCATTCAAATTAAGACTTAACATTGTGTCTTGGCGAAATTGCGAACATAAAAAAGAAAAAAAACTATTGTAAGATTATCAGTTTAACATTAATCAAGCTCCCAACGACATTAAGATAAAACAAATCTTCGATGAATGTGAAAAAGTACGCTAAAATGAAATCAGAAATTTAATAATTACGATAAATGAAACTTTCTCGATCTATCGTCATTAAGCAATGCTGTCATAACTATGTTCTATATTCAGACGTTTCTATCAATATACCACAAACTGTATTCAATTTCTCCTTGAAGGCGCACTATTAACGGTTTCGACAATGATTCGGAAGTAATTATTCTGGCGGAGTAAATCAGAGAAAAAACTGAAACTTGGTATGTTTTAGAGCCTAAGCACGATACGTTTTAGGATTTATAGAAATAATTATACACAACATGCACATTGTTCACACTTAGCTCTTAGATTGCCCGGGTTTATATATAAACTGTACGATGGGTTTGCATATTCATATTCATAATAAATTTGTGTTCGTAAGCATGTTGTATGTACATGTTGTATGTACTTAAACATTTTTTGCGCGCGTAAATCAGACTTTGTACAGAAATACTTCGAAAATGACACAAATGAACTTTTATTCAAAATTATTATGGACAATTAATACCAAAAAGAATTTCTAATTTTTATTTTGATTAAATTGCTGAAGAATTGACAAAGTTCCCTGAATTCTGACTTAAAGAATACATTTATTTCTTTTTATGTATTCACTGAAAATTATGTGGCTAGAAAGAAGAAAAAAATCAGGAGATGAACGCTGAACACTTCCTCAGCTAGTCACCAAAGTTCCAACAATTGGTATGGATAGGAAACAATGTAAAAACAAATTATGAACTTACCAACACACTACCATCATAAACACACGATTAATCATAAAATAACAGATCCAAGTATCGCACTTGATCAAACAACAGAAATAATAACATTCAAGAAGTCCCATACTCCACAAATCATCAACAAACCCGAATCCCACAGACCCCAAATCCCCCCCCCACGCATAGAGACATACAAAAATGCGGGGACACAATTTACCGCCAAGGAACAATCTTCATCAAAGCCTCATGGGAGGGGTATAAACTGGTTATACGGGCCCGACAAGCCACCCAGATGAACGTAGAAATCTTACACACGAGAAAAACAGTACCTAACAACATTGGTGATACATTCTAAGAATAGTTCACGGCAGAATATTTACAGGAAAACTAAACTGATTCGGTGGACATCTGACTCTGTATTTGTCCGCGAGAATATTTACATCACTAATAAATAAAGAAAGGCGCGATTATCTGATTGTAAAAATGACATTTTATTTCGATTTTATACCTTAACAATGAGTTAAATGACTCGTTCATATGTTTATGGATAATTCCCATTTTTCTAATCAAATAAATCACATAACGCAGATATAATTGACACATTTCATTTATTTGAGATGTAAAAAGTTCCTGGTGTCCGCTAACCCGACCGTCCACTCCCGACCCTGTTTCTCGGCCTTGTTTAATTTTCTTCTCGCTAAAATTTTCATATGAACTATAAATCCACACTGAAAATAGATTTGAAAAAAAGTGTCTGCCGCTCTACCGACCCTACATTTTTAGGATGCAAGTAGAAACCAGGTATTTGTGTTTTAGGCCTGATTTAATGAAATACCCATAATAGTCGCCGTTCATATCATGAAAAACTTCTATCACAAGAGGTCAAGCATGTATTGATCTGTACATTAAATGAATGTCGACATCTGGTGCAGTGTTGGACACTTTAATATTTTTATCTTTAGCAAATATTTTCTGTTCTGATTTTGTACAGTTCTCACATTTGTTGACAACTTTTATCCGATAAAGTCACGGAGAACTTCCCTTAGTGAAATTTGGATCAATGCTAGAGGTCGAAGTGGACAATAGATGTACAATTCATATTTGAGGATAATGTTGAACGGTTTCTTTGCAGTGCACTTTGTATTCCCATTTTTACATAACTCTATTAATCACGTCAGCTTTAAAAAATGCTTCAAACAAGAAATTTTCTTTCTATTTAGATCGTCTTGTTGTTTTTTTCTGATCATTCGCAGGTGTTACAAAACGTGCTCTGATTAATTCTTGATGGCATATTGCTGCTGTGTTATTTGTTTAATGTTCGGAGCATAATGTCAGTTGTAAAGTCAGGTTTTGCGACTCTGTTGTTTTATTTGTTGTTGTTCATGATGATCATATTGTTAATGTTGTCGTTGTTTCTACGATGGGTGGTTAAATGCTAAGGTAGTCTGTGTGGACCGTTGGGTCGTTGGCACCTAGCATATTCCGGAAGTCCTTTTTAAGGGGTGGGTATTGCCAAGAAAAATGATATTGCAATATATTGTAAACAAATACATTCTTTAGATTTAGATCTTTTCTTCCTCTAAATATATTATATGTTTTCCATAATCGTTAAAAGAATGGAGATTCTAACCCAAAAATTTAAGGATCAACCGTCTTTTTTTCTGGCGCCGTTCGGACTTATGTTCTGCACATTTTAGGAATATACACGATTATACATTCTCTCAATCAGTGCACATATTTATAAAATTAATTATATAGATGAAACAATTTTAAATATACTGCTTGCATTTTACCGAATTGCTTCGTTTTATTTTTAAATATTAAGAGTTTACCTGAAAGGAATGAATAAATCAACTTTATTCTTTAAAATTGACATTTAAAATGATCATTTTTATATTCCTCGGACGGAGTAAATAAAACACAAATATAATAATAACATGTAATACATGTAATATCTGTCAAGTCCGCAATGATTTCCACAGACTAGCGGCGTATCAAACAGGTATCAAACTGGTAGACAGTTGTAAGAATATATGATAATATTTGCTTATGTCCCATAGGGCAGAATATAACATCCCTATCTTAAATCCCTTTGCTGCTTGTACTGAACAAAGCTCATTCCTTACAATTGCATCCCTTTATAAACCTATTTTTGTCATGGATATCTCAATACGACCACACAATTAACCCCGCTAGACAATAAGTAGAAACATCAAAGTTGACTCATAATACAAGTATATGCACGCAATATTTCTGTTCAACTTCAGCGACCAGCACCTGCGCAAGAATTGCCGTAACTTCTATTAAACTAACTTCTGGTGTTTATGATTTTAGTACATCGGTCGTGATGGAAATTGTATAAAAAAATTAAACTAATGCAGTTTACTGAATATTAGAATTTCATCAGAAGGAATGATAGGTTTTGTTGTGATTTAGTGTCTGTTGATTTCATTAAAGAGCCGATTACAGTCAGAAAGAAGGATTCCTGCAGGTTTTGAGTACTCTTAAATATATTGCGTTCAGTATAAAAACACAAGATTAAAATGATTAAACTCAGACCGCATGTAATTTCAAGTTAAAAGCTGACATTATCACGTCACTAAAACACAGGTGGGAGAAGTACCAGGTAAGTGCAGTCAATAAAGCATTGGACTTCAGCTGCAGGTGACTTAAATGACGATATTTCGTACATCTGTCTCTTACTTCGTAAGCACACATCCTATGGGAAAATACGCAGCATTAAAGAAGCAGTTCATTACTAGCATAAACATGTAGGATAGCATACAAAGTAAATAATCTATTGCACAAAAAATGCAGCTTTTAGCAAACAAACAAACAAACCGATCAAGAAATGGACGTATGGACGGACGAACGAACGAACTAATGAAACTAGATAATGATGATTATGTTAAAGAAGATAAAAAATAAATGAAGAGAAAGATTCTGACAAATGCATAACAGTCTCCAAGCGTTTTGTCAACAAATTGTTAGAATTTGCTCAAACTGATAAATTCAAACAACAATATTACATATTCAAAGACTAACACTGTATCCGCATTATCAACGAGCCCGTTCAAAGTGAAAACACGGAGAGAAAAAGCGGCACAGATGAACTTTAACAAATCGCATTAATTCAGAGATTGACGAATGTCATCATAGTTAGATGTTTTGAATAGCTTTGAGCGAAAGACAAAATCACCAGGAAAGGAAAGACTCGGGCGAGAATTATTGACAACTCTGATGTCTCCAAATTATTTTACGGTAACTTTATCAGCTAAGCAGATAGTAAACATCCTTCAGGAGTCTGTAAGTCAGTGAATTAATTTATTAAAGATAATGGAACAAAAAGTCTCTTTTTATATGGGTTTGTATTTATAGTAACACTTGTAAAAGGATGCGGTGTAACTGACACGGTGGTTATCATTTGTGAGGTGAATGAAAAAAATCTTTAATCTTCCATCATCTGTAATACGTTCTACTTCATTACATAGTAATATGTATCATTATGATTCTTCATTGTGAAGAAAATCTCCTGATGATTTTGACCTCGATAAATAGAATGGGATTGGATTTCGATTAACTATATATAGTGCATAATTCTATAACTTATTTCACGGTGTATAAACGAGTCAAGTCCAGTAATGGCTTAAAATCGTACAATTTGAATTATATAGAATCACAATAAATCGTACATTGATTGGAAGTAGCAGGTGCTTGTGATCTCAATAGATAGTGCAAGTTGAAATATATAACATTGGAATGATTCGTGAGCTCCAAATCTGGTAGCGGCACATGCTCACTGTGCGAGCTCCAAATCTAGGAGCGGCACATGCTCACTGTGTGAGCTCCAAATCTGGGAGTGGCACATGCTCACTGTGACAATTTGGTTGAAGACATTGTCACTGAAGCCATTCTACCTCCGTCGCTGATCATTTACGTGGAAGTATGTTACTATAGAGAACGACATTAGCGCTGGTACAGAATCTAACAAAAGTAGTCGTGTTAAATCCACACCGTTACATGAACTAAAATACTAAAATACTGTTGAAAAAGTGTAAAAGCCGAAACCCATTTATTTTCCACCTTTTTGTGTCGTCAATGGTCAATGATATTTATCTTTTTGTTAAAAAAAACATATTTCTGATAAAAGAAAAACATGAAGCCACATCTTCAGCTATATTTATACGTGGTAAATTATGTAACATGCGTCTTTTTATTTTTAGTCATTTATTTTTATGTGACTTATTTTCACTGAGGTTTCACGCCGTTTTTCAACAATTTTTCAGTTATATACGACGACCGGTTCACCTAACCAGTTTTCCTGGACTTTATACTAACCAGTACTTACTTACCCTTCTACAAGGAGCCGGCAACTTCTCCACAAATGGAGGAAAATCGACATTTTTGTCAATTTTTCATAGAAAGGTATGACTGCCGCGACCGGGATTCGAACCCGGATCTCCGGGTTACAAGTCCAGCGCAATAACCACTGGCACTGCACCACGGCCGCGGCCCATTTAATTTGGTAATTTGGTAGAATTTTGGGAGGCAGTAAACGTTATCAGAGAAAATGTTGCCACAGTTAATATATTAATTTATATTCTACACGTACTAGATCCCATTCGTGTCATAAATTCTATTGTCACCAGACAAGACCGTACAACTAACTATTCTTTTTTGGTCATCTTTTCTCCAAATCTATCTAGGATTTCATAATCGTTCAGAGAATGTAAGAAAAGACATATACATATATATGTTTTCAGGGCCATTTCAAACCAGTTTCCTGGTAATAAAACAGTGGTGGTGATTTGATTTTCAGTAGATTCGGATAAATAATTACTCACTCTTCGATTACATGCTATAAATTTAGTATCGGGAAGGTCCTTGTGAAATTCACACCAATACTCACTGTACAACTTATGTCAAAATTAACCATCGACATTTAAATAAAACCACATGTCCAAAGTTAAAACAAGATATTAACATCAATATTCAGATATTAACATAAAAATTATGTCCAAAAACAACCAACGGGGCTCATAACGGTCCTCAAATAGCACCTTACACCCTTTAAACAATTAACATAGTTTTAGCCAATAGCAGCACAAGAAGTTCATACAAGTCACGGTTATTGTGTTGAATTCCTGTTTCTGTTTCAGATTGTTTTATTTCGCAGACTTTTAATATATAGGAGAAAAGGATTTCTAGAAAAAGGAAAAACATCCCACCTTCCCTCAAATTCTTCTACTTACAACTCATCCAACATACAGGACCAAACAAAAAATTGAATGGCTAAGCACAAACTCCCGGAGGGAAAATACGTACACGTCAACACCATTTTAGATATCCTGACAAGACATTCAAAGTAAAAAACACGATTTATTTTATTCAAATGAATCAAGCGCCTTTTGGCATAGGTTCCGTGAAAATAGATATATTGTTATGGTTTCAAAAAATTGAATATTAACTCTAACTTTTCAACGACATAAGAGACATGAATATTTGTAAGAATATAAACATACGATACGTCGAATTATCTTTTCGTCCCTGATATTACAATGAAATTGGCAATTTTAAAACTGTCGAGAAAACGACTAGTATACAAACGAAATAAACGCAAAGCCATGATATTTATTTCAGTGATTGTAGACGTTTTCAATATTCAATGATATAAGCGACTGTTTCCAAAAAAAATGATTCCAGTAACAACATCGTGATGAAGAAAGTTACTGAGATTTATCTAAAACTTCGTTGTACTAATCCGTGAGAAAAAGTTATTTTTGAAATTCTAAAAAATGAACCAAAAAAATGTTTATTTAATAATGATGCAATATCTTGCATGTATTCGTTTCAAATAATTACGGAGAGCTAAATAAAGTAATAAACTATTCATAACCATCTATATCTTGCCAAAAACATTATTGTCAGTCTGGTAATCGTAAACAAGACTATATTTTTCTGGCCTTAAATGACAGGAAATGATAAAGAAATATGTCTTACGGCATGGATTGATTTCTCTCAATTCTGTTCAATTTATGATGAGCTGTAAACCAAAACGAATGTAGAAAAATTATCGTTTCTATAATCTTGAAACGAAGTCAATGTTCGTTCTAAACTTAAATCAAACGAGCGCACTTCGTTGTTAAATGATATGATGATTCTTATGACGTTTAATCGTACACCCTGGAAGATTCTTACATTATACCATTATATAGAATTAATCTATTTTCCATCCTAACTAAATTACCTGGAATAGCTGACATCAAACGTGATAATTTTGCTTGTAATAAAGGATTTTCGATAATCCAATCCTGGCCTTTTGTTCACAATGAGACACAAATGTTTACACCTCATTACTTTGCCCGTTCTTACATCATGCAGTCTGTGTTAATGACGCCAAAACAAAACACTTAGGTATATTTCATGGCACCAAAGTCAAGGATTGTGCATGAAAACGGAATCTATGTATAGTATCAATAAAACAGCCTTAAAATTAACAAAATTTATCTGATCAAGATTAACGTCAATTGTAAGAAGGGAGTCGAATTGCTTTCACCATGTAAATATTAATTGAAATTTGTAATTGATCTGAATGCTGACCATTTTGTGTTCTATCATTATCATGAAAACATTTGGGAATGAAATATGAAGATGACAAATTATTATATAACTGTTAACATTTATCCTGATCTAGACCCTTAAGCCTAATCCTTTATGAACACAAGATCAGGGGTCCGTTCCATATACGTATCTTAGCAACAATAGCAGTATATAAAAGTAACAATCTTGCTTCTCCTTTTGTGTAAACAGCGTTTTATCACCGTCATTGTTCTTTGATTTTTGTTTTTAAACAAGTTATATCCGCATAGATGTGTCTATGAAGTGGGTCCCAGATGATTAACATTTTACTCCTGGGTTGTCAAACACTAAAAAGATGTCATCTTTTTCTATTAAAAAATAACCACCAGCTGATAAATTTTATAACATCTTAAAAAACAAAGTCAACCAACGCTTACAGTGTTATTAAAATTGATTTAGATATTTTGATATAATCAAAGTCATTATCAAAATTAACGCGAAAAGATAATTTAGCTTAAACGATAGCACATTCAACTCAAGAAATCATAGCCTACACTACTTTATAACAAGAAGAACTTTTATCTCTTAGAAAGGAAATTTTCGCGTATAGTTATAAAAAATGGAAAAAAATAGACATTACTTATTATTTTAGTTAAAATATTTAGATGTCCATTTTTTCCGCTCGTTATGTTTAAAAAGATAGAATTCAAATGTGCAAAGCAAATAATCCATTTGAGAAATAATGATATAAGCGATTTGTTGTTTTAACACACGCATCTTTTAGTGTTCAGTGAACAGAATTGTTCATAGCAAAAAGTTAAGTAAACATTTCCTTGGTATGAATTCTAACTTTTTGCTATTATACAAAACTCGCTTTACAGAATAAACATTGTGACTGTATTATATACGTTTGACAGCAAAACTCCAGCAAAATATTTATTGCCACGGTTATAGATGTTTCTTTTTCTATGAATCGTAGATATTAATTTTTTTGTCTCTTTCACAAATCTTATAACACACAATAATGGTGCGTAAATGTCATATAATACATATATATAAATTAACACAAGTGGAAAACCGTGGATTTCAGATAAGTTCTTGTATCTCTGAGAATTTAAACTCTAAGATATGCTTATAAATCAATAAACTGAAAAGAAATATACAGCGCTAATTTTGTATAATTTTACAAAAAAAAAATCTAAGAAAATTTATGTTTCACTGGAGAATTTTTTTTCATTTTTTTTTCGTAATAGAGTTAAATAATTAATAATATTAAATATAAAAAAATCATGCATTCAAGTTAAATCTAATAACCCGCTTCCTAAAATAATATCTCTTACAAAGGCAACAGAGAGAATCAATGTGTAACTTTTTATGATAAGTTTAATAAAAATGCATGCTTAATACACTGAATTAATAGTTCAATGTTAGATTAAAATAAAATAAAAAAATATACCTGTCGTTTTCACGTAATACAAATCCACCTATCACCAGAAACTACAGTAAAACAAAATGTTTTAATTGAAAATAAAACACAAAACTCGAAATAAAAATGAACGATTTTGTTCGTTAGTTACAAGTTGGTTTTCAAAATCGCGATTGTTTTATCCAACGAACCGCGTGTTTTACGGTGTATTTATAAGCGTGTTGCTCAATGATTCATGATGTACAAGTATTGGTTAAGCTCTCTGATACAGATTTCAGTAAGCGGCCACCATAAAACTTTTGTCTGTTGTGATGTTCAGAGCATTTCGTGTCATCGTGAACCATTTGTAATTAAATAATTGAAAATGCAATCTCGGCTGGAACTCCATTAGAATATTTTTTTACAATTAACACAAAAAACTTATCTTGATTAACATTTTTCGCTGTGCTGCTTAAAACGTGTTATGAAACAAAAAGGAAAAATAGCTGACACTTCGTACGTATTTCCAACCCACTAGACTTCTAATTTAATATAATTTTCCACCGAGTATGACCATTGTACAAGCTGCTGTAGGACGCTTGGTAAAAGTTCCTCTTTTACCCGTATTGCGTACGTTGTTACGAATTACATCTTTACACAGTAGCAACAGAAACATTATATCCGATCTGTTTTACTTATTTCATAATGTTTCTGTAGGACATTTTTTTGCTTCAAAAGCCCTAACATAACGCCCTCAACAAAATCATTTATTTTTGGCTTTAACCATATTGAATTTTAAGTTCAAATGTGTCGAGTGTGTATACAACACACTATATTGTTAAGTGCTTTGTACAAGGTTTTCAAAGCTAAAAGATATTATAGGTTTGTTTTTATTGTGTTTCATAATAAATTGAACATCTCTTGTAAAAGAGACACATATGTTATATTAAAATGTTTTTTTCTGGGAATCATTGAGAATGAGATACAGTTATTAAGGAAAAACAAGTATGTATCATTAGAATATTTTTTTTTCTATGAAAACGATGGACTTTAGAAACTGAATATATGCACATAAATAATTGTATTAGGTCGTTGAAATAAAATCATTTAAATAATGACATATACCATATAATGTTGAGGATTAGACTGTTCGATGCTGACGAATGCTTCGATCAGTAATGGTCAGTCTGGTTATTAGAACCAGTGTCACTCGTATCCACAGCCGTCATTATGAACATATGAACTGCAGTTGCTGTACACGGCTAGCCACATGACACGGAACGCAAATCTTGTACGAGCTAAAACACTTCTGGCATATTATCTTTTAAGCCTACCAATTTAGCCATCGAAGATTCTTAAGTGACTGCCATCTGCAGAATGCAATAGTACCATGACTCTGTGTCTTTATTCAATCATGATTTGATATTGCCAGATGGTAACTATTAATTATACCGAATAAACTAAATGATCTATATAAGTGTGGGTCAACAACTGAGGCACGTTACACAACAATCGTTCACGCAAATGTCGCATTAATGGAAGACATCTTGATTAAAAATTCTTGCGTTATGTTTATGTTACAAACATGCGTTGACGAGTCACGAATTGTACCCGAAAGATGGAGACCTGCTTCGCCTTCGTATAGAGCTTAACAAAGACACGAACAATTCACAGGCATTGATCACGAAACGACCAGCCTTTTTTGTGAAATGAGTCGATATGAAGACGACCGAGAGCCAAACAAGGACTGAAACATTGTTGAACATATGACCAATAATAGCATTAATAATTTGTTGTTGATAGTACGTGCATTGTTATACATCAACCATTAAAAGCGCACAGGTGCTCCGAGAAATACGTTTTTAAAGAAATTACGAAAATCTTTAGTTCTGTTTTAATCAGGAATTCATGGGTTACAATCCTACATTTTGTATTGTTTTTACATCTACTTCATAAATTAACTAAGTTTAACTATTATGTTAGTGAAGAATGGTTACTCTTTCAAAATTATCAATGAAGAATATTTTGGATTTTTAATTGCCTCAATGCACTTATTTGATATTCCGATGAACATTTAGTCCCAAATCCATAGATGATTAAATTTGAAGATAGGAGACAGACATCATTCAGAACCTATTCCGAGTATCAATGGCCCCCGAATGATATGACACTCACTCATAAAATTTTCCGGTCGAAATGCGTTATATAACACTACAATAAGGGATAAATTTGTCATACAAATTACAAAGGTTTCCAATTTCATCGTGTGATCTTTGCATAAATGGTCTTTATAAAGTATTTAGCATCAAGTAACGCAGATTTAACAGGATTTGTGCAGCATTTGTAATCTCAGGGGATAAATCAAGCAGAGATTGAATTTGTGTTTGGGCGGATCATAATCTTGATGTACAATTTGTTACAGGACACATGTATATACCAAACAAAACAAAAACAAACAAAGCAAAAACAAAAACGCTGAACAAACAGGACATTGATACAATTTCATTGAAACAAACCATTGTTTCATTTATGTTTTGCATTGATTTATCCGAGACCCGTCATGGAAATTACTAATTGGACTGTGATTAAAGGTATGTAATTAATTTATATTCCGACGGGGGAGATAAATCGTTTGAACATTATGCGAATATGCCTCCAGTTTTATGCCTGTTGCGAAAGTTTTTTTCCGTTCTAAATTAATTATGAATGTAAAGTGGGGACAATATGACATAATGGGTTATATATACAGACTTTGTTATAAATGTTAAATACTATAGCTCAGTATGATATTCGGAAATTACAATATTATATCATATAAAGTCGCGGGTGAGTAAAAATGGATTTTCTACAAATCCACCGCTCCATCAATCAAGATTAATTAGTCATAGTTTTAATAGTTTGATCATTTATTTCAATTAAACCCGGAAGGTCATAGACTTAAGCGGCTACTGTTCATATAAATGACACGTCAATATATATAAATAAGCAGTTATAACCTAACTATCAATGGACACCAACACTCAACACTAGAAATATGGAAACTGGTATTATATTTCTGCGATGTTATTTTCACACGTTCATACTCTTCAACCAAACATATCACGCCTTACTTATTAACCATAATATATTCCGTGGTACTTTTACATGTCCAGCGTTATCCTTTTAACCAATCCCGAGATACTCCTTCAATCCAGCACATACCGCGATACTCTATTCATTCACTACTTTATCAGATGTTTTACAATAAAAACAACGAAGTGTGCTGGATTCTTATAGCTTAACAAGAATATCATATGTTTTCATGACTGGCAATCACAATTATATTCATTGGACTTACATAATTTACCGATGACAGGATAGTCAATGTGTTTGTATAGTTACCAGAAATTCCAGTGCCTTATTCAAGCCCACATACCATAGTTCGGCTTTTGATGTGAAATTCATAAATGTATTTTCACTCTCATTATTTCTTTCAACGATCAAACATGAAGAATAGAATTGTGTAATTAAAACTGAGACAAACCTTAAATCAAAAGGAAAAGGGAAATGTTTCGATGTAACGCATTCTACAATTAAATCGATCTACATTATCTGACCATCGAACTTTCACCCACACGAAAAGGAAACTAAAAAAACCGGCGAAGATCAAAGGTTTAACATACCAGGCAATATGTAGCCAACTATTTTTATAAACACTTTGTTTCCTTATATTTTTTCCTACAACCATCCATGATTTCTGTTTCATGCATGTCATGCTAAAGTTGTAGTGTGTGGATTAATGTGTTGTTTTTCATATATAGTTAAATACAATTAAACCCGCGAAAATATGCCACCATTGTGAGAGAAGCCCGCATGTCACTGTAAGTGAATTTGCACCACTCCGCATAAATGATAAGCGGTGTAGGACGAATTGCTCTGGAAACATTGTCTCGAATCAAATCATTGAAAATATGAGCAACGCTCGCACAGGGATCGAACCCGCTGGTATCCCTTTGTTGACCAAAGTTTGACTGTAAGTTGCTCTACTGATCAAATAATTATCACACTTTCTTCCACAACACTGTCTGCACGAGAATTGGTCTCTGAGCACTCGACCTTATCGCATTAACAAAACTGTACCAGAGTGCAAACAATTTTGTTGTATTCCTTTTAAGCAAATAACCCATCCCTACTAACGGAGCTGTCTAATTCTGTTTCATACCAGTGTATTTAAGTATTATCTTTAAGTGAATTTTACGCTCTGTTTTTATAAGACAATTGTCATCAAATGATAATACCAAAATTAACTTTCTATGTCTTCGGCATGATGTGATAAAATTCATGTGGAAGAGGAAGTACAAACTGAAAGTCAGATTATTAGATTACGGGAAAAATCTCCAAGTGGAAAAACAGAACTTTTATTCAGACATAACCGCATCGCGCTAAAGGCTAAATGTGAACCATTCAAAACAATTTACCCCATTTGCAAATTAAGGTTTTATACCCATAATGACTAAAATTAGTACCTCAAAAAAGGAGCGGGCACATTTTGTGAACCTTAATATTTTTTATAGGTTTCCATGATAGAAAATGATTTACCGTGAGAGTTTTCAAATACAATGAGAATCGTTTGAATTATTGCCCCTTTTAATTTGCATTGAAGTGCATGGGGGTAGCCAATTTTTCGAAGATTAAAGACAAAGGATGATCCATTTTAATAAAAACAAAAACACAGTATCACACAGTACGTTTTGTAACCCTACATGCGTAAATCTCAGTAAAATAAAGAGATCATCGCTAACAATTGCTTGCATATTAACTACATTTGACAAAATTCAAAACTTTTTGTATTTGGGGCCGCGACCGTGACCCAGTGGTTAGTGCACTGGATTTGTAACCCTCTATGAAAAAATGCTGGCTCCTTGTGGAAGGATAAGTTAGTACTGATTAGTATACAGTCCAGGAAAACTGGTTAGGTGAACCTGCCGCCGTATATAACTGAAAAATTGTTGAAAACGGCGTTAAACCCAGTGACACATTAAAACAACATCTACTCGTATATCGATTATATTGGCTGTGCAAATGTTTTTTGCATTGACAAGTTTTCTAGATAGAACATATACAGAACAATTGAACAGAAAACATCTGACACAATGATTTAAGTGAACGAATAAGAATCTAGATGGACAATATAAAAGTATGTATGGCAAATACCAGCTGTCTCGTCTGGCCCTTAAATTAGTTTCTATGAAGAAAATTAAAAATATATGGTTGTACAAACATGCACACCTGCGCACGTACGATCACGTATCATTCATAAGAGACACGTACAAGTAACACACTTTACAAAAAAATTAGAGAAGCTAAAAACATACATAGCACCATTGGTGAATGGCTGTTGGTCTTAACATACAAGGACAAAGTTAATTCTCAGTTTGACACCACAACTCCATAGGAATTTTCCGAATCAAACAATACAGTTCATTACCCCACTCGTCTCAAACTGCGATTAAAACAATTTAAAAAAACTACCATAACCCGGCGATCTTGGTTCAAATCCTGGTCGCGACAGGTCATACCATTCTATGAAAATTTGACAAAAATGTCGATTTTATTTATTGCCAAAGTGACAGCAATGAATCGTATCTCTGAACGGATCTCAGACTTCATTTGGTATCTCTAATTCTCATTAAATGGTTTTAATTTGCCATGCACTCCCAGCAACTGTCACTGTCACCTAAACTCATTCATATGACGTGAGCTTGATAAATACACAATGGTTACCATGGAAAGTACAATACTGAATCTTCATAAATGTAAAAAATAAAGGACGAAGATGACGGAAATATAAAAGACAAGGTGTATATAATAAACTGGCAACTGATATAATCATGTATCCGCAACTTCTGATACACTTTTTTGTTTTTATGCGACATTGTCACTGGGGTTTTAACGCCGTTTTCAACAATTTTTGCAGTTATATACGGCAGCTGGTTCACCTAACCAGTATTCCTGGACTAACCAGTACTAACTTACCCTTCCACAAGAAGCCAGAAGCTTCTCCACATATGGAGGAAACTCGACAATTTGTTCAAACTATCGAATAATAACGGAAACTTAGTTTCGGATCAGTTTTCAGTGTTTCTTCTCTTATTTCGGTGTCTGGACCATCTAAACATCTAAACAGACATACTCCTAAATGTGGATCATTGTCTACGTTTTATTGTAGTCTTAAAAGGAACATTGGATGTTTACTGAGTGTTTAATTCAGTCTAAAATAGACCAACAGTCAATCATGAAGAATAGTAAAGAGTATGGTCGGTTATGGATTTTGGGAAGATACATTCTTTAAGATCAAATTCGTAACAGATCACATGTATAACAGGTACAACAAAGCATTGATCACATTCGTCACAAAATATGTTACATATGTGCAGTTAATTTTCAGTGAACTAGACAATAGATTTGTGTTGACATTTTCGTAATCAGAAGAGTTATATAATATATTAGAGTGTTATTAACCTGCCCTCTCTATGGACAAATTACATGGAAGACCATGTTAAAACTTGACTGGGGTTTTCAGCAGTATATGGCGAATAAACTGAACAAATGATAGATTGATCAGTTTGTGAATCTACAAAGTGAGACACATTTGGTTAATTCTCGATAAAAACGATCAAGGAATAAACACACGTTCATTACTTTCGGCATGAACTGACATTATTTCCTCTGCACCCAATATAACTGATAAAAGACAGCATAAGCCTAACCTGTGAACAAATGCCTCCCTTTAGACAACATACGGCTTTTATTAAAAGGTGATCCTTATTCGGAGGTCAATATGTTCTAAATAATTAATGATGGTTTTTCAAAGAATGGCATTTATTCCATGATGGCCTTTATTCGGAGGTGGCCGCAAACACAGGTTTGACTTTCATTGTTTAGGAGGTATTTCATGTGTTTCATTACATTTTAGTTAGTATTGTGTCTTGTTTTATACTGAGAATTATCATTAAAACAAGTTGGGAAACTTTCTAAAATATTTTTAATTGGAATATCTTGACCGCTCAATAGAAATGTATTTTAATAAAAAAAATAAGGAAACAAGTAATTCTTCATAGCCGTTATTAATGGCGATAATACACACAAGAGTGTGCTTAATGTTTAGTTTAAAAATCGTGTTCTGATCACATTATAACGGTGGTCAACAGTCAAAAAACTCCCCCAGGAAGCAGAGACGTGATGGGGATTGATAGACACATTAAACACTAACATTACCTCAGAGTTTAAATGAAGTGGCGTAATCTAAAGGTTATTCGTATAACAGACATGTAGAATTACTGCTTTGAACTCTGTTACAGTACACAACAATCATGTTAACGTTACTAGTTCTAAGTGAAAAGTAAATAAAAGTGACACGTGTGCCATCAAGAAATTGTTTATCTTTGCCACCCCAAACCGGAAATCCATTTATTCCCGCCATTGTTTTGTCTTTTATCATTTATTTCAATCGATTATCATACACATCTATAAGCGAAAAAATCACATTATGTTTAGTTACAGTTGAAACTCGGTCATTTATGATTTATTAACAATCATTAAATAGGTCACCGTTTTTTTCTTACACTAAATGATTTTATTTTTATGCACCTTTTTAGAATGTCCGAAGTTCACTTCAGCATCCAATCATAAGCAAACATGTCACACAGCGAAGTTAAAGGATATTAAATTTAATAGTATTGCACTTTACGCTGGAATAGATCATTAATTCAGTGAGTACCATTGTTTCAATATCTAAGCATGTATCATTGTTGTATAACAGGAGAATACATTTTGTTACATGGTGCTTTTTTTCTGTTAATCAATTAACACCAGTTTAATATCAGCTACGCACTTATATCCTGACAAAAGTTTGTTGCAAAAAGTTTAATACTATTTTAGATCGTGTCAATTTTCCACTCATTCTTATCCTGATTTCACATCCTGATGCGCGGCGACCATCCCCATTGAGGTAATTGTAACCCCTAATAGACTAGCATCTCTTTACAAGCTTATTTCGGACGCTTATTTTATTGTCGACACATAATATCGACACTCGCCTATAAACATCTACACTAATTATACAAGGTGTTCTTTTTCAGGATGCTAATCTTCTGTCCCAAGTGTTCCACACGGTGTAGCGTTCGTTACCGACTCGTGATTATACTGTAATGATTTCAATTATAAATTGCAAGTAAGATATGCTAGCACTTAAGTTTTTGCGGTGACAGAACCCTTCCCGATCTATTATAAGTCATAGGAAGTGGAAAGGGGTCCCGCCTTAGTTCAAAATCATTGTAGAGGTGTGAACGAGATGTGCTAATAGTAGTAAAGAAATCGTAAACTGTCTCAAGTTTTAGAGGAACGCCCGGATATTAATTGTAAAAACGGAGTAGTGAAAACGTTAACTTAGTACAATATGTAAAAGGGTGGGGTCGAAATGTTTGTAAAATTAGTTCAAATGCTGTTAATCCTTTTCACGAAATTCTTATTCAGTCTGTAAGTTATTGTATTTTACTCACTTTGATATCTATAAATAAATTACACTAAGTTCAGACCAAGTTCAAAATATAGGAAAACACTGAATGTCTCATATACGCATGTATAACCTGAAAATGTGTGAATTCCAATAGGTCTAATAATTAGAAGAAAAAAAAGCTCCTAACAATAGTCCAGCTGAGACATCAAAATATTTTGCATTATTTCTAACCTTTTTTGATTTACTAAATCCTTTGATATTAAAATGAATTGATCGGTTTTCATGTCATAAAGGACTATTACATTTTTTTCACTGTACTTTAACGTTGCACTAACAATCAGGGTCATTTGGCGTCTTTCTAGCTTAAACGGTGGAGAAAGACCCCGAGCTTACATCTAGGTAGAACCCTCGTATGTTAGCTGGTCAGATGCCTCACACGTGAAATTTGTCTGACACCGGATGGGATTCGAACTCAATGCGGTAGGGGGGCTATTGATTACGAGCCAGCGACGAATCGACCATGGAGGTCTCCGAGACAGATTATAAAATCTGACGATTTGATTGAAAAAAGTTGAATCTAAGGCCGTTTGTCCTCCACGGATGATAACTCGTGTGGAGACTTTGGCTGTTACGCGTGGAGAACAAGATTAGCACTCGTACAGAATCTGGGTAAGCTAGTTAGGTAAATTACGTTATACAACTAAAATACATCAAATGAAAACCAAATTAATAATATTTCAGCATTGTAAGCTTTGAGTCTTAAGACTGTACTGGAGTAAAGCAACATTTTGGAATATAAATAACTTTCCAATCATCAACCATGTTCAACACCCAACAGAAATACTCCCCATGTGAATCACAATTGAAAGAATTTCGCATTAGAATCGTCTCAGATTTCTGATTATCAGAGGTCAAATGTTGCATTTCGGTTGAAAGAGTAAGTGCCACAAACGTTTTTGAAACGAAGAAGAAAACACATCAAATGCATTGTTTTGTTATACAAGCCGCTATGATCAATTCTTCAAACCCTTTTGTTTTGTTAAAACACAAACACAATATACATCATCCCGACTTGCCACTTTGCCCTTTATTTACGAATCACCATTTGCTATGTTCCTTACGAAACGAATCTCAAAAGCATAGTCGAACAATTTATCGCCCATAAAATGTACAATAAAAAAACTTCATAACAAGAATTGTGTCAGATTGCGAATTGTATAACAGTGTAAGTATTTTGCACTTTGAGGTTAATAAAACGGACGTGTATATTGTGTTCGTAACGATAAACCCATTAAATTTATTACCAATTTCACGAACCCTTTAATCGGCCTCGGTATTTTTAGATTCATTGGTATCACATAGTCTTATGGCACGTTGATATGTCTGTTAAATTGGGCTCACCATGTAACCGTTTTCTAGAAAATGAAGCAAATCTTCTGTTGAATCTGATCTTAATCCCACATCGTTTGTCTTAATACAATGTAATTCATGTTGTATTTCTTTAATAAAACACACTCAGGTAAACATTAACACCATCAAATGATTATAAAATATCGATTCTGCTTTTACCATGGAGAAAGGTAGTATGATATACATAAGCAACATTACATTCAGTTTAACCTCTTTATCCAAATAATTATACGGTAAAGACGGAAAAATTTTCAAACAAGATACATACAATAGTCAAATTCTCCAGTACAAGCACAGTCAGAAAATCGGTAAACAAATCAAGTTGAGATAATAGACAAAAATAATTACGGCCTGAAACAAGTAAACAAATCCAACCGATATAATAAACAAACATAATTATGCCAACAAATAAATACTAAATTCTATAATCTTGCCGTCTATAAAATTATGAAGACTGTAAATAGATGATGTAAAATTTATACTGTGTACGAAACTTTTTGGTACGAAGTTCAACTAAGTAATTGGAAAAAATGCAAACAAATTGAAATTGTACTAACTATAATTGACACGACGATTAAGAGAATTTCTATACATGATAAACAATGTAGAAAAGTTACTTACACTGTGAGGGAGCCTAATGAAACATAATAAATAACTAAGCGATGAATATCGCGTATCATTCAAACTTGTTTTGAATTTTTCTCTAATTAAAGTAGCGTCACTCCAAAGAAAAGAAAAGAGTATAATATACAAAAAGAGCATAGAAAGGAAAACGTTCAAACGATGTTGAGTAGGTCTATTCGTACAAAAGGGGGCTCAAAATTATAATCAACTTTAGATGTTCAAAAATCTATTTTGCAACAATGAATAGGATAGAAGTTTCAATGCCTAGTCTGACTAGATAAAAGTAAAACAAATAAAACTGACTCCAAAAATGGTGCTTTGGAAAATTTGTCTATTTTACATAGAGGCCAATCTATTGCTAAAAAATCAACAAAAATATGGAGCTAAATCAATTTACTTAATAAAATATTCTGTTAACATAAAACGTTTCCCATTTATTAATGCGAAATAATCTCAAAAATCAAAGCTCAAACTTAAAAATTCAGATAAAACGGACGTGGCCTTACGTTAGCAAAAGAAAATCTAGAGTGTCTTCAGAAATTTCCGCGGAGCTTTTTATACTCCCACAAACCCCACATCCAAAATAAGAGGGGTCCGCAAAAACGATGTGTGGGGTCCACAAAAAAGATGTGTGGGGTCCGCAAAAAAAGATGTGTGGGGTACACAAAAAGATGTGTGGGGTCCGCAAAAAAGATGTGTGGGGTACACAAAAATATGGGGTCCGCATCGAACAATTGCGAAGTCCGCACAGAAAAAATAGTGGAGTAAAATTGTAACACTGTTTATTAAATAAATACTGGACTTATATTGACGAAACTTGACATTTACATAGAAAATATATAATAAAACATGACTGCTACATGAAATTTCCTCTTAAGGGTGTTTTTAGCATGAAAGATGTTTCTAAAGTATTTTGACAGTTCGAAGAAATTCTATTGTAAACAAAAGGATAGCAACAGTAACTAAGGAGAAATCCCATAATGCCATGCGATACATGTATACAATATGGCTGCCGACGTAAATGTGCAAGTTGACAACTACAAAATAAACTGGTTTACTATTCAACAAACGCTAGTAGTAAGTGATTTCCTATCTGTATGCAGTCTAAAAATGACCTTTATTATGACTTTGAAGTAAAAATGCATGACATTCCGTAATAGCAAAAGTACACATGTTTAAATACATGAAAGATAAAATTAGGTCAAGTTACCGTGGGTTCAACTGTACTTAATGCATCGGCTGCTAAATACTGGGGTATTACAATATTATACTGATTTCCGTTTAAGATACTACTAAAAATAAGAGTAGAATATATTGACTCTTGCTACAGTATAGTTGGTTCTTTCACACCGTTAATTTGAACTGAAGAATGCGAGTGGCCTCTTAACAGATGTTGTCTCTCGAGCAAGTTGTTCTGTAGGTTTTTATATACATTATTACGTGTTCAAGTTCGGGCACTTCTATGAAGGACTGTGTTGTCTTCAGAACTGAAAAGTTGCAATACAATAAACATTATTCTGTCTAGTTTAACTGTCTTAAATTATGCATGAAATAATTGAGAAATTACATTCATGAGCACACGGAGGCTTTGAAAAGAGCTTTTATTGAAAGATGTTAATGTCACATACGTGGCCGTTATAGTTGATTCGCGCCAGGAAAACTATTTTCAGTTAATATATTGTGTTCATTTGGCTGAGAAAGTATCTTATTCATATCGTTAACGTAGTATTCATTTGCGTACCTTTACTGTTCAAAAAGTCAACGTCCCTTAAATAATGAGATGTCAAGGAGATATTAGACAAGACATGTTTCTATGAATCAAATCAAACCCATCAATGTCAGGCACAGATCTGTCGAATGAATCGTGATTCTGTTTGTTGGCATCACTAAGTACGCGTATCAAATACAATTATCTACCAGCAGCTGACGGGGTAATGACGGCTGTTTCTTTTACTTAAGCGATCCCCTCACGACGTTGAATCGTCCGCATACATAAGTACCTTATACGGACTTAGATCAGAGTGCAGAACGTTTTGATGCTATCAAAGAAGGGTAAACTTCATCACTATGGTACCTATTCTCGGTAATGTGTTTACAACCATTATAAGGCAACGAATTCTAAAACATAACTTCAGACGTGGCATTATTTAGTTTTGTTTCATCATCATATTAAGAATATCTCGTGAAACAATCAGACATATTACATAAATTGTTCCAAAAAAGTAGGGCTACGTACCTAAGCTAACAATTTTTTGTAAAACAAGGAGAATCCTATATATTAAAGAAATGGTACAGGATCAAATTGCCGTAAATGTAGCTGAGACTCATTCGTTGGAATCTTTTATGATCTACTTTTGACAGAAAATTCTCTTCAAGTTAAACATTAATTTTCTGCTTGAAAATAAAACGAAATGGATTAACATGCAATGTATAAAGTTTAAGCAATCTTATCAGTTTGAAATGAACCATGAAATTTTGACAATAATGTCGATTTTCCTCCATATGTGGAGAAATTGCCGGATTCTAGTGAAAGGGTAAGTTGGTAGTGGTTAATATGTAGTCCAGGAAAACTGGTTAGGTGAACCACTCACCGTATATAACTAAACAGTTTTGAAAACACACGACATTAAACCCAGTGACAATGTCACACAAAAACAAACAAATAACTCCCTAGATTTTGCAATACGAAAGAAAAAAGAAAGCAAACTATTTCGCGCTAAACTTGGTATCACGGACTATGAACATTTTACCTGCAATTGCGATGTTGATAAATCACTTTGGTATTGTCTCGTCTCATATTTTCTCAGACTTGTATTGTAGGTGGATTCGTTTTTTGATCGACATTTGTCAAATAAATGACATCGTATCCATTACACCCATGATGATAGCTTCTAATGGAAACGTATCTAATTGCAATCAGCTGAGGCCGACATTAGAACATTTGAACATATCTATTGTAATTGTGTCTAGCCACTGTAACCCAAGATCGGTGATTGAAGGAACGAACACATAACAATGTTACTAACTCTGTACAAAAATCATGAAAAGGACAGGGGTAAAGATTTTCTGAACAAATGCCGTACGTAAAACCTAATCAATTGTGAATATATTTGATATCAAATATAATCTGTGTGTATGTTTATTACTAGTATTAAAACAGCTCATGCCAGCACAATACTAGTTTAAGTTTCTAACCTCTTTCGTTATCTTCATATCTTTCTTTTGTCGTCGAACTAAAGGCCAGGTTCATTTGGAGATTTTACAGCTTAAACGGTGAAGAAAAACACCATGTGTACATCAGGGTAACCACCGACCTTCCGTAAGCTGGCTGGACATCTTCCTCACACTCTAAATTCTAATATGGGTGGGATACGAACCTACAACTGTAAAGGGGCTGGTAATTCCTTGTTAGAGACTATAACAGTCAGATTACGGCAAACAGGTAAAGGTGCAAACAAGTGCAAATGGTTATCCCATTTTTCACCTCTATTTCTATTGTCAGGACGTAAGACTATATGTTTGTGAAATATTTTCATTTTGCTTGATTATTGGAACTGTACACTTAGTTTTAATTCAGTTCATGATATTTATGCGGGTAAATAGTTTTACAGTGCAACCTCTCCAGAGCGGCCCTCTCTTGAGCAACAACCTCCCTTCAACTACAGCATGATTTTTCCCACTAATAATAACTATTAATTCGACCTCTCTAGAGCAACAACCTCTCAACAACAACATGATTTGCTTCTTCCAAAGGGTGTTGCTTTGGAGAGCTTCCATTGTATTTAATTCTTCAGAGAAACTGGTCTTGTTACATTTTTACATTTTTGTCATTTTTTTGTATAAACATATTTTTATTTATTTATTTATTTAAAGTCCATTTGATAATACTGTGCTAACGTTTCAATGTCACACTCCAATAATAGAAACGTTGATAACTCATAGGTGAACATTATTGGATGTCATTTTAAGATTTAACATTGACATCGGCTGGTTTTGGTGAATGAAAAAGTCATCAAAGACAGCAATCTCTATCCAGAGTTGTCGTTCGTTATCTCTCCCATACATCTCTGTCAGCGTCTCAGCGTTTTACAAGATTCTTGTAAAACAAGAAATAAAGCCACAAATGGTACAAAATTTACAACTAAGCGAAGCAATTTATTTTGCGCAATACATTCGAGACAACAGATGTTATAATTTACCTGAAAATCAGAGAAAATAGTTCATTTATCTAGCGCACTATTTCTCGACCGAGAGTATTTGTTTACTTTTGGTTATTAGGTCGTAAAGTTACGTCGCTTAAATTGAAATGAAACGCAAAAATCGAAGGTAATCGTGTAAAATTGTGACAACAAATGTACGTTTAAAGAAACAAAAGTGTGATTCTGTGTATCAGATGGAAAGTAAAGGAAACACGGACACGTGTTTTTGAACTACTTTCAAGACGTTGACACAGATGTATGTGATGGATAACGAACGACAACTCTGGATAGAGATTGCAAAGAAAGTAGAATTAACTTGAACAGCTTGACCACATTGATTATTTGTGTTAATACGAAAACGTTTCATCATGAGCATTGTGTTTAGATTAAGATATAACGACACATAAGTAACTCAGTAAAATATGCTCCCAAATATCATGACAATTATTCATTTCTATCTATAAAATGGGGGCAACCCCCTTTAAATACATATTGTAAGTACACATCAATTATTTTGTCGTTATCGTTGACATTTCACTCATCAAATAAGCTTCCATTTGATTTTCCAATTTGATTAGTATTTCAATACTTGTCTGACGTTGTACTAATTTCCATATTATCCTAGAATCTATTAGAATCTTATTTTTAATACACCGTTTCTCTGTTTCTTTGTTTGCAAACCAGTAATGGTTAGTTCATACAGCGAGGCGAATGTGTGCTTTTTGTGTGTATTGTCTGACAACACAATGGATTAATCTGTTAGGATATTATTAGTAAATTGCAGTTCTGCGGAATCATTGAATTCATAAGACTATTAGCATGTTTATCCTGTACAACCATGAATGCCAGGTCATTATTAATTTCTTTTTATTCACATGTATATGTCTCCGTTTGACAAAACTAGTACTCAAGTTAGACATTGTGTTAACCAAACCATTTGCTGATTATACGGCCAAGAAAACTGATTTGTGCTGCAGAAGAATTTCTTCATTTGCTTTTTTTGGAACAGCGCACCTGACTACTAACCAAACTTTGAGAAGGAATGTTTTCTTAACACAATTGATTACAGTATTGTAAAACATCTCTTTACACAGCTGATTCATTACAGCATTAACAGTTTCGAGCGTGCTACATAAAAGAGATAATCTCTTTATTGGCACTGGTTACAAAATGCGATCTGTCATAATTTAAGACATTAGTGTACTCAAAGGTTCCATATTGACTCAATTTTGTTGTCTGTTAAAAGCAATTTGGTGTGATGAACATTAAGGAATAATAGAGTCGTGCTGGATGAATTAATGTAGACGGACAAAGCAAGATTACAGGGATCTCATTCCTCTAGATTTGGGCTAAAAGCTGAAACATCCCCAACCAAACACAAGGGGATGAGGGAATAGTGTGTTTTACTGATTAATACCGATACGTTAAGATATAAAATATATATTTATTCGATTGGATTTAACTTTGTTAATGCTGCGGCTTGTGCATGCATATTAAATATCTAATAATGAGGTCGTGCGATTTAAGGCATTTTCACAATTTTGGACAAATGGATTGTTTACTAAATCCATTTTTAAACAAAAATATTTTTGTTACGTAAATATTTACTCATTGATTTTAAAAATGTGATGTTTTCTTCCTCTGGCATGCATGATTTCTGATAATTGACGTATTAGCGTTTTTAGCGGTTTTGCAATTCTCTACAGAAGCCAATTAATTGCACGTCACGACTCCTTTAATAATTTTGCCAGTAATGGATTTAAATCATTCATTATTTAATCATAAAGGTCGTTTGTACTGTGTTTTTATCTGTCCAGGCGTGGACATGGTCGTCATCTAAACGGGATGAACTGATATTTAAAAGTATCTGTTTATTATAATCGTAAGTACTGTCGTAGTTCAGTAAAACACTGCAATCGCGAATTTAGTGGGCGAAGATGGCGTGTGCCCCCCCTCTAAGATCTGTCAAGCATAAAAGTAATCAAACGTCAGTTATGTGCTGATTGTGCCCATATTCTACAGAAATACCAAGACTTTAAGCCCCCCCCCCCACCAAAAATCCGCCCTGCGCTGTTATCGTGAACCCAACTATAGTAAAATATAGGATATAATAAGCAACCTATTATTCCCAGACCAAGTCCCAATTTTTTATTTATATATATTTAATGCTAACTACATTCCATGTTGATAGAAATCACATACATGTAGAGCGTTTGTTTCATCCCATCATTTAATATGTAGATAGAACAGAGCGGTGTAAAAGACCAAATAGATTGATTATGGCATACGTGCTGTTTCCAAACTATGGTTTATTACAAACTTTTCCAGCAGTCAATCAATGTCTGATATGGAATAATATATTGCTAGTCACAATTGATACACCATCCGATCCTTTCCGTTTATAAGTTATCCGATATGAGATCATGGTGGCTTACGAGCAGGCAATTAATATAATTGGCATTGATTTCGTTAATAAGCAGACTCCTAAGCTCACACGATACCTCCGGAGCAAGTGGATGTCATTAGACATGAATGGAACACAATGATACCAAATATAACTTAACTATGCCTAAATATGTGAACTTCCGACCAACCAGCAATTATTCACTTAACGTTGTATCTTTGACAGAAGTACACGGTTTATTGTACATATCCTTTACAAACACGTCGTCAAAGATTTCTATATGCGATTCATTGCATCTGGAACAACGAAAAAAGAGGGCAAAAAAGAAGTAATTTGATGTACACTTAATAACAGGGATCATTGGGTTTGGAACGAACCAGACAATAGGGTTTCTCGGAAAATAACAAACATTTTCAAAACAACCCCCCAAAAAACCAGACTCTCTGAAAATCGGAATTCTCTGAAAATCGGACGATTTTTCAAGTCCCATTTTTTTTCATTTCAATAATTTGTCTTTGTTTTACGAACCTAGTAGCAAAACTGCCCATCAGATTGGTTAAAACGAATAATTGACAGTTTGCAGTCAACTGTGGTCATAAGAAATTAATTCCAATTTCCGGCGATGATAAAAAAAAGAAGTAAAGTCTCTCTTATTGTTTGGATAGATGGAGCAGCCACAAGGATATTCTACCAAGAAACCGACAAAACGGAGTCAAACAGGACCATGTATAAAAAGGGAACGTTTCATACTGGAGGTGGGGCAGGAGTGGTCGGCAGAAAAGCTATACAAACCGCGACACGCTGATCCAACAGAAACACCCATACGAGTGTGCTGTAGTATCTTGAAACACGTCATATCTTCCGAGTAAGCACTGGTTTCGGAGTGTATAACCATGTATAAGTACTACATAGATAAGTACTCATCATTTTCCTTAAACACTCCTTGATTACGCGCATTAGTTCAACAGTGGGTTTGTGCTAGCCCTTGTTGATACATGATGGAAATCGGGAGCGTACTTGACCATAAATTGAGTGTTTTAATATGCCTAGTTTGATATCATCTGGGTCCAAGGTCACAAAACTTGAGATCGGTCTCCAATCTCAAATCTCATGTTTGTCCTGCGCTGTTTCTAGCTTGTTTATTACTAAACAAAGAAGATTTCTATCCTATGTTATTCTGCTAGCTAAAATAATCTGAAAATGTATTCAATCATTAAACTCCAGTATCTTTCAAACCAGAATGCTTCACTTACAAAATTGAGATTTGAGCTCGTAGACTGTTTTCATGTTTTATAACCTTTGGGGCCTGCTCTTTACTAGGAAACTTCGAAAGAAATCTGAATTAAAAGTTGTGTGACATTTAAAGTTCTGATATATTCCCATCTTTCTAACCTTGACTGAACTATTGAACATTTTCAGGATAGTAAGGAGTTCTCGAGTTGTAGATTGCAGCTGTCTTCGAATATATACTCGGAATAATAAAATTATCGCACATTGCAGTGCGACGAAATATGTTTACACTTATAGAACATCAACACTTGATGATAATGTATACATGACATAGGAATCTCTAAGTGTGACATTGAATGAACAAATACATTAAAATAACTTCATAGGAAACAGAATCAAATATACAAGACAACATTATGCGTAATTGATTCGCGGACTGGTGTGTTAATTAATTGTTTACGTCTCTGCGTTTGGTTACTTCTTCGCCATTTCAATTTATATTTTAATTTCGATAAAAAACAGATTTAAAAAATTCCAAACTTACAGACAGTTTGGTTAATGAAAATGGCTTTGTCTCGTGACTGGATCGTGTTAATTTGCAGACTTGACATGCGTCGTTTAGCATACATTGCGGAAATATACACAGTACCACACATTTCGGTGTTATTACAAGCAGTTATAAAAATGGACCTATAAGATAACGTGATATTTGTTTTTAATTATTTGATTCTATATTTTTCAGCTACACGAGTCTACACGGGGTCTACTTTTATTTTCAACAGTGATACCACGTGTCAGACAAGTGACATTTCAATATACCATACATTCACATAAACCGGAGGACTGGACTTCCAACCCAGACCTGTCTATAATTGCCGAGCGCAGGCAAATTATTCTCATTTACTTGATTAGCGCACGTCACTAGTTTTTGTTAATCTGAACCCCAAAGCGACGAAAACCAAACCCTAAATTATCATTAAGTTGTAAGGTATTTCATTGTTTAACCCTATAGAAAATAAACTTTATGAACTGAAAAATACTTCTTGTTCTCCCGTTTGAGAAGATCATATCAGCGGTTAATTAAATATCAAGTTTCATTGATATGCTTCTGTTTACAAGTATTTAATATACTCGGTCATTTTTTCACTGGGTTTAACGCCGTTTTTCAACATTTGTTTTATTTATATATCGGCTCATTTAATTAACCAGTTTTTCTGGACTGTATACTAGCCAGTACTAACTTACCTTTCCACTAGTAGCCGGCAAGTTCTCAACATATGGAGGAAAATTGGCATTTTGTCAAATATAGAAGTGTATGACCTGCCACTACCGGGATTTGAACCATGATCGCCCGTTAACAAGTCCTGCGCACTAACTCCTGGACCTCAAACGGGGCTGCACACGGTCATGAAAGCACGCTTTGAAATCAATATTTTCACCTTCAAAGTGGCGAATATTTGTCAAAGTCAGAACAAACAGATGGTTTAAGAAAGAAAAAAAAGCCAATATGTGGAAGTAAACAATTTTAACATTCAATGAACGGACTTATTACAAATATTTCAGAGTTAACACTCTTTTATCCTTGCGTTAGAATTAAGGTTTGAGTCCAAACAGGGACCTGACAAAGCTCGTGTTACAAGAAGCTGTCCAGTTAGCTTACGCAAGGTCAGTGGGCGGTCCTACCCAGGTCTGTGGTCCTCCTCCACCGTCAATGCTGGAAAGTCGCCAAATAACCCTGGCTGTTGCTGCGAAGTAAAGCCCTAGAGAAAAATACGACTAGGTATAATTGTTAAAGTTTGCGAGGCATAGCTGGGCGAGTTTTCGCATTTCTATCGAAGACTACCCAACGTGGGCGATGAGAAAATGATATACTTGTTCGTTGAAAAAAGGCGTCAAATAATGATGTGATAGTATGTGTATATCTCAGGAAAAACTCTTATCTTTTTATACTATGAACTTATCCTTACACCGAGATTTAAAGGTCAAACGATTCTGAAAGTCGTAACAATCAGGAATACAAGAATTAATTACTTTTGTATTCATTGAGAATCGTATTTCTACGGCAACGATCCTTCATGACTAGAAGCAATTAGGATTCAATGAACTTCTGTCATTAACAGATCTGTTTGAAGCATCCATTATACCCGAATGACATCATGTTAAAGTGTCATATGCTGTCTAAAGAACAGCTTGTAACATGGCTGTGAACTGTAGAAACAAGATGACAGCCATAAACAGTCGTGTATTTGGTTAATTAAATGTCAGAATATTAAAAAGAATCACCCTGTTTCAAGTTGTTTTATCGAGCGAATGGTATGTCGTCTAGACATGCACATACATTTTTTCATTTATACGTAGATGCCACAGGGAGCTAGCACGTTGAAGGGATGGTGTATAATGGTGTAATAGGCCTAAATTGGCCACACGGACCAAAAACACGTATATCATATATATATACATATACTAGGGTTACAACTTCCGAAATGTCAGTTTCTGTACCAAATTTGTTTAACACTATGTAACTTTCCAAGAGATAGCTCAAATTTGTAATAACTGGCGTCTACAGATAGCTAATATATCATACTACACATAACCAATAAGCACTTTGTCCAATTCAAAACGATGAAGCAGATATTTAATCTTTTTCCTTTGAAAAATCGTCAATTTCGTTTAGTCGAACGCTACCTCGCAACACCAAATTGATCAGAATTACCATACTAAATACACATTAAAATAACATGTACATTATTGACAACGCATACATACTATAAATATTACTAACATACACTGATTCAGCGCAAAAATGTAATCCAGGAACGTTCTATTCACGTTCAATTCACAAAAATCGTCGCATGATTGAAAATATCTGCTTCATCGTTTTGAATTGGACAAAGTGCTTATTGGTTATGTATAGTATAATGTATTAGCTATCTGTAGACACCAGTTATTAAAAATTTGAGCGATTTCTTAACAAGTTACGTAGTTTTAAACAAACTTGGTGCAGAAACTGTCATTTCGGAAGTTGTAACCCTTGTATATGTATGTATATGATATACGTGTTTTTGGTCCGCGCGGCCATTTTAAGCCTAACACACCATTATACACCATCCCTTCAACGTGCTAGCTCCCTGTGGTAGATGCACTTTATTGGGATGTGAAATCCATCAAATGTAGAGCAAACTCAATTAAAAATATCATCTTGTCTATTTCATTTTATTTTGTAAATAAGCAATGTTCTCATACGTTCGCTCGCCCCGTGGGTCACTGATGCCGAGAAAATATGGATACAAAATCTGCATCAAAATTGACAGGACATTTTGCAGGCGATTATAGCTGTTCATTACGGTAGCAAACACATTAAAGTAGACGACAGAAATTGGTTCTTGTTATAAATAAAGTAACCAAATTACTTTATTGATATAATACCTCACCAAAATCAATATATTTAAACAGCTCTTGTCACCGGATGCTTAACTTATTTATCATCCCATAACTCCACTCGCTACCGCTTTTTCAAACCCATTATAACTTAATGACTCTATCCGATTCGTTACACCAACAATTGAACGATTCAGATAAGATTTAATAGTGGCTACAATCCGTACAAATGTAATGTCACACTTGTAAATGGTGAAGGGTGCTTCATATTTGTCTATGGCTCCACAAGAGTCAGTTGTCAGAGCTACAAATCATTTTACACGCTAATTGAACTCGGACAATTACGTCATGTTGCATGAAAATCTTATCTCATCTCGTAAATCCTGGTAAAAATACATCCTAAATCGGCTTAGGCTCGCTGTGAACACGTACAAGCTTCTTGTTTACGAACAATTAATATTGGCATTTAAAACAATGACCGCGCATATTCCTGTTTCAAGTGGTGTTAGTGCGGAGGAACTGATAACTGTGTTTTAAAAACATACTTGAAACAATGAACTCTGATACAGCGAGTTTCTATCTTGGGACAAGAAGAGCGTGTTTTATCATTGCTAATCAGTCAGAACCCATTTCAATATTTTGTTACAAAAGAGTAATACAAAGCAATAATAATGGCAACTGTATGTTAACACTGAACAAGTATGAGGAATTCAACAATGATTAGATTTTTAAACAAAATTATCATGAAAGCCAGTTCCTTAATGATGGTTTTGATGAATCCAAATGATTTTAACATAAAAATGCGGTTCCTAGAAATGTTGACATTTTGGAAGGAGCCCATTATGAGATCTTTGTACTCTAATAGTATTCTGAGAAATATTTCTTGGATGCTTAGCAGATACAGTAGAACCTGATCATTGCGATTCTTGAGCACCCGAATATTTACTTCCCTGCGTCAATTTTTCACTATTCATTACAATGAAATAGAGATGGGCGTGTTCATGGAAAGATATATAGTGCAACCTCTCCAGAGCGGGCCTCCCTTGAGCAACAGCCTCCCGTCTACAGCAGCGATTTAACTACCAATTTAACCTCTCTATAAAACAACCTTTCAAATAAAAACAACAACATAATTTTGCTTCTCCCAAAGTATATTTCTTTGGAAAGGTTGCTCTGTACTTCACTGTATCTGATTCTTCATTATATTGGAGTTCAGGATAATCCTGTTTTACAACGTATGGAACTGTTATAAAAGATAGTTCACACTCTGAATATCAGTTTTACTATACATTATTTACATACTTTTACTGCGCCATAAAATGATATTACGCACTATGCAATAACAATGCAAATGACGTCATACGTGACGTCATACGTTCCATGATTCTAATGTATGACTGTGTTTATTTTAAAAAGTGAATGATCAAAAACTGATTATTTTTCTCGTAAAATAGAGGTGTAGTATTGAATGCATGGAACTCGTTAAATAACACCACATGACGCTCACGAAGGCTTGCGCCATATGATGATATTTAACTCTTTCCATATATTCAATACTACACAAATATGATATCCTTTATATGTTCTGTAATTTTTAGTTTCCTGTCCACAACATTGGTTGAAGATTTTTCTGACACGCGAGTGACAAGAAAACGGCGATATTTAGCGCGATTATCGTTTGAAATCGTAACTACTCAGAGTGTGATCGAGCCGCTTTTCAGTTCATGCTGTTGGCATCATACTGTTGTCTGAACGTGCGTGCTGATGAAAATAAAGCGACTCTCTGATTTGTTTGAAGTAACGTGATACATGACATATCTATATATTAACGACAATTATGGTTTAATTCTTGCAGGCGTGTATTTGGTACACGTCTATATTCCTTTGATAAATGGCGTACAAAGATTGTGATAAGACGATATCCGTAATGATTACATAATTATTTTGTTTCTACTCCCATACAAGGTATGAAACTCTGGTGTAACTATTTGAAAGTATGTTGTAAGTAAAGTAATAAGTGATACGATCAGACTTAATGTTTACAAGACATAACAGTTCAATGGTTTGGTTCACACTTCTTCTGATCTGGTCTGAAAAGAGGCTGAAGTAGCGTGCTGTCCTATCCGTTTTTATGAAACAAAATTCATGTCAAATTAACTTCTGTCTCATAATTGGTTCATACGACAGGAAAAATACAAGCCAACTGCAAGATGTGTTCAGAGAGTGCAACGGATTCCATAGACATACATAAACTTAGCGATTTCAAACTTAAAAATCTTTCTATCCCTTGTTTGTAAATAAAAATATCCTCAATGGTTAGTTGTACTAAGTCCCAATCTTATATATACTCGGATGGAAAAAAGTTTAGCAAGTTCAGAAAGGATTGACTCCCGCGGAAAGGGTAGGTACGAAATCATAAAACCAAATACATTTTCAGATATTTGATTTTTATCACCAATGATTCGCATCAATGTTATTCCATGATTTTGAGGTGTTTAATCTCCGGCGTACGTGAAATGCACTAGAAGTCAGGCGTAAAAGTTCAGACACGGCCCAATACCTAGTGTGCCCAACATTCGCAGCCAAGACTGCCAGACAACAACGTCGTATCGTGCGAATCAGTTTTCTAATGACCTGAAATAGGATCCTGACCAATTCAGCTTGCAGGGCACGTTCAAGATCACGGACGTTGTTGACGTCATGGCGCTCTCTCACCTGACGACCTAAGTGGTCGCATAAGTGCTCAATGGGAGAGAGATCCGGTGATCTTGCAGACCACTGCAACACATTGACGTTATGGATGCGTAAAATGTTCTGGGTATGCCTCGCAGAGTGGGCATTATCATGTTGGAAAATCCCAATGTAAGGACGGCACGCTTTTAATCTAGCGGCATGTAGCCAATTCCTAACCGTCCTGTCCTGTCGCAAACTCTTGTGCCAGTAGCATTCCTCAGCAAACGACCTAACTTTCGACTAGATAGAAATCTATTGCGTCGAGCATACGTCATGAGAAAACAGTCGTCTGCGGCGTGATTTTACGAGGTCTGCCTGATCTGGATCGTTCTGCAACGTTCCCAGTTTGCTGAAATCTGTTCATCAGTCGACTAATTGTCGATTCGGGGCGATGGAAATGTCGAGAAACGTCCCTTGCCGACATGCCAGCGGTAAGCATACCGATGGCTCTCTCACCTTGCTCAAACGTCCTTCCAGGCTGACGTACCATCTTTGATTTTCAAAGATTATTTTCTAGTTTATGTGCTTACGATAAGAAAGCTCTTGAACTGTGTACTTTGTGGCCCGTGGAGGATCATCCGATTTGCTGTGCACATACTGCACGTGATTTTCGTGAAAGTGACGTTTCACGATTACATAATGGTCTAGTGTACAAAAACAAGTGAAATCATGCTGTCAATGAATGGGCACAATTGTTGATTACGGAAACGTTTTAGTGACATTGATTTATAGTGAAAACTAAAGGCGTAAAATACTTGCTAAACTTTTTTCTCTCAGTATATTTACTTGAGTATTGCCGATGCATGGTGTGAAATCAGTTACAAACGAAAACAATTCTTCTACGCACACCAAAAACCTGTTCGTTCTCAATATGAATAAAATTCACATGTTATAGGTTACTTTTAAACATCACACAATAAACATTGGAAATACAAAATGCAATACTTTCTTACAGTTATATTACTCTCACGTCAATAAGTCAAGTCCAATTTCACGCTATTGCTTTTATTATTGACTTTCCAAATGTATAAATGTTGTCACTAATAATGCCCAGAATCTGTTGTTACTCTATAAAGACTTTGGTTCACACAACCGGAATGGAAGCAATCAACATCACAAAAGTCAAATATAAACAATAAGGAGATACGAATATAGTTTTATGTGTTATTGAATGTCATCCACGTTTGATCATGCTGATTATTAACAACTTTAACCTCACCTTTTTCAGTAATATAATTTTAAACTAATTAGGTAACATTTGCTTTTTATATAATCAGTTTTCAGAGCTCTGATGAAGACAATTAGTCCAAATAAAACGGAATCAATGCTGGTACCGCATTTTAACGTGATAAAGTCTTCAGTGTGATCCCAAATTATGTGTAACCTTTGAATGATATTTGAAGTGACTTGAGAATATATTTATGTGAGGGAAAATTGTATCAACAGATGATTAAGAGGACAGAGGATCGCAAGGTAAATTATTGAAGAAATATCTCTAATATGCACCATTAACTATACTTAAGATACTTTTCTCAACAATATATGTGCTCATAACCTCACAGACCAACAGTGTTATTCCTAACAGTAAGTATTTATTTCAGTCTAATTTCCGAAGTTGTGCTATATTCCAATCACGACAAAGGACTTATCACAATATGAGACGGTTATGCGACCAACTCTATCTTTTTGCGCCGAATCTAAAGATTCTATCGGCAAAATACAAAGTACGAAATAATCGAGGTTGAAAAAAAGCTCCAAAAATACCTAATGTATGTTGCGGAAATATGGCGTAGAAAAGAAAACTTTTTCGACCAACCTACTCTATTTTGGGGCTGAAGTAACCCTTATATTCGCCTAGCCTTATTCAATCAAACAAAACTGAAGTGATTTTATAATCATGTATTTTGGGACTTCTTTGATGACAAATAATAACCTGTACCCCAGCAGCGACACCCATAAACTTCAAACAATTGCTAACATTAACCATGTCATCAACAACACAGGGAGTGCTTGTAGTGATTGTTAATTCCGATTTTAACTCAGGCTTAACCTTATGATTATCTGCTATGATTTACCAAAAATAGTTTTGATGCTCAATTGTTCTATATTAGCCTGAAGTGAAACATGTGGCCACATACAAACCAACGGCAAGAGCATTTACAGGGACCAAACTATTAATATTCCATTTTGTTCATATAAATAATTCTCGGGAGCTGTAGGGAGCTTAATACTCGCGATTTATCATTCAAAATATCACTGGGCTAGATGAAAACAAAATCGATGTTCAGGGTTAACTTAAAACAATAGCAAATTCCTTGGTCGCTCATTATAAATGATTAATGAATTTGTTGCATAGCACGTCTTTAATTAAATGGTTTCATTCCGTATTTAAGAATTGCTAACAGTGCTTAACTTGTATCTCTAATGATTTGTAATACAAGCAATGGTTATCATTGTCCAAACCACTTGATTCTAGTTTCTTTACATCCTATAAAAAGGACGCAATAATGAAACAATATATGTTTCATAATAAAAAAAACGCAGTGTCATTCTATGAATATTAAGATGGGTTGAATTATTTAGTAATGGGGTCTTGGTGCAGAAGAGGGAATGAAACTCCCTTCGCTCGGCATAATAAATCATTAAGAATAATAAATGATTAAGTCAGTAATTGAATAAATCTAAAACGGTTTAATAAACTCAAATGGTTTTAGCTCTTAAACAAAGGCCTGGAGAAATAAAAGTATTGAAAAAAATCAAATAATTGGTAGAAACTAAGAAGTCATGAGACATGAGTCAATATAAGCAAACAGACATTCCAAGAAAGAAATAACGGACAAAGTGATTTTAGGACCTACCTAAACAATATTGTGTAACTTAAATACTAGTAGCTCTTTTGGACCATACGTAATAACCGCATTGTGAAAGTAATCAATATGGCTTTGTTTATCAAACGACAACAGAAATAAACATCTATATCATATATTGTCTGGTAAGTTGGTTAATCTAACCCTAATTCCCTCTATAGTGTACCATTTAAGTCTATTTTGTATGATTGTGGGGTATAGGTATATTAACTTGTCAGAACCAGTGACATGTCTCATATACGTATCACGCTACAGAATTGTACATATGAAAGAAACAATATGCCCGGTTTGTCTCAGGCGGACTGCAAATACACCGAAAATCAAATCTTAGATATTTACCAGCCCGAAGTTTAGGTATTTAACAATTACAGGATAAACGGATTCTAAAGATAAGCCACATACTTGTATATGGGTCGCTATCAGGACTGACACCAACAATCACTCACAATGACTAAAAATTCATGACATCAAAAACAAACAACAAATCCTGCAAATCGTTCTCTCAAATTCTTCTGTTTTGTTCTTTACTATTCTATTCCAAGCCTACTGTAGCTAAATTATGTATAAAATTGATACTATAATATACGAAATGTTCATGGTACATGATGCATCACACATCATTAGTTAATATGCTGATTGATATTTATCGTAAATTTGTAGGAACCCGCGTACATAATTTAAGATGAATTCCCATATAATAAGGTAACTGAATTAGAATCTTAGTTCTGTTGGTAGACATGTTGACTTTCTTTGTTTTACAAACCTCTTTAAATGTATTAACAGGCAATCAAGCTAGTGCTCTGTGTTATAAACGTATGACATCTTAACAATATTAGACGAGAATAAACGAAAACGCCAGTTTCGTAAATATTAATTTCAGTATTGCTATACAACTTAGAACAGTGATTACATTACAATCTAGATATCAATGAATCTTTTTATTTGACCACGATACAATTCATAACTTATATACATGAATTTCATGGAAAAATGGTTCATATTACATTTTGTATGGAGTTCTCCGACTTCCAATATAAAGTTTATTTTTTACAAAGACCTTTCGACCAATCAAATGCCTTGGTAGAGGGATTGGCCATTTCTCATGTTGCTCCTTTTGCACGGCGATCCTCCTTAGTTGCCAAACAACAAAATCACGTCTCATCATAAACAGCTGGTAACTTCTCAAGAAATCGTTTGTACTGATTCTTTTCTGGCATATTTCAATGAGAATAATACCTACATGTATAACTAAAACAAAACGTGATTTACGGGTCACGCTATCCGGAAAAAACGCAAACCAATTGCAGATTCCTTAGTGTTTCTATAAACAATTGTTTACAATGATATCAAGCGAACTCATTAAGAACTGGGGCAGTGCTTTGATTTCGTTAATCACTTGGTATTTTCTTTACGACTTACGTTAGCCTGTCAGTAAAGAAAATACCACGTGATTATGTACAATGTAAATGTACATGTTGGTTTGTCGAAAAAAACTCATCGCTTTTATGAAGGTAAACACTATATGCACCAAATAGCAGCTGAAAAAAAATACTAGTAAAATACGGTTATTAGTGAGGAAGGGAGACAACAAACTCAATCACGCTGTGTAACCCAGAGTTATCTCCCGTTCAGCTGCGACTTAACGAACATGTTCTTTTTTTTCGCTGGGATTTTACGTTTGCACCTATTGTGAGATTCACTTCAACTTTAACAGTGGATGAAGACCATAGGCTTACACTTGGGTTGTAACGCCGATCTTCTGTAAGCTACTTGAACAGCTTTCTCACGGGTGAAGTTTGTCCGGGGTGGGATTAGAACTCCCAGCATCGAGGGGCTAGTAAATACAAGCCAGAGACCATAACCACTCGACTACGGAGGCCTCTTGGCAGTTTTAAGAATATATTATTGACCCACTGACATGACATTCAACATCTAGTACTCTCCAAATGAATAAGTTTTGATATATGGGATGTCCCTGAACTTTGACCTTATATTGCGTTTTTAAAACCTTACTTTTCCACAAAATTTGTTGGGGAATTGGAAAAATGCCTCGAGATTAACCTCTATGCCATGTTTCAGCATAATCCATCGAGATGTTTTCTATCCCACGGGCCTAAAAGTTGGTCAGTGACATACCATATAGTAAACATATTCTTTCTAACAACAAAATATATTTTTTCTTTTCCTAGTATTATGTATCATTTGTTAGCATGCAACTTCTGTATAAAATTCATATATCATTATAATGATGTAAACGGGTACGGGTATATAGAGGCTGCCGATATAGACTCTAAGTCTAAACCTTGTTTTCAAGCACGTGTCGCTTCAAATCTCACACTTATCAATCATAATCTTTGATTCCCAATCTCCCACACTGCCGTCTGAGAGGATTCACTTGTAGATTTATGTCTCAGTAGATTCGGCCAAAAAGGTTTATTTTGTCATCGAAAAGGCATGACTACAATTTTCTAACATCTGTATTAATGTATTGTTAATTATGACGAGCAGTCTATAAAATTGCAAAATATGAATGTTTTGAAGTTTTGAACATTGATAACAATAAAACTCCTAACAAAAGATTGATTTAAAACTGTTGTCAGGATTAGTTATACAAACAAAGTTTTTTAATCATTTGATTGTATAACTCACATTCATATTATTTTATTTTGTCTTAACTCGTTTCATTATCGCTGCCATTTAACGACTTCATATAAATAAATAAATGTCTTAAGTTCATACAATATGCATGTTCACCATTGTATTGAATTGATGCAGCTTTATACAATATTCTGTTTTTGCTTGGCTTTTAAATTCACATTTTATTTTTTGGTTTGCTTCAATTCATTAAAAAAAAATTAAAAAAAATATTAAAAGTGTTTTATTTTTTAGTTTTGATTAAATGATATGCACTCTTTGGTCTACTTGTGTCGGTTACATATATAAGTCATAATTTATTCTGTAACATTGTAGTACCTATGGTTCTCGACGAATCTGAGTGAAAAATGTTCAATTTATAGGCGCTTGTTTGCATTTCAGGATAGCTAGATAGGTTTTCGACCCAAGGGTGGACGCTAAACGGTATCTGGACATCTCGGCCCTGAGACATTTCGGACCCAAAATTCAATGGACATCTCGGTCCCTCAGACATTTCGGCCGCCAAACTTTTTTCTAAACTTAGTCTAAGCGATTTTGTATGGCCTAACGCATTTCTGCTGTAATATTTTAACATAGAATGGTAAACGCTGTCCTTGCTTAATACAAGTTT
This sequence comes from Lutraria rhynchaena, assembly GCA_008271625.1. Taxonomy (NCBI): domain Eukaryota; kingdom Metazoa; phylum Mollusca; class Bivalvia; order Venerida; family Mactridae; genus Lutraria; species Lutraria rhynchaena. The sequence goes on from VIBL01000141.1 coordinate 966,304, forward strand.
TTTTATAATTAACGTAATACTCAATACCTCTTCATATGTTTAACAATCAACAATTTTCAATCCTAAATTAATGGAGGCGGAGCAATATTGGCTCCGCCTCCGTCTTTTGCTTAGTAGAAATACAACATGTTAAACCTACTGCAGATGTTACAGTTTATGTTTACCCGCTTGCTTAAGATTGTTTTGCAACCGTTGGAATTCATTTAAATTTCTCCCGTGGTAAGTCGATAATCCATAATGGTATCTTTATGTAGGCGTCTGTCTGCATTCGTACACTATGCTTTTTCGTAGAAATGAATTTTATTCGCTTTCTTGTTTTTGATCTTTGTATACGGTTTGTTGACATAAGCTGCTTGATTTAGAAAGTTATCGAACCATTTGGCATGATTTGCCAAGATTTAATACAATAGATCTACGTTAATAAAGGTCATAATTGAACAGAAAATATGTTCATGGTAACTTATAATACGAAATAATTAGATGTATGTAGATAAGTTGCTGTGACAGCTTGCAAGCAGCTGAAATCACTTGTTAAACTGAGATAACTCAATCCCTTATTTAAATTCTAATGCAGTGCAATATTATAAGTAACAATAAAATTTATTTTAAAACTCAGATATTAAGGAACGTAAATAATTTAATAATTTTATCATAGTATGTACTGTGTGATTTTTTATGCATTAAAGTGCTTCAGAATGGGATTGATTAGATCCAGTGTAGTTTAATATTTATTACTGTATCATAAAGAGGGTGTGGTCAATAGAGATATTTTGCTTTGTTTAAACGTGACATGGTAGATTCTTTTGTATTGCTTTTAGTATTCTGATATCAGTCATGCAAATCAATTGATATTTGAATATTTGTCTCTCAAACTTGGGAAATTCCAACAGTTTTAACCCAGACAGTGTGTAAACAAACTAGACCTACTTATTCAACTTTCCGGTTGGCTGATTTTAAAATGAATTTGGAACGGCCGAATAAAAAAACGACTTGCTGTCACCAATATTCTAATTAGTTGGACTAACTAAATAATGGCACTAGCTTACACTGATTAACATTTTGTTTACAAATATGACCCACCGACCTTGATAGATGCTTTTGTAAAACCTCTCTGAATGACCACTTCAATATCAAGACCACCCTATGATAGAACCACTTTTCGAACTGTTTCCCGTTTCTTGTGTAATTATATCTACTTTGTATTGGGACCACCTCTGTATTAAGTTATTAAGATAATGTTTTGGCCTCAAAAATGATCTTAAGGCCTAAAAAAAAAGTTCTGTTTCCAGTTACCTGACCGACCGAATCTTTTACCTGCCGACTCATAAGTTTTATGGCATCCAGATCTTAGTGCTATATTGCTATTTTCACAATAGTGTTGCCGATATATGTAAAAAAAAAAATCCCTACCTACTGATCCATATTTTTTAGGCATGTAATGGGAAACAAACCTTTTTTTGTTTAGGCCTAATGTTGAGCTTTTGTTGCATTAACAACTGAAGAAAAAATGGTGAAAATTGTCCCCGTTCATCACATGTTACTTACTTACTACTTAATTATTACTTACTACTAATCTAAAATATATGTATCAGTGATAATATGGTGATATTAATGTAATCCATCCTTCATTATACAGATTTTGGCTGCATATTTATATAAAGGATGGAGAAAAATACAGTAGCTTTCTCTCAACAATAAAACGCCTCATGGGTTGGGTAGGGGCTTTTTTTAATTTGGGGAAAATAACACTGTATTTTTGAAAAAAATGGGAAGAAAAATATTATGTTAAGTAAAGTTTAAGGGAAAACTGCATGATTTTAAAGATTTTTCTTTAGGAGAAAAGCCTATAAAGGGCCCCTGCTATAATAAAGAAAAAACCCTGTAAAGATAAATATAGTGAAACCCCACTTTGTTACCACCTCAAAATTAAGACCAATCCTATTATTACAAGCACCTATGATCTCTGGACTGGTTTTCTGTATTTCCTCAATATTTCACCTCAGTAATAAGACCACCTTATAAGTGTGGCCGATTTTCTTCGTTCCAAAGGTGGCCATAATGTTGATAAAGGCTTGTGTAGAAAAAAAATTGAAAAGTTTTTCAACCCATCTGACCTAATTTTAGTCAAGTTACCCTAAACATTTTTCAACAATCCAACATTTACCTATGTACAATTTCAAGTTTTTCTTGTTATAAATGTTGATAAGTTTGATAAAGTATTTACTTTGGTTAAGTAGTTCCTGATTGCAACATAGATATATATCTACATGTCATGCACATATCTTGAAATGCACTCAAGTTTTAAGTTTATAAAGTATTTGAATATAAGTTATACCCTTGAATATAAAATACACTAAGTGTTCAACTAATGCTTGTACCCTTAAGGGCAGAAATGTCGACTTTCTTCCATATGTAAAGTTTCCAGCTCCTTGTGGTAGGGTAATTTAGTACTGGTCAGAATACAATCTTGGAAAACTGGTTAGGTGAATCGGTGGCATTATATTACTGAAAAATTGTTGAAAAATATTAAACCCAGTGACAATGTCACATAAAAAAATTAATTCGTGTGAATACTTCAGTAAATTCCACATATATTTTAGTTGCAGGATGAAAAGGTTATTTGCTTAAGATGGTATGCCTTAAGGGTTGTCATGTATTGTATTTACACATCTATATTGTACTACAATACATGTATTTAATGGGTACATGGGTCATATACAGGCCATTTGGTCTTCATAAGCAGATGATCTTCACTCAGACGTTTATTTATTGCTTTGTATCAATGATAGTTTGTCAGCTTTATGAGGGCTGTCCACAAATTACACTGACAATGAAAATTAACATTTAGACTTCTACTGAAAGAGTATGAAATACTCAATGCTGGAAAAAGGTCTGCCTAATTGAAGACCTACACCTACATATTTTGATGATGCTTAACCCGAAAATAACATTAGTTTTGATGTATATATACTGTATTTGTGTAGGTCTTCACTGGTCTTCTGTTGGTCTTCAATTTCGTGTGGGTCTTCAATTAGGCAGGTCTGCTGGAAGCATACATTATGTAAGCCAAAGAATACGCTGCTTGTATAATAGCTCTTTTTTCACAGGTCTGGGAAGGGGCCTTTTTTCTTAAATTTGGGGAAAAACATGGTAATTATGCAAAAAGGGGAATGAAAAGCGTGATGTAACTGAATTTTAGGAGATAACTGCATGATTTTAAAGATTTTTCCTGAGTGGAAGATGCCTATAAAATGGCCCCTGCTATTGAAGGATTAAAACCCAGTATACACAAATTTAGCTTGTATCTATGAAAGATATTCGGAATGAAATATTATTCACATTTTTGCAATACTATTCTTTTGATGCAGGTTAGCATTGTACTAAATTACCATGATCAAGTTATTAAAGTTGTTAATGATATAGCATACCATAATTTAGAAAAAATATCAGATACTTTTGAGGGTTATTTTCTAGTACTGTTTTGCAATTTCAACCTTCAGCAGTAAGTATTATATCATTTAAATATTTACATTTCAACCTTAGTTTAGATTGACCTATTACAGCCAAACTTGGTATATAGTAAGTTGTTATGGGATCATATTTCGGGTTTCTGAGGTCAAGGTTAAATTAAATTTCCAGATAAACAGCTAAATCACTAGAAGATCTTCATAATCTGACAAATCCACCAGCTTAAACAACCCACAAGTCTTCATTTCTACCATTTATCAGGAAGTTATGGACATTTTTTACGTCAGTTCACTTACAATTTACATGAAGATTGTAGGCTTATCAGTGAATGTTTTGCACCAAGCTGTTCTGGTGGTTAATCAATGGTATGCATGGTTCTAAAAATAATAAGTTTTAAATGGCTCTTAGACCTGACTTAATTTGACTAAAGGAAAACAGTCCAATTTTACATATTAAATTGCAGTAAAATAATAAAAGTATTGTTCAAAGGCACCGCTATGTAGTCTGGTTTTCTTAGAGCCAGACTGCAAAAATTTGAAATCTTTTTAACTTCCTGCTTACTGAACGGCTGAAAACCTTGTATGGTGACTGCCTTTTGTTTTATGTATTTGTTTGTGTGTGACTGTTGTCAGGGTTTTTTCCTTCTGTAGCAGAGGTAGTTTCTAGACATTTTCCCCACAAGAAAAATCTTTAAAATCATGCAGTTCTCCACTAAAATTCAGTTTACATCAAGTTTTTTCTCCCTTTGTTTCAGTTATACCACATTATTTAAGGCCTTTCCCTACCAGTGGAAAAAGCCCTGTTACGACTGTGTTTCATAATATTTTTCTTTTGTTATACTTAAGACTTGAAAACATGGCCGTTGTGATCAACCAACCAGGTCAAGGAGAGAAGGGGCAGGAAATGCCTATGATGAACATGCCGCAGAATATACAGACCATCACGTTACCTATGGGCCTTCCTCCTGGACTGGCTTACATGCAGCAGCTTAATGAAGTTCTCATTCATCAACATTTTGATACACTCGAAGGTAAGTCATACACACCTTAATGGAACAGAACATTTATTTGGCTTATACAATGTAAGCCATCATACAAATGGTACATATTTGCAAAAATAAACAAATTTGTTACATATGAAAAGCATGCTACAAAAGATACACCAAGTAAAAGTTTTACAGGGAGCATGTATGGAATTGTATTTCTATAGGATGAGGCTTGTAAGTGTGAGTTAGGTTTTTTGAAATATTAAGAATATATTAAGAAGCAAGTTTTTGGGGTAACCAAAGAGTGCGGGACTTGAAAATCATGTTCATATGTTTAATTAATTGTAATTCTTAAGTTACTGAACCCTATTTGTTGAAAAAAAAAATCATTCAAATGATGAATATTTACTATGGAATTCCTCAGGGGGCATTGGTTAGGGAACATTTGCTTGCCATGAGGTGTTTTTTTCTTTTCTTTATTTCTCCCAGCTGTTATGTTGTCAGTTTTGAGTCTGTCATCATTCAGATCAATATTGCTGTAAGTTTTTCTGTGAAAGTAGCTTGACATATAAACTTAGTTGTCTTGTGTCATATTTCGTGATAAAGAGCCATTGATCAGCTCTTTTATTTCATCAGTAACCAGAGGACATGTTTTCACATTTGTTAGCGCAAAGTCAGCTCGAAGTAATAAGATTTATTATGCTGTACTGAATATAGTCATTTACCATTACACCGAATTGTATGGTGACAGTAGATAGGATTCAGTTTGAAGCCTTTTGACTTTTGTGTCACGTCTGATAGTTTTATTTGCATGATTTTGTGACTACTTCTTTTCCTTTGTAACACAAGCTGTACACTTTTTTTGCTGCGATACTTAAAAAATGTCATAAGTATGAGTTTTAAAAAGTATGTCATCTTTCTACCAATTGAGTTCAATTTCTGCGTTTAGTATTTTAAAAAAATCTGAAAGTCCAGAAACAGGGTATTAATACAAATCACCTGTCTGTTAAGAATAATAATGGTGATATATTGAAATTATTATGCTGTCAAACCTATCCACAATGACCACCTTTAGGAGAGTAAAGTGGTCTTCTTTATAAAGAGGTTAACATCATCTGCATGGTGCTTCAGGACACATATTTCCCCTACCGAAGGGACCTGATACCTGTTCCCCAAAACCATAAAAAACGGCTGATTATTTGTATGTATTTTGTATGTTATTTTATGATTTCTGTTTCAGTTGTGTCTGGATTTGAGAGAAACAATAAGTACCGATTATGTAATTCTGCTGATCAACAGTTCATGTACGCCAAGGAAGGTAAGAACTGTGCTTGTAGACGTAAGGTATACTGTACTGTTTGCTTTAGTACATCACTTTTGTTGCATATTCAATCCAAGCTTTAAAATTATTCAGGGCTTTCATTTTGAACCTTCAAACAGCATTTTTTTTTATCTCAGTTATCATAGTATCTGACAATTATTCTATCAGATTCTTTAATAATAAATGGTAGTTTTCATAATCTCCCAGCTGTCATTATGATTACTGTAATTTAACAGTATTACACTTGAAATTTCTGGTAAAATTTGCTTCTTAATTTCGGTGATTTTTTCCTTCCTTGTTTGGGTCCTGTAAACAGACCCTTCTCAATAAAAAAATTAAGTAATTTTTTCCCAATTGGACCAGACCTGAACCCTTTCCCAAAATTGAAAAAAAATCACTGAATTTATCACGCTACACTTAATGTCTATGAAAAAGCAAATTTGCTGAAAAATTAATTTCACGTATTTCCATATTTTTAGACACAGATTGCTTGACTCGTCAATGCTGTGGCAACATGCGTCCATTCACCATTAACATCACTGACAACAATTTTCAGCCATTGATACAGTTGTATCGCCCGTACAGATGTGTTGGATATTTATGTTGGTGTTGTTGTCTTCAGGAAATGGACATCATGTCTCCACCTGGGGTCTCCATAGGCTCTGTTAAACAAATGTAAGTGAAGAAATTTTAACCAAACAAATTCAGTCAATTTTAGTTATAATTACGTGTTTGTAAAATTTTGTAGCACTGATGAAAACACTATGACTATATTAAAACTATAGATTAATGAAATTCCAAAAAGTTATTTTTAAAAAGGGATAAATATCATCACAGTGATCATCAAAATTAATTTTGAAATACACTACAAGTTTTGTTACTTGCAGTGTACTGCACATTTAAATGAATCATCTCATTGATAGATAGTCAAAATGTTTAACTGACCTAAGAAAGGTTTCCTATACAAGATAAGAAATCATTGCTTTTTTCACTGGTAGTGGAATGGACCTTTATTGAATTTGGGGCCTAATAAGACTAAAGACAAAAATAATATTTTTGCAAAAAGGGGAAGAAAAAACTTGATATAAACTGAATTTTCTGGGAAAACAGCATGATTTTTCCTGAGGGGAGGACGCCAGTGAACAGCCCCTGTTATAGAAGGAAAAAAACTTGGAAATATGACATGTATGCTCAGGCGGCCTTTATTCAAAGGTTTACATGGGGTTTATTTATATCAATATGTATGTGATAAGGAACGGCTTTTGTACTCTGGTTGCCTTTATTTACTAGTGGCTGGTAAATCAGGTTTGACAGTCCCTTTTTTTCACTTCTGTAATCAATAGTTCTCTGGAAACCGGAATTTTCAGAAAACCATACCTTAGGCCCAATCCATAAGGGGTCTGGTTTTCTGAGGTTATATCCTGTATTTGTTTACAGATGGACACCATGGTCGCCTAAGTACGGTGTGTATGATCAGCAAAATAACCTCGTGTTTACCATTCATGGTGATTGTTGCTTCTGTGCTTGCTGTACAGACATCATGTTTCAGGTAAGTAATGTGAAAATTCAATATTAATGCCATCTTTGGCTCATCCTGGTTTTTAGATATGTGGTAGCCTCATTATGAAGTTTATATATATATATATATATATATATACACACACACACACACACACACACACACACACATATAAGCAAAATGGTCTGAAAATGAGAGGCCATTATCATAAAGTGCTCTTGATATTGAAGTATAGTTTCAATATGTTGTCTTATGGAGTGCTAGACTTTTTAAGACTGAAATTCAGTTGATTGAATATTAAAACTCAACCTGATTTACCCATTTCTAGTCATATCAATATAAATAACATGAAGGGGCCTTTGTGGTCAAGTGGTTGTGATCTCTGATAAGTAATCACTAGTCCCTCACTGCTGTGTGTTTGAATCCCACACGGACTAAATTTCACATGTGAAGAAGCTAGGCAGTTAGCTACAGAAGGTCGGTGGTTCTATCCAGTTGTACGCTTTGGGTCTTCCTTCTCTGTTAAAGTCGGAAAAGTCGCCAAATGACGCTAGCTGTTGGTGTGCCATTAAACTCTAGAGAACTTTATAAACAAAATGAATGAACTTGAATTCTGAACATTCATGTGTCTGAGTTTTTACATATTTTGAATCCTTTGCCTCATAAGCGTGTTTTGGACTCTTCCAAATTCAAAGCTAATGAACAAAAAATATTAATTTATTTAAGAAAATTAGGTTATTTCTCTCTGACAGAGTGGAAACATTGTGGCAAAAGTTGTCTGCTTCAGATGCAGGGAAATGCGGTATTATGAAGCAAAGGGTTAAGTTTAAATTCTGATTTTCATGTATGTATACTTTTTGTCTTAGAAAAAATGAAAATTTAGTTTCCACGTTCTATGATTATTGAATTGTAATTCTGTGTGAAAAATGTGTAAGTTGCATTTTATTGAATTATTTTACAGGTCACTGATTCAACTGGTCAAGAAATTGGACGTATCATTAAGCATTGGGGTGGTTGTAGAGAAATACTGGGCGGTGTCAATGACTTCAGGGTCCAATGTATGTACTCCCGTAAAATTAATGTTATAAGACACATTGAGATGAAATTGTAGTCAATTTTTGTTTGCATCAGATTTCTCAATAAGTGTGTTTTATTGTATCTGCTTATGTATATACAGTCAAACCTGTGACCAAATGTCACCCTTTGGAAAGACAAAATGTGGCCTTTATTTGACATATAGCCTTCATTCGGAGGTCAGTTTGTTCTAAAATCATCAGTGACAGTTTTTCAAAGAATGGCCTTTATTTACATGGTGGTCTTTATTTGGAGGTGGCCACAAACACAGAATAACTGAATATTTATATATCAGGTTCCAAATCAAGTTAACATTTTGCTCCATTGTATGTGCTCGACTTGTAACCCGGAACTGGGTTTCAATCCTGGTCGCAGCAGGTCATACCTTTCTATGAAAATTTGAAAAAAATGTTGATAATCCTCCATATTATGAGAAGTTGCCGGCTTCTTATGGAAGGGTAAGTTAGTACCGGTTAGTATACAGTCCAGGAAAACTGGTTAGGTGAACTGGTCACTGTATGTAACTGAAAAATCGTTAGAAAACGGCATTAAACCCCAGTGACAATAAGTCACATAAAAACAAACAAAACAAAGTTTGCATGCAAGCTGAATTGTTATATGATATAATTGCTTTCAACCTCATCAATCGTATGATTGTAAAATAGTCAAATCCATCATGCCTCAACAACTTTGACTTCTTTGTATCTTCTGGTTTCAGCAACATATTAATTCTTATTTTGCTTAACTAAGCCCCCTCTGGTCTTGATGGATCGATCGATCGATCGATTGATTGATTGATTGATTGAATTCATTATTGATTTATTGATTCATAAAATGAATGAATGAACGAACGAACGATCGATCGATTGATTGATCCGCTAAATCCATGTTTATCATAATATGTGTAATGTTATTTTCAGTCCCTGCCGAGATGGATGTATTTAAGAAAACACTTCTGGTGGGGGCCACGTTTCTGATTGATTTCATCTACTTTGAGAGGAATAAGAACAACTAATGGATGAAGTGATAGACGATACTGTCAATGTGCTTATCCTGACACTAATGACTAATTTCTCGTGAAGACAAAATATATTAAGTGTAGTTATTCAGAATAGATTTAATATTGGAACAAAGTGTAATTCTTTTTATAAATATACAGTACTTCTACATGCTATGGTACAAATGTCCTACCAGACATTTCCTACATTTTTATCATTGTAAAATACTGTCTTTGAAGACTGGTGATAATATTGATGTACTATTATGTCAAAGATTGTAATATTTTTACTACATACATTGGCAGTATTGTATATCAGTGTTAAAATTATCATCAACATATTTTTCAAACTTAATATACTTCATTGTCATGCTGTCTTTTTCATTTTTATGATGATTATTGTGTACCATGACTGGTTTACTTCAAGTTATAATTCAATATAACAGATGATAATATGTCTGTTCCTCATTCATGATTATTTGCGCCTTACATTCTGGCAAAGCTTTAGCTTTATACAATATGAACCAATAATTTTTTCATGCTTATAATTTTTCCAAGGAGTTCTATGTAATTCTTTCTAATTTTAATATCATGCATTAGAAATTACATAAAGTAATTACCAAATGGCAGCTTTTCTTAAAAAAAAATAAAACAAATCTGATCAAATTGTTTCATATTGAAAATATTTATGTTGTACTATAACCTTTTTTGTTGTTTTTTGAAGCCATTTGTTTGTTTTACTGTAATCTTATGTCATTACCTACTGCTTTAGAATACTTATGACATACTTTTAATTAGGTTCATATTGATTGTATTTTTCCATAAATCGTAGAAATTTTTGTGTGTCATATGTTTACTAGCAACAGAATATTGAAAAAAACAGACGTTTAACATAGTCTTGATCTATTGGCAGTGATAAGGGACCTGTGATTGTAAAATTGTAATGGAAAGTTTTCCCCCATTCATCTGATACACACTGACATATTTGTATTTGTATTATATATATACATATATATCAGTTGAACAGTGTCGTCTTTAGTGACAGATTTTATAACAATTTTGGTAATTTGGGGTCCAGTTGAGACATTTTGAATCATTCTGATTACAACTTTACTATCACATGTTGGTTACTACTGCTTGTGTCTTGACCATTATAGCAAGGTTATAAATCAATTTATTAGGTTCATATCTGCTATGGTTTGTTTTGTGTACACATGCTCTGCCTAGTTCTTGCTTTTATGGGTTGTTTATAGACAAGTGACTCCCCTAGATATGACCATAGTTTCATCAACATTTCATTTATAATATTCATGGTTGAAAACAAAGAACAAGAGAAATCCATGTTAGTGATCATATTTAACATGTTTTCATTTGGGTATTTTCATTGCTTTTATCATGTTCGATCTTTCTTTTTTTTCTTATTATGTGGAAGTTAGCTGTTTTTTGTCTTTGTTATGTTTGATTAGCTGTTCTGTTTAGAACAAAAATTCAAGCTATTATGATTGCTGGGTCGTGGTTGTCATTGTCGTAATCTTCTTCATTGTTGTGCAAAAACTTGAATGTAGTCCATTACTCAAACACTTTTAATGATATCAACACAACACTTGGAATACTTGATTATCTTAACAAGGCTCAATTGCTACACAAGGGGCATTATTCTGATAGCTATATTTTTGGAAGTATGCCCCGTTTTAACCCAGAATTTTGGTCAAAATTATGCCTTATCGTGTTCAAACTCGAAATCTCAATGTGGCCCCAATTGACAACATGTAAAACAGATGAGTGTTGGCACCACTCAGTGGAGCTCTAGTTTTGGAGGTTATAGTGTCATAGTACTTTTACATTGTATATTTTACATGTTTTAATTTACATATTGTTTTGACTTACTAAATTCATTTTGTTAAATTTTGAAAATGTTGCATTATTTTTTTTAAGTTTAATCTGTTGTCATGTTACTTTGTTATATTTGTTGACTTATTGCTCTCATAAATTTTCTTATGTTAAATTTTCTGTTATTTTTTTAGACGGCATTTTCTTTGATTTCATTCATTGATTTTTTAATCCTTGCAATGAATTTTAAAGGTGAACAAATTGATTTATCATTTTTCTGTTAGTGAAGTTAATGAGCTATTTTCAAATGTTAAGTTACAACTTTCAAAATGTTCAAATTATTCCAAAAGGTATGCGTGATATAGTAAAGTTAAAATTAAAATCTATGAAATGAATGTGATCATTTAATAGACAATTTTTAGTTTGTCTGTTTTGAAGAAAAAATCAAGCAATTATGATTGTGTCGGCATTGTCTTTGTCTTGTTTTCTCAAAGCATAAGGACAGGTCCCATTTATCCCATGTATACAATTGTGCAATGTTGATGTCCAGTTCTCATATGTTCTTGTATAATATCTCACCTTCCTGTCATATTCTAGTTATTCTCAATTTGTGATGAGTTACATCATTGAGTCTACATAATAAACATAAAATATTTACCATATCAGTGTGATTTACTTACTTTTTTTTTCTATGTTGTTTTATTATCATTTTTGTCAATAACTTTTTTAAATGTCCACCGTCCAAATGTGGATCATACAGTTTTATGTTTAAATCATTTTTTTTTAATTTCTTGTTAAATTTTTTTTCATATATACTCAAATGATTTTAAAGATTGAGTTAGATTTACATTTTAGTGATATTTGATGATATTCTGCCAAGAAATGTCCTACTAATTATAAACATTTTTTAAATTTGAATTTTGTAAGAGTGATCTCCCTTGTACTATTTTGCTTTTTAAAGATTTCATTTCCAGGGGGATGCTAAAACTTTATATTATATAATATATTCTTACAGAACTTTTTCCAGTATTATACAAATACAAAAGTAATTGTATTACATCAATATAATTCTGCTGTCTGCATGAATTTCTTAAATCCTTTATGTATGGCATCATCTTACTAGGAAGTAATTTTATGATCAAATCTTTATTGAAAGTTCAACTCATTTTTATCTATGTACCTTAATTTGAAATTTTTTTTAACTCCGTCGGCATCATTAGAAGGACAAAATAAAATTACCTTGTTTCCACTAACCTCAAAAATACAGGGTCGTGAGGTTGGCAGAACTTTTTCAGTTATACTTTTTTTAGTCTGGGCATATTTTTCATATGAAAATGATGATATTGGTATGAAAGAAAATCGGCAGAGACCAGACAAAGTGTATGGTCAACAGGAAAAAGTAGGGTTAGTCAGGTCAGCAGACACCGGGAACTTTTTATTTTCTAATAATGACATTAGTGGTACGATAGGTACAGTACAGCACTGTTATATTGAACTAACATATAGTGAAGAACCAGGTATAGTAAAATAATGATTTTTCCAAACATGTCCTTCTTTATAATGGAAGCTGTGATGTATGGATATAGTAATTATTCTGTTCCTCAGGAATTCGCTATAACTGTGCTCTACTGTATCAAGTAAATGTCATCTTACAAAATTTTACACAATTTTTACAAAGTTTTATGCAGTATTTGTATAATAGTATTTAAATTTCTCACTTTTGCTCTAATGGTATTACAAATTTTACCTCAAAGCAGATTTCTAAGTAAGTATTGGACCGAATGCTTATTAACTACAAACAAGTGTATTATAATCATTACGTGACCTCTCACCCTGAGTTCTGTATTTTTGACTTGCTCTTTTAAACATGCTTATGTTAACTTTTAGATTTTTAAATGTAATTTTTACTTGCATGCTGATATTTTAATGATAATAATTTATTCAATATTTATTGTGATGTAAGTTAATTTCAGTTTAAATCGGTAACAATGCCAGGCTTCCTGAATGTTGCCAGATCATCGGACATGTCAGGCAAATTTCAAGCAGGTCCAATTTTCAGCGAGTACTGGACCATATGTCTGGCAGTCTGGCACAATTTACAGCATTTATCACTTATTAATAATATATTCAGTCAGACAAATTTTCATATGGTCAGACAGAAATTCTAACTTTGCCTGACCAAATGCCAGGCAAGTATTCCAGCAGTTTCAAGTAGCCTGTAGTGTTATTTCAATTAGTACAATATTTATGTATTTAGCTTTGTAGAAAAATTGTTGATGAGACATTAAACCCTAGAGAATAAAATATATAATTGATCTACACATTTCTCATTAATGTTATAAATTCTCAAATTTTGCGCAATTTTATTGTTTTACAGATTTAAAACCATTTTTTTTTATTTATATTTTTACAGCTTGTTTTATATGTTGTATTTTGATGTTGTGACTGTTTTGTGTTCGTTACTAGTTAGACAATCGTATTCGTATGTATTCCAGATAAAATTTTATTTAGTACAAATGCATTTCAGATGCATTGTATTTCTATGATAGCAAAAAAATCCAACTTTGACTATTTAATATATTTATAGTATTATTGTATTAACAATTAGTGTATGGATATATTATACATGTTGTTTAAATTTGAAATCTGTGTCTAAAATTGTGCTTTGCTTTTTTTGCAAGCTGAAAGGAAAATGTATACAGAAATATATGATAGAGATGTCTGGCCTTAATTTGTATAAGTTAACCGGGATAGCTTTCATCTGAGTACATTATCAACTTCACACTACCCTAACTCATACTGTTATCCGTTTATCACCTTGAAATCACTTGGCTTTTATCACAGGTAGGGGAAGGGGCTTTTCCTAAAATTTGGGGGAAAATAACGCAGTATTTTTTTGTAAAAAGGGGAGGAAAACTTGATGTAAAATTTTAGGAGAAAACAATTGGGGGGAAGGTTCCCATAAATGACCCCTGCTATAGATGGATTAAAGCCCTGAAACATTCATTAGAACTGTTACATTGTTATATCATTAATTCTGTATTACTTATAAATCCATAGATAAGAAATATTCATTATACATTTATTACCAAAGAGTGACTTTAGCATGTTCTATTTCTTTATTGTTATTGTAAATGTTAATTGTTGTTGTTGTTGTTGTTGTTGTTGTTTACTAATCAGATGCCTAAAGAAATATATACTTTAGAAATATGCTGAAGTTGTTGTCATTTGGTGTGATTTTTGGACACTATTTAGAAAGTACTTGTGAACAGACAACATTGGACACCAATAACAACCTTATTATTCTATGCTTGTCAGGAGATGTATTGTGAGAATTCCTTAAGTAGACTAGTAGGCATGCAGGCAGATCTACAATGGTTGTTAGCTGTCTTAAGTTGAATAGTTCCCATTTAACATTCACTAAATTTGATCAAAATGTTACTCAGTGTTACATCTCAGCCAAGTTAGATAACCATCAAAATTGCCTATGAATTATGGCCCCTGAATCAGCAAACATGTAAAATAGATTTTGTACGCTTTCTAATTTGTTTAGCTCTCATACAATCTCCACCAGATGTTTTAAAGAGCATATTTTGTGACCGTTTAGCACTCATGTATATAAACATAGAAAACTTAGTGAACATGTTGCTTCAAAAGCATGCTATTGACCCTTCCAAATTCAAAGCAAATAAAAAAACATCAATTCATTTCAGAAAATTGGGTTATTTCTCTCTGATAGAGTGGGAAGCATTGTGACAAAAGAAGCCATTGCTCATTGCAAGCCATAATATTTTCAAAAGTTGTCTGCTTCAGATGCAGGGAAATGTGGTATTTTGAGGCTAAGGGTTAAAGATTAACACATTTTACTATTTAATACTCAAGGCTCCCTTCTCATATATGTAAAACTTCTCTTACCATATTCATTCCATTAAATTCATGGACACTGATAAGACAATATTACATTAAATCCTGACCAATGAGTGATCTAGTGTTATATTAAAATGCTAAGAATAGAATATTTAAACCCGTGAATGAACAAATATTTCATAAACTTCCTGTAAAACTTTACAAAAAATCCCTCAATTTAAATCAAATCATGTTGTATAATATTGTATGAAATCACCTCAGCCAAAAATAGCTGTTTGGTTTGTGTAGCAAAGCTGTAACTCTTTGTACAGAATAGACAAGATACAGCATTATTACACCAATGAAGTTATTATGTGGTTATTATTTGTTTGTCATTTTTACAAGAATAAAGTTACCAATAGTCAGAAAAAGTTTGGCCCACATCTCCATTAATAACCCATACTTAAAGATCCGTAAGCTTCCATTAGAACTGATCATATTTGTTGGTGAATTGAATTGTTTTATTTTTTGTTATTAAGCAGGTCTGTTTGCATTGGATTGTGTACATAAACTATCGACAGGCTTTAATTTTTGAAAATTAGACTGTCCAATGCGGAAGGCCTGTAGATTACCTGTAGATTACATTGGTTTATAAACATTGTCACTGTTGGATAGGATAGTTTCTTTACAGGAAGTAATTTATCGACTGATTGGAGGCTTAGGTCATGTTGGAACAATAGGGGGTTTTTACTGACCTGTTCTATGATGATTTTTTTTATTTATTATTTTAGTAGATTTAGCAATGCCATTAGTTTTGAGCTAAAGTTGAATCGTAAATATTTACTTTATTGTTGGGTTCATATATGATGTAAACCAGTCTGGTTTAAATTTTAAAGCTATACGAAAATTACTACAATTAATTGACAAAATTTTCTGTATACAGAGTGTTGTGACAGTATAGTTAGAAGAGTCTGCAGATGAGGCTAACTTTATCATTCAAGGACCACAACAAGTTTTTTTGAGGATTCAATCTCGTGCAGGGGTGTAGAAATGTTTGATGCAGGCGGTAAGCTGCTGAAAGTAGACGAGGATCTGAGGAGTCCCCCCAGTTTGGGGCAAAGGGGCAAAGCCCCCTGTGGGGAAAAAGTATCTGGCAAGAATGCTCAAATAGCTGGTTGATTTTTCTGGCTTCCGGCTCTTTTCTACACCCCTGTTTGTGCATTGTATTTTTTATTCAAATATTTAGCTTCTGAGCTACATGTATAGTTTGTACAATAATTCAAATATAATATTACTGCATTGTCTTTATGTGACAATATTAATTTGTCTCGATACTTGACAGTAAATATTTATGTTCATTGATTATCTCCCCTGCTGAGTCCTAGAGTGGGCAATAGGAATATTTCACTGCAGGTCAAACGTGGTTACTTCATATTCAATGGGTTAATTTTTCCTTTGAGTACACATTGGACAGAAGAATAAATAAGTTGAATTGAATAAGTTGTGTTGTTTTCGTTAGCTGTTCAAAATCTATAGTTGCAGTTCACTTGTTTATATTATATACAATCTACAACACAAACAAGGTTAAAATGAAACAAGCCGGTTATAAAAATATGTTTTTCGGACACTGTTGATTATGGTCATGTCTACGTGATCCACCGGTTTTCTGGTGACTTGTAAACAAGTGACAAACTAAATACATGTATTACAAACTGTATTAATATAATGTTTGCCCATTAAATAGAAATGATCAAATACTCTGTTTTAGTGCCCAAGTTAGATTTAATGATTTTGTACTTACCAGCTTTATAAATGCAAGTTTTTAAATGTGTTGCATTTTTTGTGCCCGACTTGAAAACACCTATTTGATATTCTACACTTTCCTGTTTTAAAATGGTCTGAAATGAGAATGTGTAACCTAATAAGATTGATTTGACCATGAATATATTGGAATAGGATAAAAAAGCAAATTGTTTGTGTACTTCTTTAATGTAATCAAAGTAAACCAACTGGAATTCTCACATGATATTATATTTTAACCTAACTCTAATTATCAAGTGAAAAATCTCAAAATCAGTTGCTTTATCTATGATATTCATGACATTGTTTTCTTGGCAAAGGGGACTGCCATGGCTGAGGGGTTATTGCCCTGACTAGTAATCACAAGCCCCTCTCTACTGTGAGTTTGAAACCCACCTGGGACCAAATTTCACAAGTCAGAAAGCTGTCCGACTAGCGTATGAAAGTTTGTGGTTCTATCTAAATGTGAACCTGCTAGTAGTCTTTCTCCACTTCTAAAGCATGAAATGTCGCTGAATGACCTTGGCTGTTAGTGTGTCGTTAAAACCCAGAGAAAAAATTTTCATGAAAAGCCTGTTTACTAATGTCAACTTTTTGCTATATACATATAATTAAAACAGTATAATATTGTTATACTACAAGCTCAAGAATTTGTCTGACTAAAGAGAAAATTAAGTCATGATAATTAAATGATCAGTTGTACACTAAACAATCTAGTGGATATTTATCATTTAATACAAGACTCATTGTTACAACATCATGCCTGTGAAGTGACTGACCTAACACTCTGTAATGTTTCATACTTGACATTCATTTGTTCATAGCTGATAAAGAATTAAAAAGTGGAGTATTTTGTGTTGTATGTACTTGAAAGAAAAACCATACTTGCTTAGTAAGAGCATCAAAGATTGTACACAGTTAGTGGTAGAATTAACAGGATGTTTTTTGTCCAATAAAAAAAACAATTCACTCATTAAAGTATTTAAGTATAAAGAAAATAAGAGTACCAGCCTCATGTCGTCATGGTTACAAACGAGTGAATGCAGACAAGGATTGTTAACGTTTTTATGTTCAGCTATATTAACATAGAAATATCATCTTACCCATTATAAGACGTATCCTGTTTGGAAGATAATAGATGACTGACTGATGATTGGTTGAGGTCAAAGTTGATTGATCAGACTATTTTGTAACTATGGTTATTTTTCATTCAATGTAGGTTTGATATTTGATTGCTCTGTAGTTTCTAGGCCTCATAAACAGAAATATACATATGATTATACAGTCAATAAAGACCACCCTGTGAATAAAGGCCATTCTTGAAAAGCCGTTACTGATTATTTAGAACAAACTGACCTCCAAATAAAGGCCACCTGTCAGTAAAGGTCACATTAGTTTGTCTTTCTAAAGGGTGGCTTTTGTTTACAGGTTTGACTGTACCATGGATTTATTGGTTTAATATACAAGAACACTGTTGTTAAGGTAACATAATGTGTGCTGGTTTAAATTATTACCATAAAATTTGACATTAAGAAAGAACATAATTACAAATATGTACAAAAGATTTATTTTTGTCATCATATCAACATAATATGTACAAGAAAATACTAAAATAAGCAACAACAGAAAAATGTACAAATACAAATTCAAAAACTAATTTAAGCTGAAAAACACAATTTAATCAACAAATGAGTAACAAATAAATAAAAATTCAGAACTATATAATCAATAAAAAAAAACATTTTTTTCTCTTAAAAAAAACAGTGATTTGAGTCTTCGCAACAAAATTCTTAGCCATTTTAACTTTATTTGCATGTTCATTATAATAATCTAAATAAAAATATTATTGAGTTGTAATACACAAGTATCCCAAGGGGTACATTTGAAATATTGTAGTCTTCCCAGTGACTGACGACAGGACATAACTTGCACTAAACAAATAAAAGCACCACTATACAATACAGAAGATATATAAGATAGCACAGTCTAATGATAAAATCTAACATAGACACAGTCTGGTGATGGTATAATGAGATAAATTATTGGATGACAGTCTATGCTAATAGTGAATATATTTCAAACTGTTAAGTCCAACAAATTCACATGAAGACAAACGTTAATAACAAATTGTGAACAGAACTTCCGTCTACCAGTAATCAGAGCGGGACACATGAATATCATTAAATAAACAATGAGGTCTTTGTACAATGACAGTAGCAAAAATATGACAAGTGATAAATGGAGAGATAAAACAAAAATACAATAAATACAATAGGCTACTAAATTGTATTCATAAATATCGTGATTGCCCCAACATTCAACTTTTATTACGTACAAGAAGAACAAATCATATATATGCTAGTTTATATCATTCGGGTCATTTTCAGAATTTGGTCGGGTCTTTTTCAGAATTTGGAAGTTGGAGATATAGCATACAACTAGCCACAGAAACCAACCAAATTCAAAGTCTAAATTAAGATATGTTCAGTAAAGAGAAACATGGACAACAATATTAAAATGAAAGCAACAGACGGAAATCTAAACTCAACAATACCATGTTTCAACCTTGTGTTTCTAGAAATGAAAGCATGTTATTGAAACTTGTCATTTTACATCAAACCAGTTTCAATATGTTAAATTTGGTTATAGATTAAAGATCTTAAGAAGTCAGTAATCTTTTGAACTGTACTCTGACAATCGTCTTCATTTGATATCGTACTGTGAGAATATGAAGTGAAAATTCATCATTTTTATCAGAAAGTCAATACTTTCTTAATGTACACAAATAAAATGTGTAATACTTTAAAACAAAAGCATTTAATTTCCTATAAGATTAGAAAATCATTTATTTATTGCTAACTTTAACAGGAAATTAATGTCACGTTCAATTCACTGGTGACAAATGAACACTACAGCGTGAATAACAAACTTTTAACTCATTAAGTATGTGGTGAGAATTATATCTAATTGAAATATTATCTGACAAATTTATCACCACCATATTAGGACATTTTAACATCAAGTGAAAACTCGTAATCTCACATTACACTCAGAGTTGCAAACACAGTAAACCTTGATATAAACACCACCTTTTGAAATAAGAGAAGCAGTCTCAATGCTGAGGTGGTCTCATTATCAAGTTGTCATAGAGGAATTTCTTAAAAACTAGTCTGAAATTAAATGGTCATTAAAAAAGGAGCGGTCTTAATATTGAGGTGTTTGTAAAGTGAGGTTGCACTGTAGTTTCATTAAGAAAAGAGCCGAGACTGACAATCTTGATTAACAAAGTAAATCAACATTTTTCCTACCTAACTGTTCAATACTAACATTATGACAAATTTCCTAAGGCAATATAGACAGTCAACTATACACAAACAAAAACATTAAAAATTACTTTTAGAATAATTTCAAACTGGGGTCAAATAATTATATAAGGATAAAGGTAAATTTAATATAAAAATCTTCTCCTACGTAAATATGATCTTTGTGAAAATGTTCCTTAATTGTAAAGTCCATTTAATTTTATATTGTGTACATTATACTCTGTACATATACAAACAAGACTAATAAAATTAGCCCAGTTTAAAACTGTCGACTAGAATTTTTTTTCACCTGAAAAATCCCAAGAGCTATAATTGACAGATAAATCAGTGACATCGTAAGGTAGTAAACTATTCGAAAATTTATTATTTATAGTACAAATACAGCCATATTAACAAAATATATAAAGATCTATGTATAAGACAGCACTTATCATAAAACATCAGTTCATAAACTCTTATAAATCAATGATATGCCAAACATAACAAACTATAAATTCTATTTATAACTAGAAGAGTCAAAATTACGTAAAAGCACTACACAGTTATGACAGAGTGCAGATAAATTTACACATATATAATTATACATGCATCAAATGATGATATACAGGGCTCGACACATTTTTTACGGTTATTCGTCCTGTATGACAACCGGCTAAAAATTCTAACTATTTCTACAGCAATTTCAACTTGTCCCGAGTCAGTTTCCACTCGGAATTACAATCGGACAAGCAGATTTGTAGAGCCCTAATCTACATTATATTTCGAAAGCATATATTATGTCTATGAAGTAGATTTTGATTTGGTACTAGAATGCGACGTAGATGTCTCCAACATTCATGATTTCTGTTGTACTGTATTTTGACATGACTTAGGCATGACACAGACATTTACTAGGCTAGTGAATCTACAGTTACCATAAAATGAAATAGCATTTTTTTCATCTACAAACAAACAAATAATATGAATTTCACAATTAGAGTCAAGACAGTTGACAAATGTAATAAAATTCAAATATTATAAATAAATAATGAACAAATAATGCATGAAATAAATGAAACTTTACATTATTTATTACAACAAATTCTGAAAATGTCATGTTAGTATGAAAAGCATGTCACTGAATTCTCAACCTTGATGGTTCACATCGTCCATTTAACTACAACACATTTTTAGCATGGTGGAAAATGGCACTAGAGTCTGCACTTTGTTTTTTTAACAAAGATTTAGAACAAATGACAAAAGCCTGAATGTACATTTTATTCACGTTCACACCTCTTCACAGCTCTCAGTCAATGTCACATTACTTCACACAAAGTGAGATCTTTTGAGAATCTTACTTCTCAAGGGAGATAATTTATTGCACCCTGATAAAAGGGAGTTAATTCAAAACATCAGTATACTGGCTGAGGCTGGAACTGCATTCTGGACATTGCCCCACTAGCAGCTGTTTGTAAACTATTCCACAACTTATTCCAGATGTTGATTTCAAAACTGTCCTTCAAGCCTTCAGCTATCTTAAGGCAGGTACTTCCATCAAATGCCTGAGTTTTTACCACATTCTTAACTTTATCAGGATGAACTGTAGCTAAGATAGTATCCACAAGCTCATTGCTGTGTTTTTCAATCGCGTACATCAATGGGGTTTTTCCACTCTTTTTATCCTGAAATTGAATATTACACAGCATTAATACAGGTATTATTAATTAGGATTTTAAAAACATTGGAGTTAAGTAGCGCTGGTTTAGCAATATACACAATTACAAATTCAAACTGAGGAGAGCCAACAAAACCATGTCAAAATGACTGTCAAATCTTTGTATGCTAATACTACACTTTTTTCACAAAAAGGAAGACCCCAGGTTTACACCTGAGTAGAACCATCAACCTCCCATGAGCCAGCTGAACGGCTTTCTCACATGTGGAATTTGGGCCAAATTTGAGATTTGAACTCACAGCAGTGAGGGGCTAGTGATTCCTAGTAAAACATGTTTTTTATTGCAACACTTTCAGCACAGAAAATAAGAACATTATGATTGTATTAACTCACCTGAGCTGATGGATCTGCTCCATGTTTGATTAAAGTACGAATGATTTCTTTGCTGTCAATTCTGTCTGCACCATTCCTCTTCAACTTGCCATGTGCAAGTATTGCGCAATGTAGAGCTGTCTGACCTTCAATAGTAAAACATAAAAGGTCAAGTACAAATGTCGATTTTATATTTCTTGTACATTTTAAAACTTATCTTAGATATTTTAATGTACCTAATAATTTCAATAATTACTTTTCAATACTGATCCAATCTTGTGTTGTTCTGTATGTATCCACTGTATGCTGACCACATTGAATGAAATTAGGATTCAATTACTTTTTTTAAATTTAGCTCTGTGCTATTTCTATACTAGACAAAACTAATAAAAGTTTAAGTTAAAAAGTTCTGTGAGAAATTCCTAATTAATCAAAATGAATTCAGTAAACTAAATTGTGATATGATATACATGTTTATATCACAATGTTATATATAAAGTTATTTATAAAGTTTATAAATACACCATTTATCATAATATATACTTCAGGACTTGACAATTTTTCCAGGTTACCTGTCCTGGGGACAACCATCAGCAATTTCCTACAGCAATTTCAACTTCTCCTGAGTCAATTTTTACTTGTAATTACGAGTGGACGAGTGGATTTGTCAAGCCCTGATATATATATATATATTTGTATCATATATGCTTATATTTTTCAATTAAAAACACACATACCATAATTGTTAACAATGTTGATGGAGATATCCTTAGCTTTTAAGAGTTCAATCAATGTTCTGAGATATTCAAAACCCTGTGAAGCCGCTACATGGATCGCTGATTTAACTTCCGTGGTGGTTCCATCACTTGACAAATTCTGTAGAAAAGGAGACAAATATATAAAATTAAAATGTTCACATGAACTTATTTCATTTTATGAAATTTGCTTTGATGGTAAACGCAATAACAATATTTGTAAGACCAGGCAGTTTGCTGTTCACAGACAGAGTGAATAAGATCAAAAGGTTTTGTTTAATTTAACTCAACTACATAAATGACGCAATTTAATGACATGTAACGTGTAACATTTTCAAAATGCACAAGAAAGTATCAGTTAACAATTACAAACCTGAGCCAGACTGTTCACGTTGGCTTGGAAACGAATGAACATAGCAACCATAACTGGCTGATTAATGAAGACAGCTAAAAACAATGGTGTCTGACGTTTCAAATTTTCCTTATCAACAAGAGTTTCCAGTTTTTCTCGATGAAGTCTTTCCAGTAAGGCTTGAACCATGTGCTTGTCCGTCTTACAGACAGCAATGTGTAGATATCTGAAAATGAAAGAAATAGAAATCAATACAGATTCATTCAGAAGTAATTATACACTGTACAAATAAACAATGTGGTTAAACCTAGAACCATAATAATTATCAAGTTTACAAACTGACTGGTTACAAATTGTTTGATTAGATCAAACTTCGACCCTACGGATCAGAACACACAATCAATCAGTATCACCAGAGGACTCAGGTGGACCAGTTTCAGATAAATGTAAGGTACAGTAAAACTTTCTTACTACGAGCATCGACAACACGAACTACTGACTTAACAGAGTTTAACTCCTGTCCATGTTAGTTCTAAGTTGCAAGTAGCTTTATACGTCTATTACAATCATCAATATCTCGAGCAGAAATGGTGATCCATTTACAGTTTCCAGTGTAAAATACCTTGATTATTTCAAAGGGTATCATGTTGCATATTATTCGCACCTGATGCAATGATGTTTACATGCAGATAAGTGCCATGGATTAGGACAATAAATACTAAAGTCTACACTTACGTGTCTCCCTCTTCATCTGATTTTCTCAGGTCATCTCGAGGAATATCAGCAACAGTACGTCTTGCTATCATTAGCAGTTTGTTTTGTTGAGGTGCTGTAAGAAAGATGAGAAAAGCTTCAAAAAACATTCCAGATATTCTGAGTTAATGATTCTATCAGTTGAAAGTTTCTTATTATCTCAAAAATCAACATTCAAATTTTACTTTAATTTAAGACGCCTAACTCAGACTACAAATGAATATTTACCTTGTGTACTAGGCTGTGCACCAGCTCGGCTGTTCGGCGTACTCCTGCTGTTTGACACAGTACCGCCTGCCTTACTTCCGCTGGGTGTTGTATTGATCCCAGCAGCAGATGCAGATGAATTATTGGGCTGTGAGATCTTCGGAAGAATTTTCTTGTATTGTGTCCCAGTTTTCTTTGTCTGCGGAGGAGGGTTTTGTTGCACAGGTAAGAAGATCACCGGAGACTGACTGGTCTGTGGCTGACCTTGAAGAATTATTATTTGCTGTGGAGCTGAAGTATTTGCGGTAGTGACTGGAAATGTCACAGGTTGGGGTGGCAACATCTGTGTCATTGGCTGCACCTGATTGGGTGCCATCATCACCGGCACCATGTTTGTTTGGGGCATCGGTTGATTTGGGTTCACTATTGGTGTTCCACTTAGATTGTTCGGGAGAGCCTGCGTAGGCAATGCTTGCAGTGGTAATTGGTTTTGTCGTGAAATAGACACTGGTTTCTGATTTCTTTTCAATTCATCAGTAAATAAGTCTTCATTAATTACTGCCATGGCATCATCAAGTAATTCATTGTCAAATGTATCTGCATCGTCCAACTGAGGTTGACCAGGGCTTCCGTATCCAGATGTGTTAGCAGGGGATGGTGTAGTTCTGTAGCCTCCAGGAGATGTAACACCGGGATATTTAGGTGGAGAAGAGCCGTGAAGAGACTGACTCTCATGCATGGGGCTTTGGCCATATCCACTTTCAACTGAGGGTGGTGATGTGTAAGTAGAACTGCTGGGGCTTGGAGCTTGCTCTGACCAAGGACTTCCAGCGTCAGAGTCTACACCACTGTCAGGGTCAGAAGGACGTCTTATTTCTTTGAAACTCTTTGAGTTAAACAAATTGTCATCAAAGTTATTGCTGAATTGACCAGCAGCACTGGCAAAGTTGGGTAAGTTGCCCTGGGTGACAGGTAATCCAGGCCTTCTGTCAATTTCTGCCAAAAGATCATCAGCAATTATGTTATTGGAAAATATTCCCGGACCAGATGACACAGGAGACTGGACAGTACCACCTGACATCTTTGTAGAGCTAACCATCTTGGTAGTTGTCATACTTTGGTCCATTCCAAAAGCAAAGTTTGGTTTCATACTGAGTCCATACTGCTGACTATTCATTATTGGTTGTCCCATGTTTTGACTTAGATCATTGGAGCCAGTAAAACATCCAGAAAAGTTCTGTTGCTGTTGATTGGGAAACTGAAATCCTTGCTGTAACTGAATGTTATTAAATTCACCATAATCTGTTGGCGGCCTGAAAAATTTGTTGGGCTGGTTTTCTGCATCGTCCAGTGTCCGACGGTTTCCCTTCATGACGACTTGCCCAGTGTACGGCATTTGAGGCGGCATGTAGTTACTCATTGGTCCTACGGGGATATTTTTGTTCATCATCAACCCGGGCTGTACTGCAACGCCTCCAGTAGGACCTCGTTCCTGATACGTGTCTTCATCTTCATCTTTTGTGCTAATATTGAGTTTATCAATATCTTCAGTCAATGCATTCAGCACCTTGATATCTGAAGTGTCCTCATCTTCATGAGCTTGTCTAATGTTTACCACCTTCTCTTCTTCAACTTTCACTGAAATAAATTCATTACCATAAATATACACATTAGGCAAGTTTAGGTTAACAGTGTCATCTACTGGTTATATATAACCATACAATCATCTTTCACTACTGACCTCTTCCAATTTTCAACACTGCTAACACTTCTATATTTATTTCTACATGATTAAGTATCACTTAACTGTCAATTTGAAAAATTTATAAATGCATACACAATAAATGGTATGACATGTTTAACTATATTAGCCAAACTATATTTCTGAGTACAATATAAAGTATATAAAAAATAATATTGAGAAATTTATGCAGAATTAAGGTTTTACTAAGAAATAATGATATACAAATAGAAGGACACGAGTTTACACACCATGCATCATTACTAGATATTTTCATAATAACACTTTTTATATATAAGAATGTCATCTCGTAGCAATAAATGTCACAGAAAAATGACAGTCCAAAACGTTAATTGATGCACAGCGTGTCACTTGTATATAAATTCTTATTTATATACTGTACTGCACTGTCTACATGTACAATATTATCAAATTTACAAGGATGATCCGAATCACCAACACTTGTGACAATTGTTAATCAAAATATTCAACAGTATCTCATGATTCAAGGGGAAAGATATTGAAAACGCGAAACTCACTTTTCGAAAATGACTGTCAACTCTACTCAAGATCCGGAACACGACAGATGAAAATTAAACATGTTTGTTTTCAATCACTCACCTTTAGTATCAGTCATATTCTTCGATAAATCGTCCATTCCTGATTTCTGGTCACTTTCGTGAACTTGAACACCGTCTTTTCTGGTAACGTCTAGCATCGTTCTTGAATAAAATGCTTAATTTAATTCCAAAGCGCAAACACGACTTACCACTACGATGAAATCTGGAAAATTAGTCTAAGGGGGAAACGAAAGTTGATTGGTTATTTTCCCATTGCCGTCATCGAGGGAAAGTCCCTAATGAATATTCATATATGACGTTTAAATGGCATTAGCCAATCGATGCGGCTAAATGACTGAAAGTTTGATGTTCCGGGATCAAGTCATGTTACTATTTTTATCCCGTGTCAAAACCCAAGATTTCCGTTCATCATCGGCTATTTACGGTCTTGCAAAGGGAGACTAATCTTACAAAAAAGCCGACTATGCCCTACATGCTTAATGGCCTTAGTTTAATCGTTGCTACTAACAGAATCTGTCCAGTATTTGATTTTGTACGTGCGGGCGAATTTATGAGGACCGCGAGAACATCTAATTTAAGTCCAGCGTTTATAATATTTTGTAATTATGAATGCTGATATGTCAGAGTGATAAATTTTCTCTTTCTTACAATGGAAAATCAGTAGAGAAAGAATGACGTTGTCCCTAAATCCTCCTCAAAGCAGATCTAACTGGAAAAAAAACAAGCAGTGTTTTTCCCACTATTTAGGGAACTTAGCCCATCATGATATAAGAATTTTAGCGGCATTTCGGTTGGCAATGGGAAAATAAGTTCAACGAATTTTTTTAGATGTCAAAAAAACACAAGAATTTAAGGAGAGTTTTTATTATATAATAATCCTTTTATATTAATCATTCATGTGACAGGGTACTCAACTTGTGTACTTAACATGGTTGCTACTGACAGAATTTTAGAGATTTATCGTCCGCTAATGAAACTGCCTCAAAATTAAAGCCTTGGTTTTCAAAGATTGTCTGGATATCTAAGTTTGATTGTTCTAGATATCTCGAAAATGGACTGTAAGGATAACGTATACTTATGTCACTTTATAAATAGTTAGGTATTGCCGTAGGGGCCTCTTTGGTGAAGTGGCTATGGTTACTGACTAGTAATCACCACACTCTCACCTTTTATTGTTCGAATCCGGGACAAAAATTTGCATGTGAGGAATATGTCCAGCTAGCTCACGGAAGGTCGATGATTCTACCCAGGTGTACAACTACATGTATAAGGTTTCCTCCACCTTCAAAGCTGGGAAAGTCGCCAAAATGATCCAGGCTGTTGGTGCGACCTTAAGCCCAAGTTTTTAAAAAAGACATCACGGTAACGATCTAATTAATCAATACATTGTCAAGCCTATCATACAAACACAAAAGCGTTGTGTTCTTGTAAGTAACAAAATAGTATTTGTTGTTTTTGTTTTTACTATGGGTACACGTCAGCCGATCTAAAATTCTACGTCCTTTTGTAAATAAAACGTGGATAAGTTAACATTGACGTCCTCCTCAGATAGCTTGGCTACGTTGGTCTAACGAAAGTTTGCTTGTTGCCCTTACTATATATGGTATATTATATAATTATTACATAGTATATATACCATACGTTGTTTCAACGAAGGCAAACGTAATCGATGTATTTTTATGAACCTGCAACGTCATCATGCTGAGCGATAAAAGATACTGTAAAACCTTAATTATAAGACAACCGTTTGTCCCCCAAAACAAATTAGGATTTAATATTAAGGTGTTCTGTTAATAAATTGGACAAATGAAAAAAAATGAAATCTGGCCTGAAATTAAGAATTCGTTATAATGAGGTGTATTTTATGTTGAAATGATCGCTAAATGTGTTTTCCGTGAATAAGGCTGCGACTTATAGTCAAACTAGAGTTAATGGTCACCTGTTAGTAAAGGCCTGATAGTGAATCAAGGAAACCTCTCTTTAATGACGAACTGTGCATAATTTTCCCTCATAGTAATTGTATGTACATTTCGTTCATAGGTTTGATTGTGTATCAAGTTGGTGTGTTAGCGTAATAGGAGAACTTGTCGTAAATAAGGACATTATTTTAGGGTATACACATCGGATATACTATGTATCTCTTATCCTTTTATGATCAATGTTTTACGAAATAAAAATCCCCATTTCTTCACTGAGGTTTAACGTCGAACCAACAGCCAGGGTCATTCGACGACTTTTCCAAATTTAACGGCGGATGAAGACCCCGGGCGTACACTTGAGTAACCGACCTTCCTTAAGCTGTAAAATATTAACATTGTGAAAATAGACTGTTGGATTGAAAACACTCCTCAATTCTTGTACTATGATATTTTATTTTCATACGACTTTTCTTTTCAATTTTCGTGCTTGATTCTCATAATTTCTCGGAGTCAATATACAATGCAATTATAGAGAGGAAAAGAATTTAGAAAACACATTATTTTAAAGAAAACCACTTAAAAAGTGAATTAAAGACGACAGTTGAAGATTTAAATGTACCTCATGGAATTAATTAAGTATAAAAAATAACACAAAGCGTATAATTTTACGATATTGACTGAAGTTTAATGGTATTTATTTTAACTGAAATTGCCCGTATTCTCAAAGACTAAGATAGCGCGTAAATTGAATTTTGACATGACGAGGTAAAGTATGCCTTTTTGCGGGGACAATCATCAGGACAATATGATATATTTAACACTATTGCCCCTGAATTGAATAAAGCTTATCAAAAAAGCGAACTTGATTGTCAATTTTATTTTTGTTCTTTTAACCATCACTTGACAGTCAGACTATCTCTGCTTTACCGAAAGTTGATATGGCAAAGAAAATTTACATAAAATTCAACAATTGGATAACGCAAGTGCGACTTAATTGTTAACCATGCCATATAAAATAAGATTTTATTTTATTTTATTTGTAAAGTAAATAGATTATAAAAGAATATAATGCAGGGTAATTGAGTGGAAATGTAGGGAGATAATTCAAACGAGATTTTCTTGGCATTGACGCTAGTAGTTGCTTCCCATAGAAATGAATACCACGTGACTGTACAAGGTAACTGCTCTTATTCATTTCGTTTGTTGGTGTGATAATTTGTACATACAAAAAAAAGAGCGACCCGCTTATCCTCCTCTCGACAAAATCAAATTACACAACAATTCCGCTTAAATCATTAATTAAGTTGATTGTCTACCATGCAGAGAAAAATGGTAAAACTTGTAGCCGCGGTAAATCTAAGTGAGGTAACTTGAAATAGGGGCAGATAGGGGACTAGGCCGTTAATGGTTCAATTTCATACCTCAAGCGACAATTTCAAGTTGGTACTCTCGGAGCAAACGCTTAACATAGACCCAGCCTGCATTCTGTTATTGATCTCACATTTATATTTATAACATCTGAACAAAAATATATCATATCATAAATGGCATACAGTTTATCAAAGCGGAGATAAATTCATAATTTGTAAATAAATTACAGTTTATCAAATATCATTTACAGCCTCGCAGGTTTGAATCATTTTTCCATTGGGATCAATGAACATGCTGGCTCCATAAACTGGTATAAAACAGAAGATTTGTCTCTTCTCTTTTACGTCATTTTAATGTACAAACGTTTTAGTAGATTAACACAACTGCTTCAATATCAAGAACAGCTCATTATAGTGGCCACATATTGTCTCCTCTATATTTCAACTTCAAAATGCCACCACCTCTATATATACTGAGGTTTTACTGTTATACAGTCAAACCTGTGAACAAAGGTCACCTTGGAAAAGACAAAATGGACATTGGGCCATTATTCTGAGGTCAGTTTGTTCTAAATGATCAGTGATGGTTTTTCAAAGAATGGCCTTTATTCGCAGAATGGTCTTTATTCGGAGGTGGCCACAAACTCAGGTTTGACTGTGTATCAACCGAAATTGAAATTTATCTTAGACTTAATGCCTTCAACCAATCATCACAAAGAACCTCTGTCGTCTCGTCCAGTGTTCGAAATCACGAATCTAACGTCTGTAGACCAAAATCAAAATGGAAACTAAATATCTTCACTTGTTTAAGACTTTGAAGAGCAAAAATGAAATCTTCGTCCTTGACTATGGATATATGCTCAGTAATTATTTAAAATAACCAACAGCATTTTTGCTAGTGTTGCATTGATAATATGATCGCACGTTTGTACGATTCTCAAAAGCGATTAAGTTGTTTTTTATACAACTAAAAATCTCCAGATATCGATCCAATTTGCCTTGACTAAAACTTTTTCTTGAAGTCTTCTCGTTGACATCTCTTTTCATTAAAGTTTCAGAAGTCAGGAGACAATTCCTAGTTGAAACAGATGCGGGGAGACCATTCTGGTCATGATGAGACGGATTCCATTAAGAACAAGGTGTTACAAGGCTTAATATGTCCTGGTTGTATTTATTCATTTGTATTTGTTTTACTTTCCTGTTCGTGCTAATATAATGAGTAACGCGAAGACAATTCACAATCAGAGACTTGTCTCTTGATATCGGTAACATGGTTCAGATTTTAGCAACTTTTATACACTCTGCTTTAAATAAAACGATTGAACTCCCGTTAATATGATGGAAGTTAAACAGGGTGACAGTATCTCGTGATTTGAGAACACGGATATTTTCCAATTCTAAAAAGCATTGTGTTTGTATATCAGCTAATGGACTGTTGTCACATGCGGTGTAGATGTTGTTTATGAAACCAGTTCAGATAGTTTTTTCCAGACGAAATATTGCATTATTAAGAAAACGAAAGTCAAGCATAGTTCAATTACCAAATACAAAATAGCAGCATTTAGATGGATTTCTCCACATTTCACCTTTAAATGTTATCCTGTCGTGGTTCACGACTTCATGACAAAGAATTTGTCAAATATTTCCAGCGACAAATACATTACCTTAAAAAGGATTTAGCACGTTTTCTGTGACAGACGGAACGATCGTACTGCCGATGTCTGACACAATTCATCATTTCTTCATAACCCGTCAAAAACTTGATGCAAAACAATGAAGTCGTTTCTATCACAGGTTATGAATTCTCTATTCAATATGCCAGTTATGAAGCACTATGCATTCAGAATCCCAGTTTGTGGTATCAGAATGTATCAATTATTTACAAATTAGTCTCTCCTTTAATGTTTCTTATTTACGTAACTGCATCTTATGTTGTCTCGGTTTTGCTGAATCCTCTTGTATTGAAAAGCAGCAGGGGCAGAAGCCGCCGTCATTACCACGCCACCAACATGATCATCACTACCATCATCATCATCATCATCATCAGCAGCTACAATAACAACACCAACATAATAATAATAATAATAATCATCATCATCATCACCAACTACAATAACGACACTAACATAATCACCATCATCATTATCATCATCATCATCACCTACTACAATAACAACACCAACATAATCATCAGCATCACCATCAACAACAACATCATCAACATCAATATAATCTTCAACAACACATTATCCACAACAGCAACAAATAACCAGCATTTTTTTGTAGAACAATCATGTTATATTAAGTTATTCGTAATTATATATGTATTAATTAAGTTTTAATTTCTGTCTGTGTGTTGTACGTTGGTAAATAATACTCTATCTGTGAAGTGAATTAACGAAAGCTTTCCCCAATCATGTTAATTATGCGTCGATTTGAGGTTATATCATTTTATCATCATACACACTTATAATTGTTTTAATTCTTATACGACATTTAATATGTCTGACAAAGTGTAGGTTACACATTTCTTTATGGAAATCACGTTACTGAGTCTTCACATTAATATCAGAGTTCTGTTTCAGACAGAAGAAAACTTTTTTATCAAGTCTGAACACATTATTTCAGTAGTCTGTGAGCGGCTGTTTCATTGAATTTGCACCATTTTTCATCGAGTTGTAGATGAAGATTGTGTAAGCTTGTCTGAGGGTATGTGATGGTTTTCTCTGTATAAATAATATTGTCTGCTCCTGGATGATCAATGTAGACGTGTATGCTCCGTCAGAGCATTAACATGCTCATGTCTGTCATAAAAGACAATCATAGGACGTTTACCAACATCTATTTCAAAGAATTGTGCTTAGAATACTTCAATACGCCACATTTGTGTCTATCAACGTATTTGTACCTTACCGTAATAAAGACTGAGATTGAGAAAAGTCTAGGATTGACAGAGAAAAATAATGCCGTCCGGGGAAACGGAAATCATGAATTCTGGTTTATTCCTACATTGTAAAGACGAGACAACAAATAGTCCAAGCTTGGAAGGTGACACAAATGAAATATGTTACATTGAAGAGCTCGCAACTTGCAGTATTCTGAATGACACATTTTAGAAATTTCGTTTCATAAACGAAATGTATTGATATTTGGGCAGTAAGCCAATTAAGTAAGACACAAACTCGAGTTAGTATACTAACATGAAATATAAATGTTAACTAGACACCGGAGCGTCATATACTTGTTTCTATATTCGTTTCGTTGTTATGAGTCGCTTTAAAATCAAAGTACTGTAAGGAATTGTACCTACAGCGTAGGTAATTATTGAAAATTTACCACACGTTGTGGCTATTTCAGTTTAGTGAATGTCTTGTTAGAGCCCAATAATTATTTTTCTTCTCCCTGGTCAACTGCAGGCCCTGTGCGGAGTATGTTGTCAAGTATAACGTATTCAACACACGTGTATTTCATTCCTCCGTACAGTACAAAGATATCTATCGTTTACTTCGACTTGTGGTAAGTAATGGTGTTAAAAATAACAACATAGACGTGCTAGTTATGGGTCACAATTGTCTATAAAACTGACATAGCGTTAAAACACCACCATTACGACTACAATAGTGTCATTTATTTCCTAACAAGCAGATAATGATGGCTGGTAATCACAAGTCAGTTTGATTGATGCGCAGTAGTTAGGAGTTAAGATATTTTAAGTAGGCATCAATAGACACTTTATGACGATTTACCGAGACAAAATTGCCATTTACTGCAATTTCACGTTTCAATGATTAAAAACTGCCATTTATTTCTGCCATTTCTGAACCGAGTGTATGTCAAAATCATGTTTACAACAGGAATCCTAGACGGATTGTTAACAGTGTTATTTGTTGTTTCTGTGTATTACACCGAAAGAAGTGAAGATCAAAGGTCGCTAGATGATCAATTTGTTAGAATGCTTAATATTAACCTATGATATTTTATCTACGCTGTAATTTGTCGCCTTTCTTTTTCTTTGAAGGACACGTGTTGACACAATGTCAAAAAGTGTAACACAGTTTCTTGAGGCTTATATTTATGAGTTCTACCTACGTAAAAGTGTGATCTCGATTTGTAAGTGAACTACAGTGCAACTTCTCCAAAGCGGCCGGGATTTGGATCGCCGGGTTGCAAGTCCAGCGCACAAACCACTGTACCACGATCGCGGCTTTTTCATCATGAAAACAATTCCTTATTACAATATTGCACGTCATAATTGTTCTCATCAATGACTTTAGCATCTTAAATGTACTTTACAAACATTAAAACATTATGTAACTATGCATTAAAACACTACACAATTAGTAGTCGCAGGTGCTTATGTATTTCAGTTTTTCCTTTTTCAACAAATCGGCGGCCATTGACCACGGGTCTGCTTGTATCAGGTAGTAATCACCACTAGTGTTTGACACGTACCAAAAGCGTTACCAAACTATCAAAAGTGCGTTGTTGCAGGCTAAAAGTAAATTAACATCATACCAAACTGATTCTTGCCCGATAATCAGGGTATGAAATCATGCTTGGCGCCTCTTTGGTGAGGTTTAATTTAATTACGCTAATGCACTGTAATTCTCTGGTGAATATTGTAAGGTAGTTAAATGACTTTGTCTAAATTTCAAATCATCTGTAGATTACACATCCAGTCAACAGTTTTCTTGATTCTGGACAAAACTTATATTAATTGGACAAAGTCGTCGAGTCTCAAATAGTTTTATTGCAAGTGTTATGTAAATCAATATTTACAGGCTTGAATGTTTTGTTAATTTACGAATGGTAACACATCTAAATTCCGCTGACGTATCTAATATAATTACGAAATATGTACACGTACATGTAAATATACCGTGGGTTTAATTGAGCATAACTAATTTGTTTTCTTATTTTTTTTTTACAAAGATTCACGTCTTTTTCCAACATCATTTCAGTTGTATATTTAGCTCATCCATTTAGCCTGTATTCATTGTTTCTTCACCGGTACTTACTTTGTCCACTGAGGCTAAAATTTCCACGTGAATAATTGGGGTGGTGGACAGGAAGTCGGTAGACCTTAAGTTCTACTGTACTAAGCGGGTGGACGGTATGGGCTAAGGCAACATTTCAGCTATTTCAGCAATGTACGGCGACCGCTTCATCTGGGTATAGCACCAATCAAGTGTTAATTTTCCCGCGTAGTTAGAAGGAACTTGTTTCCAATTTTTATTGGTATCGAAAATCATTCAAGTCTCGAACCCGTAACTGACAGATCTTGATTACCGAATTCTACCGGAGCTATAAGAGCAGGTCAATACGTTTTCATCTATTTTGTCGAGCAAAGGAGGATGGCGTGAATGTGGCTATATCAATATTTCTTTTTTTCTTCTCCGAACGTCGTGACACTATTAATTTCACGGCGTCTTACTGACGTGTGATAAAGGGTCCGTAAAAACTGACTAGGTATGAATTGCTTCTGACCTAACAAGGGAAAATATTAGGATAACAGAATAACTGATAGATACGTATCATGTCATAATGTGAACAGAATCATTCGTATTCCTATCGTCAAAATGATTACATACCACATTATGCTAATGACAAAACATTATCCCCCTGTCAGATGTGAACCTGTGCACAAATACCACCCTTGGCAAAGACAAAATGCAGCCTCTATTGACAGAATAATGATAGCCGTTATTCGGAGGTCAGTTTGTTTTCAATAATCAGTTTATCAAAGAATGGCCTTTCTTGACAGGGTGGTCTTTATTCGGAGGTGGTCGCAAACAGGTTTGACTGTATATGAGAAACCGACATGATAAAACAGGCTACATTCTGTCCTTAGACAAAAATTCTGATGATGAATTATGTATCGGCTTTTGTTATGTACAGACGATAAAGGACTGAAAATTAATCTAAAATGATTACACACAGACTAAATTTAAACACAGCTTTTAGGCTACAATATACACACTTTAAACAACACGTCTTATAGTCTTAACAAGCCAAAGACCATGAGAAGGTCTGCGGAGATTACACTGTTAAATTGACAACATTCTTAACAAAACACCAACTTAACAACAATGAACGAGTTGATCCTATTGGTTAAAAAAGTCATATCAGAAAGGCACGCAAGTATAATACATGTAATTATAACTTTTTTTCCTTCGGTTGCGTCAGTTGATTAATTGTGTTCATGTTATATTAGCTAACAAATCATCCTTACGTTTTTGTACGCCATGTCTAGTGAATCATATTTCTCCGGATTCCCGAAGTGTCATGTGAGTAGCTTTGTTTGAAACGTGTCATTACCGCGTGGTTTCAGTCATATTTCTTTACACTCCAAATGGAAGAAATCAAAATCGTTCCATTAATTCTGTAGATAAAGATCTGTCAAAGGGTTAAAACCTTTAATGTCTTATCTTTTAGGACTGTTATCGCTTCCATCTTATGGAAATCTTTTTAACTTCACCCCGTATGATCTCATGACCGCTCATGGTTTAGATATTGGTGTTCGTAAAAAAAATAATAATCTCAGAAAAGTCTTACATTTTACAGTTTTTATACCATTGATCTTTTCTCCCATCATTTCTCGTTGCAAGCAATACTTTCTGGGAATTTAATTTTTATGGAATAAAATTCCAGACTATATAATTCCCACATGCTTCTAGAACTTCAATTTTGATGTAAAAGATTTTACTTACTCAAATTCCTACATTTGGAGGCGGAAGATAACTAAGTGCCTTCATTAAAATCATGTAGTATTATTGTTACTATTATTATTATTTTTGAAAATTGCGGGTACCAGATTCATCGAAAAAGCTACCGGAAATGCTTGATAATTCTGATGATTACAAATGATTGTAGTCCGCAGATTGTGACCGGAAGTATCATCGTACGCAGGCATTAAGATATAAGGACGTTACGTCAAATTTACTAAAACCGCTGGTTCAAACTCAAGACATCTATGTCTGTAGATCTCATGATCTCTCGGTGGTTGGCGAATGAAGCATATCTAAATGTTCTAGCTAATGGTATTATTTTTTAAATGGTTGTATAAATAGCGACTAATTCTTTAGTTTATTAAGACAATATCGACAGACAAGTCTGCGTGAACGTTACTTATCATGCTTAAGTAATTCACATTGCATAAAGTAGCCATCCCGTAGGAATGTGTTATAATGGCTCCCATAAATCATCTTACATAACCAATCCACGCTATCAATTCAATTGTTAAATATAGTTTAGATTCAAGCATGTCAAAACGTACATTATTCATTCAAACTTTGATAATGACGTGTTGAGCTATATTTACATCGTAGATTCTTTTTTGATTGTAAAGATCGCCGCCATACAACCTCGCGTACAGTAAAACTTCACATTGCGACCGCCTCAATATTACGACTACCTCGTTATAACGACCATTTATTTTCAGATCGACTTTCAATAACTTCCCCTATATTCCAACTATATAATAAGACCACCTCATTATAACAACCGAGTTTTCGGGACCGTGGTTTTACCGTAGCGAGGTTTTACCGTATACACAATTATCATTTTACAAAGGTTGAACAGAAAAGATCAACTTTATATGTATTACACGATTAGAGTGAGGGCCGCGACCGCGGTCTAGCGGTTAGTGCGCTGGACTTGTAACCCAGCGATCCGAGCTCAAATCCCGGTCGCGGCAGGTCATACCCTTCTATGAAAATTTGACAAAAATATCGATTTTCCTCCATATGAGGAGAAGTTGCCGACTCCTTGTGGAAGGGTAAGTTAGTACTGGTTAGTATACAGTCCAGGAAAACTGTTTAGGTGAACCTGCCGCCGTAAATAACTGAAAAATTGTTGAGAAGCGGCGCTAAACCCCGTGACAATGTTACATAAAACAAAACAAAACCGTCTCGTTCAAGGATGACATTGTATTTATGTATCAGAATTAAACGCATCTGCTTTTAACTAAGAATGATTTTTACACAAGGACTTAAATTACTTACTCGGTGTAGCGTGTATAACACAAATGGATTTTCTCTTCTATGCATTTTTCAATTTTTGTAAAGAATTTCTATATTACCATGAGAATGAAACTGCATCTTGAAGGTAATCTGTCTTTTAGACGATAGAAATGTAAATAATACAACCGGACACATTCAATTATCATTAGGTGGAAGGAGCGATCTATCAGACATCTTGTTACTCTGACAATTATCTTCCAGTGTGTCTGTCTTTTCTTATTTCCGGTAATTGGTCATCTCACATGACTTTACCTATTATCTGTCTCTTCTTTGTAAATAAGTTCCTAAACAGTATTGTGTTGATTTGAATCGACAAGACCGCGTAAAAATATCAGTAAAGGAATGGTCGACTTCTTTGTCCATTAAAGATATGACAGTCTCTATTGTGGTGTGATAGTATGGTTGATTATTTGATATATTTCAGCGGAGTACGTATTTATATTCAGACGTAGATAAAAAACGATAAGATTTGTGTAAAATGGTCGATGTTACCCAGTCAATAAAATCATTAAATATGCTTTGGTTGCTTAACAATTATTTGATTAGTCCACCAGTTATGGGAACTGATTTCAAGATTTTTCCACCATTTTTTGTCCTGTTCGTAGGATGAACTTCCGGTGGGGAATTTCCGGGGAAGGTAGAATATGCATTTTAGGGGAGGTGGGATGTTTTGAATGTGTTTTTTCCAAGGAATCCCGTTCTTATCTGTATTTATGAACTTGATGTCGGTTTTAAAGCCAAAGTTTCAATTTTGGGTCCAGCTTATCTCATATTGAGATACTTAATAAGTAATATATAGGTGCTTGTTTCGTGTGTATGTAAATACGTGGTTTTTGGATTAATTATCTTATATACAAGTCATTATTAAAACAGTTATATGATAATATCCAATTTAAAAATACATTTCAATCTCTCTTGAGCAACAACCCTCCTTCAACAACATGATTTTTTCCTACTGCATGATTTAACTATTAATTTGACCTTTCCGGAGCAACAATAGTTCAACAATAACATAACTTTGTTTCTCTCAAAGGGTGTTGTTTTGAAGAACTTGCACTGTATAGGAAAACACAAAATGAATTTTGTCTAGGAGACAAATCTGAGAATCTTATAGCCTCGTATCGAGCTCTTCTCTCGGATTCACGCAGGTATGCTTCTCTGGGATAATTTAACGGAAGATACAACATATTCTCATATTGTTTATGCTCTTGTTCACTTTGTATTGAGGTAAGAAGTCAGCTGATTTCGGAATTAGGATATGCAAGTTACTGACTGTAGGTGTCCCAAGTATGTTAAGTAAAATTTTCACTTGATATAACATAATTTCTATTGACAGTAGCTAAAGCAATACGAATAGACAAATGAAGCAACCAAATGGGCCGAATTAGGGGCCCAGTTGTCCTCAGTGCGGTGCTACAGATGTCATAGCAAGCCTCAGTTACACATTTTGTACTTCTAAGTTGTTAAAAAGTGACTTCTCAGATAATTCATAAAAGTCTTCACTTTGACAGACGAGTCCCTCAAGTACTTAATGTTAATACCTCGTGTGAACGACATGCGCATAAAATAGACGAACACCGTGTCTACAAAAATAATCCAGTGACAGCCGATCTATACAAAGTGATAGTTCATATCTATCACCACTGTACAAAGAACGAGACACACGTTTACAGGCAACGATGGCACGAGATGAATAAATGATTGCGTAAATTATTTGATACAGTCATTGTCAGACATTAATCTCCTATCAATCAAAGTCTGTATCGACATATTGTGGTATATCTTCCGCACGAAGGCTGATAAACAAATTATCTGCGTTTATATGATAAGTTTAATTAGGAGAAAAATGTGTAAAACCTCGTACATATGAATATTATGTGTCTAACTGACAAAATGAGTTAATTAAATGTTGTAAACACAGGTACCTTAAGTGAACTTGGATAAAGTAAATAATCGGATATAGTGAAGCATTAATGTTTCGTCGAATACGCTTTTCCATATTTTATTGTCATAGATACAGTGACATGTG
Organism: Lutraria rhynchaena; assembly: GCA_008271625.1. Classification (NCBI taxonomy): domain Eukaryota; kingdom Metazoa; phylum Mollusca; class Bivalvia; order Venerida; family Mactridae; genus Lutraria; species Lutraria rhynchaena. Next base: position 1,006,221 of record VIBL01000141.1, read on the forward strand.
GATATGATGCGGTGTTTGTACAGTTCATCAGGAATTCAATATATTCATGTATATACACTATAAATTCCTTGTTTTATTATTATATAGCACTCATACATGTTTAAAAAATGTTCAAGAGCGCTTTTTAAAAAAATATTCAAGAGCGCTTTTTAAAAATGTCCAAGAGCGCTTTTTAAAAATGTCCAAGAGCGCTTTTTAAGAAGTGTTTAAGAGCGCTTTTTTAAAAATCTTCAAGAGCGCTTTTTAAAAATGTTTAAGAGCGCTTGTGGAGAATGTCTTTGCCAACTCTGGTTTCTTTAAAAGCGTCTACTGCGTCTGTATTTGCTATCGTACTTCCTTTGAGCCGTGAATCATAAGCCGTATTGTGTTAGAGGACCAGAGAAAAATGAATCAAACTTCTCCCTTTACACTACCACAACAACAAAAAAAACATGAGGTTATTATTTCATCTCAAAATAAGTTTCTCTCAACCTTTAAGTACTGTCATATTAATACAGTCAAACCTGTGAACAAAGACCACCCTTGGGAAAGACAAAGTGTGGCTTTTATTGATAGGTGGCCTTTATTTTAGTTTAGTTTGTTCTAAATAGTGAGCGACGGTTTTTCAAAAATGGCCTTTATTCGCAGGATGGTCTTTATTCAGGGGTGGCCGCAAACATAGGTTTGGCTGTATTAATGTTTTGTGTATCGGTTCGATCTATTTCATGTCATTTCATCAGTTTTGATGTCATTGTTGGAATACATTCGACGAACAATTAAGGCATATTCTGAAAAATTAAACAAATAAAGTCAAACGTTGTGACCTGAGGATTTCTGTTACGAGTCACTCACTTCTGGAATCGTAGAATTGAAATTAATTACCTTCCACGCACGATTGAATCATTACAGACAAGCTGAAGATTTACATCGACATATGAAAGTCATTTTCTCGTTTTTGTCTGACCCACTTACAATGGACTGGGCACTGCGATCTAAATTGGTCATGCGTAATTATGTTCGTCTTTTCACGCGTTAGTGCGTACGTCAATCCCGACTGACTTTGTCCGGAAAGTAAATTTGATATTAACAATTTGGCAGATAGTTTCACCTAAATGAGGATTTAACCAGACCTTCTCGTAACATTTTTAACGACTTGCCTCTTGAAGACTGATCTTTACTCTTTTGGGGTTGAAAAGTTTGTATATCCCGAGAATTTATGAAATTTCTAAGTGCAGTGCATTATCTGCAAGGCAACGCCATTTGGGAAAATTAGGTTGTTGCTCTAGTGTTAATATTTATATCGAACAGTCGGAGAAATATGCTGTTGATCAATGTGAGGTTGCACGGTAGATTAAAGTTCGACGAAAAAATGGGCATCATACACTGGACTAGAGTTTATCATGGTTAGGGATCACTGGGACTGTGAAAAGTACAGTGCCACTTCACCAGAGAATCCCTCTCTTGAGCAACAACCTATCGACAACAACAACAACAACAACAACTACAACAACTACAACTACAACAACTACAACTACAACAAAAACAACATAATTTTGCTTCTCCCAAAGGGTGTTGCTTTGGTGAGGTTGCGCTGTATTAATTGAGACATGTCGTAGTTGGATACCGTTTCCTTCATAACAGTACACTTGTTGATGGTAATACACGAGACACAAGGTCAAATTACTGGCTGATCCGATATGCATGCCATTGTTTGGAACAACGATTAAAAAATTGTTGAAAAATTAAATACGAAGCTTAATGATCATTCAGGTTTTTATTTTCATGTCAAAGAGACATTTGTTTATTCATTTCTTAATCAGTCTTCGCATTTTAGTAACACTAGTCTATTTCACGGTATTTCAAAGAATGACCTTTATAGGGTTATTTTTGTTCAGAGGTGACCGCAAAAACAAAGGTTTGACTGTAACGCGAAAAAGTTGAGCTATTTTTATGAGTAATTTGATCGCTTTGTTTGACTCAATCTCGTATAAACATAAAACTGAGGTAAATTTAATTACACCGTCTCGTATTTTGGCGTACTTTTCATGATTGAATCAAATTCTAAAACATAAACACTGCAATACAGCGGCTTACGGAATTTAATAAATCATTTACTGATACATTTTTGAATTTCATTCAATTTTGTTAAATATTGAATATTCTTGCTACTTAACTGGGTTCACACAGACTGAAGTCTGTCAGAACAACTTTGTTTCAATGTATGAATATTTAATACGGTTGTTTTACAATTCAAATTTTCTTTTAGATATAAAACATGCTTTTGCGTGTTAATAAATTTGTAAAATCAAATTTACTTATAAAAAGCCGACTTTAATGGCCTCAGTGGTGGAGTGGTAAAAGTCCACGACTAGAAATCAATAGCCCATCACCGCTATGGGTTCAAATCCTACCCAGGACAAGACAAACTTCACACGTGAGGAAGCTGTCCAGACAGCTTACAGAAGGTCGGTGGCTCTGTCCAGATGTACGCCTGGGGTCTGCCTCCACCTTCAAAGCAGGAAAAGTCAGACGTGTAGACGTTAAACCTTAGTGAAAATATTTACTTTATTTAATCAAATTATCACATTCTTCAGACTCTCTGAGTAGTTCTTGTATATCTAAATATCGACGATAACAGTTTTCATAATTGTTCATTTAAATGAATACAAATGAATAGCATTCCTTAAATAGAACGTTAGTTTCAGACAAGTTCACCACGGTAAGATGTCACAAAGTTTCAAAACTCAGCCGTCAACGTTCTCTGTAACGGAACAGATTGTACTTGACTCATTTTCTTTTTTACACCAGTCTCAAAAGTTTCCGTATTTTTTCTTCTTCCTTATTCAACAATTTCATCACTGCAATAAATTAGAAAATCTCCCGTATTTACTGAAGTCCATATCAATAATGTTTTACATGGAGTTTGTGGTACAGTTTTTGACATTTCCAACAAAGGTTTGCCGTTAATTAATTCATTGCTTATGTCGTAGATTGAATGTCTTCAAAATTGTCCCTACTTTATTTGCATTATGAAAGAGAAAAATTTGTGAGCGATTGTAAGATTTACAAATTCACCAGTTTCTATTCATTCCGTCTCTCTGCAGTCTGTAAATAATTGTTTAGTTGTCTGTACAGGAATGATTGATCTAAACTATTCATTAGAAAATATCGACTATTGCTACATTATTAATGCAGAAATTTAATTGTATAGTTTTATTAAGCACTTGACATCCTTTTGGGACGTTGAACAAGACGGTTATTTTGCAAACATCTATAGTGATTGTCCGAATCTTGTAAATAATAATTAAATGCATGACGTCAATGTCTACTGAGCTTAAACATGTACAGTCAAACCACAGATAATGGTTACCTAAAACAACAGTACAGTGCAACCTCTCCAAAGCAACACCCTTTGTGAGAAGCAAAATCATGTTGATAGGTTGTCGCTCAAGGACGTTAAATTAATAATTAAATTGACAGTGGGAAAAACCATGCTGTTGTTGACTGGAGGTTGTTGTTCGAGAGAGGGTCACTCTTGAGAGGCTGCACTGTATTTTTGCAAATTTATTGGCACATCTTTGTACATTGATCAACAGCACATAACATAAGACGAAAATTATAAACATGCTGACGGCGAGCTATTGCAACAAGGTATCATTGCTGCCGTCACAACATATTTTTATTTCTCCACAGGCCTGTCGTTATATCCGTAATGATACATAATGATTTATATGGGTTCAGACTTTGTTGTGTGCACCATTGTGTATCTTATGTTCGTTAGAGTAGACATTTAATGGCTAGGCCGAGACAGACATCTTCATATCAACAGCTGTCTCCGACATTAATGATAGGAACCGTACTTTATTTAGGAGTTACTGCACTGTTCTGTACATAATGAGGAAACTAAGACAAACAATTGCATCCGCTCCATCATTCTTTTTATCCTTCCAGCGTCACTCCAGTTTGGAATATGCAGTGGTTGGGATTGTCTGACACAATACGACAGTGTTAGGTTCATGAACTGAAAACAGTAATAAAAGTAATGAAATAATTACATGTATATGCATATGTGTACTTGTACATACATTTAACGTTATAAAATTATTCAGGTTACCTTCCGCATTATTTGTAGTCTTGGGTTTTCCTTTTCTTGTTTGACTCTGATATTTCCGGGAGAAGTTTTAGAAGATGTTTCATTAAAACCACTCTTCTCGCTGCCACAGACCTCACATTCATCTAGTGAATCTGGTATTGTAAACATGGTATAGTTTAAAAAGAACGTCTGAAATACACAGCCACTACTTTTGCACCCAGGGCAAAGTAGTAAATAATGATGCTTATTTAAGGTACAGCAGACACGTGTGAACTTATCAATGCTTGTGAGCCGTATTCCAGGAATTAGTTGTGTTTAAATATTCGGAAAAATGCATTCAAAATGCAGATAAAAGTAGAAACATGTGATTTATGTGTCTGAGACAACGCAAAGGGCGCCAGTGTGAACATTACTCAGTACAGAGACATAACCTGTGAAAATACCCAATGATCACATCACACAAGGTATATTTGTTTCTATGAGAACCTTATCTCATCTTCTCTGTGAAATCACGAAACAAGAACAGCATTCTTAATACTAATTTCAGCCATGGTCTTGTGTATAAACTTTCGGTGCTTGAAGACAGAAGGCATCTATTTGGTATGCATATTTCTCTTAATCAATTTAAACGTATCAACATTTGCAAATTCTAAATTATTAGAAATGTTGGGTTCAGAAAAAACGGAAATTACTGTATTTTATAACTGATTCAATCATGTCTTGTCTCTAGAGTGGGAAATTTGGATTGACAAGTTTACACATTTTAATGTACTTCTAGTATTTAATTACAATTCAACATCTATAAAACCGATTTGAAGATTTATTATAAAAATATAGTCTATTCATATCTAACGATTCATCAATTGGCGGTTTCAAATAAAGCCATTTAAAAACAATAAATTGTCGTATGTTGAAGACCTTTTGAATAAACCTGACAAAAACAAAATAAGTATTAGTTTGCGAGCTTTTATATTTTGTAATCTTCAATAGTTTGTGAGCTTTAAACATATATGAGCTTGATAGTTCGTCAATTTTGATAGTTAGTGAACTTTAAACATTTTAGAGCTTTAATAGTTTGTCAGCTTTAATAGTAAGTGAGTTTTAAACATTTGTGAGCTTTAATAGTTTGTCAGCTTTAATAGAAAGTGAGTTTTAAACATTTGTGAGCTTTAATAGTCCGTTGGGTTTAATAGTAAGTGAGCTTTAAACATTTGTGAGCTTTAATAGTCCGTTGGGTTTAATAGTAAGTGAGCTTTAAACATTTGTGAGATTTAATAGTTTGTCAGCTTTAATAGTAAGTGAGCGTTAAGCATTTGTGAGCTTTTAATAGTTCGTCAGCTTTTAATAGTAAGTGAGCTTTAAACATTTGTGAGCTTTAAACATTTGTGAGCTATAATAGTTTGTAGGCTTTAATAGTTCGTAAGTTTTATGATTTTGCGAGCTTTAAAGTCTAAATGGGGTCCATTTTTGTATGGTCTTGTGTATTGGGTGGGTTTTGAGTGAGAATTTGTGGGAAGGTCCTATTTTGGGGATTGACGGATGTTTTGTATGTGTTTTTGCAGGAGTCCTGCTGTTATATACGAATATATTCCACATCGTTGTGAAGCAATGTAGTCACATATCATATATGATCAAGAAGATACAACGGAAGAACTTACGTTCAAATCGAGATTTTTTTCTATAATTTAAAATATAATTATAGGTATCAGACAAGAAAATTAAATCCTGGAACAGAGCTTTCAATGTAATTATGTATTCCGCAGTGAATTATTTTGACAATTCTGAGCCTTAATCGTGAGGTGTAGAATTAAAATCAGTCACTTGTGTGTTCTTTCACACGATTCCCGGCAAGACACACAAATTATAAAAAGTCACTACTGATGGCATGGGATTTTTCAGGCACTTTGGTTCGGTAGTATTTGTGATGTAATCAAAATTGCTTTGCATACTAATTTAAATACTATATCATAATTTGTCTCTAAGCACAGATCATGTGATCATTTGAATGATAAAGTAATATGTTAACACGATAAGTAATGGACACCTATTCTAGCCGAGTACAAGGATTTCTTTGACAACATTATTAGGTTTGTTGTGCACGTTATAGATAAAACATAGGAATGTGGAGCCGCCGATATAGTTGTAGACAGTACAGTGCAACCTCTCCAAAGCAACACTCCTTGGGAGTAGAAAAATATGTTGTTGAGAGGTTGTTGCCCTAGAGAGATTAAATAAATACTTAAATTATATAATGAGAAAAACTATGCTGTTGTTAAAGGGAGATTGTTGCTCAAGAGAGGGTCGCTTTGGGGAGGTTGAACTGTATATGCAAATATAACCGTCGTGTTCAATGTCCCTTCAGGATATAAAGTGTATACGTAAAACTGTATAATTAAATGTCTGCATTAATAATGTAACAGAAGTCGATCTTTTCTAATGAATAGTGTATCTCAATCATCCCAGCACAGACAACTAAACATTTATTTACAGACAACAATGAGACGGAATGAATAGAGTTTGTAAATGATTGAACCCCTCACAAACTCTACTCTTTGATTATACAAATGAAGTGGAGGCATATTTTGGATGTTTTCTGTCTGAACCATAAGTAATGTTATTATATGCACGCATTCAACATCATGTATGACAAAAATTGAACAAAATCCGTACACACATAAACAGCTGAATAAGACTGGACCAAAATGTAAGTTAATAAATAGAATGTTCACCATTCATTGTAGAATAGAAATTGGTATTGAAAAAAAGAATTCTTATAGAATCTTTGTAAGTGGATGTTAATGAAAGAAAGTGAATGATTTTTTCTGCTTACAGAAAGGACAAACATGTTTAAATGCATCAGACAAACATGTTAAAATGCTTACTTACAATTATAGATCAAATTATCAGGAAGCAGCAAAATGTGGTGTTTATTTCTGCAAGCATCCGAATTTGTTTCTAGAATTTCCAAAACAATCAAATTAAAGCCGAGATTCAGCACCATTTATAGGCGTGTAATCTAACCCTTTGTTTTAGAATTAGAATTTCGCTGGAGGTGAAAATGCGACTGTATATTTCACAAGGACGCTGTATTAGAACCCTACAAGTGAATTCTGGTTGAAAACATGCATCAGTTCATTCCTCATTGCTTTAAAATAAAGGTAGTTTAAGAAAACGGTAAATGTGTTATGAAACTTTATATTATAGTTTAAATAATCATATAAATTTCGAATAGGACCATTAATATTACTATAAATTTAGGTACAAACCCTGCTGAATATTCTTGCCTTCTTTTAGTACGGATCAATAAGAACACGTCCACTAGCTATGCTATCATAGTGCATAAACACATTTGTCCTTTAAACCTTCAACCAAGTTAATCAAAACCAAACAGTTTGATCTGTGACAAAATCGCTGACATGAACTGCGACACATTTGTCATAAAGGTTGCCGGAAACTGTTCAATACTGCTGGCGAGGGCAAACCCACACCAGCTTTTTCATTAGTACAGTAAGACATTAAGCATATTATTCATAATAATAGTTTCATGTGATTTATTAATTAGATATCTGGATTATTGTGTCTTATTAAGAACACACAAGATCTGTTCTGACCAGCAGTCTGTTGTATCAGATCTCACTATTGGCTATATCTACATCATCTTAAAACACCCAGAACAAACCTAACGATAGTTTAACCGACTCCTCTTCACTTTTATCAACATGCATACTATGCACAGAAGTCTTAATAATTGTGTCTTATAAATCTCCGTCATCAGCAAAAAGTATTTTTTCGTAACTTTTATAAATGTGAAGAACTATTTTGTCATTTAAATATTCCTGTAATTATGAAGGAAAACTAGTATCTTACACTAACGCTTGTGTTATTTATGAAGAATGCCATTTATTCATATTTGAGAGACCAAACGTTCAATAAGTTTGGTATCTATGCAATTACCAACAACTGAAACAACAACAACAACAAACAATACAATATTCATTCTAGATTGTTAAACTAGAAACAGATTAATGGTTTATATTCCTCAGTGGTCATCAATCAATGGTCATCAATTTCATCAATGATGAAAATTTCATTTACGAAGTACAAGTCATACTGTTGTAACAACATTTTGAGTAATACCACCTACATCACAATTAGCAGATTGCCTTCCATAGTTTTCTCTTATCGACATTGAAAACATTTACCCATTCAAATCTCTCCTTTATTCCTCTTCACGTTATTCGACGCGTTTATTCCACGACTTTAAAACACCTAAAAATTCTCTTTCGAGTGATTAGCATGTCTGCATGTATGCGAACATCTACTTTCCTGTCGTTACAAAACATATATTGATAAAAAATGAAACTAAATGCAAAAAAATCTATGATAATATCACAAATAGTACTAGACAGAGGCGCTTGCTACATTGCATGTGTTCTATTAGCTCTGAACAAACGCAGAATACAATTAGCACATATTTTGTGTGAGTTTATTTCTGGGAAACAGTGTGTGAACGGAGACTCTTATAAACACTGGGTAATTTCAATGCTACAACCTTACGATTAATACTCTATACTGTCAAAACAATTCACGGTGGAATTCTTAATTGTATTGAAAACTCTGTACTAGGATTTAATTCCCACTTTTGATACCTATAATTACATTTTAAATAATTTAGTCCCAAATCTCTATTTAAGCTTTTGCTCTGATGTTGTAACTTCTCGATCCAATTGGTATCTGACCTTTGACAGTTGTTTCAGATCAGAGAACTATGTTTCCGATGATTTAACGACTATAATGAGATGAATGTTATCAAGTAAAATAAGATTACAAAAAATGGAATCTAATGCCCCGCGGTTACATCGTTTATTTTACAATTGTACGCACCGGGGTCGTAAGAAATAAATTGGAAACATAGCTAATCAATGTATAGACACTTTCAATGCGAAAACACTCATTATTATTACTTTTTAAGAATCTTGAAACGACAAACTTTCATTTTCGAAATATATTTAGTAATATAATTATAATAGTATAATACGATTATCAACGCGTACGGGCTCAGTACGGAAATGTTTGACTTTAAACTCGCTAGTTTATAATGATCACATTCGCAATGTTCAAGTAAATCGAATCATTTTTTTACTTGAAATTTCCCTTAAAATCTCACTGTCAATATATATTATAATCCTTTATTCAGTGTTATCAATATAGTTTGAGTATACTTAGATTAGGAAAGGATTTCTGAAAAAAAAATCAACAAAACGCTCCATCTTCTCCAAAATTATGCTTAGGTTAAAGATTTTGTGCATCATAACATAACCATTGCATGCTGAAACATATATTTTAGTAGTTGGTATTCCAAATTTGGAGTGTATTTGAATAACCTTTAATCCGAGGTCAGTTTGTTCTAAATCATCAATGATTAGATTATATAAATCGAAGAAAAAGTGTGTAATAATGACGTATTGACCCCTCCTTAATGTGAATTAATATGATTGTATGCTTTTATGTTATTTTCCAGGAAATTTGAACATCTGCCACTAAAAAAAAGACAATCAATGATATTCATAGGATTGGAAAACGGTAAAACATAAGTTATACTATTCCTGTAATTATCTGTCCTAGATATTTCAGGAAGTTTATAGACTGTGTCAATTTCGTACGGCAAAACATTTGTTTCCCATCAGGAATAAAGCCATATTGGTATGCTTGCAATAACCTTTTTAAAAAATGATCAAAATAAATAGCTTTTTACATTCTAAGAGACAAGATGGTTTAAAATGAATTTAAATGGCGTAATTTTCTTTTACGAACTAAAAGCAGCACTTCCTTTTAGTACGAAAGTTAAAGTATTGATTGTTTTTTTTATTCTGTGGCTCCTTCAATGATTAATATTTACTTTAATGCACCGAAAACTGATACGCCAGACAACTGCTGAAATTAAGTATAGGAATGCCGCTCTCATTTGGTATAATCACCCAGGGAGAATGAAATAAGATTCTTATAGAATGAACTAGTGTGATATGATCACAAACAGGTTCATATTTCACAGGTAATTTCGTTGTACTGACTACAAATCACACTAGCACAGTATGTGTTCTATTAGATACATAAATCCCGTGTTTTTCATTTTACAGTAAAACCTCGTTATTACGAGCATCGTTATCACGAGAACCCGACTTAAACCCGATTTTAAAGTCCCATCATTATTCAAATATTCATAAATAAAACAAACACGTGTATTCCTCTCCGACTTCATAGAGTACATTTAATGTTAATACTTCACACAATTAGTGTAAATATGCTAACGCACATGATATACTTTTTCAACCAGCCAACAAATACTTAGCTATTACGAACACCCGGTTGTGGTCGAGCGTTTCGTCTGTTCCAATGACTCTTTGAAATAATATTGTATTCGAATACATTGTTCTAACCATGAACTCCACAACAAAATTCCAAGCAGAGCTGCTGTTCTGGTGCAAGGATAAATTCAAATATATTCTATACATCTTTCTCAGGCATAATAATTCAAAACTATGTCTTGATTATAGTTTATAGTTAAACCATCTACTGGGTGATGTATGATCTTGGAACTGTGACAGGTTCTAATGTAATAATGTTCATCTTCTATTTATAACTATTGTGCTTATATTATGTTCATTAACCGCGTACTGTTTGTTTGTATACTCTTTTCTTCATTACTGCTTATGTGTTAAATGTTCTTTGTATGTGCAGATATTCAACTAGTTTGTATGGCAAGTTTTTTGCTCAATGTGCTAAAATGGTGTTAGTGGAATTATTTCCGATAAAGTCATTTTTCTTTGTACTAAATTCGTTGAATATCTGTATAATTAATACGTTATAACGGATATGGTGTATTTTCATACACTAATTATTGGCACGCGCAGTTCGGTTAAATGTATTTCAAAAGAGACAGGTCTAAACTTATCAACAAAAGAATTCATTTTTATTCCTCACGCCGCGCCGCGCCACAATGAAGTTACAAAGCAAACTCACGAAAAACATTTTCACAGGTACATTAAACTCGTCAACTAGCGATTCATTGACCTCTAAGTCCTTTGTTGACGATATCAGCGTCCTGATAAGCTTCTATAGAATCTAGTGATAAGATAATATATTCAGCTAAGTGATAATTAGATTCACGGGTAGACGTTTCTGGCTTTGAACTTTTATATGTTTTTCCAGCAATAAGGGTGTTTGTTTTCTACTGATCATCACATATGGCATTGTATTCTTGGGAATAATAAGCCAGTGTAAATGTTCCCTTGTGTCATTTGCCGATTGGTTGGTGGCTGTTGAACTTTGTAGCAACGTTTAGTTGTACGCGTGCTGTTAGACAACGTGCAAGAAACATACGTGGGTTTCTGTACATAGAAATCCTTGTTTTTAACATTACATTTCAGTCGTTTCAAATATGACGTATAATTTTTCTTGACACTTTTATTTCTTAGAAATTTGGTTGTGCTCAATTTATCAGATTCGTTTATTCTGAACACGATCATTCGAATAGTGTTCAATAGCAATTCGTAAATGATGTTTCAATGGACACAATACATGTAACGTTGATTCCACTTAATCTGTACCATCATTCAACCTTGTTCTCCGCAAGTGACAATCAACTTCTCCGCATGAAAGTACAGAGATGATAGACGTATGGCTTTAGAGGAAAATTCTTCAACCAAATCGTCACAGAGAACTTTTTCCGAGTCAAGGGCTCAAACTCATGATTCCGAGGTCCAGTTTTGCTAAGCGTGCATACTATCAACGATTATTGTATTAGTCATATGTTCCGTTTCAACGTTAAATGGAACATTCTGGAGCAAGAAAATTTCCCCCAAAATCAAATCCCCATGGTAACCGATGAAGCTTCGACAGATTTTATTTAACTGTAAATTATGCTTACAAGGTCAATGACGTCATAGATTGAAATTCACAGACGGCACAGAACTGTCAGGAACATGTTTAGATTGTCCATACAAAGTACACTAATGTATATCAGCAGTCAAATTTTAGTAAAATTTAGTCATATTTTCAATACAAAATTGAACCATTTGACAGATCTGGGAATTGTTTTTTTTTACTCTTGGTCGTAATATCCTTTGAGTGATATTTTGTGTGTGAAATACCCTTGTGTATTACACAGAGATTTTTGTAATCCTTTTTGAGTTTTAAATTAGATCATGTTCCCTCTGTGGGCTCTGCTGATGTTAATACATCTTGATACTTTATAAATCACCATACAGTACGTGAATAGTAAACATGTTAACGACATATCTGCAACTACTGGGAATACAAGATGCATAAAAAAGTTGTTTGAAACAATATAGCTCGACGTGTTCTTTAATCATTGCACGGACTGATCAAGAAAATTACGCAAACAAACCAAGTTGATTTGCAAGTTATTAGAAAAAACGTAAATGAAGATGGATCGTCTGTCATGTTATGTAAAATGATTGGTTTGTTTTTGTCAAGCGATGTTATTGTTGAAGTTTGGTCCTGATGCTTATATGTATTACGTCTCAATATAAATATCATTATATTTGTAGATGGATAAATCTTTTTTCAGTTTGGAGTGTTGGGTTGTGTTTTTTTCTGATGTCTCTGAAATCGTTTTACAATTAGTTAATCTAGTCAATTTTTGTTAATTATCCAATTCTTAAAGTGTATCTTATTTAATCATTTACACGCCTTATATTACCAAACTTTCTCGATTTCTAGTTATTCATGACGACTGGTTTGAGCTTCATGTTGATGTTTAAAAAATTTCCAGTTATTGCAAATAATATGGAGCCCCTAAAGTGACATTCTACACTTCTGTTTTAACTTGCAGCACTCTTTTTTATTTCGTTTTTACGTCATAAAAAGAATGCTACAAGTCAAAATATAAGTGTAGAATGTCACTTTAGGGGCTCCGTACAAATAACAAACCTGCTTTCACGAAGTTTGTTTTGGAGGGGGGGGGGTAAAGTCGCACCGACAGCAAAGTTCATATGGCAACTTTCCCAGCTTTGTAAAATTTACGCGTTTGTGTATTTATAATAGTGAGTGTGATCCATGGTGAAAAGTTACAAGCCAAGTTGGTAGGGTCTAAATAGGTATGAACTGTATTCGTAGTGATTATGTTCATTTTCAATGTTCTGTCCTGTGTTTGTATGTGTGTGTATTAAGTGGGCATATTGGTCTGGCTGTGTGGGGGAATCCCGTTGCTCCATATTTCTGATGAGACGCATATCTCTGTGCCAAGTATTTCTTACTTGTGCTCACCCTGTCCTCCGCAAGAAACTGCAAACTTCTGAGAATAAATTGTTTGAATTAGCGGTGGATAAAGCTATGTCTTAAACAAAATCGTCACAGAGATTACGTGTCATACCCATGGTTCGAACACAGGCGCCCGAGATATGTAGACTTCACAAAAGTCTGTAGACTTCTCCAGACCCGAACTGATCGCCGCACGGCAACATCAGCATCAAAAGAGTTTATTCCGTTTTTTTCTCTATGATAACTTCACACATTGTAATTTGCGTTTTAATATTGTACAGAAAGTGGAATTGTTCAACGTTCACACATTGTAAGACGCAAATGAAGCTCCATCTGATTGAAAGCCGCAAAAGTGAAATAGGTTCATTAACCTGATGAAGTTCTACATCAGCTTTTTTTCCTTTTTTGTGCCGTACAGTAATTAAAAAAGCAAAACCGAGTCTTTTAATTAACTGGATGTGTGAGTAGTTGTGTATTAAGTGATTATTTTTAAGTTTTGTGAACAGCGTAGTTCAAAAATAGGATTTTTTTTTCATTGGATGGAAATGAATTATATAAACTTTAATGTAACGCTTGCTATTTCATAAGCCTACTGGTAAACTTAACATAGCCGAGACAAGCCGGTCAACAATTTGAGACAAGCTGGGCAACAATCTGAGACAAGCCGGGCAACAATCTGAGACAAGCCGGACAACAATCTGAGACAAGCCGGGCAACAATCTGAGACAAGCCGGACAACAATCTGAGACAAGCTGGGCATCAATCTGAGACAAACAGGGCAACAATCTGAGACAAGCTGGGCAACAATCTGAGACAAGCAGGGCGACAATCTGAGACAAGCCGGGCAACAATTTGAGACAAGCCGGACAACAATCTGAGACAAGCCGGGCATCAATCTGAGACAAACAGGGCAACAATCTGAGACAAGCCGGGCAACAATCTGAGACAAGCCGGGCAACAATCTGAGACAAGCTGGGCATAAAAACGCAAAAGAAAAACAATACTGGGGTTTGGTGGATATTTCATACACGTAGTTTTTGTAGGTTAGTATATTTTTTCGACAAACATTCTGTATCATGCTTCAAATCATGTAATGCTTCGTTCAGGTCTAAATCTGAAAGCTTTTGTTCGTTCGTTCGCGGTAGCTCACTATTCTCTATGGAATGCATGAAAATGTAGCCTGGTCAATTTAGAGTAAAACCATGGTTTATGTTTGTATAGAGTCACGTCTTTTTGTCAATTTTCAACATGAAACCTTCACTAAAAAGCACTCAATTAGAGTCAATTTAAGTAATATTTTGTATTGCTCACAAAGTTCGGACCATCCTTGTAAAACCAATCTGTTGAATCTCTTGCTATGGTGAATCCCCGGAAACCCAAATAACCGCTTCCATATGTCCATATTTCACTGCACCCATACCATTAATAAAAATAACGGTGTCTGTGAACAATAAATACTTCACTCTGTCCGATTCTTCACTTCATCCGATTTCAATATAACCGGGTTTGAATATATCCACCTTTCGCATAATTTTCAATTCAGGTAGTTTTGTCCACCCTGAAATGTTGTTCTTGCTTTACTAACAAAATTTACACCATCAGAATACATACAAATATATTTTTCATTCAGTACTTACCCAGACAGACAGGACAGCCAGCAATAGTAGACGCTCGTATTTCAGGACGATAAAATTTCTTCTGAAAGAGGCTTTCGTTCTCAAATAGTGTTTGAACTTTAAGTCGAGTTCGAAAAAAGTGTGAAGAACACTAAACAAGCGACTGTTATATTAAAACACCAAGTTTCGTGCAAATGTTATAAAATGTTATAATTTTGCCCATAATGGTCCATAACCGTTTTTCTATTATTAAAACAATACACAGAGGATTGTATACAGAAGTTTAGAGCTCATCTGCTTGATTGCATACCTCTTAGATTCAATTACAAAAATGAAAAAGCAGTTTTCAATGCGAGAAGAGGAATAATATCGACTTGATCTAGTTCGTTAGATACCCGCGAGGTATCGTTAATTACTTCAAATAATCTAGAATGAATGTCAAGGTATTCCAATGGTTCAATTATCTGGTACGGATTCACTAAACTTTAGGCTTATTTGATTAGTGAATTGGTTGTAGTTTAAGTCTTTCAATTTTGTGAATGTGGAGAAAAAACGGAGTGAGGGGAAATAACAAGTGATATAGTTGGGATTACATCTGGTATTCTGATAAAATTTGGAGAATTAAAATTCATTTGCACTTAACAGTGAGGACTGTCCTTCTGAAGAATTTTACTGTTTACATATTATGTGGAAACAAGTTTATTAAAAATAAAACTCAGAATTAAAGGTAATAATTTATCGATCTCTCTTGTTCGATCCTCAACTACGATTTAAAGAAATCTTGGGGCAATGCCTGGGTATTACCATATTGTAGCACCAAGTATTATAAATTATAGTAATCATTGATACCTACCATTACATTTTTAGAATAGATGCCATAGGTCTACAATTAATTTCTCTAATTAAGCCGACTTCGTCACACGTTAGTCTTATTGGGAAAATTTAATAGAATATAAAATCATATTCCAATACAAAGCATTTGGGGATGTTTTCAACGACATACGAGTAAAGATAGAAGTTTGTAAATTTAATACTCTTTCTGCTCCTTGCCTGTAAATGAACAGGGTTTACGCTATCGATTGTTTGGGTAATCTGTTGACAGTTGTAAAAGATAAATGTCTGAATTTGTACCATTAAGTCAGCATAAAACTAAGTTTTTAGCATAAAACTTTTATCTGAGCAAAGATACATATGAATGAATATATATTCTTGCCACACAACTGTTACAGAAGGCGATACCTTTACTAATTACTACGATTTTATTGGTAAAACATCTTATTACCTTTGATGTTTTGTATTCCTTAAATAATTTATGAATGAGAAATAATTAGAAAATCAAAGAATGCTTGGTGTATGCGATGTTGGCTTTCGTCCAGTTGTATACAATCGTCCTTAATTTTAATTAAGGTTCTGACAATTCAAATTTATTTATCTTTTCTTTCTTAAACCAGCAGACAGCGTTACAATATAGTCTTACCGATACATCCGGCATTTTCTCGCCAAACAATTTTGTATACAAGTTTCAGGAAATTTGACATCAATCAATTCATTGGCTTTCCAGACATGTCGACGTAGAATCGTCAACAATACGCTTGAGGATATAAATACATATTGCTTTGTAAATGAAATCCGAGTGGTATATACAGTCTAAACCAGACCATCGACCCGTGCCTTTCTGACATGTCTAGTACAGTGCAACCTCTCCAGAGCGGCCCTTTACTGAGCAACAACCTCCCTTCCAAAGCAGCATGTTTTTTCCAGCTGTAAGATTTAACTATTAATTTAACCTCTCCAGAACAGCAACCTTTCAACAACAACATATTTTTGCTTCTCCCAAAGAATGTCGATTTGGAGAGGTTGCACTGTAATACAAATACATTACGTACCGATGGCAAAACGTTGAACATTCGCTGATCTTCAAACGATGTTGTGATAAAACAGTCGATATTAAGACATACCACCGAATAACATAATCGCTAATGTTATACTATGTTAGATTTGTTTCCAAAATATGAATTCAATTGAGCATTCAGTCAAACACGGGTTTGAGACCACGAATAAAGACCACTCTGTGAATAAATGCCATTCTTTGAAAAACCATCACTAATTATTTAGGACATACTGACCTCTGAATAAAGGCCATATTTTGTCTTTCTCAAGGAGGCATTTGTTCACAGAGGTGACTGACTATCGTTATACACATCTAACGTATTAACAGTGTAACGTTCATATACTTATAATGTCAAATATAATGTTATTTCCACCGTAGCTTAACGTCGCACCAACAGCCAGGGTCATTTGGCGACTTTAACGGCAGAACCATCGACAATCCGTAAGCTAGCTGGACAGTTTTCTCATATCTAAAATTTGGCTGGTCCCAGATGAGATTCGAACTCACAACAGTCACTACTAGGGCTAGTGACTACTGGTTAGAGAGATCATAAACACTCGACCACGGAGGACCTTAAATATAATACCAAATCGTACATTTTATACAATTTAGGTGCAATTCAGGCAAAGTCAATATGTGACAAGTAAACCTAATAAGATTAGCCTCACTTTATTTTTTGTTCATCTAATTAACAAAGTCATTCTTTTCTTCAGATAATTATATACATTGAAACTACGGATAATTCATGCGCTCCATAATGATTTTTTTGCATACATTTAATTATTTCGAACCCTTCAAGACTTTACAGGCATTTTGTAATTAAGTGTATATTGTTGTCGAGCACGCACCACAATAACAATTATTTATCTCGGTGCATAAATTGTATTCTTTTGCCTGTTTTCTTTTAAATAACAAGACAGAGGGACAACAACAACAACAACAACAACAACAACAACAACAACAACAACAACAACAACAACAACAACAACAACAACAACAACAACAACAACAACAACAACAACAACAACA
The DNA here is from genome assembly GCA_008271625.1 of Lutraria rhynchaena. Taxonomy (NCBI): domain Eukaryota; kingdom Metazoa; phylum Mollusca; class Bivalvia; order Venerida; family Mactridae; genus Lutraria; species Lutraria rhynchaena. Next base: position 1,024,111 of record VIBL01000141.1, read on the forward strand.
ACAACAACAACAACAACAACAACAACAACAACAACAACAACAACAACAACAACAACAACAACAACAACAACAACAACAACAACAACAACAACAACAACAACAACAACAACAACAAATTAACGAAAAACAAATTGACAGTAAAATAATTGTGGTCTAATACGAATTGTGACTGATTTAATACCTTACGGTTATGTGTACGTAGGACGAAATTTTAGAATTTGCTTAACTGTCGCCGTTCACATGTGTATTGAAGGCAACGAGTCTTTATTCCGCTTTTTCACTCTGTACATCGTACATCGTACGGCAATATTGCTTGCGTTTTATTCTTTTTAACAAACACGTCTGAAATATTTACACAATGGGAAAAAGTTCAAACGCTAATATAGCATTAATACTGATCGAATTTTCCGTTCAACATTCGTTCGTCTATAAAACAACTACTGTTTCAAATTAAATTCACATACAATTCAATTTCAGCGAATAATGTCGTCGACATTGTTATATATCAATCTATCAAACGTTTGAAACAAGACAATGCTGCTTTAGATGTTGGAAAGTGAAATTGCCTTCAGGCGCCTAACCAGCATTTAACATATAACATATGAATATACAAAGAAATACTGTTAAACAATTGTCGCCAATTCCATTTTGTGATCATATTCCGCTTTGCTATTAGCTTATCTAATTATAATGCTTAGTTTTGTGTATAACCATGTTTATTCCATAAAACGTAATAATAATATACAAATTCTATCCATATATTTTTTTGTAAGCAGATTTCAAAACAACTAATAGAATTTAAGAACGGTGTCTGTGTTTTATGTCTCCCTTCTGGAGCTTAAACAGTGGTTTCATACGATATGTCAACAATGAGACAACATTCAGAAGAACATGGGTGTCAATTAACAGAAACACCTGAGCTACATGTAAAGGAAAAAGTCTGGCTATTCATTCATATTGCAGAAAAATTCTTATTTTCTAAGAGTTAATCAGTGAGCTTTTTCACCAGCTGTTAGAGTAACTACCAGAAATATAAACTGTTGGAATGAACTTCGAGTTTAAACATTGATGTTTAGTTAAGACATTTCTATAAATGGACACTTATTTAATCCTGGGTTATAACATACGGTAATTCCTATCCAGTCTTACAGTGAATGTTAAAGCTGGTACAGTCGGCGCTTCTATAGGTTTTCCGTTTAAGCCTGTGTGAAGAACCCTAAGGAACCACCTGCTCAGAAATGTAATCAATTCGGAATACGAATAAAAATTAACCTCAAAATTATTTACTACTTACATGAAAAGATACAAAGTTACATAACACACCACTGCATCCGTTCAACTTGATAGAGCTAATAAAATGAGATTTAAAAATTCCATTTCAAAGTATTACTTTCTAGACCGTAACCGGCCAGATATGCTGCATATACCAGGATGTTTCGGTTAAATGTCTAAAGAATAAGCTCCTTAATTTCTCTCGGTAGGGTAGCTTTTACAAATTTCGATTATACGTTCGGTAGCTCTGTGACCTTAATGTATGGTAAGACATCATTCTTAATGATAAGCCTCACTTGACAAACTACTATTGTAGTTGACACTGGAGGTAGACTTCAAACGATTACCCATACTACAATGACAAACGCCAGTCATTGAAATAGTTCGGATACGATGTATGGCCTGACTGACCCCATGGTTACTTCGATTTATTCGAATGGTCAATGATGATGAACATTCTCAGTATTTGTTTAAAAAACAAAAAGATAAAAAGTGTTGTAAAACGAAGGTTAAAAAAGTGTTTTTATTAAAGTTGATAGTAGCGAATTGATCTAAATATATATCAACATCAAACATAATATGAATACAGCGCAACCTCTCCAGAGTGACCCTGCCTTCAACAACAGCATGATTTTTCCCACAGTATGATTCAACTATCTATTTAACCTCTCTAGAGCAACAACCTCTCAACAACAACATTATTTGGTTTTCCCAAGGAGTGTTGCTGTGGAGAGGTTGCACTGTATTTTAAATAATGTAATAACACTAATTTATTCATCACGCACATTTCTGGATATTATAACACTAGTCATATTTAATCAAGGATTTCCATGGCCAAGTGGTTATGGTCTCAGCGAGCGACCACGTGTCATTTCCGGTCGTGAGTTTGAATTCTACCCACGACCGGGCAAATTTCACATGTGAGGAAACTCTCCAGCAAGCTTACGAAAGGTCAGAGGTTCTACCCAAGGTGTACATTTTGGAGGGTCACCTAGCACCGACAAAACTAGAAAACTCGTCAAATGACCCGTTAAACCCCATTGAAAAAAAGTGATGTTAAAATTGTATCCTAACCATGATTATATTTTGATATGGTTATTTCACCATACATCTATTCAGAATAACATCAACACTGCTTAGTAATTGTTTAATTATTGACCACACCTCATAATATTTTTTTTCATATGCATAGAAAAAAAGATTCATTGAAAAAAAACGCGTGTTCGAAAGAGCTAAGCAAAGTTATTTCATTTAGACCAAGAATTCTGGGGAACGGCTGACGATCTACTCAGGACGGTGCAGTTCATCACTGCATCGCAGCTGAGGATATTGGACGGTCAGATGGAACTCAGAAGAAGAAGAAAATTTCATTTACAAAATATACGTTCTAAGTGCAGCAACTTTATCTTCACCCATATTACGCATTTGCTTTATTACAACATCTTACGCAGTACCATACAAAAGTTAAAAATACACATCATTAAATCTGGCAAAATGTTTAGAGACTATCTGATGACTTTATAAGTACAATAAACAACTTAGCTTTTTTTATTTCTGACCAAATAGATAACGAATACTATCAATTATTATCTTGATTCCAGTACACATAACACAGGGTAAATATCAAGAGAGCAAATTACATGTTTCACCCGAGAGTATAATATTCACATCATTATCCCCGCTTGAATTATCATTAACATCCGGATATATTTCAGAACCGTCATTTGATATTTTCAGACAACTGTTCCTTGGTATGATATACTGTGTTGTAGTCTTATTACTTTTGCAAGGCGAGATATTGATGACGTTTCTTCCTTTTGGATGGAAATTACTGTAAAAAAGTATTTGTTACTTCACTAGAGGCTGATTATGTGGCTTGCAATAGTGGTATGTATAGATGAAACACATTATTTTTATGAACAGACAAAACAAGATATTACACAAAAAAAAAACACATTTTCACTTGGAATTTTTTTCGTAACTTTTTACCTTATCGGTTTTTGACGAATGAACGTAGGAAGCAATTGATTGTTTATGTCAAAGTGTCTAACCAAGTGTCATAGCCATCACACAAATTCTTCGTATGTTTTCATACAGGAGTATCCATCATCGTGTTAATTGACTGTCTTAAAAACAGTCCATCCGCATAGCCCGTTACCATTAACAGACCATATCTCGTTACCTTTAACAGACCACAGCCCGTTTCCATCCACATACCTCGGGTCATGTGTTCGAACCCTGAAAGTGACGATTTAATAATAGATATTATATTTAAATCAAATTGTCCCTCATCGCAAATTCGTGTGGCGTCGTTGCCCCATTCTTACTGAAAAACAAGGTCTGCACTGATACAAAGCAACGAACACTGGTCACTAGCCGCCAGTATATATTAATTGAAATACTGTTGAAAACAGGCAAAGGCGACAATATGTAAACGTAAATTTAAGATTTATTTCACTTTAAGAGATGATAAGGGTATGGTATATTCTAATATTTAGCGAAATGATACTAACATATTATAGTTATTTATAAACAGATCCGCAGTTTACAAAAACCATCAAAGGCTTACACGTGTATGACATTTTTATGTACACCTCTCTTAAACTACAAACAAGAAAGTTATCTTAACGGTCATTCGCTTTTCTGTGACGCACATCAATTATAGCCGAACCTTTTGATATTAATACATTTGCTTATAAAAACACATACATCATAAGCAACTAAACAGGCTTTAATTTTGAAGTTTCATTTATCTTAAGTCAAAATGCCTGGCGTAATTATTAGCATTAGTATTCATTCGGGAAATGATTTCTACAGATACGAGTCTTAAAATAGTATTTAATGTCTTCAATTCTTTGTTTCATATTGGCTTAAATACAATCTTAACCTAGTGAACACTACATAGCTACATAATTTCTTTTAGCGTTTATCGGGATTTTCTGTGTGGAATATTTTCTTTGCAAAGATTACGGGGTTATAATGAAATATAATCAGAACATTTATTCTGAAAATTAAAACACGTATTTAATAAAACATATCTATCATACGTTAAGGATAATTACAATATAAGAAAATATGCATGCTCTGATAAACGTACAAAGTATATTTATAGAGATTTTAATTATAGTTAGCGGAGTAACTGTATGACCATAGAGACGGTATAAATACAGGAATGCACAAAACTCACCAAACACACAGGACCATAAAAATAGACAACAAAACAGTCTCCCGGAGGGTACCGCCTTGATATGCCAACCTAACACCTCCGGGGAAACAAAAAAATAGAGGTAAAAAATGGACCCATACAAAAAAAAATTAAAATACACTACATTTAGTCAACAGCAAGCATAATTATATGCACTAATATACCTGAATCAATGTACAAGCAAAAATACGCCCTCAGTGTGCGTTCATCCGCACACAAAACAACCACAGATCCATTCCTAATTGAACTGGGGTGGATGCGATAATTTAGCATTATGTATATCAAAGCATGCTATATTTCTGCATTGAGCTATTTACGATGTCAGTATTGTGTACATCAAAACAAGTCCATGCGGAAGATATTGATTAACTCTCCGTGATTCATGACAATATTTGGACATTTCTGATACTTTTACAAAATGTTAAAATAGCTATCGAACTAAGCAATTGCTTATTTGTCTATATCATATACAATTAATCTTGTGAAATTTTAATTATTTAATCACATATATTTTATGAATAACCGCGGTGACTTACACATTTTTGTAACATCATGCACTAACATATAGACATTCATTGCCATATCGATACTTATACAAATATTGTTCCTCGCTCCCGTTTAAAAAATACCGTTTTTATAGTCCACAGAGGCCGGAATTTATTAAAACTGACATTTAGTACCGAATGACACATCCGTGCATAATAGTATCTTAACATGATCTTTAGTCTAAAGTAAGAGCCATATATTTTTCTTTATTACCAAAATCAAAATTGAATAACCATTTAGTGTGTATATTTTGATGAGACTCGATGATTGGAAGACCTATCATGTAACATGTTTCTCACTTTAAAATCGTTGTAGGCTTGAAAGTATTTTGGAATCCCACAATTTTCATGACGTTTATAATTATTTGCACTTTCAGGCAGTGTCTTTTCAAATATGAAAGAGGAACTCCCGCACGACGCATGAACAAGTTTTGAATTATTTCAGTCATGTTTATAATAAGATTTGATGTCTTTTAATGAACAATTACGGTATTGTCTAAACTTGTCGTGCTATATCTATCGTGAACTTATTGTATATAATTTTCTTTTTTTTCGTCTTGTTTTTACGAAGATCATTTTTGATCATAACAAATGTTGTACATATGCATTTAACTATTATTCTGAATAAAACTTTGAATTTTTGCAATCCTACAATAAAGAATAAGAGAGTTTCAACTGACTTAAACATTGACCTACGGGCTGTGCTTAGTTTATACTTTATTCATGCTTATTGTATTCATAATTTATGAGGCGGTACAGCAGAATTCAGGACTGGATCAGACAACAAGCTAACACAGTTTATGTTAATTCCTCTTCATTTTTTCACTCCAATTTCTAATCTGTGTTCCTTTGACTTTGATTGGTACGACTCTTTGTTTTTTATTTGTTTAATTAAGCGAAGTTAAAAATAGCCGTGAAATACGACATGATGGCAAAACCAATCAGTTTTAAAACTTGTGTAACATTTCTAATCACTGCCTGCTCATTTGGTGAAAGGTTAGGTCTGAGGATCCAGCAGTTCTAGAAGTCGCCAATTTTGTCTTTGCTAGAAGATATCATGTCTTAGGTCAATCGTCAATCTCCGCTGACACGAGTGATACTTGTGGAGAGTTAGCTGTAATTGCGGAAAACGTTTGTTTTCATCGGTGATAAACATCGCACGGGATCAGCCGGGGTCATTTGGCGAAATATCGAATTAAAACGGTGGAGGAATTCACTAGACATTAACCCAGACAGAATCACCGACCTTCCGTAAACTAGCTGGACAGCTTCCTCACATGTAAAATTTACCTACTACCAATAAATAACAAGTAAAATTGAATTATTCATTTACCATGCGTAATACCACGTGATCTATAACTTCTATCTTCTAAACTGAATTATTTTACACGGAATATCAACTCAATCTCTTCTTTAAAATTAAATGTGAAAACATTATCGAGACATATATCAGTGGTATACGATTGCTTTCATTCGCTTAATGTTTATATCTGGAAATATATAACAAAATAATTCATCAGGACTCTGAAGATATATGAGCGTGTCATGAATAATAATACATTCACAGAAAATGTTTTTGTTTGATCTATTTTCTTTCTTCTTTCGTATAACGGTTTTTTGTCTCCTGCTAAATAAATAATGATGTTTTTTTCGTACATATAGTTTGAACGCGTCTGTATCTCTTGTATAAGAGTTTATTTTGTTCGTTGAGTCCGTGGTCCAGTGGTTAGTGCGCTTGACTTGTATCCCGGCGATCCGGGTTCAAAACCCGGTCGTGGCAGGTTATACCCTTTTATGAAAATATGACAAAAATGTCGATTTTCTTCCATGTGTGGAGAAGTTGCCAGCTTATTGAAGGAAGGTAAGCTAGTACTGATTTGTGTACAGTCCAGGAAAACTGGTTAGGTGAACAGGCCGCCGTATATAACTGAAAAAAATCGTGCACCAGAGCCGTCATTTCTTAGACAAGTCTTGTTACTTCAGTAAATATTCCCAAATTTTTCCCAGCTCCCCGACATTTTCTTTAAGTATGTTTAGTTATTTATTTTTTTTTGACTCCTCGACCGAAAATCTTTACTGAAAGTTTTTATAGTAATTGCGCCTCCACATACGTGTTTTTGACATGCACAGAGCATGAAATGTAACAACAAAGGTTTTGTGCGCAAGTTTTTGCTCAATGGTGTGGAAATGCAATTCATGCAGGAGTAATCCATTCTAATGACGTGTCAACCTGGGTGTTAATTAGATAAATATTTCTAATTTTGTGCGTTCCGGCCGTGATTTTTATTTTCTCGAACGAAATTAGTAACTTTTTTATTGCATGTCGTTAATGCAACATATTAAAAATCATTGCGTTGTGTATTCAAACGTTACGATTAAAACATCAAGCGACTTAATATTATCTTTATAAAGCTATATAAATCTGGTTAAATATTAATGCATAATGCGAGATAATGCATGATCCGTCAAAATATGTTTTCTTATAAACACGGCCAAGCATTAAGAGAAATCCAGTGTTATGCAATATTTCTTATAAGTACATGTTAGAGCAATCTTAACATTTGGAAATGGTGCTTGCTTGTTCATACATTAGCATTCATCAAGACTAGTAACACGATAACATTGTCCAACAATTTTACCGATAAAATCCAACCATTTCCAAAGGAGCAGTTAATTACAAAACCGGAAACCAGCGCTGAAAAAAAACCCTTAAGGGTAATACGCTTAACGAATACCTTAATGCAATCGACGCGCTTGAATGGTATCTGACAGATTAAAGGCAGCTCATAGATATTTTTATCATTACAAGCATGTCTCTATTTCCCCAAATGAGTCAAGACAGGATAATGTGTACGTGTTTTTATAGAGGTTCGCTTGACGCTGAAGCTATTTTTTACAATTAGCATTATTCGCAAGAAATGTTGTATAATATCATTCTATGAATTGCTACTTTAGTGAACCCCTTATCAATGATTGATGATGAGTTACCTCGTAGAATACACAAATCTTACACTAAATGTGAGCATTTCTGTAGCTAAATCCTTACCAGAACAAACTTGACCTACGAAATTCTACCTTGTGATGCATCAGGCAGCGTCGTACCGAGCCGAAACAGACCTAAGAAATATTACAGACAGTACAACATCTGTAAAGCAATATCCTTTATGTTCAAATTCAACTTCTCTTCATACAAATCTCACGACATAACCTATTCAACCTTACTATAGAGCTGACCCTATCAATCTCCTCTTTGTACATGTGTCTATCAACAATCACGGCTCGCCCTGGATCAGCTACACATGTAAATATTCATGAAGTACAAACTACAGATTACATCAATTCTACTATACCAAGTCCACTTCATTATAATGACAGTTCAACCTCCCCAAAGCAACACCATTTAGGTGAACTTTGCTCGAAATTCGCGAATACCCCCCCCCACCACACACACACGCACGCACGCACGCACGCATGCACGCACGCACGCGCGCGCGCGCACACACATACGTACATAAATACATCATGCCGACAAGACTATCAATAACCACAAGTACTAGAAATATATCAATGGAAATTATCTGGTGTAAACATCTAATTAATGGAAATACGTTTAGATTTTCTGCTTCATCATGATATATATTATAGTGTTTTAAGTGTAAACTGTCATTTAATTTGCTGCCGTTAATGTTTATTGTACTAATTGATTTCTGAAATACACCGAAGCTGAATTTATTTAAGGTCCACGATTATATTACATTGACATAATCTTCGTCATAACGAAAAATGAATTAAACGTATCCATGGATACGAAAGGAATTTATCAGAGTCGCTTAGCGTGCTGATACAAATGGTACGTCGAGTTACCTGGCTACCGTCCTTCACAAGAACAAAGGTGGAATATTCTCCGGCAAGCTTCGGATAATATCCTTTCCGGAAGATGTCCCAGGTTTATCTCCATGCTTTTGGGTTTAACGTTACACCAACAGTCAGTACAGTTTGGAGACTTTTCCCGGCATTATCAGTGGAGCAAGACCTTTAGCGTACACCCGGGTATATCACCGACCTTCCGGGATTAGAAATGACAGCCGCTAGGCACCATAAACACTCGACCGCTTTTACACGTACGTGTTATTTGATTAGACAACCGTTATGAATACCTGCTGTATTTCATTACCACGGTGTTACATGAAGGATTTTAAGTACTGAAGCTACTTTTAATACGACAAAATTCTCAAATCAATTACTGTCATAAATAGTTCTTAATAAAAAGCAATCGACACATTTTTCACCAGGAAACGTGTACCTATGTTTACATTATGGAATATTATGAATTCATTTCTCAAAGAAAATCTCACTGAAGAATTCTAATTTCATTCCTTCTTATAACAAGAAGTAAGAAAAAAAATTGAAACATTCAAAGCGGTCACAACATTACCATGTTTGTACTTTGTATGATTGTTATAAAATATCAAAATCAACTCGTAAAATAAGAGGACGATAAAGGGAGGAGTAGCCGCGGCCGTAACAGGACTTGTAACCCGGAGATCCTGGTTTGAGATCCCAGTCGCGACAGGTCATACCCTTCTATGGAAATTTGACAAGAATGTCGACTTTCCTCCATATGCGGAGAAGTTGCTAGCTCCTTATGGAAGGTTAAGTTAGTGCTGGTCAGTATACAGTCCAGGAAAACTGGTTAGGTGAACAGGTCGCCGTATATAACTGAAAAAATTGTTGAAAAGCGGTGTTAAACTCCAGTGACAATAAGTCACATAAAAACAAAACAAAGGGAGGACGTTAGTGAACGTATTATCTCAATTCTTACATACCAACGTGCTTATGTATTCCTAATTCTAATAATCGGTCTTTGGCCCTCAACTCTCTCATTTTTTCAAACTTTGATGTTACAAAAGACAAATTAATGTAGCCTAATGTGCATTTCTTCGCTCAATAAAATATTGCATTTCATGTAAAGTATTGTATCCATAATACTCAACTTTCTAAAATATTCAGAATGGAACACAAAAATGAGAAAATAATAATAGTATAGATCATTAATCGTTAACTCTTTGATAATTAACTTAGATTCTTAATACCTTTACGACACGTTACAAAAATTATGTAAGCGTTCTTGCCCTTGTTGAAAAATAGAGAAGGTATTAATTTCTGCAGATATTGCACGGTTTTGCCGTGAATGTTCAGTTAAATGGTTTTTTTTTCTTTAATATATGAATAATGTGATACTCCCACAGATTTCAATGCATATTCAAAGGACAGCAACTTAAAGGATTGTCATTGTTTTAGAAAAATCTCGCGGGTAAATCATTTTCTATCATGGAAACCTATATAAATAAAAAAGTTTCCAAAATCCGTCCTCCCCATTTTGAGATAAGAATTTTATGGACGAAATATCTCAAACATACAATGTTTTCAACTTATTGGTGGTAATGGAAAGCAAAAAAGTAAAACTAGACCTCAATAATTCATAAAAAAACTTTAAGGAAGACAAAACAATTTTAATTTCAACCGTCGAGGTATCACGAAATAATCGTTGTTTGTCAAACACAAATTTATAATCTGTAAACAAATGGTCAAAATAATTTCAATCACTCCGTAATGATATTTTGCACGCCATTAATGAAAATAATTCTATGCTTTGTGAAATTTGTTTCTGACACATTTTCAATTTCACAAAATTCAATTTTTTGGACTTATTAAGTATTTATCCATACCATTTTTTTATCGACACAGGCTTGTTTTACGTGATGTGATATTTAAACAAAAGAACTAGAAATACAGAAATGACTTCGTGTACTTCAATCATTCTTCAAAAGTGTGGATCAACTCACTCTTCTCCATGTGTTTTTTAGTGTGTGGATATGTGAGGGGGGTACACCTTGGTGTGTGTATAAATGAGAGGGGTACACCTTGGTGCGTGTATAAATGAGAGGGGTACACCTTGGTGTATGTATGTATGATGCGTGTGTATGTGAGGAGGTGATACGCCTTGGTAAGTGTATATATGAGGGGTGATACAACTTGGTACGTGTGTATATATGAGGGTGATACTCCTTGATGCGTGTGTATGTGAGGAGGTGATACGCCTTGGTGCGTGTATATATGAGGGGGGTACAACTTGGTGCGTGTGTATGTGATCAATGAAGTCGTACGTGTTTTATATTTATGTGAGTTAACTTTGTGCATTAAGAATAAATAAAGGATTATTGCCTTAACATATCAATAGTTAGTCATCTACATTTTATATTTGAAATGTTTTTTTATTTGAGTATGAATTAACTTCGTTTAAGATTATCATGACGTATTAAACAATACTTAAAGCTTCACTTTGTGTTATATGCGGTATCCTCTACATGTACTGAGTTTAGGTAGACTGGCTTAGCACTCACGAGGCCTTAATCTAATTCTGACAAAATAAGATAAATTATAATTTACATGATTAATCAACAAAATTTAGTCGTTATTAAAACATAATTATACATTGTAATAAAATACGTATATTTATCACTATTATGGTAATACATCAACGCCTTCTGTAAGTGTTAATATTTTCAACATATGCTTCTTTCATTATAAAAACATTAAATCTCCCGAATAAATCATTCATTGAATCATTTGACACCGTAACTTGTTAGAAATCTAATTTAATAATCCATTTATCTTGAATCAAATTAGTTTGATATATATCATCTTTCTTCATCTACACGTTTAGCATTAACTATGACAGCTGACTGAAAAACATGAAAGTTTCACAAGCAAGGTAATTCTAGAGAGTTCCGACTGTAAGCTACTTGTGTAGTAGATATATGTAATTTGTAAAACTTCGGTTAATGAAAGGAATGTGATTTAACGCGTGTTCGATTAGACTCGAAAAAAAATATTACGATATATCCGACCGACACTAAAATTTCTAATGGCAAAATCCAAAGTACGAAATTATTTGGGGATGAATCGTACCTCGTGATTTTACAAAAGGTGTTTAAAAAAAGGAAATACGTCTTTTCGACCTACCTTCGTCATCTTTATTTGGTCAAGTAACCCTATTTTCTTCGGTCGTTAGATTCATCAAATCACAGTGGAATATATCCCGTCGAGCTTTCTATATAGCGCATTCTTTTCATCACTCGAAATGTGTACTCAATGCAAATACTTGAAAAAAATGTTCGAATGACAGAGAATTAAATGTTGCAGATTAAACAAATATGAAACATTGGAATCAGTGATGAATGCTAGTACAATGGGTGGAGTATTATGTCCCCAGATTTAGGGTTTGTTTTGTCTAACACTGGGTACGACACATTGTTCTCTGTTACGATTTGGTTAAAGACATTCGACGTTCATTCGTCTTCTACTGTTGAATCAGTCACTAAAGTTGACAGTTGCTTGCGTTGAAAATGACAAATAGAGGTATAGAATCAAGAAAAACTTGTAAAGTTAGCTATCCACCTGTATATAAATAAAATACCGTTAAAAACATGTTTGATACCACACAAAATAGTAAGGAATATTATTACAAACAGTAGGAAAAGACACGTAGCTGTAAATCTCAAAGAAATGAAGCTGAAACAAAACAGCTGCTTTGATAATTAAATAAACAAAACATACAGAGTCATGTTGTTTTTTTATATAAGGAATGCATGATAAAATGTTTGTCAGATTATGATTAATATACAGCAACTTCTGGATGCCACTAAATGTAACGTGACTATCAGATGATTTGGCTGTTTCTAGTACAAGAGGTGAAGTTAAAAAACAACTCAAGTATGTTTGAATTTAGCAAATTTAATCTCCTTATAATACATATACGCTCATTTTTCGGTTGGAAAAAAAGATCGATAAAATGTATAGTTAAAAGGCAATAAAATATTTGATTTGTCTTGACTTTGTATCAAAGACGAATCTAAGATTGCATTACTGTCACAGAGCGCTTCTTCGTTCCTCCTACACCAAATATATAATTCGACATCAACCGGTTCAATCCAATCACAAAGCTTTATTCTCTCAGGAACAATACCTCGATCTAGATTTATAAGTATTGGTTAGTTTTCACGAAATTTAATTTCTTTCAGACAAAGAAATTTAGTTGTTTGATCAGTGGTATCCAGGGATTGTTTAATTATCTCATCTAAGTATTTCGGGAATTCTCGAATTGATGGGTAACTTCTCCGTTTGATCGCTGTTTTGCGTTCTTTCTTCATAAAAACGAACATCTAAACCAATTTAAACTCGTAATTACAACTTAGCTTTTTTATAACCATTTAATGTTATTTATAGACGTAAATATTTTCTGTAATTCACACGGTTTACTATTCCTAATCGTCAAAACCGTTTTGTTATTGTTGCAAATAAAGTCTATTTATTTTTAAAAAAGCCCGAATTACGACCTTATGTTCAATGACATGTTTAATATTAAACACATTAGTTTCTGTTTGAAAGTTTGAACACTTCTGGCAACTTTTCGGATTGTTTACGGTGAAAGAAATCCCTAAAACCACCGACCTCCCAAAAGCAATTTGGATAGCTGCCTTACTTCTTAAGATTTTCTTGTCTCAGAAGGGATTCAAACTCACAGTGCGGTGGGGCTTTTAATTTCCAGTCGGAGATATTAATAACGCCGCCACGGAGACCCCGAAGAATGAAGAATATATGATTAGATATCACATTATTGCTGATCTGTAGACCTTAGGCAAGAGTATCTTTAAGATCCACAGACGGCCCGAGTTATTTAACCATCATATTTTACTAATTAACGACAATATGGGATATTTGTACACAATCAAACTTTAATAAAACAGTAATATGCATTACGGGATTTTTGGTGATCTACAAAGCATAACTAATAGTCTAGTATCAATTTTATGTCTCTAGATAACAATGAAACGTTAGATAGACTTATATTACTAGACATCCGTTCTGATAGTCGTATAATTCTATCTTAAGTATTATTATCAGCGTATTAAGTTAAGACAAAATGACAAATTTATTAGATTTCTGGAATAAATCATCCGATCATAAACTATGTATTTATGCAATCATTTCATTTATAGAACTATTTGTAGTCAATTGTACTGATTGAAGAATAAGTAAATTATTGTGGCTTTCTTATTTTTTATGAGGGAGGAGTGGGGGGTGAAATGAATGCAAAAATGACCTTCTGATTTTCTTAATGCATATCTACACGACATTACGTCGCTGAAAGCCCCAAACACAACTCTTCCGGCATGTGTATCCCCGGGGGAGCATTTTGTTACCTTGTTCCGTTGGATATGGGCTGGCAGCAAACCTAACCTGTTTACCTGGATTCTGTACCAATTCTTACCCCATTCTCCGCAAGTTACTGCCAACTACACCACACGACTGATGAGCAGTAGAGGATCAGCGACCACAGACACATTGTCTTCAACAATATCGTCACAGAAAACATGCGCCAAGGGTTCGAACTCACAAACCTGAACCTGACCAAAACCTTTACCTATTAAGCTAATCCAGCAGGTTAAATGAATGAATTTTTGATAGCATTTGTGGCCAGGTTAAGTCTACAAACATCGATTTCTCAATGGTTTCTTATTTTTTTAAAAAAAGGATGTCTGAATTCACATCAGACTTACTGTGGTCGTAGACTCCGCGATAATATCACTCACGCTAAGGAATACGCAAATCCTTTCACCCGACAAATCTTGTTCAAATTGTTCCCATTTGTACTGATACAATGCAGCGACTCAAACCTTTCACACGATACAATTCTACAGGGACAACATGTCTGCCAATTATGATATTATAAAAGAAAGTTGAAGCTTCCTAGAATAGTCTTATTTGATTTGGTATACCAGCAGACAGACAACATACGCAGTTTGTGAGATCTAGGACGCGAATTATGATTGTTTGGTGTCAGTGAACATTTAAATGATTTGACATAGAGTCAGAGAGTGACACATTCTATTGCGGGTGATATCATGATATGAAGTAGACGAATACCATTATATACGCGTCATACATATCAATAGGAAGTACCCATATAACACTGAGTAATTTGAAATATACAAAGTAAGAATGCTGGGCACGAAACACTCACTCGTTGTACAAGTACCTGTGAAAATTTAACTCCGTCACATTCTGGAGTCAAACAATATCTTAAAGCACTCAGTAAGGAATTAATAGTGGGCGAAGAACACAGATGGTCCACCCGCGAGTACAGTCTAACCTGTGTTTGCGACCACCTCCGAAAAAGGACATTCTTTGAAAAATCATAATTTATTACGAAAATGAACTGACCTCCAAATAGAGGCCACCTTTCAATAAAGACCGCATTTTATCTTTCCTAAAGGTGGTTTTTATTCATAGGTTTGATTTTACTTGAGGAGTAATTAATTGCAAAGAAAGTAAAAAATCAAGTCTGTTATCCTCTGATCGCTGTGTCGACAACTCAACATTCAATAATTTATTCAAATTGTCACATTAATTGTACAAATTAATATAGATAAACATTACGTCAGCAGCAGCACTTCTACGTGTATTTCAGCACCTTAACATGATTGATTAAAGCATTTAATAAATGAATTACCGAAATATTCGTGCAAGAACATCAATTCTTGAAAACACATTAACCGCAAATCCATCATTGCCCAGAACACTTCAGCAGTCAAAAATGAAAATCTTGAAAAAGAATAGAAACTCCAATAAGTAGTACATAAAATAGACGCATGTGTTCT
The DNA here is from genome assembly GCA_008271625.1 of Lutraria rhynchaena. Taxonomy (NCBI): domain Eukaryota; kingdom Metazoa; phylum Mollusca; class Bivalvia; order Venerida; family Mactridae; genus Lutraria; species Lutraria rhynchaena. Next base: position 1,039,857 of record VIBL01000141.1, read on the forward strand.
TTAACGGAAATGAAATCTCATTTTCTGTATTTTACATCAGATTTTGAAACAAGTTCGATTTTTACGTCTTTTAAACGTCAGTCACTAATCCTGAAATTTAGAGACATTTCAGGCTTATATAACGATATTACTGGTATGATGTAACATTTTAATTGGGTCTTCCCGCTTGTGTTGTCGAGAAACCCGGAGATTTGAAAATGGTGGCTTTTTGTAAAATTCGTTTTACTGTTGGATGTAGACATAGGATAAAATCAAGAAGTGTACGTGTTCAGATAAAAACAAGAAATAAACCATCACATTATTTGGTTTAATTCCATTTTACAGCGTAATTTTGCTTAATACATATTCTTTACCCAACTTTTATTGCGTTTACCGAACTTTAATCCATTAATTCAACATACAAGGAAATATTTCCCGCACATTAAAACAAGTTATATGTCTTACATATATACCGCTGACTCAGCACAAGGATTACTTTATACGGTATAGCATGAAAAGTGCCAAAAAATCTGGTTTTTTTCTCTGAAGAGATTTAGGTCGTTATTCAATTTGAATCAAACTAATTTACATGCTAAAGGTGTAGAGACTTGCACTTTTTATCTAATTATAGATGACTAATACCTTATGCATGAATGTTTCTCTCTTTACAATTCGTTTCGTAAGTTTTAGTCACGTAGCGGAAAGTGCGTCATGAAATGTAACCATGGGTACAGTATACTAGTATTCGAGCATAAAATACAAACTACAGTCAAACCTCTCTTTTCCGAATCTTTCCGATCCGGAATCTTTTCTAAACCGAACACGTCGGCTGGTCCAGATTCTTTTTACTATGTATTTAATGCTAAAATCTTTGTAATTGGGAACCTTTGTATTTTTGTTTGTCCGTACAAGCTCGGATTCGAAAGGTTCCGTAGTAGATACACAAATATTGCATGTTCAAAATCGTATAGAAGTCAGCACAGGTTTGTGTACCGTTTTCAAATATCAAACATGAAACGTTTCAAACAAATCATGCCTTATCTTGGTGTATGAGAAAAATGTGGGAGGTATTTGAAACAAGAAGAACTGAACAAAAAACAAAAATTCATTTCTCGTTTTAAGTTGCATCTTCTCGTTCTTCAGTTTGAGAGCTCACACCAAATGTGAGTTAACATGCAATCTTTGTTATATTTCTACACGGTTGTTTTAGCTTATGTAAATCTTTAATACTGATGAGTTTATACTCAAACAAATATACTGAGAGAAAAAGATTTAGCAACTTTTTAACGCCATTCGTTTTCGTCTATAAATCATGTCACTAAAATGTTTCCGTATTGAACAATTGTGCCCATTCATTGACAGCATGATTTCACTTGTTTTTGTATACTAGATCATTATGTAATCTTGAAACGTCACTTTTACGAAAATCACGTGCAGTATGTGCACAGTAAATAGGATGATCCTCCGCGGGTCATAAAGTACACAGTTCGAGAGCTTATCGTAAGCACATAAACTGGAAAATGATCTTTGAAAATCAATGATGGGACGTCGGCCTAGAATGACGTTTGAGCAACGTGAGAGAGCCATCGGTATGCTTACTGCTGACATGTCGGCAAGAGACGTTGCTCGACATTTCCATCGCCACGAATCGACAATAAGTCGACTGCTGAACAGATTTCAGCAAACTGGGAACGTCGCAGACCGACCCAGATCAGGCAGACCTCGTAAAACCTCACCACGGGAAGACCGAAGACCTCACGACGTCATCTCGACGCAATAGATTTCTTTCTTGTCGAAAGTTAGGTCGTTTGCTGAGGAATGCTACTGGCACATGAGTTTGCGACAGGACGGTTAGGAATAGCTTACGTGCCGCTGGATTGAAAACGTGCCGTCCCTACGTTGGCATTTCGCTGACGTTGCGACACCGCCGAACAAGACGTCAATGGGCCAGGGTTCATCAGGATTGGACTCGCAGGCAAAGGCGACGTTCTGTTGTCGGACGAATCTAGGTTTACCGTGTCATTTGCTGACGGCAGGGTTCGAACTTGGTGGAGACGAGGGGAGAGGCTGGACCAAGATAATGTTGTGGAACATGGCCGTTATTGGGGTGGTAGCGTGATGGTTTGGGCGGGCATACATCATGATGGGAAGGCAGATCGCGTCATAGTGCCTGGTAATCTCACTGCTCAAAGGTACTGTGACGAAATCATCGAGTCTGTTGTTGCACCGTGTTTGCAACAACGTAACGTTGGGATTTTCCAACATGATAGTACCCGTTCACACACTGCGAGGCATACCGAGAACATTTTACGCATCCATAACGTCAATGTGTTGTAGTGGTCTGCAAGATCACCGGATTTCTCTCCCATTGAGCACTTATACGACCACTTAGGTCGTCAGGTGAGAGAGCGCCATGACGTCAACAACGTCTGTGATCTTGAACGTGCCCTGCAAGCTGAATGGGTCAGGACCCCATTGCTGGTCATTAGAAAACTGATTTGCAGCATGCGACGTCGTTGTCAGGCAGTCTTGGCTACGAATGGTGGGCACACTAGTTATTGAGCCGTGTGTGAACTTTTACGCCTGACCCCCTAGTTCATTTCACTACTAAACGCCTCAAAATCATGGAATAACAATGATGCGAATCATTGGCGATAAGAATCAAATATCTGAAAATGTATTTGGTTTCATGATTTCGTACCTACCCTTTCCCCAGGAGTCAATCCTTTCTAAACTTGCTAAACTTTTTTCCATCAGTATATATCTTATATTTTTCTGTTTCTGTTGCCAATAAAAGATGAAAGATGCTATAAAAGATGAAAATATAAAGTGTTGAAATGGTGACAGAAAAAGCACACTGTCTTCTTATGTGCGATTTCGTTAAAAGTGCCATAAAACTTACCCGCTTTCCACATGGTATCCATGACGGTAGTCAATGACGACAGAATGAGACAGTCTACATATGTTATATATTTAATAGTCTCAATGTTTTAAGATAAGATTACACTTTTGAGTGATGTATCTAGGACGTTGAAAGGTCACTCAACTTCGTAAACGTTTATTAGCTTTTATCAAAACGGGTTCATTTACACGTGTATAGGTGACAGCCCTAGTTGTAACCGTGGTGTTTCTGCGGAATTCCTTTTACCTTTAGTTGCAATATTTACCACTATTCTTGAATAATTAAAAAGATACTTTTGAATACTGGTCTAATAAAGAATTGTGTCTGCGTATTTGTTATTAGAGATAAAAGCGCCATCAGTCATTTTCCAGATGGAATTTGGTAAGGAACCAATTTTAGAAATGTGAGCTGTCAACAAACCATTCGTGTCTTTATGAACTATGTATTACGAAATAAGAGCGAACGGAAATTTATGACAACTTTGATACATCGCTGTATATGAACATCACTGAACGCCGACATTTCGATTATCTTAAGAATTGATTATGCATGAACATGGTATTTCTTAATATGTTGTATATATATATATATCTAGTGTCATCTACTTATCTGTATATTTTAACCTCCTCTTTAATATTTCAGTCTACCAAATGTTTTTGATAAGGATAATAGTCCTGAGTCAATTTGCACAAAACATCTCATAGTGAAGGTATAATCGATGATAGCGTAACTTTGATAATAAAATTGAAGTCGTGTATTTGATTTCTATGAACTACTTAAACTTGATCCGCTTAAGTTCATTGATAATGCGTATCAGCCAATATGTTATAACTGGTTTCGATGATTTTAATTGATATGACGAAAGAAATAAATTTGCATTGTAATATTTGATATTTCTATAACAAATCAAATTGGACATGCATATCTACACTTAACAACTTAAAAACACCAGATGATAAATGTGTGGATTTTTTTGTGTGTCTAACTTGAATATACATATTTGGTCTTCTAAATGCATCTTTAAAAATGCTATAAATTTAGAATGTTTAATTGAATGTGACCAACTCGCCAAATGACAATGAATTTATTGGAATATGATAGAAAAAGCAATTTGTTTGTTGCTTCTTTAATGAAATCATATCAAATTAACTGAAATTCTCATTTGATATCGAACTTGCGTTTTTAAAGCCGTTAAGTATATACATGTGCGACAACCGTTTTCTTAGATAATGCCGTTTTGAATGCTATTGTCAAAGCCGCTTGATCGATGCATTCTAGTTATTTTCTGTATTGAATTACAATCTTCGATTTAAATGCTTCCATTTGTTTCTTGTTAATGGAATAGTTTAATGTAAAATAACGTTCTTAATCGAACCTGACGTTCAGTTGCGTATATGTATTAGATTCAATTCACTCATTATCAATTTAAATACAACTTTCGGCTTTAAATTGGTAATATATCTTTGTGTTTGTATATCTGTCTTTCTTTTGTCGTTTTTCTTCTTCATCTCGTTACAGCGCCTCATGTGTTTCGTTTCTAATTTGTACAATTAATTTTACACCATCTTGTATATCCTCCTCCATTTACAACTTTGTTACAGCATGTTTTGTTCTAATTGCTTCCTCGAAATAATTACGGAATGCACGTGATGCATTAAAATGAAACAAACCTAAACCATTTGTCAAAAGAAATTCTCTGTGCATTCGTTATTCAACCGTAAGTGTCTTTAGTTGGTTCACTAAGAGATGTAACATCTTACAGGCGTTGGGTTTATTAATAGATCATCAATCATAGATACAAAATTAAAGACATTTTCGAGAAAACAACACATCTCTGTCGTATGGTGGAAAATAATCATTTTATCTGACAATGCTTACGCTGTACAGGAACGATATCATATTTTGTGAGCGTTACAAGGTTTCTTGTTTCGCAATTCAGAATGCAAACTCAGAAGTGTCTAGGATTCCAATTTCCCGTCTCTCTGTCGAGGCCCCTTCTTTTACGAAGAGTTTGATTTTATCTATTTGAAATCTCCATTTTCTGGTCATCATCCAGTTCTTCAAGTGCTTTTCAAAACGCAACTTTCGTTTTACTATTTTGTATAAAGATTTTCGCCCTAATTGATGTAGACAAGAACAATTAATGGAGATTTTACAAATTACGGAATGAACAGTGACCGGGAGGACATATGTATTTTTTTTCTTTGTTTTGTTCCCGTAAACCACAACAATCACAATATTATATAAGCTTTTTTCAATGCATCGCAATATCTTCAGAGCGTCTCTCAATATGGTATGAGGTATCAGGAAAAAGTTCATACTGTCTTAATTGAATCCTCTTCAAATGTGACTTAGAGTAATGAAAGTCTTTAATGGCCTACTCACACTAAACACGAATGGACACACGGTTCCAATTCGGTTTGCTCGATTTATACACGGGTTGCCTGATACGAGTATTGAGCTCCAACCGTGTCTCGGGATGAGTTGGTACGATTTAGATTCGAATGTAGCACGAGTATGTACGAACAAAGCACGGATATACTCGGTCAAACAAGGTTTGTCACGAATTGTACACGATTTACAAACGATTTACAAACGATTTTCATACGATTGTTGCACGGTCAATGTAGAGTCTAGTACGGTTTGTTACGGCCTAGTACGATTGAACACGACTTTTACTCGATTTACTGGAGATTTACAGGGTTTATATACGGTCCAACCGACTGTTGATCGTGTTATGTTCGAATTATCACACATTCGTGTATGGTTTAATATAAATTGACTCGTTTTTGATGGCTTGACTTCATAAAATTTCGAACTTTCAACAATGGAAGACGACAGAATACGGGAATTGGAAATCCTGATATTTGCACCGGAAGAACCTTCATTGGTAGGGATTCTCTTTTTGGGGGTCTTCTTCTTCCTCTTTGGGGGCATTATGTAGCTAGTACAGTACTCTGTTGTTTCAATTTGACAGTAGCTAGTTGTGTTGTGCTGTGTTTGAGTGCTGAATATATATACTAGAGCTTTGTACAGACGTAGAGGCCGTGTCTGGTCGTACTTGACCACGTATAATTCGTGCTTGAACCGTATCGGTCGTATGACGATCGTATGAAACTGTATAGACCGTATGGCGATCGTATAAAACCGTGTGTACACTCATGTGAATCGTATGATGTTCGTGTGACATTCGAGTGTCAATCCGAGTGTAAGACGTAGGACTTTGGTACGGTTTCACACGATTCCATACGATTTATATACGATATTGACTCGGTTTATCTCACTCGAGCATGGATTTTATGTACGATTGTATATACGATCTCGTACGGGTCTCACACGGTCTCTCACGGTCTTGTACGATCGCTAATACGATCATACACGGACATGGCACTCGTGTCAGTTTTTTAAATGTTTTAAAAATCATACACGACTTTCACGGATACACTCGAATGCCCCGAGTGTAACTCGAATAAGGACACGGTTAGTTCGGTTGTATATACGGTTTACACGAATGGCCATTCGTGTAAGTCGTATGGCCAGTGTGAGTAGGCCATAAGACAGCACACAAAGGGTCTTTGAAACGTGTTACCGGAATGGAGGATGAGCCTCTTTGGGAAGTCCTGTATTCTCGATATTGCATCCTAAGCGACGTCCCCGGACAGAGTAAAATATGTTGACGCATTATATGTTTTCTTCCACTATTCTGAGTTGAGACAACAGTTTTTCACTCCTGTTAACTTCAGTTTCACGTGAAGATTCAGGGATATTATTTGTGAAACATTTGCTATTCATTTTTAGAAAGTTTTCTTCTGCAGAATGTTGAAAGCTGGAGCTTATTTTAGACCGTCAGTCTTGAAGACCTATAATAATGCAAGCCATTTAATTGTCGTATGTTAATTACATTGGTTTCTCTTTCATTGTATAATCTATGGAGTCAACTTGTCAGATCGGTCGCAGATTATCTCAAGGTATAAAGTGACTGAGGAATCTTTTTTTATCAAAGCGTTAAAATATAAGAGGGCAAATTCTGAACCCATGGGAGTATATTTTTGTTATCAAATTATCTACTCTGGATATTGATAGACTTCACAAATACGCTATAATCAAAGCTCACATTTTATTTCTCATGGGTATATACCGATAATTGTAGAAACAATCAAATAATGAATGTATCTTTTTTATTCTTATAATAAACTGTTTGAGTAAAACTATTTGATTGGATAGTTCCATAGTGACTGTTTGGCAAGAAGTTATCTGTCTCCCTTGATCTGCTCAAATTAATTAAGCAACTGCGAATTGACATATCATTGATAAAATAATATCAAAGAGTAGACGAAAGCACATGATCACGAATTCTGTTATGTAACTGTGCATTTTAACAAGGCATCAGTAATGAATTCTTCTTCTTAAATTTAAAGAATTCTTCATCAATATTAATGATCTCGTAGTTGGATTATCTTGTTTTCAAATGCCCTCAACACTTGAGTTAAACGCCTGCAAAAGAAACTATTAACATTAAATGAATAAATTTAGTCCAGTGAACTTGATTTATCATCACATCCTCATTGAACTGCTAAGCGGTTGTGGTGAAAGTTTAAAAATAGCTTCATTTGAAATAAAGAACATTTGCGTATTGAACATAATTAGTGTCGAAGGAACACGCATACAGTAGCTTGCTCTCCATCTAAGTATACTATTTTATTATGGAATACATCGACAATTTTTAACAGGGAACATACAAGATAATGTTTTACAATAAGGCCGATTTATCCGACTGGTTTCAATAGAGTTTCAGTTTTTATAATTTTACTATTTTAAGATTGATGCAACACTACAGGTCATGATTACTAATTTACTTCATGCGTTAATTGTTTCAATACGTGTTAATTTAAAGATGGATCACTCATGTTAGCATGCACTCAATTTGTTCGTCTTTGGGAGAATTTATTACAGTAATATGTTATAAAGTAAAGGCATGAAGAAAATTCATTATTCTACAAATAGTCTTGAAAGGATTCAAAGAAACATCTTTAAAAGATGTCTGTTATTCTTGTCTTTTTTAAAAGTAACCATTTGGGATGTCATATCGGTCAGATCTTGATAAATATCCATATTGATATTCATTCCTTTATAAGGTGGGTAATTCGATTTCCGTTGCGCCAAAAAAAACTAGTAATTCATTATACAAGGCTGGGATTACAACAAGGTCACAAGTATAATAACATGACTTTTATAGGCCCGCCGGGACACAGCCCCTATTGGTCATTATGAATGTTTTGTTTGTCACATTTCGATGGTCCTTTACACAGATAACCATACAGATCTATAAACCGCCTATGATCATTATTAATAATTCATATTCGCTATTGTGCTTACTTTTATACCATTCCATGTAAGCAAAATCAATTAGATCTGATTCAAGTCTTATGGATCCATTACACTGGAAATTATTTGTCTAGATCTGCTATCAATAATTAATATTCTACTACTTTTTGTCTCCATATAAAACGAAGAAGCGACAGAATAGACACAAAGGGGTTAGATACTCGTGTCACCCCCGCGGGAAATACGCCTTATAAGTTTTAATATGCAATTATGAGATTGTGGAACCAGTTAATATTAATTAGTATTTTATTCATAGAAAAAGAATCTCATTAATTGCTCTTTTAGAATTGGTTATTGTCCGCTCTACTGTAATTCTTATAGTTCAGTTGGCTGCAATTTCTGCATTAGGTTATTATTCTATTTTGATATACATTATTGGTAATAATCTTAGTGCTGATATAAATCATATACCCCGAAGTCGCCTTGAAAGATACTAGTAACATGTGTTTGAGCAATGGCTTAGAAAAGATATTTTCTATGACAATACCTACAGTTTTTTGCTGGTTTCACGTTGTCCCAAAATACATCTATGACTGACGGGTTCATGGGCTACCAAAGCACAAACACGTGGTAGTAGTATGAGTATTACTTTCATGAACTTCCATTGACACTTAGTCTATCTTCATCTTTATTGTGTTTAAATGAACATCTGATGGGCGCCTAAAAAGCTTGACTGCACTGAATTCCGACTTCAATACAAATACAATAACTCGCGCAGGTAACCATCAAATGTCTTTTCACGTGAATAATTTTTCAGCATTTAGTCCTTATGTGGTACACGGAATATTGACAATAATGACCTTTCAATGTCTAATACGTGTAATACGGCAGACAATTATCCACATATAAATAAACCAGCCAGAATTACTTTTATGTCTTTCTGATAATGGAGTTGACAATAGGATTCATGTTCCAAAGCTTATTTATAGCCAATTAAGAATGATATATAGAACTATTAGTAAGCAAAGCAAGACCTTTTCCAGAAGATATAATAGAACCACAGACAAGAAGTCTCCGTTACATGGACGCCGGTATGTCCTTGTAATCATCTGCCTCATCATATGTGTGTGCAAATATTTTAAGATGTTTACAAATGAAGAATATATTTTTCCAATGTTAATATATAATATTGTTAGACTAATTACTGCCATTATGCCTGGATTTTATTGGTATGCCAGCTTTCATAACTCACACATAAACCGCTCCAAAGTCGATTTTGTTATTGGCGGCTGTAATGTAATAATGCTATACGATATAAATAATTGTAATTATTTTATGATTGTAAATAATTGTAATTATTTTATGATTGTAAATAATTGTAATTATTTTATGTATATAGCTTTGCGGAAGATCGTTCCAAAGCAGTACCCCCAGGCACACTGTGGTTTTTCCTCTATCTTTGTATGGTTCTATGTTTGGTGGGTTTGGGGTTAAGTAATTAAATGGGTGGTAGTATTTTGGGGGGAAGATTGGATGTTTTGTTTGTGTTTTTTTCTTCTGGGAACCCTTTTCTTTTCTATATACACAAGATGGAAATAAAATGGTAAAGCAATTCTTTTTTTCTCAATGATACCATTTAAATGAATACCATGTATAAGTCGACCAAACTAGAAAAGGCGCGTGATATGATCAATATGGATTATATATACCATTAACACTATATGCGGAAATATCCACCATGCATTGAATCAGACCGTAAACTGTCAATACCCAATTCTAGGAAAATCTGATAAATAATTCGTAATTGTATCATATAGTTCGTGATGTTTTGTCAGAGAATGATTGGTCAATATTTGATTGCATGCTTATTATCCGTACATTTGTACAACCCATTCCTCTTTAGAGTAAAAACTATTAGCAGAAAATTATTCCATTGATTAGTTCAATAATAAAATACAGAGCAACAGCTATAAAACTACAAAACAAACCATTTGTCAGACATAATCATCTTCAATATTATTATATGCCTAAATTAATAGGAAATGTTTATTATATATAAATGATGTGTATCGTAAGTAATTCGACAATGTGTCAACTAATGTTTGATAGCCGAAAATGTTAGTGAGAAAAGCTTCAATCTTTTGTGACTGAGATCAGAGACCTACAAACTTCATAATATACAGGTCCCTGCTAAGGTTGGACAGTTGGAATTTAGAAATAATATTTTATGTTATTAACTCGTCTGTTTGGAAGAAAATGTCAAGCTATTATGATGGCTGGGTCGTCGTTGTCGTGCAAAAAAACTTTAATGTAGCCCATTAATCGAACTCTTAAAGATATCAGCAAGATACTTTGAATATTTGAACAAAGTCGCATTTTTATCTAGAGTAGAAAATATAATATAGTTTCAGAGGAAGTCGCGGGGTGATAAGAATAAGAACACGTTTCTGTTATCTAAATGTACCAAAGGCAAAATCATATGCCCGCTATCCCATTTTTCACTTGGAAGTTTGTGAGTCTCTACAGATCATATGAAAAAGTCAATAAGTACTATGAACAACATTTTACATTTTATCTTAACTATATCTAATTGACAGGAGACAAAATGAATTTTCGGTAAGCATTTAATAAACATTAATAAGACAGAGTTTGTATTTTTTCTTTACATTATTTTGAACTACATGATAAACGTTGGAGTTTTTGTTTCGTTTCTTGATCACTTCACCAATTTCATTTATTCCATCAAGTAGCGAGATTTTCATCAAGTAGGTCAAAGGCGTCTTGTGGCTACTACTTGTAAGAATTCAATTTTTAATTTCACTCATCATTCAAACGTTCAATCCTCCAGGAGCGTCAAATCAATACAGACACGTCTTTTCATTGATAAAATTGACATTTAAAGGTGTAAACCGTAATTGTAATGACTGTCCCACGGAAATCACGATTTGTCATAATGTGTTCAGCACTACCTCCTGGATCCTGTCTTGAAGTATAACACATTTAATCCATAAAGAATCAAGGCGTGCATGCAACAGTACGTATTTTACAGAATGCGGCAATACAGTACAACCTCTCCAAAGTAACAGCCTTTGGGAGAAGCAAAATGTTGTTGTTGAAATGTTGTTACTCTAGAGAAGTGAAATTAATTGTTAAATCGTACAGTGAGAAAATCATGCTGTTGCTGAAGTGTATCTCACGAGAGGGCCGGTCTGGAGAGGCTGCACTGTATTTAGGCAATATTTAAAATATTTAAGTGTAGCATAGCTTTTACGTCGTACATTAAGACAAGGAAATTAAGCATTTGCTTACATGTTGATGTGAAGTAAAATAAATCATATTTTGAGGACTTGATTTCCCATTCCAACAATTTTGCTTTAAATCAGAATTTTTCATAATCCTGTATCCATTGAGTATAGGCTCCTTTGATGTTCGATAGAAACGTTTATCATTTGTATCTCATTCTGACGCACATAAGCGTAAACAATAAAATTGCTCAAACTTCAAAAAGCAAATTTCATATTTTTATCTTATTACTGCTGTGGCCATTATACTCTAAAATAATTATGTTTTTTTTATGAAAAATACGAATGTTGCATAATGGAAAAGTTTGACATTGTTGAAGTCACAATAAACACTATTAACATACATATGAATGTGTCACCCATCTTGAATATCCTGACACTAGAACAAAATAGATCTTTACTATGGCAATTGATTCATATTTGCCAGACGTCTATTAATGTTTTGAGACATGAAAGCATGCATTCATTCTTTCGTTTCCGAATTTTCTATTACGTACTGTAGTCAACTCACTCTAGACTGGATTTTGGGTTACCAACCCGGACTAACTTTCCTTTTTCCATATCGGTTGGTGTGTCAATCAGGGATACGAAAATGTATCTAAGTATAAGAATCGTGAGAGGAAGGGTCCATCGTCTTTGCCGGGAACTGTCAAAGTCCTGATTAAAAGAACGAATACCATTTGCTTTAAAGTGACAACAATCAAATTGTTCACACGTGCATTTATATGTTTTATTACGTCAAATGGCCAAATACGTATGAAATATTTCCAGAAATAAGAACCATTTATGAATAAATTAAATATGTCGTTGATAGACATGATGAAATTCCTCTCGCGAAGATCTCATATGTTATGTTGTTTCTAAAGGCAAACACAGATTGATCCTTGTAGCTAATTTTCATCGGATTCATACAAATACTTTGCCTATCCATTGTTCATCACTAACTCCGTAAATCTAACTGTATGTATCAATATAACATTTTCTTCTCAGGACTGTCAATGCTAAAAAGAGACATATGATAATGGATATTATATGTAACGAAGTTTTCGGGCCGGGGTATACTGGAATCACTCTGGTTGTTGGTTGGACGTGTAGTCTGTCCCCATTTTGCGGAGGTATTTAATCACATTTAAGTGATAGGTCTAGTTTTCTCTCTAAAAAATCTTCGGAACTTCACCATCATGAAGATGATACACACATATATTTCGGGTTTATATATATATCAACAATTTTCAGCTACTTAGCCTTTGTTTTTCCTATGAATATGAAATGATGCGTGGTGATTAAATAAGAATGCAGAACTGCACAAAATGTCCCCTAAGCATATACCTCAATCAATGGAGGCAACTCAATCTCTCTGTGCTTTGTAGAAAACATGGTTAACTTCATTTACAATACATACCAGCCCAAACTTGGCGGTAATCATTTCTGGTGTCTTTATCATGGTCCGAATAATTTGGTTATGATTGATGGTGGCATAATTGATGATAAAAAGTGAATCATGTACAGTTCTACTTGTTATCATCAGAGAACCAGACAGATTGGTTGCCATACTCCCAGCATTCAACTCTCCTAGTTGTACGTAACAGAAGATGAAATATGTCGTTTGGTGCATTTCTAAAATGCGATACAAAAAGAATGCAAGCGACTGGGAATCCATGAATTTATTAACTGTCACGATTTATTCACATCGTTTACGGTGATAGAAGAGTTGATGAACTTATTGTCGGCTTGATTCTTCATAGTAAAGTTGTCTTGGTAACTTCTAAACAGCATCACTAATGGTGTTCAGTGTCCGTTTATATAGTGCTATGATTTATTTGGTCTTTGACATAATACCCCGTTATGTCCGTAGAAGAATCAGTCGCTGAACCCTAGCGAACTTTTGATTGATAGTCTTGTTGCTGATTCTGTCGAAACCAATCCATACAATCTTGATCTAACGGAGCAATGTCGTTCAAAGGCGAAATCTGGAAGGATGGAAATGACCTAAGATAATACATTGTCCCGAATTACTAAACGCCGTCCTGATATTTTATAGCTCTAAAAGAAAAAAAAAATATTGGACACAGTTGATTGATTACCAGATGGATTTTTGATATATTCGACTTTTTCTTAGAAATCGGCGAGCTAAAATAACGTTACTAAAAAAATCATTATACTCATTAAAACTTACTTTTACACTCACCAGGTAGATTTCCTCTAGCATCAGAAATAAGCAACGTGTGTGCTTAAATACAACAAATTATTTCCATTACTTAATTACATTCTTTACTGCAGAGGTCAGAAGCGATTGACAATGCGAAACAAATTACTTACTCGTAGTTACACGGAACTGATAAAAATATTGACAAAAGTGATAGGAATTATCGGCGGAATAGATGAACAAAGTTGAGTATATTTCGAATAAATGAATTAATAACCTATGCCTAGAAACTGTTGTAACAATGATATAATAAAGGGGTTGATTTAAGTATAATGCAGCAGAAATATAACTAGTTTCATAACTGCATTATACTATTTCACGATTTTGTTCGCGAACAAAAAAGGTTATCTGGTCTGATGTCTATTGTCAATATTACATTATTACATTATGTTTCCAGCTGGCAGTTAATCTAACCAGCCTACCTGGATTATGTACCGATACTGACCTTGTTCTCGTACAACATGGATGTTCATCATGACTTTGGACGCAACATCTGCAACCATATCACCACAGAGAATATGTGTCACATACGGGATTCAAACCGACGAACGTGAAACCCGCAGACTAACAGACGACCAATAAGCTCAGCTGACGGGTATTTATTCTCTACAAGTATTCTCATGAATTTCTACAAAAAGAAAAACCCAAAAACTGTTCATTTCGCAAATTCGACTTTCTTTTCACAAATGTAGATATTTAGTCAATTTTCAATATCTAATAGATATACAATTATCTGTCTGAAAGTTAAGGTAATATGTACAGTCAAACTTGTGAACAAAGGCTTTACTTGACAAAGACGTAATATAACCTTTATTGAAAGATGGCCTTTATTCGGAAGTCAGCTTGTTCTGAATAATCAGTGACGGTTTTTCAAAGAATGGCCTTTATTCACGAAGTGATCGTTATTCAGAGTTGGCCACCAACACAAGTATGACTATACTCGTATATACAAGCTGATTTTTTTATTTTGGAAAAAAAGAGTTATATATTTGGGTCAGGCAAAACAAGCCTGGTTTTGTGTTATCATCCACTGAAAAGATTGAGTCGGCAGGGTTTTTTCAGATATAGTTTATGAACTATATGTGAAATAGTTCTGAAGTACAAGTTCATATGAAGATGAAAATATCGACAAGACAAAAAAATACCCGAGAGCCAAAAAAGTCTGGGTTCGGGAGCACAATTAGGGTCGGCCGGGTCGGAGGAAACCGGGCACTTTTGATAACCTTATCTGCAGCTACCATGAAAACAAAAAGAGAAACGGATTTATCATATAATTACGTATGTGTATTGATTTAGTTATTATATCAGTGATATCACAGTGGTATAGTTCAATGGCACTCCCTTTGATTATTGTAACGGTATTATTATTAGAAGAAGACACATTTCCGTTTTGTCAGTACATTTTCTATTGTCGGATTTAATTAGATCCTAATGGTTCATGTACGCTAATAGGATGCTAACTATATCATACTGCAACGTAATATCAATTTCCTGTGTGTGGAAACAATGGCATGCACTACAAACTTGTAGACTGTATTTGATGGTATATTATTAATGGTAAAGTAAATATACACATATTCGTATCAAAATATAGTACCTCACAATATCGTACATTTTAATTTTCTAAAATAACTTAGAAATGCAATGTAAAATAATACTTCATTGAACTTATGGAATAAAGTTGTTTATATTACCTGAGTGGTGGCCCCTATCAATTATATAAAAAGTAATTCCTTATGGTGTCCTCATTTTTGCTTAGTAATTGTCTTTATGCTTCATTACACTTTTGTTTAGTTTTAAACCATTGGATTAATATCATATTTTAAAGCATTGGCCGAGTCAAGGCACAAATGGCCAATTTTATGTGACATACATGACATATATACGGTAAATCTTAATTATTACGAGCACCAGACTTATCTCGAGGAGTTTTTAAAGTCTCCCAATATTTGTTATTAGTTGTGTATAATTTTCAACCAACTAACAAACATCTCGTTATTACGAGCACCACGTATATCTCGAGCTCTTAGTCTGTTCCGAGAACTCCTCGATATAACGAGGTCCTACTGTATTTCCATTCAATTTTTACATATTTTGTCAATAACCTTCAC
Organism: Lutraria rhynchaena; assembly: GCA_008271625.1. Taxonomy (NCBI): domain Eukaryota; kingdom Metazoa; phylum Mollusca; class Bivalvia; order Venerida; family Mactridae; genus Lutraria; species Lutraria rhynchaena. Next base: position 1,055,682 of record VIBL01000141.1, read on the forward strand.
TGCATATATATTTGTACAATATATGATTAAAATGTCTAACATCGGGTAAATGTCAGACACGGTCAATTCCAAACACTGTTGTGGTTTATGAGACATGAACTGCGGCGTCAAGGGAATGCAAATATAAATTCAATCGTCGTGGAAACATCTCGGAGCTGTTGTCAGTTTTCAATTATTCGATCTAATGTTATATTTCTGATTTGCTATTGTATCACACATGGTTCCCACTACTTCAATTAATGGGTGATCATCTGATGACGGTTAAATAGATGACATGTTTCCTCTTTTGAAGAAAGCTTTTATGCACGATGAAGGTGACTTCCAGTTTAAATTAAATCATGTTGAAATAGAATTTGAATTTTTATTTATCTTAATATTAACATGCTGAAAAATAGTCCTTATTATCTGTGTAACTTCAGGTTGGTTTAGGATTGTTTTTCCTGAAATCATGACATGAATGAAGATAAAGTAAAGAATCAGTCAATAAAGAATACAAAGTCATCCCGCACAACAAAACTGTTTTGATCTTCAATATTGTATTCGTTACAAGATAGCGCGCCTCGGTTTTTGTGTGTAGTTTGCGGCAGTTTTCAATTTAACACGCAATCCTATTTTGTTTTTTTAGCAATAACATGTGGTATAATTTGTAAAAAAAATGTTTATTAATTTGCGATGTTTCTGTTATAACTAATGGTAAAATAATTTATGATACAAAAATATTCTTATTCCGCTTTATCGGAATTCCAAACAAATTGATCGCCGTTCTTTAAGCACGTCAATTAAGTCACTCATGATGTACCAGTAGGGTGCAGCCGATAAGACTTCATAGGACGCCTTATTATTAATCACTTGCTTTACAAATCATCAAGTGATAACGGGGGTGTTTAGCTCAATTACGCTTATACTTACCGACTGTAATAAGCATTAACCTTGTTACAGACGATTCCCAGGCGGAACTCTCCGGGTTCCTGGATTTGTGATAATGTAGTATTTTGTGGTGGGATGTTTTGTACGTTTTTTTTCTAGGAATCTTTTTCTTATCAATAGATTATCATATATTTCATTTACAACTATGAATAAATCCATAACTGTGATAGTATTTCATTGTTTGTTTGAATTTAATTCAAAATTAAACATCAACTGGGATCACACTCACAAATCGACTTGGTCATGAATAGTGAACGTAGGATGGAATAGGTGAATAATATTATCTTTAATAATATGTATTACGTGTTATTTCTATGGCAATAAACGGCTTATGGTAATGTATGTAATTATAACTTTATCCTGAAAAGACTAACAAGATAAACTCTGTACAAATATATTATTAATAACATACGATTATCCTATTCAATATTGTTAATGAATAATTCAATGGTTGGCCTAAGCAACGGTAGTAGAAAACGATAACAATGTTAATCATGCAGCTCTCTTTGTAATTCCACTTCAGTCAATTACCGTTACTATCCACACATGGTTCAGAATAAAATAACTGAATTCAACAACCTGACAATACGATGTTATAGCTTGGGTACATGTGTGCGGGGCAATACTTGATTTCTCAGAATTTCTCATATTCTATGATGGTACAATATATCTAAACAAACTCTTCTTTACGATGCAAATTTCAACAATTAATTTTAAAACTGATTAAATTTACATCATATCTATTTTATACCCTTTGTCTAGTGGCGTCCAGAGAATCATGATCACTCCCTTTCACAAACCATTTGTTAAAAACTTAATTTTCCACAGTATTGCTTCTTGTTTACTGGTTCGATGTCAGTGCTGTGTCTCCTTATTTGGCGGCACTTTAACTTATATAAATATTAATGGCGGCAAAGGACGAATAATATTTAAATTCCTCTAAAGAAGAAATATATTAGTTCTGTTTGAATTTGAAAGTACTTTTGTTATGTTTTGCTGTTAATAAAGCAAATGTTATTATTCCAAGTATGTTTATGATTTATTTTTGTCGGCGATTTTTTGAGAATTTGTGTCTAGACACATTACCTTGAAGGGTCACCCTGCATAGGATTTAAAACATGAGTATTATTTTCTAATATGTCCTGATAGTGGTATTCTGCAAAAGCGTCCAACTATACACTCAGACTATTTAGCCATAAATATGACGGATCACATTACCACATACAATGCTATAGACATATATGATAAATTAACCCGCCAGAGTGAAAACCCTGCTTGTATGAATATATAGGAAGAAAATAATTACTAGAAAACAAACAAAAACTAAACATTCCACCTTGCCCAAAATACTACTTTTTCCTTAAATTCCACGACCCAAAACCCAACCAATACAAACAGCATCCTACAAAAATGAAGCCAGAGGATCGACTCACCTCTATAACACATAACAACCAACAGTTAACACAACAAAATAAAGTCATGTGACCTTTTACTGTCAGCTACATTTAGATACATATAACATGTTTTGATATCAGCTGAATAAAATCATGAGCAATTACCACTCTTACAGATGGTTGTTAATAAAGTATTGAAGAATACGGTAATTATAACCTTACCTGTACATTTACGCTTCAGTACGTTGTACTTCAGTGTATAATAAAAGATTATCCAACATTATGTATTCAAGCATCCGGATTTATGAGGCAAAAGCAACAAAAATTGGATCATAAATATACATTGAAAGCAATCTCTGCATGCTATAAGCGAATTTTATATTCTTCTTTGTATGAATAAAATATCAAATTGAAGCAAAATGTTTCCAAAAGAGCTGTCGATATAAGACAGATGCAACTTGTCATAACGTTAGTTCATTTTGTTATAAATGTGTTGTTGATACGTCCTAAATAGTATTTAGTCTCCGTAGTATTCTTGTTGAGAAATTTGATGAAGTGTGGAAAGAAGTCAAAGGTGCGAATATGTTTATATTGACAATTATTCCACCAGGTACTGTCGATTTGAATGTTTCAGTCAAATCTACACCAGTGTTTTCTAAATGCAAGATAAGTCATAAATTACAAAAAGTACCTTTATATTGAATTATATGTTAATAAAATACATGCATTTATCTTCTCCTACCGTTATTGCTGCGTCATTTCTTTTCAATTTAATTCGTTCAATTAGTTTGTCCAATGTTTCGCTATAAAAAAAATAATCTAAAGATTGTTTATGAATCATATTTCCTTTCTCTCTGTCAGTACCGCTTCTGTCACAGAAAACTTCTTGTTTTGTATTCGCACGAAGTCCATAGCAAGTCTTATAGCATTGCGTGGGCATTGAAAGCTACGGAAGTCTACATCAATATTAATGATCCTGCAGTTGGCATTACCCTGTATTGAAATGATATCGGCACTTCAGTTGTTTAACGCTTGTGAAAGAAACTATGAACATTAAATGAATAAATTTAGTTCAGCGAACTTGATTTATGATCGCTCACTCTATGAACTGCTTAGCGATTGTTTAGCATTGTTATCGTGAATGTAAAATTATAGATTCATTTGAAACATGCACTGGAGTAGGTAGAAGACATTCGCACGAGAACAAGACGAGGCAGAATCAGAAAATTCAATACCAGAAAAAAATAACTCAACTTTCACAAATACATAAAAGTTTTATGTTTTAGTAAATTTGTAATTCATAAAGATTATAAACAGCAAAAAGCTCAGGACTAGAATGTTGCTTTATTGTTTGATAAATTACGTGTCTGTTGGAAGAATATTTTGTTTGAATAATTTATTCTCTTATGAACTAGATTTTATTTATTTTATTGGACAATACATCATTACATATAAATAAGGTCGCGAAATTTGTAGTTTGGAATTTAAGCATTTTGGCCCAATGCGTTCTGATAGGAAATTTGGTACACAAAAACATCGGGATATATAATGACAAAAAACACGAATGACAAGTGTATCTAATATCCATGTTTTGGTATCAACATCTAGTTGATATTGATTTGCTTTCGTTGTCAATGTCCTTATTGATATTATTTATCTGTTTTACAAGGTTTGTCGACTCGCCCTGTTGCGTCTAAATTAAGCAATACCCAATAATTAAGTGCCTAAAAAGGTCGCGGGTTCCTCTTGGCGTGGGTCAAAGGCCTACGCTGCGGTCAGGCTATGACAGGCAGTATTTGACACATGATGTTGATGTATCGACATTTTCACTGGAGGTCGTGCAGATATGAATTGTGCCTAAGGATGCTATTAATGTTTGACTATTGTCTGTGCCTTCTTTATTACCACAATGCGTTTTATATATGATAGATACAAAATGACGTAATATTATGTCTTAATCTGATTTTACCGCTACTTTCGCCTCCTTTATTATTTATTAATCAAATTAACACGTGTAAGAAGCTCAGAATTAAATAAAAGAAGTGGTGACCTGGAACATATAACATGTACACGTAGTAGTCTGATACCGTCCATCAATAAATGGCTCTTCATCTGAGCATAGTTCTGTCTTCACTTGACACACGGAATATTGACGATAAAGAGCCTGGTCATGTCTAGTACGTGTAATACAACGGACAATTATCTACATATAAATAAACCAGCCAGAATTACTTTTATGTCTTTCTGATAATGGAGTTGACAATAGGATTCATGTTCCAAAGCTTATTTATAGCCAATTAAGAATGATATATAGAACTATTAGTAAGCAAAGCAAGACCTTTTCCAGAAGATATGTTAAAACCACAGACAAGAAGTCTCCGTTACATGGACGCCGGTATGTCCTTGTAATCATCTGCCTTGTCATATATGTGTGTGTGATAAGATGTCAAAATGAGAATTTTATGCTCGTCAGTATAAATATGTATGAAGTTTCAGCTAAATTTCTGACTTTAACGCCTTGACCTTATTAGTATACCAGGTTTTCATACACTTTTACACTCTTTATTCGTACGAATGTGGTTTACGAACGATATAAATATAGTTATATCGTATAAATGCCAATCACATGTGTCCATTTATGTGGCGTGTATATCTATTAGATGGAAATGAAATAATATAATACAATGTTTTCCAATTTTGAATGACAACTAAACTAGAAGTACAGTGCAACCTCTCCAAAGCAACACCCTTAGAGAGACGCAAAATTATGTCGTTGTTGAGAGGTTGCCGCTCTAGAGAGGTTAAATAAATAGCCAAATCGTACTGTGGGGAACAAAGCATACTTTTGTTTAAGGGAGGTTGTCTCTCAAGAGAGGGCGGCTCTGGAGAGGTAGCACTGTAATACGAAACATAAACAATATACAGTAGATCCTTTCTAATCTGAATTTGTTCGGACGGACTAAAATGTTCGGATTAGAGACGTTTTCGGAATAAAAAGGTTCTGAAGTTATTCTAGTATCAAATTCATAATAAAAAAGGGGCGTGTTCGGTTAAGAGAGGATTCCGGACCGGAAAGGTCCGGATCAGAGAGGTTCGACTGTACACATACATTAGATAATTGTGCTATAAATCTACTGCCCCAAACATGAGACCCTGTAGTTATCGACCATGATCAATAGATAGGAGGATCTAAACGGCTTAACATAATAATAAATATATTCTTGACACGTTTTATTATTAAATAATGTACAGTGCAACCTCTCTCTTAAGCAACAACCTCCCTTCATGATTTTTTCTCTCTGTACGATTTAACTATTGATTTAACCTCTCTAGAGCAACAACTTCTCAACAACAATATAATTTTGCTTCTCCCAAAGGGTGTTGCTTTGGAGAGGTTGCACTGTAATGTACGTATAATGTTGATATTTTTACTGACATATTAATTTATCCGTGAAAAAAATGTAGCTGCCTGACAACATGTCTTATATTTTAGTGTCATGTTCAGCTGAACAAAATAATTTTTATAAGCAATAAATTTGTCTTTATGATTATTATTACGTTGTATTTTATTAATTTCCTTTCATTGTAAAACAATTTACGACCATGCGTTGAATTCTTCCGAACCCATTAACATCTCAATTGCTGGAACGATTTGACCTGTATATTATGTTACTGGTTTGTTGGTCTGAGAAAAATATTGCGCGTGTGAGATTCAGATGAAGGGAATGCATCTGCGTGACAGTTTGACAAAATTACTACGTACAGTGTTTTATCTACCTCCCGGTTTGCCATATAATTGGACCCTGTTGAACTGAAATATGTGATACGTCTAGATGACCCGAAAGCAGCAAACAATTAAAATAAAAAAAAAACAGTTTTCAACGACATTCAGCTTATATAGATGATATACAATTTTAACAATAGACACAGTTTAAGTTCTAGTAATAGTTAATTAATTCGGTGTAGTATTGTTGTCTCATTAACTCCATTTTCATTAACATTATGAACATTAACTAGAATTACAACCTTTATTTTCAGTTCCTGATCGTTTTATTAAAATGTCATTGACAACTTCTATTTAGTTGGTCATCATGTCTAAACAAGCCATAACAGTTACTTTAACAGGTTACTTATCTTTAAACATTTGAAGACCACAAGCAACGAAAAAGAAGTCAACTTCTTGAATCAATTCCTTTAATCAAACCTTCACTCCCTCAATTTCGACACGAGCTTTAAAATCTGTTTAGGGACGTCTCATGACAGATTCAGCTAAAAAGATGTAAATCCATAATTGTAATGACAGTCGCTTGAAAATCACAAATTCTTTGTAAGTCATTATTAGCTATTCCCCTGTGTACTGTCTTAAAATACGAGTATCGCATCGTCAATTCTCAAAGGAGACACCAAATTCAACATTTTGCCGTATCTAAATTTGGTACGAGTACGTATAGTGCATTTGCGAAAATATGAGATATTGTTCACGTCATGCGGGTAGTCACAGAGTTTTCTGATGTGAAGATATGATGTGACGCATAATAAGTCATATTTTGGTATTCTTGAATTCCCTGTCCAACAATTTCTGTTTGAATTGGAATTCTTTATAAACTTTTATTCATTGAATGTAAGTTTCTCAAGTGTGTCATCAACGGTATAAACGTTCATTATGTGTAAATCCTTCCTACACAAACATTAAAGCGATTTAATGATTGAAACTTGAAGAAGAAATAAATCGCTCTTCTTTTTTCACTTCTACTGTCGCCAATATACTCCAAAACACGTGGAACTGGTTACTTAAAAAGTCATGAATGCTGCGCTTAAACTGTAAAGAGTATGTGAAGCTTAAAACTATAATACACGACTTTAAATTTCAGTATACAACGTATTTAAAATCGTAAAATATTACTAGTAATTGGTACATACATTTTCAACATCATCCGCTTTCGAGAAAAAACGCGTTCGTCGTTTTTTGCCCCCGTGCTTAAATTAAATAAGGAAAAACTCGATATTGAGACTAAGTTTGTATAGTAACACTAAATTTGTATAGTAAGAAATTTGTATATTAAGGCTAAGTTTGTATAGTAAGACTAAATTTTTATATTAATAAGTTTGTATATTAAGGTTTAGTTTGTATAAAGCCTACGTTGCACAGTCTTGGTGTCTGTTTTTTTTGTCATTAGTAACTCTAAAGGATTATGTCAACATTTGAAAAATAAACACAGTATTGAAATATTTCGAAGTCAGTTTTTGAAGGAATCAACCAATCATAATTTTGTAAGTAAAGGTTCGCATGTTAAGTGACACTATGGTAGACATATGGAATCATTCAATTTTGTGTTACATAACATTTTCAACTATATCAGAACTGTAACGTGATGTTTGGCAGCCTGTGTGATTATAGTGTATGCGATTATTTTAAAGTCCCGTAATTAACATGTCGCCCTGGTAGATCGTTCGGGCATCCATTGATCCTGTTTCAAACTTCTTATAATTATATGAGATTTATTACGGAAATTCTCCTGAAGACTATGTGAAGAGTCATATAATCGTTAACTGGCATGCACAGATTTAGACAAAAGGTCACTATTAGGGACAGAAAATAACAGTTTACACAACACACATTTACATCGTAGAGAATCTAAATTATGGTGTTATGCTGACGTACTCATCAGACATAATTAATACAAACTAACACAAAATTATCAGTTATAATGAATGTCTAACTAGACCTATGTTCTTTGGTTGCAGTTTGGAACAGATACGGTTAAACTTGTGAACAAAGGCCAACTTAGGTTATGGCAAAATGTGGCCTTATTGACACGTGATCTTTATTTGGAGGTCAGTTTTAAAAATCTATGACGGTTTTCAAAGAATGGCCTTCATTCACAGGGTGGTCTTTATTTAGAGGTGGCGGCAAACATGGTTTGACTGTAGTAGAATACGAAATTCAAGGAAATGACACATGAACACAAATCCGTCTTACCACACAGACTCTAATAGCGACACAAAAGTACACGTAATCAATGAATTGAAAGTTTGATGTGTAAATACGTAAGAAAAAACGCCATCTTTGATGGAGAAGCCAAACGTCTAGTGTACATTACTTTGCCTATCTCAGCAACACCCTAAGGATAGACCTAATGTTTCTTGTGATCTTTATTCATACATATACTGACGTCATCAAAGTTGTTGTCATGTTCCACTATTATTGAATCAGCCTTGTACGCTTTGCTTTATTTGATTTACCAAAATGAAATTAAATTTTTACAGAGTGAACAAAATGATTAAGAGCAGCATTTATTTAAAGCGTGTTAACCTTTTTTCCTCAGAATCTGAACGCCAATAACCACGGTATTAATATTTTTTGAAAAATAAACTTATAAATGACTTTTTGAAGATAATTGATCATGCCGTCCATGTACTTTACCACGAAAAAAAAACGCGTTAAAACGTTATTCATGTCAAAGACATCCCACAATTCATTCTCGCTTTACTTGCTTTATATAGATGACCATAAGGTACAAGATAATTATATAGATTTAGAAAATATTTCTGAGATAGATAAATTGGCACAGTCACAACGGATTACAGGAGTTCAATCGACTGTCTTCATGCGAAAATTAAATGAAAAAAGAGACACTTCGGTATGGATTCGAAATGTTGCAATTAATGACTTTCGAAAATAAAAACAAAATGTTTATTCTAAATTTCGATTAATAAAACACAGTTTTAGTAAACTCAGATACCATAAAGAATCGGAAATGTATCCTCCCCTGGACACGCCCTTTTTATTTCATTGATTTGGACATAGTGAATGTACTAGTATGCAGGAAAGGACTGGTCTCCCAGATATATAGATATAATGTAGTAACTATTTTTGTGTCCGAGAAAATCACGATAAACGTGTCCTATTGTATGTATATTAGTATATAATCTCGTATATATTATGGTATATAATTATAAGAGGCGTGTAGGTGATAACGCCACATATATATATATATATATATAAGGAGTCGATTAAAACAGCTTACAATCTTTTAATCGAATGTTCTTGCAATACTTTTCCGAGAGATTGTTGATGTTGGAAATCTAAAAAAGTTATTCAAATGTTTTCAAAATTACTATCTGGCGAAAGTAAGCATATGATATATCAAGTAAAGTAAAATAATTCAAAAGAAATTCCGCATGAAATAACTTCACAGAGCAGATCAATCGTTTACGCTCTCATGCTAATCATACCAAACACAGACATACACCAAAGCCAAAAGTGATATTCTTCAAAATATAAAAAAGTATAATATATCACCATTAATCTGTCTGCAACCATATACGCTGTACTATTATGTCGACAATAGGTTCATTTGTTGTTCGAATACCATGACTGATGTCGTCTGCGCTTTAAATGAGAAAAAAATGCATTTAAATGCATCAAAACACATGACGAACACATGATGAACATATGATGAACACATGACGAACACATGATGAACACATGACGAACACATGGTGAATTTCTTGATTTCCAGTCGCTTGCATTCTTGTTGTATATCATTTTAGCAATGCACCAAACGACATAGTTCATCAAAATCATGGACAAATGAAAACAGGCGAATGCTCTGAGACTGACAACCTATGGGATTCTGACGATAATTAGTATAACTCTGTATATGATTAACTTTTTATGATCAATTATACCACCATCAATCATAGCTCAATCATTGGGACCGCGATAAAGGCTTTAATAATGATTTACAGGCTAGTATAGTTTATAAATAAGTTAACCGTTTACGTTTTATTTTGCATGTGTATGTGATTTTGAGTGTAGAAAATGAGTTCAGAACGACTTTTACTAATATGTGAATGTGTGTGGTGTGACGGTGGTCCATTGGTTAGTGCTCTGGATATGTAACCCGGTAAGTCAGTAATTGTTAGTCCAGGGCAACTGGTTAGGTGGATCGCCTTATATTACTGGAAAAATAATGAAAAACGGCGTTAACCCCAGTGACGGTTAATATTCATACATAATGGGGAACATCAAATCTAGAAATTTGGGGTCGTGAAAGCACCACCATCTAAACGAAAACATTATTCAGCATAAATGTGTAATTTACGTATGTGTATTGATTTTGTTATATCTGCAATATCACATCAGTATAGTTCATTGACAGGTGATTCAGTTATCTCAACGCTCTTATTATTCTGAGACATTCATTTCCTGCGAATGAAAACAATTTCCAGCGCTACATATTGATGGACTACGTTTGTATTTCACTATTGTCATGTTCTTATTGTTTGTAGATCAAAATAGAGTGCCTGACAATATTCCGCAACTTCATATAATGATAATCGTTAAAATAAGACCTTTACAAACGCAAGTTTGAGATCACGTGACAATTCCAGCTTGTTTTTTTTCGTGACATTAAAGGAGAGCGCAAACTAATTACATGTCCATCGTATTCCGATACATTTATTGACATGTCAATATCATTCAGTTAAACGTTCTCATTTAACATATTTTTTAACCCGGGGGGGGGAGGGGTGAAGAATATCAAGTAGATGTTTTCAGTCAGACACACAATTGCAACACATTAAAACTGTAAAGTACAGTGAAACCTGGTTTTGCAGCTACCTACGAAAAAGGCAATCCTATGAATAGGGCCATTTTTTTAAAACCCGTCACTGATTATTCAGAGCAAACTAACCTCCGAATAAAGGTCATCTGTCAATAAAGTCCACTTTTTGTCTTTCCCAAGGATGTCTTTGTGTATAACTCAATGTTATAAATGTATTTGTCCTGAAGTGCTTTGAACTGTTGACGAACGTTGCCTGAGTATGACGACATACAAAGTAGCTAGATACAATCATTCAACGACCTTAAAGGAAGACGTATTTTTATCAGATATAACGTATTTTTGTAGTAACTTCAAAGATATGACGTTTTTCTGTATTTGAAAAAAAGCATTTATTAAGACGATTGAGATCACTTTCCTAGATTTTATAAAAGATGAAACACGTTCTTAGATGTTGTGTGATGTAGGATATTCACAGTGAATATGAAGAGACGACAAATGTGTTCTGCATTGATTTTAGGATTGTTGATTTATTTCTCAACAGAAGGAAAAGTTATGTTCGTGCCACGTCGTGTAACCGTACCATGGTTTAAAATCTTTGAACCAGAACTTATATGCATGTACTATATTTCATGTTGTTTTGAAGAATTTTACGAGTACAAATTGATTAAAAACAAGTGACACCCGTATTAACCGAACCGTTTCTGCATGTTGACTGTATATGGCATAAACTGTCACTCCTGGACAGTTGTTTATGCTCAATGCAAGAGGTTTAACTTAATCCTTCTTTCAATCGTGTTCCATTTTGGATTACAATTAATGCGAACTCAAATAACCCACGTCAAGACTTCGTATGAATATTACATCATTTGAAAATACTTTGGCCAAAAACTTGATATCTGCTGTTCGTTAACATTCGCCAATACTTTTTTCGAAGGTAATTTTTAGTTCGGAGATACAATTCATATGAAAATATCATCATCCGCGACCGAAATTCTAGGGTCAGCAGGAAAAACGAAATAGGGTCAGTCGGGTTAGCAGAAACCTGGAATCTTTTTACACAGCACCAATTATATCTGGAGAGTTGCTGATCCATCCGAGCTTTGCGGAATTCCTGCCAAATTACTTTAATTCTAATACTGTTTTCTTTCTTAATAAGTTATATGCGTTTTTGCTAATCAGTCTATCAATAACGAATGGGACGAAACTTTTCTTCAATTTGTGTCGAAACAATTTAAAGAAAATACATGCGTAGTCTAAAGTTGACAATACTAATAATATCGTTGTTTAAAATCAACTACGTGGGCGAGTTTTACTCTGCTGTACTTTCGAAGACAAATTGCGCAAACGCATAGTTCGATCTAGAATGCAAATCTGTCTTTTAAATAAATGACAGCGCATATACAAATAATACATGCCAAATTTATGTTGTAAAATGATTCATCAAATGTTGAATTTTAGATTATATTTGCTACCTGCGTCATACGTAATACCATTCTATGGAGAAAAAACTTTACAATAAGTAAATAAAACGCTTAATAGCATTTTATTTAGCCTTGGAGAGATTTTAGAGTTTGCAATAATTGTGTTATATTTATATCATGACTCGAATTCATTTGGGTAAAGAGCCGAGTCATGACTGTTTAATGTCGATTGTAATCTCCACGGGAGACATAAATGATGTTTTAGCTGGCAGAAATTTTAGATGTCTGCGAAATTAAATCAAGTAAAGTTTTTTAAGAGAAAACAAATAAAGTACGTACTGATAGATCCATAAGTAATTAGAGAGGGATGGAGACTTGTGTGTTGATATAAATATGTTAGCTTTGAAGTAATGCCTGGCATTACGAGGATTGCAGTATCAAAATGAATGTACAGTAAAACCTCAAATTACGACCACCTCGATATACCGACCACCTCATTTTATCTAACACTCAAATTTGCACCAGATTTCTATTAAACTTCTAAATTTGAAATTGTTAATCAGACATCCTCAATATTAAGGCCGCTCGTTTCGGGTCCAAATAGTGATCTTAATATCCCTATTGCATCGTACTCATCTAAAGAATATATTTGAAAAGCACCAGCGATATGTTGTTGTTATTGGAGCTACTTATGTTACAAGTACATCATTATTAGTGTTTAATAAACACAAATACCATTAATGATAAGAACATGTAAAGATTTGCAAAAAGTGTATTATTTGGCGGTGTTTCGGTGAAGATTAATGATAAAATAATTTATGATATAAATTTAATCGTATTCAGCTTTTTCGTCAATTATCCAAATGCCAGACAAATTGATCGCCGTTCCCGAAAAGTTCGTCACACTAAGATCATCTATTACAACAGTCATAACACACCAGTCGGATGCTGTTTCATTAGATTCCATATGGCGCGTGTTATTAATCACCGTCTCCACTAATATCGCGTGACAACGGGGCGTTCTTAGAATAAAAGTGGTTATATGCATGTATCGCTTATAATAATCATTTTATTCTATTTTTCGGTTACCACATTCATAAGATACACCACTCATTATGCTTGTTGCTGCATGGTAATTTATACAAATATGATATAGAAACATTAAAAGTACAAACTAAATATTTCTTTGGAATGGGTTCCTGTCACCAAGGATTAACAGTATGATATATCAGGCCAAACAAATATGATTGTTTTCCAGCCCAACTTTGCATTTTAATCTTACAATGATTTTGTGTGTCTCTATTTTATACATTCTGTTCGTTTTATGAAGTCTAATTTTGACGATCGTTTCTCTTTCATAGTGTGTTTGTAAAAAGATTAATTTGTTCCTGTGTTGCATTCTTCTTATACATTTTAGAACATTTTTTTTGGCTCAAAGACAAAATTATTTGGCGGCAAATTGATTGATATAATTTGTTGATGACAACAAGTTGCGAGACACATTTAAACTCCCGAGAGGAACTAATAATTCATTCGTTCTGTTCAAATTTGAGAATATTTTTATGTTATTTGTGGGTTTTAGCGATTTCCATGTTCAGTATGTTTGATTTTAGCTTTGTTTGTCTGTGTTTTAACCGTAAGTCAAAATCCTCGTCTAGACATTGCAGTCACTTAATGAATTAAAAATAGAAATTAAATTGATGCCCTTAGCAGAACAGTATGTACACATTTATGATTTATGAACGTTGTAGCTACTTGCCACGAATATTTTTTTTTGTTTTTATGTGACTTATTGTCACTGGAGTGTAACGCCATTTTTCAACACTTTTTCAGTTATATACGGCGACCAGTTCACCTAACCAGTTTTCCTGGACTGTATACTAACAATTTCTAACTTACCCTTCCACAAAGAGCCGGCAACTTCTCCACATTTGGAGGAAAATCGTCATTTTTGTAAAATGTTCATAGAAAAGTATGACCTGCCGCGACCGGGACCTAACCCGGATCTCCGGATTACAAGTCCAGCGCACTAACCACTGGACCACGGCCGCGTCCTCACGAATATAAAAAGTACAGGCACATTAATTAGCATAACTGATAAGGTCCGTCAGTATATAAATGGTATTTTGTTCAAGAAACAGACGTATAAGTCGTCACATACAATATGCAAAAATATGTTTCGTACGATAGATAACACAGCTATGAAGAAAGGCTTTCTTGTGTTTGGATGTTTTGCGTTTTGGGATTATTTTCATCCCATTTCATCCGTCTTTAATCAAATTTACTATTCTTTGAGACATCTAGTGTATTTAGGAATTGGAAATTAATTATTTTCTAACTGATTTATAGAAAGTTTCTGTTTAGTATTATCTCAAAATAATTTTGTGATTTATAAACAAAATAACTACAAGATTTAAATACACAGTGCTGCTATAAAATAATCATACACCGCAAATAATGAAATACAGACATTTAGTGTTTGATTTATAAAAACTCCATCTACGTCTCTGCTTGCTAACACTTTTCTAAACATAAAGATAACGCCCTTTACTAGAATAAATATGTAAATTATTCAACTGTCTCCAAAATTCAAAATGTTTTATTTAGAACTGGAAAGCGTAAATATTTTTAAAGATCATTATTGCTGTGATATTAATAGACGAACACACAGTGATAATTGATACTTTCTATGATCATAAGCTTTTAATTTTTTATAGCAAAACCTTGAAAGGGACATTATAAACAAACCTTTAAAAGGTTACCAGATATTATGCATTCAAGAATCAGAATTTACAAGTATTGAACCATAGATACATAGTCAGGCAATCTCTGCTTGCAACAAATGAAGATCTATACTCTCCTGTATCAATATAACATATTGAATTGAAGTGACTTCACAAAGAATTGCCGATATGATGCAGATGCGATTTGCCATAACCCAGTCCATCTTGTAATAAATGTCTTATTAATGTACGTGCGTAAAATACTGATACATATATTACGCCTTTGCCAATATCCTCCTGAAGACATTTTGTAGACGATGCAAACTGGTGCGTCTTTCTACCAGAATAATCTCATTTCTATAAGCTGATGCATAAAAATGCTACACATCTTTATAGAAATCGTAAAAATATAATTCCGTACAATTGGTGTATGATTCGCGGAATAATGAAGTCCCGTCGTTGGGATTTACGAAACGCATTTAGCTGAAATATAAATTTTCGTTTTGTGTACTTTTAACTGAAGTGACGTCACTCATTAAATAAGTAGACAACTATTTCAAGCCTAGATCATACAACAGTGCATGCATGTATTAATGAAACAGACGACCAGACTGACCCACAGACTGAACAAAATTTCCTACAAAACTGTATGTCCGAATCCCTTAAAATATGTTTTAAGCGCTTTTGTAAGGATTCAAAAATGATTTTAGATACATATACAGTATTATATAAATAATTTCCATTGTTACATTTGGATCGAACATTCCTGATACATTGGTGATAATGGTTTGGAATAAATCTCTTGATTTCCTAAAAAGGAAGATTACGATCTGCATCAATTGTCGGATTTTCCCTCCAAAGGATAGCAAATGTAGGCGTTGAATTCTTATGTTGATGTAGTTATAAGACAGAACCGTTTATCACTGCCACAGTGTGACAAGCAATAGGACGAATATGATGTATTAAATAGTTGTTTGTATATACAGAGTTTCAAAACAACACCAAGCAAATTTAAGTGAAACAATTTATTAATGTCTAGTCTTTCTGTAATACATTCGTGTGGTTTAACTTCAAAAGATGTTTTAGAAGACGACATTTCATGCAGATGTAGCAAATTTGTACTCTCAGAAAACGCCACATGAAAAAAGTTCGTCATTCTCACAGAGCTGTCAGAGTCATAATTCAAACGCGATGGTCTTCACAGATAATTTCAATACATTAAGCATACGTCATACACACAAACGCAACATACTCCGGCCTATGACAAACAGCCTGACTCATAGCAACCTTTAGTAAACAGTCTGACTCATAGCAACCTTTTGTAAACAGTCTTACCCATAGCAACTTTTAGTAAACAGTCTTACCCATAGCAACCTTTAGTAAACAGTCCGACCCATGGCAACCTTTAGTAAACGGTCTGACCCATTACAACCTTTAGTAAACAGTCTGACCCATAACAACATTTGGTAAACAGTCGGACCCATAGCAAAACCTTTAGTAAACAGCCTGGCCCATCGCAACTTATAGTAAACAACATGTCATCAATATCTGTCAAATAGCTTGACTCGTAGTAACCTTTATCAACAGCCAAAGCTTTCAATGACAAAATTACATAGTGTCCGGACGGTGCAGCCTTTGGGATATAATTGTGAGACCACTTCGTTTTAAATATTAAAACATATTTTACGACTACACCGTTCTTGTTCTTATAAAATTGAGACTAGAGTTCATAAAATACGTATTGACAATCTGACATATTTTCACATTGGGCCTGATGAAATTATGCAAACTATTAACCTTGTCCGTGACGACGATGATAAGCCTGTGCCGACATAAAGGGATTCCACGATTTCTTTGTCAGAAAACATAGCTGCTGGAAGAATGTTGCTCGTAAAACTCAGCCCACACACATCCATGAAGATCGACATAAAACTAAAAGAGGAAATGACAATGCAATTATACTGTATTACCGAGTTTCCTTACGTAAGAAATTACAATATCGGGTTATTTCACGATTACTCTGATGTATTTTATTCGGTTTTCTTCAAAACATTGCCCAGTGGAATGACTCTCTGAAATAGTCAGATATTTGAAACAGGATACGGATAATAACACTACACTACAACACAACACAACACAACACAACACAACACAACACAACACAACACCACACCACACCACACCACACCACACCACACCACACCACACCACACCACACCACAAAACAAAACAAAACAAAACAGAACAAAACAGAACAACACAACAACAACAGAAGCAAACTTTATCTATTGTCGTACGTTTTTGCATACGAAACAAAACAGCATGAGCTATGTTTAGCTATTTACCAACATAAGTGTTAAATGCATAATACAAAACAAAACAACATCAGCTATGTTTAGCTATTTACAACACGAGTGTTAAATTTATAATACAAAATAAAACAGTAAAGGTATTAGTAGGAGAATAGACATAAAAACTAAGCTAGTTGCTAATTCGGACCGAGGCTTAAGTATTTTAAGGGAAAATAAATGTGAAAAAACAAGTGCGGCAGATAAGACTCAATTGTCACCTTATTCTGTAATCAGGTTTACCGTCTATTTTTCAGTTCATGTATTTCCACCGTTTGGACAATTGTTTGGTATGTACAATAGAACATTTCCAGCAACTTTTTTTTCTATGTTTTGCTTAATTTGATCTAAATATTCAGATTCAATGCTCAGTTGTGTTAACATCATTTTAAAGAGTTATGTTTAAGTTATCTGTGAATTAATTACAAAAAAAACCTTACCCCCCTTTACACAGTTTTCAAACATCTGAACTCACTCACACTAGGTGAGACTGGGTGTTGATGGCTTTCAATGATATTTTTCTGTATTGTCTATTTCTATATACTAAAAGATGCTGACTTGTCATTGGTCTAACACTGCACTAATACTGATCTCAAATACTGATCACTAGTGTTGATCACTAATACTGTTGGCGTATTTGTCAACTACGATATAACTGATGTACGTGATAGGAATCCCATTTTTTGCGTACATCTAAACATTATATGTTAATAGAAACACTTGTATGTATTGTTCCGGTGAGGTGACGCTTGCGGTTTAGTGATACAGTTTGCCGTATCGTTAAGAGCGATTTACTCAAGGAGTTATCGGTCTTATTTCAAGCGTCATCCTTTACAAATTCTATAATTTGTTCTTTACGCTTCATTTAACCGCTTTGTACTAGACCGGTTTTGTTACTCTGAATTACCATTTGTTCAATAAGTCGCTGTACTCCCCACCCACTTTTCTTCATCGGCTTATTTTATATCAGAAGCTAGTTTAAGCTAAGACTGTTTTTAATTTTTAATATTTAGTTGTTTCGCCGTCAGAATAAGACAAAACACGCACTGCATTTTGCCGTTATGTACCACCCTGACCCTTTGAAATATATACCTTTGTCGATAAGAAATTAAAGTCGTTCAAACAACGTATATGCTCTGGGGAATCAACGTTGTCACAATGTATTAAAATATTCCTGCGAGTCTTTGAAAATGAAACAACATTGCCAAAAGCACGTTTGAAAGTCATAAACATTTTCAGCAATCCTTTGTGGAGAGCAGACTAATGTTCTCAATTGTTGACGCGGCAAGAAAAAATGCATTTACAGAATTCAAGATTACATTTCGCTCCTGACATTCATACCCCCTGGAACATAATAATCTAAACTATCAAACATTTAGTGCGTTTAAATATATCTCTTCCGTATGTTTTACATATGGAATAATTGACAAAGAAGTCGTTATCTTGGTTAGGCTGCAAGCTTTACTGTATTGGTGATAATGTTTGTTTGTTAGATAAACCTGTTCATTATTAACACAACAAAAAAAGCAATCAAGAAAAAAAAACACATAATTTTTATTACCCGTCAATAAAGTGATGATATTAGTGATAAGAATGTCACGTGATTCACACGATACCATATCACGATTACTTTCATATAACGATTATTATCGATATCAGTTTTCGATATGAACAAAGCGGTTTGACAAAATATCGTTTTAATGATAATTAAATGACGCAGCTATCTCTCTGTCTGATTTTTTTATTTTTTTAAAGTTACCAACCATACTGAATTGTTTGAACATGCTCTACCTTACTATACGGTTTTAAATGCATTATTGCAGTGTCGTTATCACGCTAGCAGTCTTAGAAATAACTGCGTCTGGTGATTGAGTACATAAATGTTAAGGACATTTCTACAGCAGAAAATCAAGATAACAGAAAAAAGATAGCGTTATCATTATTCAGTTATAATAGCCAATTTGTAATAAAACAAAACGCTTAAATAAACCTTTGGTATCTGTCTATATATTCCAACACTCTGATCATATACCAATAAAACTAGGACATACTGACACATGATTAACTGTTGTAAATTTACAAGCAATGTTTTTTTCACCTTTGGAAATTTGGAGATCAAAACAACACACGGCTGACCACTCGGTATAACGCAAAACATATTCTGAGTTTAACAACAACATTTTCGTTTCGCTATTTCTTCGACTGAATAGAACGCAAGAACGTATTAGAAAGAAGCATCGCTAGCTAGCAAACTCTACTACACAGACGACAAAGGCAATCATTTTTTTCACTGGATTTAAAGCGGGTTTTCAAAAAGTTTTCATTATATACGGCGGTTGGTTCACCTAACCAGTTTTCCTGGATTGTATTCTAACCAGCACTAACTTACCTTTCCACGAGGAGCCGGCAACTTCTCAACATATGGAGGAATATCGACATTTTTGTCAAACTTTTATACAGGGGTATGACATGCTGCTACCGGATCGCGGGTTACAAATCCAGCGCATTAACCACTGGACCCCGGTGGCGACTACCGAAAATCATAACTAAACACTCATCAAACTTGACATACACCCACTCATGCACAATTCACAAACTTGCCATAAATGCTAAGTACCCTCTTAACACGATATTAAGCTGATATATATGCAGTCTTGATAAAATGATTTTCAATTAGCTAATCTCCTGCAAAAGAATCCAGCATTTTATGTTCAAAAATAACACCACCTTGTTGTTCAATCGATGCGAAAACAGCTGCCTGGCATCGTATTAAACTTTTTAATACTGATATACCTTTCTATTAATGCATTTCTTGGACTTAATGAACATCAAAGAAAATATTAGTCTTTGTAATTTCCTGATTTTAAATCGCTATTAATTTTTTTTCCAAAGAACTTTTTCATTATAAGATATAATATCAAATAATTGACAACTTTAAGCGTTCATTATATTCGCAAAAGGCGTAAGTACAATGATTAATTATATCAAGCAATGTATGGATGGTTGAATTCTGTCTATCTATTGAATAAGTTTGAATCATACATCATTTAATATCATTCACGACATCGAACATTGTCGCAAATATTTTCATTTTTTTGGTGTATCGTATAAAATAAACACATAAAACATATCAGGTTGTTCTTGAAGACTTCTATATTAACAGATTGATTTTTCTTGCACTTAAAGTTTTATACCCATAATATTCAAAATTAATATCTCAAAAAGGAGTGGGTTGAGCGTCATAATTTTTATTTATTTTATTTACATTTATTTTAAGTTTTCATGACAGAAAATAATTTACCGTGAGATTTTTAAAAAACAATGACAATCATTGGAGTTATTGCCCCCTTTAATTTACATTGGGAGTAGCCCGTTTTTCGAAGATTTAAGAAAAAAAGAAGACCCATTTCAATGAAAGCTCATGTGTAAAGAAACAAAATCAGAGTATTAATGTAATTAATAAAGATGAATATAGGTCACCATGTAATATTGTCAGAAATTAATATCTTTCTACCT
Organism: Lutraria rhynchaena; assembly: GCA_008271625.1. Classification (NCBI taxonomy): domain Eukaryota; kingdom Metazoa; phylum Mollusca; class Bivalvia; order Venerida; family Mactridae; genus Lutraria; species Lutraria rhynchaena. The sequence goes on from VIBL01000141.1 coordinate 1,076,581, forward strand.
TTTCCATAAGGGCAATAAATTTTTCAAAATATGCCATAAATAAATTGGAAGTAGCTAGAGTAACTATCAAAGAAGTTATGATAATTGGGCTGTGATATTTTTATAATGCCACCGCTTTTAGTTGTATTGAGCAAATACGTAAAATAAATACAGTATTATGGATATAGTTCCGTAATTTGCCTTTATATTACTTTTGTCGACTAGTGATAAAATATTTCTAAAACAATTCAAATTTCACAAAAAGCTCATAGATAAGAATGATTTCTTTAAAGAATTTTGGAACTAGTTTCACGTTACAACATTGACTAAGGTTAGGTAAATATTTCGCAGGTTGAATGAAGCTGCTTTGAAAATCGTTTGTTTAATTTTAACGATGATTATTCATAACCGTAGGATATGAAACATTGTCTTCCTCCGAACGAAACAACAAAATACGTTTCACAGTTCAGCGCAACTTTTTGATGATATTGAAACTGATATGGAAATATATGTTAATATCACCAAATTAACACAAAATACAACAATATTCAAGTCGAATAATTCACAGACTGATGCATTCTAGAGATGAGAAAGTTCTGACAGCAATTCGAACATTTCAATTCCAAAGGTGCAAATATTTCGTAATTCTAATTCTGTGAATTTGATATCCGCATGTGGTAATTGGTTTAATGTTATCGTACGCAATAGCTTTCTTGTACAAAAAACACGACTTGGTTATACCAAGGTGTTAATGTAGAAAGTAATTACCCTTCACTTTGCCAGTGCGTGTTTTAATACATCTATTATGTGTTTCCATACAACCTGAGAAACACAAATAGAATCAGCATGAAACTGGTCTCTTGCTTCCAATAAGTGCATTATTTATATAAGCAAAACAAAGCTGTATAAAAACTACCGCCTGGTGGTTGAACGTACAGAAACATTTTTTACTATTTACTAAATTTACGCAAGTTATATTCTGATAAATATTTCTTATTACGAAATCAATTAATAGTCGTATTTACAAATTTATAGTCGTAAGGTCTCCTAAGAATTTTGAATTCATGTTGACGTCTTAACTTTCAGATTTGGGAGTCTCATTTTAACCGTACGTATCACAAGTCAGTGTCAGGAATATAAATTATTTTGAGAGGTTTTCAGACGATAAAATATCGCTGAAGAATGGGAATATATGATATAATTCGAGTTATTATCATCTCTGCGGCTTTGTTGTCGTCGTTGTGCAAAAGCTTTAATGTAGCCCTTTACTCAAACATTGTTAAAGACATCAACACGACGCTTGAAATACATGATTATCATGACAAGGAATGGTTGCAAGACAAGGGGTATTATTCTAAAAGCTATATGTTTGGAGTTATGCCTCTTTTTAACTGAGAATTTTGGTCAAAATTGCTTATTAAATAAAATGATATAAGACAGACGAGCGTTGTCGCCACTCTGTGGAGCTCTTGTTGTCAATAATTAGCGGAAGTGTGAAATTAAAGCAATTGTCGTTCAATGTATACAGAACAAACGTTGGTCACTTGAGGATTGTGATTTCATGTGACGATCAATTTGAGCTTTTCTAAACGTCAAAGATAACAGAGAAAGTAGTCTTAGACATGAAATGACCCACGTATAAATGGAGTGATATTTATAAAGTGTCAGTTAATCGTCTGGCTAACGCTTTAAGTGCATGGTCATAAATATACAGTATTCACAATCCCGTATGTTACAGATGAGGACTGTGTTATTTGATGAATGAATAAAAACATGAAAGCAAATAATAAAAGTGTTTTAGGTGTGTGGGAGGTATGACAGTATTTTAATAAAACTGAAACAGTTGATCTTGTTTTCCCAGACTCTGTACCAGTACTAAAGCTCGTAAAATAGTCGTGTTCAATATTAAAGCAGAGGTGGGTGGAATTTTGCCGTTGGAAACCTTAGAGTTGACGCTAAAACAAATGAGGTGGATCAGGTAAATACGACTATTGTTTTAAGCCCAACCCTGCTTACTAAATTTGCGAATTTCTCCACTTTAATGACTAGCCGTAGAAGACATACAACCTTAGATAGTGTCTCCAACCAAATCATAGCAGGAAACATATGCTGCACACATGATTCATAATTATGTACCTTTGTCTGTGGACCTTATTATCTTCCAACTGAGTTCACGGTTTGAACAAACACGGACGGAGTGAAATAACTACAAGAAGGTATGCGGAAAGAATTGTTCATAGGATACTTAAGCATTTGTTGTCAAATTCTATTTAATTTGCAAATATCCCTTTAAGCGTTTCATAACTGCACACAACACATCAGTATAAACTGCATCGTTTTTTGTCTTCTTGTAATTTAAATGCACAGACTATAAACTTGATTTACGCTATTTAATTTGTTTCTTTGAAATCGACGTTTAATGGAGCATCTCGTTTTAAAGTAAGAATCTTAATTTAGGAATTCAATTATTTCCATTTCCACGCATCTCTGAATAATGGTGTGCCATCGCCCATGATTACGAAACATAATTGGGTGTACTCAAATGCTTGGAGATTTTGATTTTGTATTTTCTAATTTCAGAAAATGACACGCCATTAATCAAAGAGGCAGGGAGCTGCTCCATATTAAAACAAATACTCATGCATAAATTCATCGGAGAATAAAATGATCTGAGAGAAAGCCAAGTGTGAATCACAAAAAGATGGCCAAATATTTACAACGAAAAATTTCAGTGCCTCTGAAGCATAAGTTCTCTTAGAAACATTTTGTAAAACCTATTAAGAAGAATGAACAGTTAATGTGATGGTTAAATTAATTGGTAACATTTGCTTCGGTGATTATGACAGATTAAACTCCTTCTTCGAATGACATTCAGGATCAAATTCTAAATCTTGTGTAATTCAATATATACATATACTTTAAGCAAGCAACAGTTCTAAGATTTCTTCACTAATTTAATTAGAGAATATTATGATAGACTAATAGATGAACCGTCACTGTCTGTATTCAAGATATAGCTACTTTTATTTGGTATATTGTTTATATATAACTATGATTATTTGTCGGATGTCACTAATTAATTCCTATCTTTGCCCACCATTAGACTAATAAAGTTAATAAAAAATCTTTGACATATTATGCTATATTTAGATAACATGTATATAAGTACACAGATATAGTAGAGTGCAGTTTTAATGAACTCACGCAAATCAGAAACAATACTTCATATTTCACTTTTTCATTCAAACTATGTAATTTCGACGGACGTGTTTGGGGGGATTAAATATTTCACTGTATTAAATTCTTCACTACATCAGAGTTCATCGTAATTGTGTTTTACTGCAGATATGTACACACAGTTTCTTTAGGTAAGAAAAATATCTTGATTATATTTTACCACGTGGAATTTACAAAATAAACATACTAACTATTGTCTTTTAATGCCTTTAAGTCTTTAAGTATGGGCGCTTACAAGACCCAGCGGAATGGTGTATTATGTATGCATACAGTCAAACCTGAGAACAAAGTCACCCTTGAGAAAGAAAAAAATAAGGCCTTTATTGACAGGCGGCCTTTATTCAGATGTCAGTATGGTCTGAATAATCAGTGAAGGTGTTTCAAAGAGTGGCCTTTATTCACAGGTTGGTTTTTATTTGGAGGTGGTCACAAACAAGTTTGACTGTATATCTACATGCGAAAAAGAAACTTTCCCCATATTTAGCTTTTACAGGATCCTTAATTAGATATTGGACTTTTATCGTAAGGTTACTACTGCATCATACCAGGTTTAATTAAAGCGGCAAATCGACAAATTCTATGTATCCCTCTGTGAGAAAAGCGATGTCTGAGAAACTCAGGCTCATAAAACACGACCTTCCCACTCAAATCCAGAGAGTACTGTATTAAACTAGAGAAGGAAAAGGCAAGCTAATTCAAATGTATTGCCGTGTTTTCTTACATATTACATTTCTATTTCGGGTTAGTTTCTTGTACAAAAGATGGCTTTCGTCCTCAATTCTTATATCGCATTATGAGAAAAGGAGTATTTAATTGTACCGCGCATGTAGCTTGTGTTTCTTTCTTATGCCGAGCTAAAATGATTTTGGTGTAGATTAAGAACCATTGAGCTTTATTTAATTTCATCAGTAACAATCTTGGTAGGTTAGCGGTGGTAAAAACGATGCCAAATATTGATTATCTAAAAGCATTTTCGTCCAGCATTGGTAAATTTGACAAAATTGAACAATATAGTTCACACCAACACTTACAGTAAATTAATTATGCGTTCGTTATGTTTTAACACCAGTGTATATATGTTTATGTTTATATGGAAATATAACACAAAAATGCATCGAAATGCAAGAATGATAATAGCTCCTGTATACTCGGACGATTAACAGATAATTATGCGAAAAGATTCACATACTAGCACTATTAAGCCAACCAGATAATATTGTACGGATTTATCCAAAGGGTATATATCCAGCATTCCACTATCGGAGAATAATTTGAATGCGCCATACTAAAAATGTCCAGTGATAATGACCACACCATGGAACCCGGGAATCCTAAAACTGATACTGACATGTATACAGTGTACATGCACAACTTCGCGATATGAGTGAGTTGTGCTTGGGCGGCCCTCTTTTTTATACACCCGCCTTGACTTGTTAGAACACTTGGGGCATGTGACGTCCAGAGCAGTTGTCTGTTCTTCAAGTTGAAACAGATTTTCTGGCCGCTGCGATCTATTTTTAGTAACAGTGTGAACGAATTTAACCCTTTCGTGCAAAATGTTTTTTTTTAAGGTTTGGTGACATGCTCAGACTAAATACCGTGATCCAATAGTTCATACATCTTTGTTCCTAATTTGTAGGAGAGGCTTAATTAACTATTCACAACAGTTCTGTTTTTCGACACATCGCTTCGAGTTCCTGAAAGTTTTTGGATCCACTTTTATGCTCAGGTGGAATCATTTTCTTTTGTCTTGTTGCGAATTCGTTGAAGTCAAATTATTTCGAATTTCTGTCCAATTTCTAAAAAAAATGAGGTACTTCAAAAACATACCTTAATTAATGACTGATAATATTATAACAAACTAAAACCAATATCAGGAAGGAGTTTGGGGCGATCACAATAAAGTAACAATGGAAACGAAAACCTAGTTCGATGGTTTAATATGACTCCAATCATACTTATCATTTTTGCAGTGTTATATCATCAATAATATGCGCATTATAACATATGTGTCACAGTGAACCGGTTAAACATATAACTAAACCACTAACCATGTATATAATAAACAATGTGACTGTCATTCAATGAATGCGTTGAATTATTAGAAAACGCGGATAAAACGTGATTAATTGTTGTTGTCATTATTAATAAGTCTCAAAGTTCGATATTTTTTTCAGTAAGGTAATTTGATCGTGAAAGTCGTATCCTTGCAAATTGAGAGTTAACGAAACAATTATAATTACATCCGTCAACACAGCTGTGCCAGATTAAGTTGCATTGTGATATTCGTGTGACATTTGGATGCATGACAATGTCGCATCATTCCGGAAATAAAATCATCTCATTTATCCTGCAAAGTTTTCGCACCGACTTATGTTGATCAGACTATGTTTGATTTTCCTGTAGTTTACACAAGTACTGACTTTGTTCTTCACAATTTACTGTCAACATGTCCCTTTAATCACCCGGATAAGCGGTTAAGTGCGAATGGTCTTAGACATAGCGTACAAAATAAATCTTCCCAGAGAAGATGTGGCAAAATACAGGCGCATGAGTTTGTTGTCCATTCTATAATCTCATTTATTCTAGCGGAGAATTTCACTAACACGTCATGATCTCTGTTTACAAATTTCCATATTAGTCAAAAAGTGACACTAATTTAAACGCATCCTGAAAACAATAGTTCCAACTCTGAAAAAAAATTCACTTCTTTTTGCTGTAACAGAATTCGTTTTGAGCATGGCAAAAGAAATTCAACATGACCCAGTCATTTACTTTTTTGCAAATAGTTTCGCAACTGTTATGTGTTTATGGCTATTTCCTATTTTAAAACTTTGCATTACATTTTGTGTCAGTTTGAATCAAGTCAACAAACACAGACCAAGAAGCAACCTGGAAACTACACTGAGGTTTACTGCCAGCTATTATAGTGAAGAGATCATGACACATGAGGCCCACGGTACCATATCGCAATTACATAAATAAACTTTGATTATCACAGGAACTGGTTTGTAATTAGTACAAAACAGCAGATCAATTCATTGTCTTCTTCATATATAGATGGCTTAGTTTTTTTCTCCATGTTGAAATGGAACGAAATCAAATCCAGTAATTGGGAGACGGACTTTTGAAAAATGTCGAATCATCATTTTTAACATCACACCCAATTTATAAATGGCACAAGCCACAACTATGATTTATCAATATTAAGATTATCAACATAATATCGTAAAATATATGCTTATATATATGCATGTTTTCGCTTCAAATGAATCACGTATTAAAAGCAATGCTAAAACGATGTTTAGCTACTGTCTGATGTTGTATTCGTTGATTCGCCCGTGACCACACACACCAGACTATATCCGTAAGAACAGCCTTACAAGAACGATGTCTCAACCTGAGTGTTGTCATGTTCGTTTGTCAGCCTGACAGCTCCGCTGGTGCGTGACAAGAATTCCGTCTTACAAAGGCAATGCAAAACAGCGTATGCTAGGGATATTGGTCGAAAACAAATAGGAAAAAAGCAAATAAAAATACACTCGTATCATCAAATATAAAATGGTCATAAACTGTGATGAAAATAAGATGTGATGGTAATGTCGCAACTTATTGCCTTATTAATTGTCTGCAGTCTTTGTAGCTATGATCATTGTTGACAGTATGTATCTCCTGGCTGCTTTGTTCATACCATACCATGCTGTATAAATGTTATCAAAATTTACTGGCTTTTCTCAACCACTGAAGTTTTCAAAATAATTTAAAACTCACAGTAAATTGACCTATTTTGATGCCATTGTTATTTTATTAACCGTATTTGTATTGATTGGCTAGATTCGTGGACGATAAAGAATACCTAACCATGAACTTTGTCCTCTAATTGTCTGTCGCTTTAACTGAAAACCACATGGATTACAACGTACGTAATTATCAACATAATATGCCTAGTTATGGCTGCTATTATAACAAATAACATTAAATCAGCCGATCCATGTCCCAATGAATCATCTGAGATTTTGGGGAAAATAGTATTTGGGTGATTTTTTTAAATGTGTTTTTTTCTAAGAATCCTTTTCTTACCTATTATCATAATCTGAGTATTTTTTAGTTTATTTATATAAGTAATTACATGATTTGTCAAACCTAACGTGCCTGTATATATAACCAGTTATCACGAAACGAACGCGCTCTGGTAATACAAGATAACTTGTGTATCTGGATCAGAAATTATAGTCAAGATTACTCAATAAAACATCTTGTTTTGAACACAAACATACTATCAATTGAGCATTCCTTGCGTGACATTACTGACATAGTGTTCCCCGTATTCTGTTCTGTATTATATCAGCTTTTAGTACCCTTTGTAGAACATGAACATAGCATTCCTAAGGTCACTCATTGGTTGATATGTGTAATGAACAGATACACATACAATCAAACCTGTGGACAAAGACCATTCTTAGGAAAGACAATATGTGGTCTTTATTGACAGGTGTCCTTTATTTGGAGGTCAGTTTTTTTTAATTAATCAGTGGAGGTTTTACAGAGATTAGCCTTTATTCACAGGGTGGTCTTTATTGAGAGGTGGCCGCAAACACAGATTTGACAGCGTATCGTAGTAAAGACTGGATACATCATGATACGACAGGTTCATGTATTTATGCACAGACATTGGCTGTATGAACATGTTATTCTTATTCTATGTGTTTTATGAATCAATAGCAGACAATTACATGATAATCATCAATATTTCACATTCATTGCTAAACGATAAATGCATTATCTGTGGTACAGTTTATTATACCTTATATTCGATTGTTCGTACTAAGGCCTAAGAAATTGGTCTGTTTCCTGTAACCCGTCCGACCGTCTTTTTCACTGCCTACTGCATTTTTTTACTAAATATTTAGTTGTGTGTAACTTGCGGTCGACAACGCTAATTTAGTCATGTTCAATCTTGTTGCTTAGAAAACAACAACATGTTCCCATCATGGTTTTGTAAGTGCTGGCTTTCATTTTTTGACTGGGGTTATCAGTTAAACTAAGGTTACTTATACCTAATACTGATAAGATGTCTCGATTAAAAATCCCTACCCACAGATCCTTCTTCTCTAAGCATGTTACGAGAAACAAACCTATTTTAGGCCTAAAGGATAATGTCCGCTTAATTCGATTTACAGAGCGTTTGACCTTGGGACCGACCTTGGGTTCATAATTTGTGTACGATAGGTGTTGTAAATGTTCTCTGTTAAAGTGTGATATTCATATGTTAAATAGAGGATCTTGAATGAGTGCTCATTCCTTACCATTTTTATTAAACGAGTTGACTAAATAATATGACACGAGGCTCTGCCGAGTGTCATATTGTTTTTGTCAACGAGTTTAATAAAAATGGTAAAGGATGAGCACGAGTGTAAGATTCTATTTATTACATAACCGTATAAAAGACCACAGAAAATGAAACAGTCTGTAAGATGACGTCATGATGACGTCAGTACAAGACGTCTAGTGTACACTGTTTACTACTGTGCGCAAAAAAATAGCGCATGTTTCTAATAATCGTTTGGCGATAAATTGTAAGATAAAAGACATAAAATCGTTATTTTATTCACACAAACATAATTTTATTCGTTAATAAAATCATTACGAATCGAAAGTCGACCATTTTTACAAATATCGTAGTAGCGTAGTAATACAAAATATGCAAATATAGTGATTTGGCTAATTTGAATATTTATTGCACGGTTTGGCAGTGCCGAACGATATTTACGGCACGGGTTTACGGCACTCCTGGACCGCAGGTTATGTGATAAAGTGTGATATTTTCATGTAGATAACGTTATTGGTAAGGACTAGTCATTTACATCATGCGGTTAGGATCATACGTTCATGTTTGTAGAAAAGGTAACTATGAGGTATTTAGTACATAGTAATTTAGAATATAACATACTCCTGCAGATTCCTATCAAAAAGACGCAATTAATTACGCTGTTAGTATTATTAATGCAACCGGATCGTTTTAAAGTATATAATTAAAGCATACTTTTATCATGCAATTAGAATCACTTTGTGGCCATCCTTTTATGCAATCCATAGAGATGACACCTCTGATATCATTGTTCATAAAGTACATGATACATTATAGCTGTAATCCCAGTCATAAAAAGCGGTATTAAGATGCCAACCAAATGATGATATATCACATTAGAATGTATGACTGGTATATTTTTTGTAAGCATTTCCTCTCAACACAAAACTGATATAAATATGAACGTTTATTGTTTTGAGTGTGATCCTGGCTGTTGGCGCGACGTTAAACCCCAGAGAAAAAATATCTAAGCCAGTCGAATGCTTAAGTTTCAATAATTCCACAAGTTGAAACATAATACAATATATCAAAAGAAAATTTTTGTCAGCAATGTTAAATAATGAAAGAGCGACTTTTTACTTTAAAAAATCCAGGAGAAAACACGAAAAAGCATTAGATTTTTGACGTCATCGCTTGTTTTACAGTAGATTAATCTTGTAAAAGTGTGAATGGATTCATCTGTCCTGTAGACGATTAATAATGTATATCATTATATCGGTACAAAATATGTTTGTCTATTTTAACCAAGGACATTTAAAATGCATCATTAATCATATCGTCTTGGAAACAGTAAATAAATTATCAGTTTATACTTTCAGTGAAGGTCATAAGATGAGAGAAAGAATGAGCATATTTTGATAGACTTTTAAAAGTTTAACGTGTTTAAGAGGGAAATTAAGGTATGCTTTGTATGCTGAGATATTCCTGATATTCCTGCATAAGATAATCAAAATATTTTCGCTAAAAACAGTTTTCACGAAAGGTCAATAACTTTTCATGATTAGATTTCTCCACCAGATTGTAAACGTACTTATTAAGTAGACGAAAAATATTTCCATGAAAATGAAACATTTTCAGACGAAAACTTAGGACGCTTCCGCAAAAATTAATTGGCTTTGTTTGTGCAGAAATATTCCACCATTCTTTTGTGAAAACTAGAAGTATACGGTGTCTGTACTTGTTCATTATTCAATTTGTTGTTAGAGTCTAAGATGTTGTATTGTGTGCAGGCCCTCATTGGTTTGGTACTTTGTTTTAACACGTCCGCTGGGCTCAAAAGAGAGAACGGTAGGTAATCAAATAACGTCAATATATCACAGACTTCGTCCTAGTTTGTTTTAAAAAAACACCTGGTTCGTAGTTAATCGAATATTCAGTAATAAATCAAATACACTTAATGATGGATTATTGATTTATTATCACTTTACATATTTTTTAAATCCATTTTATTAAAAGGCAAGCACATGATGTATAGTTTAAAATGCCTCATAAGCATTTCTGTGTATTGTACATACACCAAACAATCATATTTGCACTCAGATACAAATCAATAAGTATCGACGTCACATATCGATCTCTATTGCCTGAAAATACTGAATTGTCCAATGGTCCATTTAGAACATTCAATAAATTACCTGTCAGACATTTTAAATTGTACTATGTTGTCATTCAACAACAACAACAAAAAAAAAACGATTGCACGGATTAAGCATGAATGATAGAAAAACTGTGATTATCGATAAGGTCAGCGTTATTTGCTATCAGAAAAGCTGAATTAAAATGCACATAAAATAACTTGAATATTCAAATACTAGCAGTTTGACATCATCCGAATCAAACATGGGAGGTTAACTTATAAAGCACCAATTACTTGCTCTAACTCAGCATGAGTGATTGGCATTTTCACTTTACTGAAATATGAATGGACATTATGACACCGAGAAGGATAGGTAATATCTGTGACTATTTTAATATACGAATATATGTCTGACATTTTTTGTCTTTGGGTGTGTCTGTTCGTTAGTTTAAATACACAATACATCCGTTATGGTATAATTTTTGACTGTGTGAAGTTTGAAAACAAACTTCGGGTAAATGCGCTCATAGTTTGATTGATTTTGAAATTAGTGTTACCATTTTCGGAAGATTTTAGTTCTGGACAGAAACAAGCTCTCTCCTAACTGTAATATGGGGGCTCCAAAATGAACTGCTTTCATTACATCTACTGTAACATTGTTCATGTCAGGGTTCGCTCCCTTAGCCCCTTACTCTAATATGTAGTTGTTCTTCAAGACGAGGGAGTGCGCAATTAAGATAACCGTAGAACGGTATTACAGTTATGTTTTCCCCAACAGTATATCTTGTTTTTATCCTTTGTTACGAATAACGTTCCATCATAAGATGAGTTTTATGCGTATTAATTGTTCATTTTTTTAAATGAACTAATATTTAATTTATTTTTTAATAGATCACTTATGTCGCATTTATTAACGAAACAAAACTGTGTAATAATATCATATTTGTATAAAAAGAAGAAAAACAATTTGAAACACGGGGGTAGAAGACACTTTGCAAAAATAGTCCTGACATGACGTAAACATTGGAGTATTAGATATTATAGTGGAACTCTGTTGTCACGTGGTTAAAGTCACTGACCGGAGACCACTGTGGGTTTGATTGCCATTCAAATCAGTTCAAATTACAGTTGAAGAAGCAGCCCGGATACCACCTGAGCAAAAATTCAAATGATACATATTATGAGCGCCTATACGATTATTTTGCACAAAAATCGCAATAAAGTGGAGAAATGATTATTACTGTAAATAACATGTTAATTTGGTGTCTGAGCCAAGACTAAGTAGGTCCGTGAGATATTTGATTGACGATTAATCCCGCAGTTTTATTTTCTGTCACTGATGTAAAAATCGGCTGCATATTAAAATGATGCTGAAGAGAAATATTTTGACCCAATGTTGATCAACTACATTACATTCGATATTAGTTAACGAAAGTACAAGCATGGTTGAGTCTGGTTTAACTATTGTCTTGTTTTTGTTTTGTTTTCGCTTTCGTTCCTTCTTGGGGGCCAGTCAGGTGGTAGGTGAGTGTTTGTAAGGAATGATCAATGAGCTGTTATGTAGGTATGATCATACAGCCAGACCTGTGAACAAAGGCCACCCCTGGAAAAGACAAGATGTGATCGTTATTAGACAGGTGGTCTTTATTCGATGGTCATTTTTTCTGAATACTCAATGATGGTTTTTCAAAAATTGGCCTTTATTCACAGGGTGGTCTTTATTCGGAGATGGCCAAAAACACGGGTTAGATTGCATTTTACTTGTTTTTAAATGTAGACTACACAAATAATATGTCAAGTGAAATATTTGTTCGTTTTCACCCTTTTCGCAAAACCATGGGTGACAGTGACACAAATTAATATGAACTAATTCCAGATAGCTTTTTTGTTCGCAGAATACCTTCCAAAGCGTTAATTTACTTGATATTACTACGTACGATTTGTAACAATACAAGTCCGGGGCGATATATATCTAACAGCTGAAAAAAATTCAGTTGCAAAATCTTATTAAATAGTTCCGTTATGAACTAGCACTAATATAAGACGTGTTACATGCCTAACACTACTATGCGGTGTTTCCTGTGATTTGATTAAGAACTGCTTAATATAAATTTCACATTGATTTAAAAAAGCACATATATAGAACGGTCACTATAGGAACAAACTGTCAATTTTTAACACTCGATGTGTCTTATACTGAACCGGACAAACGTGTATTTAATGTTCGTATTTATTCTATATTTTCAGCCATTGTTCACAGTTTTTGCATATTTACAACAAAACAACAACTACAACAACAACAACAACAACACTATGTTATTGTATTAAAACAACGTCTCCGTTATGTTTTGTGTTATGAGTCTATAATTTTGGTCTATGGTGGCAATTTGAAGCAGTGTTGGGCGAATATGACCAGTAATTACCAAGTGGCCATGAAATGAATTTTTATTGAGTAATGAATAAGACAAAAATATCCCATGTACAAGTACATCAGTTATGTTGAACGCGTGAATATACGTGAGATCACACAAAAAGCAACAGTATAAATATTATGTCACATTCAACTATAGTTAGAACGATACTTGGTTTAATTATTATGCTTTATGTACCACTCAGTGAGAAAATAGACTGACAATGGATGGATTAATTATAAAATATGGATAAAAATGGATTCCTGAAAAACGTGGCACCCTCTAGAAATTATCACCCTCCGTCACCTGCCTCAAATCGTCACCCTCCTTCAAATCCACCAAAGGTAAAAGCGTTTATGACCCCATTTACTTGCACGACAAATAAATCCTAAAAAGATTCAACCATTTTATCGTTGGATGATGAAAACCCGCACTTTGAAAGCACAACAATGTACTTCTTTGTGTTATGACATACTAGCTATGGAATTTCCTTCCTTAAATCAATTTCTTTAAGTGATCTTCGTGTGAATGAATCGTGAAGTACTTTTTAGACAGATGACATTATATCTATATGTCTATGTTCTTCGCCAACTTACGACATAAGTGTTTGCTGTTTATACGGCTTATTAAAAGTGGTGAAATGATTTTATTGAAAGTCATAAATATCGTTATCTCTGTCTGGGACCATTTAATTGTTTACGATAAAAATATTATCATGATGTCAAACTGACATTAAATAGAGAAAGAAGAGCGATATGACGTAAACATGATGTGATAAAAAGTATCAAATTTCATGGTCATTTTATGAAACAATAACAAAACATCTGATGTGATAAGCGGACAAACTTATAATGAGCGCCGGCTAGGTGCTTGTACACTTTATAGCTTTTTTATGAAGAAGAAATTTAGGTGAACGTCACTTTCTTCTGGACAAAAGTTTTAGTATAATTACAAATCCTGGTACGTTCTTGTATAAAACAAATGTTTACTTGATGTTTCCAAAGGTATAAAGTTTCTAAAGTTTCCATTTTAAATGTATTACGTAGCGTCTTAAAACTCATTATAAGGTAACTAACCAACTGATACATAGTGGACTTAATATTGACGTTTTATATTTTTTATGGTTTCTAGGTTTAAAGAATTAATTAAACACAATTAGACTAGAAAGAAACAAATCACCGGGTGTCGATCTAACGAATTTAACAAATGAAACCTTCACTAAGCTTTATAGCAGACTTGGTTTTTTTCTCTTAGTTTAATTGTCACTTTTAATCACTTTAAAATATGGTTGTCTCACCTTTACCAGACACTCAGGACGGTGTCATTTACAAATTAATCTCACATTACATATAAATTTCTAAGCTTTCTTCGTTTGCTAGACAAATCAATGATTTAATGTCTAAAACAGTCTTCATTGTAATTCATGTTTCTGTGCCTCAAGTTTTCAACGTCCTTTCTTACTTTCTTACTGGAAACCCGGTTATTGTCCCATTATTTTATGCGGTTTTATACGTTTCAGCGTCTTAAACGGTACCAAAACACATACAGAACCACACAGAATATAATTCAATACAGATAAGGAAAGGATTCTTATAAAATAAAACATATAAAACATTCCATCTTCCCTAAAATACTATTTTTCGCGCTAATAGCGGTATTGGGATCGAGTTAAAGGCAATATAAAGAGTGGACAATCTTACAGTTGTAGGTTTTATAAGGTAACATCAAATTGTATCGGATGAGCCGTTCTGTCTTTTCAGACTGTGTCAGTGGGATGTATGGTTCACACAATGAAAACGGTATTATTTGAATTAGTTTTAAACGCAGTTAATCTTATAGGATTGTGGTGCATTTGGTAGCAAAAATGACATAAAGCGAGTGTTCTGTCTTTAAAACAACATGTCATGTGTTTAAGTACCTTATTCGTTTGACTGTATTGAGTTACTTATGGAATAGTACAAACATGAACATGTAGTCACGGCCCCCCACCAAAAACTTTATATACTGCAATGGTTGGTTTCAGAAAAAATAATCAAGAATTGTTTCTTACGTTATGAGGCCTTATGGCTTTAATATGTGTTTTTCAAATTACCATTTATAGCATTCTATTATTTTGGTGTGATGGAATCACGTACTGTGAAATAATTTTGTGTAAAGGAATGACATTAGAAGTGTTTTCGTAAAAGTGCAGGCTATTAAATTAAATCTATGATATAAATACATTTTGGCAAAAGAAAATCAGCGAGATTCAAATTTTGTGATTACGTAAAAAATGGACTGTAGCATGTGTCCATGTGAATTTAATTACTGGTAAAGTTTATGTCGTGTTCCTGTGTTGATTGTGTGTGTTATTGGACTTGTTATTATATAGTTATAATGATTAAATAAAGATCAAAGAAAGTGCCACGCTTGCAATTTCTTGCTTCTGAAATTTAAGTAATTCATTTTAAAGCAAATCTTAGAATATACGCTTATATGATATGATGTTTACAATTCAAGCCTTCTTCGATATGACTATGTCACTGAATGTTGTAGTGTAGTCAGTTCACCAGCATATTTTGTATGACACTATTTAGACTTTCAGACAAATTGAGGATATAATTTATCAAACATTTTGTAGTAACTGGTTGTAATAATACTTTGCATTTTATAACAACCCTCGTAGTGTGATAATTCTACGAAGTCCGTTCCGAGACACACATTTAACGTGCATTCATCATTTCATGTGAAAATGTATTACTTACGCGCATGAAATCTGACAAAACATACATATTACTTAATGTTGTTTATGAACTCACGAATAAATCCAAATTTGAGTCCACGGTCTCTTGTTACATGTAACAGAGGCCGCCTGTAAGCAAAAGGCGTTAATTTGGCGAATATTCGTCCATGAACAAAAATATGAGTAGCGACTGTGTGGCCCAGAGGTTAGTGTTACCGGGTGATCTGGTCGCGACAGGCCATACCCTTCTATGAAAATTGTCGATTTTCCTCTATTTGTGGTGAAGTTGGCGGCTCCATGTGGAAAGTTAAGTTAGTACTGGTTGGAATACAGTCTAGGAAAATTGTTAGATGAACCAGCCACCGTAATAATACTGCAAAATTGTTGAAAAACGGCGTTAAACCCAGTGAATAAAATGAATAAAAACTAAGGAAACGCCTGAATAAATTCTAGTTGTGCAAAAACCCGTTAATGTCTCTTGTTCCACAATATTGCTTGTATTTTTTACAATAATAAAACACTAAACTGTGAGAACGAGAATTCTACGTTTTGTGAATAGGGTTTATTCCACGATAAAAACAAAGGAGTGACCGTTTTTTATTAATTATTTGTTTTTAATTTCATAAAAATAAAATTACATCAATCGTAATAAAAAAAGATTAAGTCCCATGACAAAGTGCTTGAAAATAATCCAATTGTTGCTCGCAATCCCGTACCAAATTAAGCTCGGACAAAATCAAATTTCTTCAACCAAATGCATCTATATTTTTTTTCTTTCAGTAATTTACAAAAACATATTTTCAAATTATGTTTTGTCGTAATGAAAAGACGACAGATTTCAGGTCGTTATTTGTATGAAACCCTTCAACATTGTCTTAATGAAGTTGTACAATCAGGAATGTTTTTTTCTTGTTTTGGTTATAACGCCTCCAAAAATTAACTCCTTTAATTGGCACACATTAAATATATAACATCTATGTCTGAACCTTAATAACTAATTCATTGGTATAGGTAAGAACATGAAATATTTGAAGAGATCGAGTTATCATGTAAGTATATTGACGTATCTGGTAAGTTAATCGAATGCGTTCATCCCCCCTCAAAAGTTTTAATGTTCGGAAGGGTTTTAAACATACAATAAAAAGAATATACAAAAGCAAGTTTCCATCGTCGAAAAAGATTCAAGCCTCCGATTTGTCTTGTTTTCGTGACCTTTGCGTGTATTGTGTAAATGACATTTTTTAGTTTTAGGTGTTCATTTCAAGTATGTTTTATGATAAAAAAAATAAAAAAGGATGCTGATCATGCCGTGGATTTGAAACACAATCTTTCTTCAATTTGAAGTGGAATGGTATATATCACAAAAGGTAACGGTCAGACGGTGAAATCCGAAGTACGGAAACGTTCGAGGATGAATCTTACTTCGTGTTCTCACAGAACTGTACATAGTTTCGTCCTACCTTGCCCTATTTTTGCAGTTTATATAACACTTGGTTTATTTCATTGATAAAACGTGTGAAAATTTGTCGCTGAACTGGCTCGTGCTGTCGCCACTATTTTCGTTACCAACAGTCTTTCTCAATGGGAAAACATCGCAAACTACATGGCGGCGTTTGCAAAATTAATGATTGTAGGGTTTCAATTAACTTTGGAAGCTTACTCACATAGAGGCTCAGTAAGCGTTAAATGATTAATTACAATAGCCACATGTTTGGTAAACAGGCATTTGTAAAGTAAACCTAATTTACCAAAGCCAAATCGAATGTTTCTCCTCTCATGGAGACCGTGTCAACTGGTTTAATTACAAAGCTGCATATTTTCTGTCTTCATTTAAACCTGACAAGCTTTATGTGGTCCTTGCGTTAAAATGTATGGCTTACCTTTATATATTGACTGTTACACTGAAAGCGAGCAGCGCACCAAGTTGCTGAGCTTTTCGTACATTGCTATGGAACATAATTTGTCACCACTTGAAAATCAATATAATGTCACATATACGAGTATATATATCAACACCCGGACGATTGGATGATTCACATGAATTCTGTTAACTTCTTTTTTCACCCAACTATGAAGCATATATTAACGAGAACTGCAGTCAAATCAGGTTTTGTTTGAAAATATAAATTCACCCATATTGGCAATCTCTCTGAATTTCTTCAATGTCCTGATTTTTATCATTTTATTTGTCATAATGGTTTGCTTATTGTTTTGCAGTTTTTGTCGTAAATTGTAGTTTCTGGTGTGTTTCCATAGAGACCGTTTATACTTTCTGGGTGAATTTTTTAATAGTGCCAGCTGTCTAGATCTGCACAGATAATCATTCACGGCACCATTTCGTTGGTGATGCACACAGAATAGATGGACAATTCAGTGTGAGGTACCACATCAGGCATTGATCATAATGAATGGTTTGTGTATTTGTTCGGTTAGTACCATTTTTATTCCGTGTTGTGTATTGATGTCAGCCCTGATAATTGATTTAATATTGTGGTAGCCAATGTGTAAAGGTGGATTTGCAAGTGGCTTTTCCAGAAAGTCCGTCGTTTCACTGCCATCTTAATATGTAAAGGAATGACCAATTTTAGTAGATTGTGCTGGATAAGCAAACACTTGCTTTCTTTATTGGTTTATGTGTGTTTGTGATTATTGTATATTCGGTTAACTCATATTTATTTACATGACATATTTGAATGTTTTCTATTTAAAATCGTATTGGTGTTTACTACTGTTTGTTATAAATAGATACAAATACATTTATATCAACATATGTTTGTTATGTGTATTTTACATAATATATGGCTTTACAATACGCAAAATTTGAGAAAATATCGTAATATAAAAATTGATGATTATTTGCATTTGTCTGTCTATGTCTGTTAGCACTGTATATCTAAGGACCACAATGGAAATAAGGGTATTGATTTACTTTTTTGTGTTATCCTTACTATACAATGTTGATTGACATGGCTTCTTTAATTCATACCTGTTTTCATTGTCTGTGTTTTAATGTACTAGCCATGTCTGTCTTAACATTTTACAGTGAAATAAATCTATCTATCTATCGTCAGTAGATCATTCTAAAAGTGTACAATGCTAGTTTCATGCGCATATAAGTCCATATTTATTTCATTGTTCCATTCAATTGTTTTAATGCGTAAGTGAGTAGGTGAAAATATAAGCATTATATCATAGTCTCATACCAGGAGATGTACGAAATAAAATAAACTTATGGATCGCTTGGCTTGGAGGGGAATATCAATAAAGATGATATAGAAGAAACGTGTTTGGGTTTATATCATTCTTTCGTCATAAATATCTATTAAAGAAGAACACGGCAAAAAAAGCTAAGCACTTTTATTTGAAAGTAAACGAAAAATATTCCTAAATACATATACAAAGCATACCGCATTCCACAACAATATACAAAGATAATGCACTAGTTAAGGTCGGAAGGGCTCAGCGTATTGGAAAGGGGTCACGGGTTCGAACCCAAATGTTGTTGGGAAGGATATCTAAACCAAACATCGCTTCTGAAGTCAGAGACCATCCTCTGGGAATGTACCAGGCTGGATACAGGAGTTTGGAACATTCTAATACTTGTAGGGAGACCTTGCATTGGAAACCACGATAGAAGTCACAAACCTATATGTATACTTTGATTTAGGCATGTTTGTTTACTATTTGTCTTTGTTAAATGATAGGTGTTGATCATATCACACATAAATGATGAACCGACAATTTATTTTACATATCATGAATTATTTTGATGCAGATTAGATATTTAAATAGTTCAGGTACCATATATCTGTGGTTATACTGGCAAAGTATGACACCACACACGTAAGAGATCACATATGCAACACGTATAACAAAATAATGTGATATCCAGTCACATATATTATTTTGTGACGAGTGTGATCACACTTTGTAATACTTCATGTATTTTGTTAAACTATATATGATAGGTAGAACCAACCTTCTTTCAGGTCACGATATTCAGACGGTTATATCACTATACGCTCTTATATCATTTTGATTAAAATTGGTTGATTAAACAACATGAGGTAAGTCAGTTATACGAGTGTTTCCTTAGAAAAATATATTTATTGGCGAATGAATTTTAGAAGCATAAAAGAAAAGAAAATTTGGAGCATTGTAACAGAATGAGAGGAAATTATTAAAGTCGAGTTTTTCTGTCAGACGTCAATTTTTCAGAATTATGGCGTTTTTCTTTTTCTTTGGACGATAAAGATGATGTGTTTTAGATGGTGTTACATATGATGAACGCGCGGATATTATTTAAAATGCACTTATAGTCTTCTATGTCGGCACTTGTAACTTGCAATCGATAAGAACCGGTCATATCTGTCTTAGATCATATTCACTTCGCAAAAGATTGTGCAGCTGTTCTGGAACACCAATATACATTTAAATTCCATTTTATAGATTCAAATTTGTTCCACTTTTCAAAACACTTCTAAATCGGCTTTCTGTAGACGATTTCGTATTATAAAATAAATCTTATCTTAGAATACCGAAAACAACAGGAATAGCGCAAGAGGTATTGATATAAAACAGTTTACAGCCATGAAATGCCAGATATCAAATAGGTCTCTCAGACTTGGTGTCTTTGTGGTGATTTATTTGTGGCTTATGTGCCTGTGTAGTGGATGTTTGGCATTTGATGTTTCACGGTTTGGAATCTGTTTTTACTTTCTATTCGCTACTAACTCGTATCAGTTTACCCACAGAGGTTTTGTTGCAGAATGTTTAAAGGCAGCACCCTCCGGAGAGCGTATGTCTTGCCATTCAATTTTTGTATGTTTCTGTGTGTTAGGTGAAGATTTTTTTGGCTAGCAGGTTTTTGGACTTGTCATGTTGTGAGGGATTGGATTTTTGCATGTGGTTAGTTCCCGGAGTGATGTTCTTATCTACATTAACAGGTTTCACTACTGCCTAGAAGAAGGAATTTCTTCAGTTCTTCTCTCAATGGATGGATTTCTTCAATTTCTTTAGTTTATGTAGATGAAAGTACCGCTGCTCGTTGAAGAACATGTAATGATCAATCAAACAACTAGTGTTTGGTGTGAATTTAATGTAAACAAAATATTGAAAATACATGATAAACATTAAACACTTTAAAAAAACAATTATATTTTATCTGTTACTTTCCATAACGATTATTGATTGCTCTGGTATGAATGTAATTGCCGCGTGTGTTTCTATAAATGAACGAAAGCAATCAGATAAACGTACTGAATGAATTATTTATTGGTTTACCAAGAATCAGATAAGAACGAATAAGCTATTAAATCGTGTTGAAAGGAAATTATGTCATAACTGTCAGAAAGAAGCGAGTTTACAATCGTTCGAATTTCATAATCACATTGACATGTTTAATTGTTCATCTCGTCCAAATAAGGAAGAATAAATCATGGAACAGACTAGTCATAAATCATTCATCAAAACATTCGGTACATAAATGCTCAGATAATTTATTTGTCCCCAGTAGTTGTTTTTCATTGATATTTTGAAATGGTTTAAACATTAATACTCAATTTACATGATTGTCTTTGCTTTTATTCCACTGCCGTTGAACATTGCATCGACGACCTGGGTCATTTGGCGACTGTTCCAGCTTTAGCGTTGGATGAAGATCCCAGGGTTCCAATAACTTTTTCTAAGCTAGCTGGGTCAGCTTCCTAACATGTGAAAATTGGCACCGGATGGAATTTGAGTGCACAGCGGTGATAGACAAGTGATTTAGTGATTGCTAGTCTTTAACCATTAACACTCGACCACTAAATGCTACATTGTTGAGTTTTCTTAACGACTCCATTGGTACGATGTCTTCTAAATATGACTTTTTAAAAGCATTAATACTTACTATTGTTTAAAATAAAACATCATCATATGTTTATTAATTTTGTATTCTGATATTTTATCTAGCGTTTATTTGTTTCCTTATCATCATATCCGGTCCATCCGTTCAGCCCAAAGGGTGAAGGGTTTTGTAGCACTTGTTCTCTATGACGGTATGGTTAATTAGAAGGCCATTCGTCTTCCACTGATTAATCATTCTCGGAAAGTTTCCATTGGCTGCTGAGAACAAATTCTGGCACAGAATGCAGGAACACTTGTTATATTAATCTCCACTTGCACACAATTGAACATCTATTGAAAACTAGCGATGAAAAAAAAAAATCTGTTTGTGTTACATCTTATCAAATTCTTCTCACAATTCCCCAAGTATTTATAAGCATTTTCATACTCCGTTTGTTATCTGATTGCATTATTTGGTATGACGCCTGGTATTTTGTTGTAGGAAGTGTGTTCATTACACGAACAATCCTAACCATGTAAGCCCAGTGTATATTAACTGCCTACCACACTTGATTTATTACCATTGACTGGGTTATTAAGATGAACTGTAGAGAGCCTGTGGACAAAGGTATTGGTGTTCATTGAGAAACCTTCACAGCATTTAAACACGTACTCATGTAGTCTCGGCTTTCAAACATCAAACAATAGAAAGCCGAATACTGGCTTAAGTTCGACATACTGTTGTTTGATAGCGTGAAAGTGTGGGATGATACAAGCAGACGATAATAAGTTTGAAATTATGTAACGAAATAATAAAACCAAACTGCTTCATTAGTGCTTTCTCTGCCATCTGGGTGCGATCACTACACAAGGAGAACAAGAAATGATGTTCAATAAAACGCATGGTTATTTTACCCATCTATCACAGTGTTGTGTCGTGTTGTGCTTATTCAAACTACTCTAAAGTGATTCCACGTGCTTATTCTAAAGTTCTGTTTTCTGACTTTAACCCTGTATATCATTTCATTGTTCCATGATTTTGTATTAATCCTGCCACGTGCTTATCTGACCATGTATATTATCATATATTTACAGGTTATTGTCTCTTACACCGGATTAAGCTATAACTGTTTGAACGCGGACTTGAAGAGCTTAAAATGTTCTTAGAAGATGAAGATTCTCGTGAACATCATGCTTATATATCCATAAATCATATCAGCTTGATTTAGATAATAAACAATAGTTCGCTCAAATATTAATAAATTTGTTGTATATAAATGTATGTAATTGTTTTTTTTTCTGTTGTGCAAAATTTAAAAGAAGGGCAATCGTCGTGTATGTCATTTTCAGAGCATCAAACTAATTCCACAGATGCGTCGTTACATATATCATTAAAATAGCTTTTCTAATTGAACTTTTCATTTGATAATTGTCACTAAGACATTTTCTCCAGATGTGTAAACATGTCATTACAAACTTCGCGTTTTATCTGTTGTAAAAGATTTATTTGATAACGCACTAAACTCCGAAGGAGCGCCCGCTTAGTTCAAATGTTGTAGCTCTTGGTCTACAAACTCTGGGTAAGGCACGCGTTATGACCATTTGGTACAACCCTTTGCCTCATAAGCATATTTTGGATTCTCCTCCATTCAAAGCAAATATACAAAACATCAATTTATTTCAGAAAATCTGGTTATATCTCTCTGACAGATTGGAAAACATTGTGGCAAAAGAAGCCATTACTCATTACAAGCAATGCTTCTTTTGCCACAATGTTTTCATAAGTCGTCTTGCAACAGATGTGGGGAAATACAGTATTGTGAGGCAAAGAGATGAAACGGATATTTCAATGAACCAAATTTTATTCGCAGTAAATGTTTCTATGTCAATATAGTCCCATATCCCGATAAAGTTTTTGACAATAGAGCTGGATATGTTTCCTTTATACTCTCTGTTTGTTAAGGTCGTGTATGCATAGCATTTAAATTTGAGTTGTATCATATTGACCTTTTCTGTGTGACGTAGGGGGCAATGAGAGGGGTCGTCGATGTCGGATGGTTATGACCTATGACTACTAATCCAACCCAGGACCAGACAATTTTCATTTGAGAGAAAGCTGTCCAGCTAGCTTACGGAAGGAAGGTTGGTGTTTCTACCAAAGTGCACTCCTGGGAAATGTCTCATCGTCAATGCTGGTAAAAGTCTCAAAAATGACACTGGCTGTTTGTGCAACGTGAAACTCCAAAGACAAAAAAGAGGCAATGTATAAACATGTGAAATACGAAAATTAATTGACAACAATGTTCTAAATGTTTGCTCTTGTTCCAAGACCAAACCATTCGCAACCAAAGATTAACTTACATGTACTGAATTATTCATTCACCATTCGCGGTATTTATCCGGATGAGTGAAATTGTTTTGTGGATAACAGAAAATCCCGCCAACAATGGCTTTTTTGGCAAGCTTGAACTAAATTCAGAGAAAATCGACAAGTCGAAAGGGTTTGAAATAACATGAATAGGTTACACACTTTAACCCCAGTCTTACAATGTCACTTTCCGGCCAAACGGAACGGTCTCAATTTTGTGGTGGTCATCCACAAGTTGAAATAAAGAGGAAACATTGAAAAACGGTAAATAAGTAGACAAGTAGACATTATATTGTCGTTATAATGAGGTGGTCTAAACAGAAGTTATGGAGAGGTTTTTACTGTATAGAAAAGGGTGTGCTGCATACTTTTAAATCTACAAAGGCTACAGAATGACCATAAGGCTACTGTCATAAATATCTTACCTCCACACAATGAAACCACAACCACTGTAAAGGATTGATATTTCAACATGGAACTATTTTTAAAGAACATTAGTGAACAACTTAGCGCCCAGTATATGACTGTTAACAGTGATGGGCCAATTAGTGTCACAACACTGTGTGGTTCGTCCGAAGTTTTACACCAAACCACACGGTTAGATAAAATAAACACAACAACAACTTTATCACAAAACATTTTAATTTATTTTTGCAATCACAACGCTAACAAAAACATGAAATATACAAACATATAAGCTCTCTTGGGGTAGCTTTGTCTACATGATAAACACCATGCATAACTGTGTTTTAATTAAGAAATTGTACATAGATGATATCAGCGTATGTACAAAAACTGACATGAAAGTTAAATTATGTTAATCTGAAACACAGTATCAGATTAATGTTTCAATTGTTCAATAATATCAGTTGTTTGTACAGGAGTATAAGACAATAATATCAGTTGTTTGTACAGGAGTATAAGACAATAATATCAGTTGTTTGTACAGGAGTATAAGACAATAATATCAGTTGTTTGTACAGGAGTATGAGACAATAATATCAGTTGTTTGTACAGGAGTATAAGACAATAATATCAGTTGTTTGTACAGGAGTATGAAGACAATAATATCAGTTGTTTGTACAGGAGTATAAGACAATAATATCAGTTGTTTGTACAGGAGTATGAGACAATGACGACACCAAATACAAAAATATTCGTTCCTACGACAAACTATAAGATTTCAATGTGATAAATAATGCCTTTGTTTAAGCTAGAATTTCACAAAGCATATACATGTAAGAAGCACTTAAAATAGTCATCAAAATAAAAAAATATCTTGTGTGCAAAATGAATAACCGAACTTTGATAGTTCAAACAAAATTCCGTCTATACAATATGTTAATTGAATTCTCACAGTTCTGCAATAACTGGCAACAAATAGACAATGATTCATTCATAATAAAAACGTTGTCAATAAACTATACAAAAAATATAACTTTAAAATAACTAATTCACGCATAAATGGCAATAAATTTTTACTGATAGAAGCAACATCTTGTCAAACTTGACAACGAACATTCATACATATGTACAAAAATTATCCAAACAACGTAATGACGTCACAAATAAAACGGACCAATGGCATTTTCGCATTTCTACATCCTTACCTGATAATAAATAATTAGCTTTTTGTTTGAATCAGCGCTAATTTTGTCAACACGTAAGTAATTTAACAGTGTTTTTAAATGACAACTGACATTCAAAAACATCTTCACCATGAAAGCACCGAGTCAGATATTGGTCTGATTCGCTGATTAGACCTGACATTTTGGGTTGTATATAACAAAACGACACAATGACTAACCAAGCTTTAACGCTATAAGGGATGAATCGTTTTAACTTAGACCGAAAAATAAATGCCTGCTTTCCGCTAACATACCACCAAAATATGGGGTCGTTAAGTCGACAGAAGATGTTTTTCAAAGATGTTCTTTAAGTTCGGAGATACAGTTCATAGGTAAATGAAAATATCGGCAAAGTATTTCCAGCAACCAAAAAAGTCGGTAGCACATATAGGATTGGTCGGGTTAGCGGAAACCAGGGACTTTTTAGGCCTTATGTACAACAGTTTAGATGCGGACATATACTATTTACAACCGGCACAATCAACTGAAATATGTACAAGTGTAAAATATAGAGTCTGATAACATCCATGAGTCGTCATAAATTCTATTGAATAATAATGATACTTATCGGTGGGTAGTTTACGCACAAATAATTTGCGATAAATATGAACTGGTTCGTTGTTCCAAATTACGAAGTAAATCAAAGTTTGTTCTAAATCCGATTGAAAATTTCTAGTCCGCGGGGTTAATCCAGTCGGTAAAGTGCACGACAAGTGTCCGAGAAATCTCGTGCTCAGAATGTTGGAGGAGTCACGTGACGAATATACAGTAAACTGAGTAGTTGGCAGCTGTCATCGGAATAAGAGGGGGTTTAATACAATGCAATCTCTCCAAAGCAACACCCTGAGGGAGGAGGAAAAATATGCTGTTATTGGAGGGAAGTTGTTGCTCAAGAGTGGGCCGCCCTGGAGAGGTTGCACTGTAATGTCAGAAAACTGGAGATACTGGTAAATTAAACTAACCACTGTTTTATTGAAGAAATACATGACACTCGCACAAACGGACAAACAGACATATCTCGGTCTGTTTGCATATTAAATGAAATATTTCATTTTATAGCAGCGAATATACCTAGTTCATTATTACGCTACAAATCTGATTATCAACTTTTTACTAAATTCATTATTTATTAATTAAAACACCACACCGAGAATTATACCAAAGACTTCGTAAACAAACATGAAAATAATGCCAGGAAGAAGGTATTCAGACAATTGCGAGATAGCGCATGCGCAGAATTTCAAAGTAAGTGGATTAACGTAAACTAATGTAATAATAAAATATTTATTGAAAGCATGGTGCTGAAAAATTATTCCGAAAGTGCTTAATTATGTATAACAAGATACGCGTTGAGATGAAATGAAAACATTCACCAAAAGATAAGAACACGTAATGTTTGCACAGCAGTTTTAGACACAGAAGTGACGAAATCTTGACCCATGAGCGGATTAATCATAGTTAGTTCAAATTACCATAGAGTCATACACTGTCAGAAATGATTAACCGATAAAGGAAAGTGATCCGTTTTCATTTGAGTCTCAGAAAAACATCAGAAATAAGACGGATTGGTGCAAACTTTACACCATCCCTGAACACCAGACACTACAGTATATTATAATAGCATTTCATCATAAATATTTAATACAATATATATGACGTATTCAATATTGCAGACTCGAATAATCGAATAACGGCATATAGTGTTAAAGAGTAAAATGGTTAATTAAAAGACGGGTCGAGTAAATAAAACAATATAACACAGTCTTACATTATTGAATATAGCAGAACATTCATTCAAGGATCAAAATAATTAGAATTCGTTCGATAAATCAAGCAATTCCAAGACAAAAAGACGTTCGTTATTTCTTGTTATTCCATATTTGCCTTTGTTACGGAAAACACATCTGATTCATAAGTTGGAATTTTTCAGCCTCCAGACTGATGTATAATGCTTGTACTCACTTTGCTACAAAAAAAATGGCGGTTCTATAAACTTATTGCAGATGATTGGAATAATACGCGCCTGTGTAGTCTTTCAGTGAACAAGAGTCTCATTGACACCGTTGGCTATTTATACGTCAGCCGGTTCGTGTTCAGCAACTCTGCCGGAAATATCAGACTTCGGGAAGGAAACTTTATTGTAAATGGCCAGAATTTATAAAAGGAATCGTCTGCTCCCTGTCGTGTTTAGTCCAAAATCAATACACCGAGAGGTTGGGTCGCTAGAAAGAAATAACGAAGGATTAAAATAATCCGTAAAATATTAAAGGCCTAAGCTCGCTGTCTGTGAATATGGTTAATATATTAATTCAAGTTAGAGGTTTTATGTACACAGTGCTCTTTCATCGGCATATTGAAATGCAGGGTCCAGTGATTTACCATGTCGTTATAAATCATAACGTGGAACTACTTTCTGCATGCGCATGAATCAGCTAAACAAAAAGTGTTTACTAATTGTTATTAGACACAAAATTGTGACGTCACTTGCTTTATGTAGTAAGCTCATGAACGTCATTTTGTCTCATTTTAGTCATTTTAGTCGGCGTAAGAATTTATCTCCGAGTACCAAGCAAACGCGTAATTAGAACGTTCAATGTTTGTAACTTTGTACATGGCACTTTATGAAATGATTAATTGTTGCGCAATTTAAACAGAAGCCGCTAATTCAAATCCAAATCGACATTACAAATTGCCTTTCAGTCGGAAATGGATATATGAATCATAATTGGTATTCAACTGATATTGAAATTTAATAGGAATTATCGAATTATTCAGGAAAACTGGTCGTTATATGCAAATCTACGACTTAAGCAATGAAATTATAGCTGGAAACCAATATGCCATTTAACCATGTACCTAAGTCATTACTCAGCATTATGTTCCCTTCCAAAACTATTTAAAACTACAATCGTAGAAGGCTTCACATGTTTTTACAATTTATTCTCCTGCCGTCAACATCAAGCTGGACCCGTTTCCGGTCCCACAAAATCGAGAACATTTTGTACTACGCGATTTATTTATCAATGAGAAGCGATTGTCAACAAGAAGCGATTGTCAACTAAAAGCGGCTGTCTACAACAGAATATGAACAAAATACAAATTTTGGTTAAACACTGATGTAGAATTACAAATTAAACAATTGAACAGGAATCAGTCATTAACACATTGTACACTATATGAACGTAACGGCTGTTGCAGTAAATGAATCTAAGAATAAACGAGACAATATCACGCACTTATCTAACAGGGATGCAATATACGGTACTTCTTAACATGAAATAAACAAACAAAATGTTCAGTAAATCTACTCCATATTTTTTGTTAAAAGTAACGCAAAAAATAACGATTAAGTAACCGGCTAGAAAATTGTTATATTTCCTGTCGGATTTTATATTTAATATAACTTAATCAATATAACTTACTGATCTTTTTAAAACAAACACTATTCTTACATTAACATACTAGCTAATCATCTAACATTCTTTCAGCGTAATTGTTAATATATAAATGTATACAGTACTTTGAAAAGTGCTGAGTCCTTCTGAATGATAAACCGTTAGTAATTCAATGTCTACAAAACGCATTCCTCTCTATCAAAACTAATGGGAACATCAGGCAAAAACAAAAAAAGCGTCAAGTTCGCGAATTTACACAGTAGCGACATCTGAGATTCAATGTGTCACAGAGTGCCCGAGTTGACTGGGCACCTTATCAGATTATATTGGCCTAAAACTAGGAATACAATCAAATATGGACGTTTAATTGGACTGGCTGAATGTGTGTAAAACAAAGTGGCAATATGGTTCAGACAATAAAATTTCACAGTACTGCGCGCGTAATATCTTGTTATATTGTTGCTTGATTATCATATTTAACCGAAACACCAACACATATTCCGCGTTTTGTTAAAATAGCACCGATCGTCCGAATGAATATAACAGGATAAGAAAAGCGATAATTCCTACAAAGTTTATCACTGAATCAGCAGTCTGTGTCTACTATAAGCTAAACTCTGTCTAAATCATGCATTTTGACTTTCAGTTGAGTTCAGTTTCGGTTCATAAACTTGCGAGCACAGCGATAGTTAATATTTCATATTTTCACTTAATGCGTTTTAAAAATACAGTCATGTGAAATGAATTTCTGAACATTTTAAGTCTAAATAAGAAATCTAATAAATATTGTTCACCGTATATATGTAATGTTTTAAAAAGATTCACAAATCGATAAAAGTAACAAATATTGGATTTTGAAGTAATTTTCAGATGAAAAAAAATGTGTATACACATATGATATTAATTCGTCAATGGCAACAAAAGATTTCAATTTAGTAATTTACAATGCTTTGAAAAGGGACTAATGTCGCAAAATGTGACGGCATAACACTATCTATCTTTATGCAGAATGATCTGGCAGCTGTTTCATGTCCAACATTTTCTGTTGTTCACAAGCCTCGATCGGTAAAATACAAACACCGTATATTATACACACAGATCCTTCCAGACAACAAGGAATCACTTATTTACAGCACCGTGATCCATCAGCCATCAAAATATTGCCTTAAGGCAGAACAAACACGAGCTATTCTATATCGTCTGAATGTTTCCTCTAAGAACGAATGTCAAGGCGGGAATCACACTCTCCAGGATATAAGGTTACTATGTTGATTTATAACATGTTTCCACCTTCAACACGACTCGATAAAACATCAACAGAGAAGTACGAGTACCGGAACACAGAGCTTAATTCAGTAAAAAGTGTTTTGTGTTACACCAAACATCCAAATCCACCACATGCCCATATGTTTGTGTTGTATTCACATATCTTCATTCTACATTGGACCATCTATTCAATTACATGCCTCCGGCAATAAATGAAATAAGACAGTTGAAGTGTACATCAGTTGAACACGTGAGTACAATAATTAATTTACAAGGCAGTCTCCGGTCCCGTGAACACAGTCTTCCCGTTTTCTGTTGGTAGTGTCATGTACTGGGAACACTCCCTGTCGTTCGGCACAGGTCCTCCTTTAAATAGTCTTTTAAAAGTTTCACGGAATTGTCGACTCATCCCGCAGTAAATGAAAAAGTTTAGCGGGTAACTCAGTAAAATAAAGAAATTCGACAAAAACGTCATAATTGAATACACGTTTTCAGTAAACAGATTTAAGTCAAACGTGTTGTCAGCCACGTATAAAGTCATGATTATCCCGAGTGGAAACTCAACTAGCAGAAACAAACCGACAACCGCCACCAACATCAATGTTGTGCAATTACTTTCTTTCAACTTTCGTGATTCGCTTTTTTTGTTTTGCTGAAGTAGCAGCATGCGTCGAATCCTGGCTTTACGCATCGCAATTATTAAAAGGCCGTTCAAAACCACTAGAGAAATACATGGTACTAGATGAATGAAAATTATTCTGAACCAGTAGTATATATTTTGATACATGTCCATATTGTTCAAAGCCCAAAGCCGTGTATGTATGGAACAACCCTCAAATGTGCTGTTTTGATTGGACATGGTAGGCACTATCTCAGCGACTGTGTAAAAGTCGATGAAGCGAGTTATCTGGGACACAAACGCAACAAGGTAGACAATAACTGTCGCTCTTAAAACGTTGGGTATGGTGCACCACGTCCTTGCTTGTAGTGAATGACAAATATATATATACCTCTGTACAGCAAGTCCAACGGTCAGCCATATCGAAGCAGTGTGAAAAATTGTAGGAATGTTTTCATAGAGCATCTTGTAAGGCAGGCACCATCCGAGTGGTACAAATTCTTTGTAGAAGCCCATTGAGAAGAAATATATAAAAACAGGCAAAGGTATAACTCCAGTCATCATGTCAGAGAATGCCATCCCTGCGAGAAGAACGTTCGTTGGAGACCTCATATGTTTCTTCAACAGAACAGCAATTACAAGGGAGTTGGTGACCACAGTCATCAGGATGAGGACCGGGGCTATGTAGCCGTTTATCGGAACGCTGTATTTTAGTGGAAAGATATTTTCAAAATGCACGGGTGCGACCGCCATCATGTAATCTGTATAGTCACTCATGTTCATTCTGAAATTAGAAAAATATTCATAAACACCATTGTCATTTTGTAATATATTTTTTTTGTACAAAATCAAGCAGTAATATAAATGAAATAGAACATTTATACATATGAATACAAATTAAGTTGATAAAATGTAATGCAATTTCCGTATACAGCTAAGGCTTACAGGTGTAGATAAAGAATATGATTCTTGGTCCTTTAAATTAAATATTTATATGATCTATAACTTCGTTAGATCTAGTTGAATTTTATCGATGCTTGACAGTGAATATCTATTGATATGATCAATCGACCGGCGCGCTATGCATGAAATATCCTTGCGACAGCATTAACATCAAAATACACCTGGAAGAATACGGAATGGTATTCAATAAATATATCTAATAAAACAGCTAGCATGGTAGCACCGCTTTAAATTGGTCTTATTATAAATAAGCTTCCAGCACCGAGTTCCAAGAAAGGCATTACATTGAATGTCAATTAAGCCACGACGGCATCCGATCGATGGAATTCACTCAAGGCTGTAACAAACTTGATAATTTTCTCAACGACGGTAGATCTTCTTCGTCTATTCTACCAATATTATATACCGAAACCTTGTGCTCAACATGTCAGTCTATTTTTAAGCAATTACAGTTGAAAAGACGTGTTTTTGTTAATATCTGTTGTAAACGGCAAAGTAGAAAGGCATCCATACGTCTGTAATCTGATATCTCTGACTACCTTCCTTATAATGTTTGTAATATTGACAACCTACCTACCACTTCGATTTAACTTAGTCAAAAAGTCAAATACATGTACTCGTACATGGCCACATGGTTAATTCTCCCCTTATTATAAACTACAATTATCGATACTTTATGGTTTAATTTCACAAGCAGAAGTCATCTTTTTCAGCTAAAAATATTTTACACAATCAATTTGATACATATATGAGGGTCAATTGTTTCCTGTCTTCCAATACCGGTATTATAGATTTAATTAAGTAATTTTGTTTTAACTCGCAAATCCCCAGTCCTCGTCCTTATTATTGTAAAAATGTGAGCAAAAGTACGCCATGCTTATTAATATAAACTAGCGTTAATTTTCATTTTTTACCCATATTATCTGACAAATCCGCTTCTCTGAACTAATACACCCAAATAATCCTTATGAACAATATCGCTTGTTTGTTCAGATATAGTTTAATGTAATTCATTAAACATTTTCTGATATATATCGTGTTGCTTGGCAACGGTGTGCGTCTACAGCGAGGCTAAAGATAAGGCAAGAGAAAAAAGTCGTGTTTACGGTCACCTGAATATTTATTTGTTGTGCCATTTGCAAAGTTTTAAGCGGCGAATCCGAAGTACAATATTTTGGGAAAGAATCGTAAAGCGTATTTTCACCAAAGGTTTTCAGAAGAAAATAGAAAAGAGAAGTTTTCGACCTGCCTGTGCCTTTTTGGTCAAGGAACCCTAAACAATACCCTTTTCTAGCCTAAACACATGATAATCTGCTGTACTGTATAATATACTATATCCCCAACACCTAATTATCAAATAATGATATTTACGTCAGCTTTACCTTTCATGTTCGGTTAATAACCTGCAGCAGACTTTGTTTGTTTTGTGTTGTGTTCGTGACGGCCATTGCCAGTGACTGCATTATCGTTAATTAAACATGACAGTTGATATTTGATAATATACGTGAAATAAACAGAAATCGGATTTCTTATCGAAAGACGTGCCAACTTCTCACTGTTTCTATTCGTTACATATAATGATGGACATTCCGCACAAATAGTTATAAATGTTTCACTTCATTCTTTCGCAACCTAATATACCGTTCGCTAATTAATTTATGCCGGAAAAATGTCGGAACTATTTTGGCGACGGCCTGTAAAGTTTTTAACGATAAAGTCTAAAATGCGAAGATAATATATTATACATACTGTAACAATAATGATAATGGTATATCAAGAAATACATTAAACCCAGTCCATTTACATAAAATATGAATTCTTTTTATTTGAGAAAAGTTTGGTTTTAATATATCTGTTATTAAACCATCTGTTGTTATATTTTGTTTTATTTTCAATTAAGTGTCAGACATTTGTTAGGTTTCATAAAACAAACACGAAGATAAGCTTGTTTTTTTTCTAAGTTATTGAAATGTACGAGTCACAAGAATTTTCCGAAAATAATATCTTACCTTAATAAAATGTTAACTTAAAGTTGTTTCAATGAAACATTTAAATGGAAAAGTAATTAATGTCATGAAGTTCAAAATTTGGTAGGGTAGCCATATTATTGTTGTGGCAACAAGCGTTACGAGGAAGCTTAGATAATGATCTTAACTCATCCGCCATTGTCTTAGGGGAATAAGGGGGGAAAAGGTTTACCTTGTTTCCGCTATCATCCGTAAAATACAGTCAGTAGAGAACTTTTAGTTCAGATATGTTCTTTTTTTTGGTTCAGAAATAGAATTTATTTGAAAATGGAAAGACAGACAAGAAATAAATTGATTGAGACCATAAAAGGTCTATGATGGGCAGAAATAGGAGCAGTCGGGTAAGAGGAATCGAAAACCTTTATTGTCAAAGTGCTAATCCATATTACAACAGCCAAATCTCTGAACATTAGTTGAACACCCTGACAAGGATAAGATGTTCAAGTTTGTATTCCCGCTGGATTCAAAGATCATGTCCGCCATTATTAGTACGACAGTCGAACTGGCCTCTATGTGTGATCTTGGCGTTATTAAACTCCAAACGTTTTGTCACCATAAGAAATGCAGTCTTGCAGTCCGTCTTATATAGTTTGTCCTTATCTAGACTAGAATTTCAAACCAGTACTAATATATGAAAATACGTAGCCCTTTTGTGTAGATTCGGATTCTGTGATAAGTGTCAGGTGTCTTCAACACGTCAGTAAGTAGACAGGACATTACTATTCCGTTCTGTGCCATATTTGGAAAAGTATAAAACAAATGTGTTCCTACATATCATTTTCAACAATTCATCGAACCATTAATATTAATTTTTACGTGGCTTTGATAAAAGAGTAGGACAATATGTGCCACGGGGTTCATTTCCGCCAGCTCCGCTATCCTGTTATCTTTACAGGGTTTCAATTTGTAGAATGAAAGTTAGACTGACAATCTAGAAATGTATGGAGAGAGAAGTTGACAATGATATCTCCATAGTATAATTGCATCGCCCCATGCTAAGGTCTATCCAGATTCGTTTCTTTCATGTGTGAGATACTACATTAAACTGTCACTCAGATATGTTGGCTGGAGGTTTTGATCGGCGTTTGAAGTTTTTCCATCTCCTGGTTAGTTTAAACGGTACAGTAATTAAGGATTCGTAGGTTCGGGTCCAATGAGAATCATAGGTTTCGCCGTGATGATTTGACGGAAGGTTATTAAAAAATGCAGTTTATTTCTGACCAATTTCTTATTGAATGTAATCTGAGGAAAAAGGAGGTCGCCTACATAGAGGAGTGGTCAGATTGGGCCCAATACATGTACTAGTATATAATAAGGAGAACTTTGAAATCTTTTTGCAAGTGACTGACATACTGACATACTCCAGTAAAGATGGCGTAATAACTATAAACCCATGGAACAACATTTCCAAATTGTAAATTGAACTTTTTATCTGTCGGTTGGTTGGGTTCACGTTATAAGTATTTTGGCTCTACTTTCATGGTGTACAGTTGCATTAAATCGAGTTGTCTTATCCAGCGGTCGGTACTTACCTCTACTACCAGGTTTAGTCAATGAATTAGAGGCATCCGTAATAGAATGGTTATGAACCCTGAGTAGAAATCACCCTAACTGCTGTGTGTTCGAATCCTACCAGACAAATTTTACCTGTGGGGAGGCTGTCTAACGAACTTACAGAATGTCGGTGGTTCTACCCGGGGATCTACGCCAGGGGTCTTCCTTCACTGTTAAAACAGGAAAGTCACGAGATTATCCTGGCTGTTGGTGCGACGTTAAACCCTAGTGATCAATTAATTCAAACATTAACTTAGTGACAAATGAACAGTAATACGAACTTGGATAGGGTGGGAGATAAATGTGAAGTTTTTACATTACATGTGTTGTTAGTGATGTTAGTGATCAAGGTGTGCCTACAAGTTTCTTCTCATTCTCAATTATATCGAGTTTATTGTGTATTGCAATACGGAGACTGCTTGGATTTTGTAGACGTATTATCCTTTTGGGAAACGCGGTAGTTAATGCAATAATTGGGCACTTGATTTCGTAGAAACTCGGCAGTTCTTAGCCAATTAGTATCGTTGTAACGCTGTAATAATATCAAGTTCTCTTTTATTCTTTGAGGAATCAATGAGATTGTATTTACATTATAAACCTAATACAAGAGTTTAAACAAAATCTTTGAAGTATTCTATGATATGTTTGAACCTAATACTAGGGTCACTTGTTTTATATCAAAGCTTTGGTGCAACTGCTTCAAAAGAAATTCACTTGATAGCACAGAAAATGACCAACCCTGTGCATATGAAATGTACCTGTTGATGGTGGAATTTCAAGTTCTAACGAATTAAGTCTAGACATGTAGGCTACTTCCACCCGAAAAAATCTTTGAGAAGTGGAAATTTGAACGGAAAAGTTCTAAATCTGCTTTAAATCATAAACTGTATAATACATACCTCACACACATTATTATCAGAATAAACACAACATTTGCGAATCAGTGTATCGATATTTTGATTGGTATCGATTAAAAAAATTGTGTAAACATCAATCCGAGGGGCAGACCAATTATAACACATAATGTATTCAAGACTCGTCAGGTGTTTGAGACACGAATCTTAATGACTTGGCTTACGAAGTAAAACCTCAATTGTATCATCGAAATAACATGAATCAATTTTATAAAACATTCCAAAACACGCATCTTTAACATCCCCATTACATTCAAGATTTATGTAGCTAGTTTTAAGTTAATTTCTTGATAACATAACGAAACATTTGATAGTTTCAAGTAGGTCTTCGTTTTAATTGTAGTTTTATGATGTTTTTTTAACAAATCTTTAATCATTTGTGATTTAATACCGGAAACAACTGGCAATAAAATTATGATCATGAAATATATCCGACCGAATAACAATTTACGATAATTTTTTAGGAAGAATCGTATTTCCTCAAAAAGTATATAGAAAAGAAATTAAAAACGAAAAATACAAAATGAAGTTCAATACCGTTAAATCCAACGATTCTTGACAGCAAAAGTATCAGAAAACAAGGAAACATGATTATTTAAACACATGTCTAGGTGTTTAAATGCTGAAATCAACATTTTATAAATAATGAAAATAACAGGTGTCCTGGCAAACGCTTATCGGATTTTTAGGTCTATTTAACTATTTATCAGTGTCTTGTCGAAGAGAAAAATACATGCATAAGACTACAACTCACCCTGGAAATGGTTGTGGTATCCAGGAATTGTTTGTAAAATCTTCTGGTGATCTGTGCGAAGACATATCTGCTAATTGTTACTTGTCGTTTCCGGTCATATGCTTCTGATGTTCAACTGGAAAAAAATGAAATATAATAAAATCTCCACCATCCGCCTGAGTATCCACTCTCACAGACAAAATACAGATAAGAAAAAGTTCCAGGAAAAAAAGAAATCCCACCTTCCCCAAAATGATACCCTCATAACGATACCTGTCATAACAAAAGCGAAACCATCAATGCAGAAAAAAACATATTGAGAGATAGCGATGTTTCTAGTGATAATTATTTTACAACAAGTCACATTAGGTCACTTCCATTCTTCGTTCATCCTCGTGATCAAAACAGCAGCGCAAGAATCTGTACACCATTGTAAGACTTCCATGTTTGCACAATACAATGTGAGGAAAATATATTCAGGGTTGACTGTGTGTGTTTGGTCTATTTTTCATCATTAAAAATCCGAAACAGGATTCAACTATCCATATTTAGGAAAGGCGACTTCCACATGACTATAACATCATCAGAGGTCACTTTCAGTAGAACATTCTAAAATGTACAGCATGAATTACCAACCTAGAACTTCCGTGATATAAAAACCACCATTGGAACGCATAGAAAAGTTCCTCATTTGGAGATGGTCCCTTTATCTAGACTCGTATTTGTAGTGGAAATATTGAAACACCGTTCTCAAACATGTGAGCATTATATTTGGATACTTATTAGGCCTAAGTATTAAGCCAAGATTCTAAAGTTTGATTATTCTTGGAATACATTTAGTACCATTGCTTACAAAAAATCGATTGTACTGAAGCATATAAGCAGCTATTTTCACGGCTCACAAATGTTCTCCGTACATATTAGTGAATATCACAGATGAAATAAACAAAACAAGTAAAGATGGGGAATACATCGAACCAGCTGCTCCCGGCATTGTACTCGTAAATATCTCCGACATGTTGTATTCCAAAACCTGACGTTGGGGAGATTTCGAGATATTAAAATAACAGATCTAAGAAAAATAAGGAACACATTCATTCCCTGAGACTGACCCGATGTAGTTTCATGCATCGGGATTCTTTTTATTAATCTGAAACACAGACACGCCGTCAATCAAAGACGTAATTATAATTGGCAGTTTCTGTCTCAAAGCTATGCCAAATAACACTGTTATGTAACATGCCTGTCACGTTAGTGTGATTCGCATTTTGACCACTTTAGCAGTAATGTTCAGAATACCTAGAACTTCTACATACTGCTTTTTATCTAGACATTTCTAAATTATGGAATAATGGTACCATTATATTGCCATTATAAATTATTGAGAGTTTTCCATCAGAAACATGTTGCACAAATCCAATTCGGTGTAATCTTAAAAGTAATGCTCTACCACCATTTCTTCAAATAGATATTGGTATCGCCCTTATCAGGTAAAGCCATATTGAGTGTTGGTGCTACACTTTTCTCAAATGTCATCAGACAGAGCATAAATCTTTTTTCTCCGAGTTGCTCATTCATAACAGTGCAATCCATTACAACGAGATATAGCGGATTCGAAACCCGAGCGAGATACAATTTATTTTCTCCGTGAAAACTGACTTGAATACAACGCACAATTTCTTTGTCTCCCACACTGGACTCAATCCATTGATCGGATTCAAACTTTGTGTGTGGATGTTGGATACATACATGTAGACAGCCATTTTACTACTGGACCAACGGTTAGGTCAGATGTCCACTGATGGATGTTAACGATGTTTAAACCATACAGACTCCTGGTAATGTACAACTGAAGTGAGTCTAACAAGACGAAAGATCACGTGATAGAAACAGAAACTGGCGGATTTATCCAATAATAAAGGGAACAAATTGAACATAAAAAAACTATCTCTAGCTGTATCCGACATCCATTTAATCAACATTCTTAGTCAGCGTTAGATATTGAAGACATATTACTGAAATTATCCTGGGAAATGACACTTGTCATTATTTTCTATTTTGTCTTCAATTATTCTCTGCTTGAGCTTGAGGATATGTTCAAAATACGCATCGGATGATAAGACGTACATGCATTGATTACAAACACACCAGCGTCTTTTAGTCACAGCGACTGTAAAATATCAAAGAAAACATTAGACACCTCGTTGTTTTTTTTTGTGATAAGGTAAACGGTAACGATTTTCGTATGAAAACAAGTCATCAGATGTTTTTTACATCATAAGGAGCCATATTACACGCAGCAGATTAAAATTGAGCTGAAGCGCAAAAGATATTCCAAAAACATAAAAAAAAATTATGGTGAGGAATCTATGGTGGCATATTTCTGCCTACACTTAGCAAGTTACTTTCCTCGAAAGCTTTCAAAGTTTTCGTGAAAAAATGCTTTATTTTCATGAAAATATTTTATCGTCTGATTAACAAGTACGTTCACTATCTGATGGGGAAATCGTATGGTGAAAATTTATTGAATTTTCGTGAAAATGTCTTTGTTTTTCTTGAAAATCTGGTAGATTTTCGCGAAAATATTCTGATTATCTACGCAGAATTATGCCACCGTAAGAATCAGATACTGTGAACTATCCATTTTACTTAAACAAGTCATTTCTTATTTCATGTGCTCGTATATAGTGAAAAAAGCGGATATGGTAAAGTAATTTTTCGAGGCCGGAGGATTTATCATAACCGTGTCCATGTACATAATATTATATCAGGGAAAAACGGATATATGCCTGACAAAGAATCCCTTAATTTAAAGCCATCTTGGGCTATAAGGAATCTAATATCAACAAGGACTCCCAAGTTGGCCATTTTACTTAATGGATGCAGCGTCTTACAGTTTTTCATATCCTGTTGTATTAATTACGTGATACGGAAGGGGAGTTCAAGGGAACTTAGGTGCTTTATCGTCCAACATTGCACAGATATAATTCGATATAAATTTCTGGCGGCCACACGAGGGATATTTCGCTACGAACTGCAAGTTTATGTTTAATTTAGGCGTTCAAGTCATACACTGCTCGCAGACCATTTCTAACAACCAATTCAGTGACAACGCTTCAAATACGATTACGTACAAACGCTTTTATTCTGTGACACCTCCGTGATGTTCGATATTAGCGTACTGTTTTGAGTCAGTTCGTTTGTTTAAATAATCGCAGCAGTCGAATCTTTTAAGCTCCGCATTTTGAACATAGCGCTGCAATTTAAAAAGATTTTTTCCGTTTACAAAAATTAGTATGTCATCTAAGTAAGCGGTGTCGCAAAGTTGACAAATTCTGAAGAATTTCAGTTTTACATTTAAGTAACTTTACTCCTGTATGGTATCATCTCGATTTCTATTTTGAGAAATAAACGTGGTTAGTTAGATTTTGTTTTTACTGTAAATGTTGCAGTATTATTAGAGTCTACTAGTCCCTTGGGAAATAATTTGAAAATTGCTATATTTGAGATTTCTTGCGTCAATATTGTCACCGTTAGGCTCTGTTTTACGTCGATATGATGAACGAACTTAAGAAATCGAGAATATGTACAGTAAACAACATTTGATAATTAGCAGGAATATGTGTCACCAGCCCTGAGAATGTATATAAATATGTTTTCAGTATTTTGGAATAGAATTTATCAAATAAAGTTTGATATTTCAATACATTTAAGGCGACAATGGGTTTATTATTCCCATAAATTCTCTGACTCGTGTTAATTGGCAAACATTGATTAGCACGTAAGATACAATCGTCTCTAAGGACATTTCGTGTTAAAGAGAGATAATTAATGTAGTGGGAGCGTACAACGATTTTTGACGCTTTTTATTGCTAGGGATTGATAACACTTTCATGCAATGGCTCGTAGATCAGTTGTCTTATGGCGACAACATTCAATGATACTTCAAAGCGGATTTACTGGGCACTGATTAACAAACATTTCCATAAAGATGCTTGGGCTTCGCATGTAGACCAAAAGGTAAAAGTCTTTGCTAATATCCTATACGAGTATTCGTATGTTTCTTAGTAACATAAAAAGAAAGACTTGGACGATGCTGACCGCGGCCGTGGTCTAGTGGTTAGTGGGCTTTACTCGTTACCTGGAGATTCGGGTTCGAATCTCGGTCGCGGCAGGTCATACCCTTCCATGAAAATTTGAAAAAAATGTCGATTTTCCTCCATATGTGGAGAAGTTGCCGGCTCCGTGTGGAAGGGTAAGTTAGTACTGGCTAGTATACAGTCTAGGAAAACTGGTTAGGTGAACCGGTCACCGTATATATAACTGAAAAATTGTTGAAAAATGGCGTTAAACCCCAGTGACAATAAATCACATAAAACAAAGCAAATTGAACGATGCTCTTGTGCGCACCAGTTATGTAAATAAATCATAACATAAGATTCAGGGGTACAGTAAAATGCTTAGTTATGAAAGACATTATTTGTATTGTACAATACTTGTAGTTATTTTACAACCCCAACCCGTTGTACGTACCTTTTATAACATAACCTTTGAAAACTCACGATAGTATGGTGTTTCGCCTAGCACTATTGGTAGAATGTAAGGCCTACGTAACTCTTGACTTCAGGTTCGAACCTTAAGTGCGGGACATGATAGTAGTTGCTTGCAGAGAATACGAATTTTACAGAAAAGTGATTGTGTTAACCTTCCGACGGTATACAACTTAATCAAGGTTGAACCCGTATCTCCGGCGCACTGACCACTGGACCAAGGTCGCGGCCTCATTATGCGTACGAGCAACAGTATGATAAGCCTATGATATTTGTATTTATGTAATCCATTCCTATCTCATATATACAGAAAGAAGACACCAGTACAAACTTTCCATCTGATAAGAGACACTTAATTCCTGAGCTGTAGACAAGCAGACTTTATTATTGAATCAGTACAAGATAGTGACTAATGTTCACAGTTGGGTTTGTAATGCAAAATGGATTAATATTCATTACGCTATAACCCTGAAGTATTATTTTAACTTAACTTGGAAATACCATCTAGACACTACAATGCATGTCATGTATTCAAGAATAGTTTGGAGAACATGATACTGGTTAATCATGTATGCATGTTGTGTAGAATCGTATACTGTGAAGTGTTTATTTCTTCCCGAACATTCATTGTTTTAGATACAGTGAAATATGGGTATAATGAAATAAATATCCGGGTCCCCAGGAATTTATTATAACAATGTTCTACTGTATTGACAAACGTAAGTTGACGGTCATACGGGAATTAAGGTAATCATGTCAACAAAGTGGTTACAAATTCTCAATAAAAACCCTTACATGCCGAACAGATTAAAGTTTTTAATTGGCATTTTTTTAAATTGAAAAATCCATGAAATAATATAAACCATTCCTGCGATTTTCCTGTATAAAAATGTTTACATAGCTTTATGATATGGTAACAGAAAAAAGTAATATTAATTAGGTAATAAAATTAATATGTGTCAAAAGATGTTGTATCATAACAAATATATTTGGATTTCCATTCTTCGTAATATGAGATATTTTAAATACTATTCAATAAGTATATTTACTTTTAACACATTATCCATATCAAGTACCTCATTTAGTATTATGATATATTTGAAATGTAATCCTTCTCATTTATAATTCTCAATTCATTTACATTGTTTTGATACTAATGACGCAGCTGTCTTGACATCTGTACAATTTGTTCTACGAAGTAATCATTTATACATCGGGCAAATAAGTAATTAGCGCCTTTTTGTGAACACATTCACACAAATGCGCTCCCTTGAAACGTATTAACACATTAGTACGCGATGAACAAAAAACTTTTATTCTGAATTCATGTCATTTGCAATAATGTTCCTATTATATTCTAGGCTTGTGTGCTGGCACTAAGCTTTTTTCGTCGCGAGCACCTGGTACATAAATTGATCAGATTTGGAGTGCGAATGCCTTCAGATGTATTTTCTTCAGTCGAATCGTTTCACAGAACCTTTGCTGCGCTCAGGGTTTGAACATACAAACCAAAGTCCAATAGATCAATCACGAAATGACCATGGCTAATGGTGCGACATACAGTTATTAAATTTGATAATAAAATTGGACAACATCCATTGTGGAATTAAAATGAAGTGAAAAGACGATAATTTATTAATACCAAAACGTATACCGTGTTATGACAATAACACTGGACAATAGTTTTACCCAAATTTTCCAAGCTTGCTCGCGTTAAAAACAGAGGTACATTACGGAAATGAATGTCTACAATTAGAAATCTGTTCACATCGACTTCAAAAAGAGAAATTCAGACAATGAATTATTAATGCTATCATTGTTTAAACATCGTACTCCTGATAACATCTTACGCTACTATCACTTATAATTATCCAAATATTTACGACAATTCCATACCACGGCGTAAAGAACCCCAA
Organism: Lutraria rhynchaena; assembly: GCA_008271625.1. Lineage (NCBI taxonomy): Eukaryota > Metazoa > Mollusca > Bivalvia > Venerida > Mactridae > Lutraria > Lutraria rhynchaena. The sequence continues at coordinate 1,120,134 of VIBL01000141.1, forward strand.
GATTAATATTACGGAGTAAAGAATCGATGCAACTTTACTTACGACAGCGAAGCAGACAGAATAAAACTCATCCACTGATATATGGATAAAAATACTTGCTTCACAAACTTAGAGACATATGAAGCCTTTGGCAACTGAATGGTCGGTATTTAATTGGAATCTTTTTCCCTTCAGAATAAAACCATTCTCTGATTGAAAATGCGACACTTAGATGTGAACATAACTTAAACGCTCTTTTTAACAAGGTCAGACATGAAGCGACTATTGCTTACAAAAATGAAATTGGACGTTACAACAAACTGTGAGCCTTCATTTTATGCTTCATATTAACTATAACTACACTGATATGTTTATTAAATTTAAAAGAGGTTAGTTTCAGTAATCATTAGATTTCTTACTAGCAATTAGTTTTTAACCGATTACCATTCTGTCTTATGGTTAAAAATATTTTCGTACAGGTTTTATTCTTGGTATTTTTTTATAGATGCACATTTCATGTTGTCCAGTAGCTGTCCATACGGCATAAAACAGCGTTAAAATAAATTAATTGAAACTACAACCTCGGTATCCAAAGTCAAATGCATTCTTTGAATCTGGTTATTTCACTAAACAAGCAATACAACGTATAAAAATGCATCTACTCGATTGTTTTCTGAAACAAGAGTTTCAACAGAGATTTCATAGATTTAGTATACACTTACATCATTAAGCGTTTTAATCAATTCATGCTCAGTGAATGTAAAGTTATGTGTTTTGTATAAGTGAAGGATTCAATCTATGTTTACCTGGCTAAGAAATCTCATACATTCAACAATATGAAGAGATTTTGTTCTCGTTTTTTTCTCATTCTTGATATATTACATCGATTTAAAGAGACGTTTCAGTTCTATGGATTCAGCTTTAATGGACAATATCTGTTCCCTAACGGGCTTTGGATGACAATTTATTTCTTATTTATTGAATGACAAATATACGAGTATTTAGAAGATAGTTAACTGTGAATAAACAAATGCGTGCTCTTGAAAGGATGGCTTAACAACGCGGATGACGGATCTTGGGCTAAAATATCAAGTGATCGATATATCATACCCACGATTGTTATTTGTGTATTAAATTGTTTAGAATGATGTTCGTTTGTATATATGTGTTTTATGATGGATTTTCATGTGTTGTAATGTTCCAGGTGTGTGAAGATAGTGGAATGAGTACAAGGTATGAAGTTATGTGTCATATGTGTACACGCGTGAGGCACATACACATGTGCAAGGTACGTACATATGAGTGAAGTTTACACGCGTACGTGATGTTCGCACAAGTGTGTTAGGCACATATGCTTGAGTGAGACACATACACGTGTGTGTTCAGCACGTATATGTGCGCAAGGAACGTACACGTGTGAGAGGTAAATACACGTTTGTGAGGTACATACACATGTGTGAGGTACATACACGTGTTTGAGGAACATACACGTGTTTGAGGTAAATACACGTGTGTGAGGTACATACACCTGTGCGAGGTACATACACGTGTTTGAGGATTATACACGTGTTTGAGGTAATTACACGTGTGTGAGGTACATACACCTGTGCGAGGTACATATACGTGTGTGAGGTACATACCTCTTGTGTGAGGTAAATACACGTTCGTGAGGTACGTTGAGTTAAACTTTTCAATCAGCTATAACCAACATTGTTTGTGTTCTTGTTGCGTGGTTGCAAAAAGTACAGTCTCCTTTATTGTTGTAAGCACAAACAATTAGTGACTTTCACGACCGTGTACCATTAAATACAAACACAAAGCCACTTCAAACAAAAAGAAATGACAACCGACCTCAAATGAGTTCTGATGACAAGGTACATAGAATACAACGAATCATGAATATCGGATGGAATGGTGGTAACAAATGGGCTGTCAAGCAATTAACACGCCGTATTGTGTAGCGTTTAAATAAGACTACAAGATACCACATCAGTCGATTAGATTTTGTTCTGCCAGGGAATGTTAAAAATTCTTGACACATAAATATTGCACCTCAGTATAGCTGCTGTTAGATTGTGCTCAGATTTCAAGGTTTTTTTATAAATCAATCAATATGCCATTATCTCGTATATCTATGACATTATAAGTCAAGCTGTGATTAATTTCTAATCTCGGGTTTAATGGATGTACAACAGTTCGGCGAAGAATGCAGGAATATATTATCAAAAAATAAATCAAATCCGTCTGTTCATTTTAAACGCTGTCACTTCGATTTGCTTTTCTTAAGATATATAATAAACATTTTATTAAAATATCTGCATACTCCCTTTATAAAATTTATAAATATAATTATCATTTGGATTTTCGCGAATAATTTGCGCGGTTTTTCCCGAAAACGCAAAAGAATAATTATTTTCAATAGACTATAAGAGTTCTTGTGTGACGTCATTGTTATTGCTAGGATACAACTGGAGTGGTAAAATGGAACAACTGAACATGTAGAATTGGTTTATTTTCTATCATGTTGACGCCGTCAGTGTTGCAGACTTAGTTGGCAGCAACGAAACAAAAGTCCAGTGTATATTATGAAATAGATGTATCAAATGACAGTGGAAAAATGTGTCAGAGGACAATTGGAAATATTGAATAGACCGGATTATATCAGATGTTATACATTTGTACACAGTATTGTATTGCCGTAGTAGACACATAAGCGAAATGAATTGAATTAAATCCCAGACATAAATGATTTACTACCGTCATCTAGCCACGTTATATAATGTTTAACATCGCCATAGAAGTAAGCATTGAATCGAAGCAGTAACAATTGTGTACACAATCCAACATTAGTAACCGGAGAAAAAATCTAGAAACAAAAGTACAACTGTGGTAAGATTTATTACATAAAGAATATTACATTTATCAGTTTAAATGATGGTTCTCTAGACGACTAACTGGTAATGTCTGCAATTAAATGAATCCAAAATGAAGGTAAAACTGGGTATTCGAAAATGATGACCAGAATCAAAACTGTCACTGACAAGGCTCCCAACATTTGACTGTCTTTTGAGCAAAATATGCGGTTTTGTCATTTTTTTTAAGATAGAAAGGTTGTGTATCATACGCGAAGGTAACCATTTCATAGAATTTATGGTAACGATAGGCAGCAGAATAATGCCGGCGTTATTCAGAATGGCACGCTTATTATTTTGCCGAATAATTGTTGAATATATAAAGTATTAAGCTAATTAAAATAATATGGGCGCAATACATTCCTGAAAGTGAGCTGGGACTGTTGTCTGGAGAAAAAAATCAATCGTTGTCAATTTCAAACACTTCATCCGAGATTCTATAAACATATCCCACATGTTGCCAAGATCTATAATTTCAGACAAAACAGTCGGAAATTTGCACAACAGGCATATATCTATTTTCTAACTTGTAATCAATTTTCCATCAGTTGAACATTTCACACCAAAATGTCATTAAACAATTTAATCTCCGTACGTCCAATGGTTATTTATAAATTTGGTTCAACATTAACTGACAGATTTATTTTGAAAAGACACGAATCAATTCTCGAATGACACTTACTTGGTACACATCATCACGGCTTTCAATTCATAGTTGAATATTTGAACAGTGAAAACTCATCCTATTATATAAAAAACGACAACATACAATAACGTTTCCACTTCGACATCAGTTGCTTCTAGACTGGTTGAAACGGTATACAAACTACGCAAACGTTATGGGTTCGAATCCCGGTCGTGGCAGGTCATACCCTCCTAATGAAAATTTGACAAAAATGTCGATTTTCCTCCACATGTGGAGAAGTTGCCGGCTCCTTGTGGAAGGGTAAGTTAGTACTGGTTAGTATACAGTCCAGGAAAACAGGTTAGGTGAACCGTTCGCCGCATGTAACTGACAAATTCTTGAAAAACGGCGTCAAACCCCAGTGACAATAAGTCAAATAAAATCAACAATAACAACAACAACAACAAAAAAACAAAACGCAAACGTAATGATTTAGCGGAGGTTTTTCTAGTAACTTATCCGAGAAATTACACAAACATCTGACTTCACGAGGGAGGCAGAGTGTTCTATCATTTAGCATTCTGTCAATTAGGAATTTTACATGTTTCTACACGACATCATAAAACAATATTCAGAATTATACGTGCACAAAGACACACTCAGTATGGTTAAAACTACACATATGATTTTCTTTTGTTTGCACCTGTATCGGTAGGCTATTGTTCGTTAGGTAGATATGGAATTAAGAATACGAAATACTAAACTGTACGCCTGAACAATCCTCGATTTTTTATGTTCTGAACCAGGGCCCCGTGTTTCACTAGTCTGACAGTAACAGGGCAGTATGTCATTCACACAAACAAAAATTCCTTTTTGATACATAGTCTGGAAAAATTCTGATCTAATAGATGGTTCGTAGACACTATGAATATGGTCAAGTATGCGTGAAGTCAGGTTATCTCAGCGTTCGATAAACAAATGACGGACCATGGTATCTTCATCAATAATTAATTGATAATTATAATAGTTGTGTCCATACGTACATTTAGCGAAAACAAACTAGATTTGACAGTTTGGAAAGATATGAATAAATGCGCCATTAAGAACAGTAAGAATGCCAACGCATTCGAAAGAAATTCAAGTATTAGACGTCATCAAGTGAATCCTGGAACATTCACAAACGGAACTGCATACTGTGAGCATAACGAATTATCGCTAGTCACGAATTTTGATAAATATTCCTTGTATACGCGCTTATTATCTGAGATTCCCTGGGGAGATGATATCATCAAAGCGAGCAAAATACAACAATAATAAGTCAGTATGATTTGTTGATTTCTGTTTATGTCAAACCTGATCATACAACGTAGAACGTCTTGCATTTCATTTCTGGATGTAACGCTATAGAATGAGCAGATCCAAGCTTTATATTTTAGCTTTATGGCTAAAGCAACGATTGCGTGTGAAGGTAGAACTGGATCTTTAAAACTGCGTACAAGCAAGCCAAATGGCGATTATTCTGCTATTTCTGTAGTAAGAAAGTAAAAGTGATTCTGAATCGCTGAAATATTTCCAGATAAATTAGAAGGACAAGTTGATGAAGCATGCGACAACAAAATGAAGATTACGGAAGTACACTCATAAATATGATTTAATCACATTCTATACTTGGTTGTAGTTTAGAATCAGTTGAGAAAATTAATGGTTGTCTTGTCAATTCAATACCCGTGATAACCATTAACCACATTATTAACTAGATTTTAAAAAAAATGCACGATTCTTTTTTTCTGGCTGGATTAAACAAAAATGTGTGTACGAAGTGAATGGTCATTTTCTTTTTTTAATATAAGACCGAAAAATAAAAATTAAAATGGAAAATATAAACAGCCGGCAGAATAAGTGCAATAAGTCCAAAATGAACCATTGAAAATACACCGTGAGGGATATACCTATCAGAGATAAAGAATAATACCATTTATCAAAAATGACAAACCCCCACCTGCACGTATTAAGTAGGATGTTGTACATTGAACGGATGTACAAGTTTCATTTTATCTGGGTAATAATAATAATTAGGAAGTTATTCCTCTTTCTTCCACGTAGTACAGGTGTCTGAAACATCACGTGTTACGATTAATGTGTGCGCAGAAAATGACTTCTCTTGTTTTTCAGCTGCCGATTGAGTCTGATTGAGTCATATTTAAAGGTTTTATTGTGGATTAAACTGTTCAATGTCCTCATGTCAGAATATTCATGTAGTGAGAAGATCTGTTTGTAGTTATACCCTTAATAAAGTATCATCAGTAAATCACATTAATCAGGAACCATGAACAGTCATCCACTTTTATTTCAATTAACCCTTATTAGCAAATTTAACAACAACATAAATTTCATGAACACGTGACTAACCTGCACGAGATTTTTCACCGCTACGTCACTCCCAAATTCGCTTTCATTAGATGCATACCTTTTTTTTGAAGGTTTTTCTTATAGAAACCTGCAGGTAAAATTTAAACCTTTTTCTTTGTATCTTCTCTTTATTTTTTAGATACATTATGGATATCTTATTACATATTAATAAGAATATTGTGAAATTTGTTTAAATGATAAAAATAATTCTTCGTTAAACTTTTGTCTACTTAAATTCTAACTAGATTATTTACAGTAATTATTGACTGTATTATTTATTTCTGTTTTAAAGTTATTTTGATTTGTTATATTGCAACTTTACATGTTTAATAGTAAAACGAATATCCAACTGTTCAAGCTCGTTTGTCCTGTATAAACTCACGTTTCCCAACTTTGAAAGTGAGCACCGGTGACAGGACACTCAACCAACGCTCTGTTTAACGGATATGTGAATTTTAGCCCTGGTTTAAGAAAGGCGATGTTCTCATTCACCATACTCTTTCTTAAATCTACAACTTCATCACTGTCTCTGTAAGATCAACGGACACTAGAAATGATTGACTTTCCATTTAGTGGACAGGAAATTTGGTACTGCTATTTGTAGTAATGGAACTGAATATTAATGAGCTCAATCTGTCAACGAGAATGTTGAACTGTGTGTCATGCCATTGTCAGGAAATCGAGACCGTATATTAAGTCTTACAGCATAGTTTTTATGGTTATATATACTCTTTCACGTTTTATCGCCAAGAAAAAACTACCACAACACTGAAACGGGTTGTAACTAACAAAGTATTGTTGTCATCTTACCGGATCGTTGTTCTGTCATATAATCGTGTATTTTCACACTTAAATACAACAATATACTGGCATTCTTTTGAACATATGTAAGGTGCTCTTAGCACTAAACATCGTATATAGTGATAGCGCGTTATTGGTAGGACACTTAATCAAGGTAACATTGAATGTATGTGTTCAATTGTCACAGTTGAAGGAGATGTTGGCATTTGTTGCCTTATTCACTTGGTACTTTATGAGACTTTGTTTGTGACAATACTGACACTATAATTAACACTGTAGACTGAAATCCAATAATAGCAAACCCTGTCGATTGCTACATACGATCACGTATGAATGGCGTTTAATCGACCAATTTACAATTTGAATGCCGCAGGTTTACATAAGTGGAAAGCAATCTGAAAAATCAGGAATACTGCTCTATGGGTCTCATTTGGAAAATTGATTACATACAATGGTTTCTGCGGGTATCAAAGAGTTAGTGATAATTGCTACAAACATTTATTAACAGTGAAAGTACAGCCTTGTAATACGTCTGTTTATGCTTATGGCTGCTATTTTGTCTATAGATTATTAGATATTGCACTGGAGGGATAATTTATTTGTATCATTAAACAAATGAATATCGGCGACAATATATCATATTGTTGAACATATCGAGGTTGTTTTTACGTTAATCAATCAGCCAAAATTATTTCTTCGTGAAGCCAGAATATTTTCTATTATTCAGTGCGTGCACAAAGCAAACAATTAACCATTGACAGACTACAAGTTCCACTCACAGTAAAATGCACAGCGTCTTACCTAACCCTCTTAAATAGCCTAGTTCTACTGTAGCCAAGACATGACCAATATATATTATTTTGTTATGACATAAAAAACTTGTGTGAAAAAGTCAAATATACAAGAAAGTTCGGTATATTGTAATTATTTCTAACACTAAGTCAATGGTCATTTATCACGAAATAACGCAGTATCTCGTGACAAACGTGATTATGTGAAGTTTCGCAGAAATCGACGCGGATTAATTCGTCCGCGATTCGGACGGATTCGAATTCGTGACTTGGCAGCGGCTATCATGTACACTCAGAGATTTGAAAGAAAACAATGACAAATAACTCTTGTTACACAAGTCGTAAACGAAAACCTGAACTAATTTATGACAATTCGAATAATTGTGTAACATTATTTTTCTGCCCAGAAATGATCGCGGTAATTACAAACTCCATTCTCTTCATAAATAGTTAATTATACACAATTACCCTTTAAATTTTCGCTAGGGCAATGTCGAAATTACACCCATTACCAGAAGCCTTAAAACAGTATTAATTTGACAAAAGTGTTCGCCAAAAATGAGTGTGACCAAAAGAACGTAGAAACCGTAACATTTTACGGAAACGTTAACAAAGCCTTTTTAACATCATTTAATTTTGTATCCAGAAATAAACATTTCAAAATAGACCCTTAAAAGATATACATTCTTTTACAGGGATGATATTTTTTTTTCTTTGCATTCGGATGATTTGATCAAAAGTTGCTGTATTGCACATAATTATCCCCTTGAAATGCGGGAAATCTAGATTTGTACGTATGATAATTCCGTTGATGAATCGTTTGCACGAACTAAACTAAATAAAACAACAGTTATCACGTTCCTGTTTTGGAGAATAAAAACTCAACACGCAATGTTTGATTCTTGCAGTACTCGTACAAGATAAAATCTGCGGTACCTGCTATTAAATTATTGGTTCCGCATTACCGTGAAGCGATTGTGTTCAATAATCAACTTTGCTGTAAATCGGCGCTCAGTTATAGAACTCTTTATTTATCACGTGATAAGACCCTCTGATCGATGGCATACGTCATAAAATGAGAACACTTAACGTTTATGTAAATGATGAAGACGATAACAAAATATTTAGATAATTATTAGTATCATATTCATGAAGCTGTAAATGTCATCCAGTGTTTGTTAATTTGACTAATTTCACGGTGTTTTAAATAGGGTGTTAATTAACTGTTTTTAGATTTAGCGGCTGTGTTGTTTTTCATTCATAGATAGTTCGAAAATATCAGCGGTAAAATCAGAAACCAGGACATTAAAATATCAGAAGTACTTCATATGATATGATGAGGGTTATGCAAATGTAAAAAAGTGTAATTTTCTGATTATGAGAGCTGAACTGTTTTATTCTGATACTATGTTTCATGTCTTGTAATAAATGTACAGGGTTGTCCAGAAATTATTGGTCGTTATAATGAGGTGTTGCCAATACAGAAAAGGTCGCTTAATGAACACAGTTTATCATACATCATTGAATCGGTGCAAAAGATATGGTATGCCTTTTCATTTCAAGTTTTCCGTATTTCAAACAAAACTTGATTGATTGATATATTGAGGTACAAACATATTTAACATCTACGCTGAATTTTATGCGACTAGCCTCTAAATTTCAATAATGTTAATGGTTAATTTTCCATCCATGAAAGCATTTGTCTTATAAGCCACTTAGTGATTCATCTCTCTAAAATCGTGTTTTTTCTTTATGTTTGCGAAAAAAGAATAATAACAAGATTATAGAACGTAATTAAAGGATTCAAACAAAGTACTTTCTTCATACTTTGTTAAAAATCTCCGATCCTTTCGTTAGGAGGCAAAAGAACCTGTGTGGTAGAAATAAGCAATTAATGGCGCCTCTCCATAACATTAAGGTATCGCAATAATGTTTTGATATTAAGATCATTAAAGTATTTACGTGTTTCGGGTCGTTGTACCTTAAATAACATGCGTTATCAATTTTGCCCAGGGTGCCATTTAAGAGATGAAACTAAAACCCTATGAAAATGATTATAAGGTGTATAATAATGATAAAAATATGCTAATGGTTCAAATGTGTTTGTAATCTAACGCGGAGTTTTCTCTAATAACGAGACCGTTTGAAAAGTATAAGTAATTGGAATATGTATGTCGACTACCTGTACACTAACAGCCAAGTACTGAAATTTATCCTTGTATAAAGTAGGCGTGACCACTATCATAGTTCCAGCTAATGCATTATTCTTTTCATTGTCAATCATGTGTTCGGCAGATAGTGTAGACATCAGTGACAATACTCGATTTCCGAATAAAATGCCACATTTATTGAGAAGCGCATTTTTCTATTTTCTGGAGTGAAATAGAAATCAATAAAAGAAAATAATTTCAATGTTTTACTTGCCAGCCGTTCGAAAAAAAACGCTGACACGACCATTTGACACTACATTGCATTCTGTTTGTTTTGAACAGTTCTGCGTTAACTTATTATGGCACTATTATTTACATTTAATTCTGATCCGGTATAGGAGTGCGTATACAGCTATGCTTCGATCCGCGATCATTAATTGTTTTTACGATAGCGCTGTTCACTTTTAATGATTTGAATCACATAGGTTAATTGGTATATGCGTTTTTGAAATGCTTTAAAACAGCTTGAATCGCCTCACACGTAGACACTGCGAAAGCGGATTAACTCATTTTTTATGTGAGTATAATATTCAACTTCAAATAGAATGAGCATAAAATTATCTGATCAAGTCTTTGATTCAATCACTTCACTATATATTAGTTACCTAGAATTTTCATTATCTTACGAACATCTATTTAAGGGAATTTGAATTTGGTGCAGTATATATATTACATTCGTTAATACTATCAGATATATATGTGCACATGAACCTAAGCTAAGCTTTATCTGTGCATATTAACCTTATATAAGCTTTATATGTGTACATTAACCTAAGCTAAGCTTTATCTGTGCATATTAACCTAAGCTAAGCTTTATATGTGCCCATGAACCTAAGCTAAGCTTTATCTGTGCATATTGACCTAATAAAATCTTTATATGTGTACATTAACCTAAGCTAAGCTTTATCTGTACAATAACCTAAGCTAAGCTTTATCTGTGTACATTAACCTAAGCTAAGCTTTATCTGTGCATATTAACCTAACCTAAGCTTTATCTGCGTACATTAACCTAAGCTAAGCTAAGACGTCTTAATGTTCGCCACCAAGCTGAAGTTGACAGAAAACATATAAGATTACTTGAAATGAGTTCAGATGTTCTGGATTCCCATGATAAATACTTAGACAGCCTAACAGGATCTGTTTCTGGAACAATATGCTGAAAACCACTGGTTCTTTGTCATATGAAATACGTTTTCTGTCTCAAGTTGTTTATGGTGAATTAAACATTCTGATTATCTACAAATATTTGTTTTAAGTCTCAACACGATACACGACATTCTGTGAGTGACAACTCTTTATCAGCATTCCAATTTAAATCAACTTGTAAAGAGTTTGTGAAGTCCATACATGCATTGACTTTTAGCAAAACTAACCACCTCTGTATGGTTTTAAGTCATTCTAATTGATCTTTTCGCTAGTGGCTACTTTATACAGTTTGTTTTTGAACTAACAACATTAAATTTTCGCGCCCCGTTTCATGGTAAACAGTGGAGAATTGGTTCAAAGTTTCGGGCAAATTTCTCAGAATCGATTTGCTATGCTACAGTAAACACAATGAAACAATGAAAAAAAATTGAGTGGTGTGGAATCATTTTAAAACATTTAATTTCATCAGGACAAACAAATTATTGTCATTCTTTTGTTGGTTAAATTAAGGTGTGGTATTGTTGAAGGGTGTCTGCCCCTGGTTGATGGCTCATTTTCACGTAGTATGGGAACTTTATTTGCACAGTTTACTACCTTATATATAAACATAAATAAGTTGAACTATATTTTTAGTGTTTGCCACACATTATTATTTACGAATGATGATATATATTTAACGTGACTGTAACGTAACTCACGCATTCGTTGCTATGGTTTTCTTAAGTCAATCTGTAGTTGGGTGGTCTCATTAAAACTTCTGCTGCGTTTTAAGTGCACATCAGTAACTAATGTAGTCGTGATTTGGTTGCAGCGGAAATAGGGAGACCAGATGCAACATATTCAAAGAAAGAACTCCACCAATCATTCTTAAAACTAGTAATTTGGTCCAAAGCTACACCATACGGGAATAGAAAATCCAGATTCCATCATATTGCCACGCGAAATTTTGCGATGCACTCCAGCAAAAACTGCCACAAATCGGATTTCGACGGGTTTAAGTATTACTCATACCGCGGGCATGCTTCAAAACATTAGCGACGGCTTACTGTAAGATAATTCCTTGAATCCCTAGCTATATTATCCCATTCGTTAAAACGATCAAAGCAATATAGCGATTTAAATATCAAAAGGGAATTGTTAGCTATTGCAAATAACCGATCATTACTGAGCGTATTTTCTGATTATTCATAACATAGGAATTTGTTGTCCATACAATTAATGAAAACATAATTATATGCGCATATATGAGCGTCAATATACAGACAGAATAAATAATGATTCCATATTAATACCATATTTGGGACACGGATCGTCCGCATTATTATTGAGTTGGACTTCAAGATAAGTATTAAAAATCGGTAGATACAATAAAAAGGGGTCGTTATGTTGAAGTGAACGATAAGTTAGGTTTATTTGTTTTAACAGTTCCGACAAAATTTCTCAGTGGAGGTTTATGTCCCTTCGTTTTTTTATCAATTCGATACTAACCTGGCACGTGCTTACATTTCAAATTTAAAAAAGCTAAGCGTTCAATACAGGATATGCAGACAGAGCCCACATCCTCTCATTTTTTATCATATTCATAACATATATTTTTTCGACTTGAGATAAAGCTGAATGTACGTCAAGAATGAATAAGGTCCGAATTTATATTTCCCATAAAAACATATCAATTGTTTGAGACTGTATTTCCTTACACTTATGATAAATTAGATGTATATTTCCACTAGTATATCGGGCTGTAACAAGCAATCCAAAATCGTTATTATTCAGACTTTTATGTCTTGTAGTCAGTAAAAAAATACTGTTACAGTGGTGAGTAAAGTTTTGTGTCAGTTGCATTAACGCATCAATACTAGTTCATTAAATAGGCATCTTGTACTTGGACAGATTAATGGCGTTTCCTGTACGTTTCATCTTAATGATCAGGCCACCTCAGTATTAAGACCAGTTTTATATCAACGAAAGTTTTGATATTAAGGTTTTATAGTGTGTATGTACTGAGTCTATGCGAATATAAAACTATATTCAAAACCCGATATTCATCACGGGACGATTTCAAAGTAATTGCAAAGCGTAAATTAATCTTTCACATTTAACTCAGAGATTACGTTCAATTCCAACCATTTGTCCCAATTAAATACATAAGTACAAACATTTTGTTCTAGGACTGATTAAAATATTGATGTATTTTTCCTTTGTATCAAATTTGACTGAAAACTAAACAGTGGTTGACGAAAATCCTTTCGCCGGAATAAGGAATAAGTGCACGTGTTTTATAGTTGATGCCTTAATATCTGTTTAAATGTGTAAAAAAGGATTTAACAATTGAACATCGAGAAATCTGGTTCTACATCCATTCACATTACGATTTAATAATTTAATTGAAACAATTATTTAAGCGAGACTAGCATGAAAGGCAGATTTTGAAACACTGAGAATAAACTGAACGCGAATAGAACAGTGCCCTGTCTTCATCGCTTGATTCAAAGCGGATGAATTGGATTCCGTGTCGATGTTTATAGATATATAGTCATAAATTCAGTTGTAAATAATATTTACAAATTGTCCACTAAAGTGTGGTAAAATATTTCATGCTGATAATCAATAAATGCGTTTGGTTTTGACATTAATTATTTTCATTAATGCTTTGACGAAGTATAAAACTGCATCATAATCACTCAGCATGTTGATTTTTAACCATTGTTCTAAATCCGGTTTCACCCCTGTAAATACATAAGCAAGGCGAAGGAATAATGTCAAAGATCACATTTAATATTAGTCAGAACACATCATAGAGGCTGCTAATTGTTGGGCATGTGCCCGATATCTCTTAAATACTTCAACATGATAACTACTTAGTACAATATGTGGTATTGACATGAAGTTTTATTACATAGGCGAATACAAAGTTCAATACGTATGACGCTTTAAAATAAAAAAAAAATCAAGTTCTGTATTAACGCAAATATATATTTTGAATGTATTTGGGTTTATAATCTATGAATGTACGTAGACGGTGAATTAAAAATTTCCATGACACTCTATCAGATATTCTACATCAATGTAGTTGTAGTAAAACAAAAAAATAATTGAAATGAACGACTCATTTCCGACGCTAATTATTGCTCAGTTTGAAAAATTAAAGGTTGCCTTAGACTGACGGGAAATCGTGCTTAAATTAATCAATTAGCCTTTTATCAGAACAATGAAAGTAACATATGACGAAGATCGCATTCCTATTGAAAAATTTAGTTTTGTCTTTTTTCATAATGATTTGAATCGACATTTAGTACTACACATGGTATGTGCTCATTTGATGATGTGAATAATATATAGACACAGAAGAAATTGACCTCATTTGTGGATCTGACGCATAATGCATTTTGATAATTTGAATGGAGCATTTCATCTGATTTCGTAGCACATACAGGGTTCTAACCCATGAGGTATTGTACTGGTTGCTTGTAAATTTGGCATGTTTTCAAACTGATTTAAATCCTATTAATCGCACCCTGATATATTTAAATACCATCTGTCTGCTATCGCCACTTATCAGATCCCTAAGATGTGTTCCCTGCCGTCTATGAAGTAATTCATGTCCCTGCGGACCACGTATGGTCCATGGGTATAAGAGGATGTATCCCTGGTTATAAGAAATTCTGTTTTCCTGGGCTGCAGATTTTCAAATCCGAATAATTTGCATTTTGTTTGGATCTGTGTTTGTTGGAATCAATATTTTATAACTGCGAACACATGACCAAGTTTTATCATTGGTAACATTTTATTAACGCGTGATTTATCTTAAAACATAGATTACCATTAGTTGATGGTAATTAGACGGTATCATGTTCAACAGAGCTAGAAATAACAATGTGAACTTATTCAGGAGCTAAATTATGGACCAAAAGAGACACTGTAGGTAAACTATCTTATAATATTTCGACCTGTTTTAGCCTCTGAAAAAAACAATTAAACCCGTGGCTATATACGCGATAAGCATTGCAATTGAACATATTTAAAAATTCAGTTCAGTTATGTTTGATAATAATTTGATTTATTGATTCTGGTCTTATTCAACACAGAGACATTGTATTCTACATAGAAAAAGGCTACTTTGATTAGAACACATAAATCTGCCCAAAGATTAGAAACTCTACCCACACAATGGTCAATATTCCAGAGTTTGTATAATGATCAGAGACACGTTTTTAGAAATAATGAGGTGAATCTTGACAAGATGACAAATTAGCTAAAAATAACTTCCATGAATTCTCCGTAACCCTTCAGGCTGGTTAATTCTACCGACACGTTTAGTGAACTGAAAAAAAAATCCACTAAATTCGCCATTGTACTTTTTATCGTGACGAGCGTTTTATAAAAAAAACAAGAGACAATTATTTCACCAACGACAATATATTCAAAAATGATAGGTTTTTGTTCTGTTATAAGCATTGCTAATTGGATTCTTATTACTTTGATTAAATAAAAGGTGTTGAACAAGGATGAATATCTGGGAAAAATTCTTAACCAAAAGATATAAATCGAATACATTGGACATCGGGCATTAATTTGTGGACAGGGCATGACAACGCTAGCCTGTAATTGAATTTGTTTCACATTTCCTGTCGTGAAATATCGCGTATTTTCCTCCGGAATGTGTCTGTAGTTATAATGTCCTATGTCAGAGGGAAATGTACTAGGATTGGCTAAAAGTTCCACCTTAGCCGGCAAACAAGATTTTGTTGAAATTGTTCTGGATGTTGACTTAATGGAAATTTCCAATAAATGTTAAATGTCCTCATTTGTAATCAATTAATGTTTTTATAATGACTTCTAATGTTTATTTCAAATTTTATGTGGCAACATCGGTTATAACATCTCTCAATTTTATTGAATTTTATTTTGGTTCCACACGAAGAAATGAAAGAGTTATTATTTCCATAAAGTAATTTGAGTGGAAATTATTCTAACTTGACAATACCCCTAGTGTCATATAACTCAATACGATGAAAGATGTAAAACTTGGTACAATGTGTTCTTTCTTTTTTCTGAAAGCTTCGTGGCTCAAGCCTACAATATCTATAAAATCAAGCATGCATTTTTTGTATAAAGTACTGCATTACGACTTATTGTGAGAGTTTAAATTGCGTGATAAGGTATTTTTCTATAACAAATATTCCAATTTTATGAAGATTTAAAACATCGAGAATATAATGAGTATAATTTAGAAGAATTATTATCTTCTCCGTAATTGATGTGCAGGCTCTTGTAGAATTTTCTGATTATTGTAATTTATCATACAATTGTAATTGCTACGTTCGGCCTTATTTTTAGTGTTTTCAAGGAATTATTTTTATAGACTGTTTGCTGGCTTTAAGTAATGAAAATTGAATCAATACGTTCATCCAGTTCCGTCTTACGGGAAATATTTTCAAACATTTCAAAGACTTTGTAGGGAATCGTGGTCACATTATTGTTCTGTATCCACGCTGACCATTAGCAAAGCTATTTAACTTTATCCGTTACAAGATATTTTTGTACTAAATAAACGAATAGGACTACTTACCGTTTTAAATGTAACTTTCTTGATGAGGTCCAGTAGTTGAAAGCCATTTTTTATTTTTTTGTCAAATTTGTCCGACTCTTTAATAAAACCGTAATGTCAAAATGTCACTGTCACGATAATTTTCAAGGCGAACAAATTAAACAAATTAACATCACTCGGTCCTTTTTAATTATTTAATGCGGCTTAAAAAACATGTGCCTCTAATCATTAATCAATCACAGATCTTTCCGCAAAATGAATACTCTTACGAATGAATATAATTTTCGAATAATATCAAAACATAAAGTAAAACTTGAATTATATATTCAACACTGACTAGATTGCTCTTTTGTGCCCTGGAGAGAAAAAATATCCGATTTACGATTTACGCTCAGTCCACAAAGAATTAATGAAATTCACAACTAAGCTTTCATACGCAGCCTGCTAACTTATTATACACCTGCGATGGTCTGCCGTTATCCAATAATGAACATCGATGTATAGCGATCTGTTTCTATACACGCTCGGTGAGCTTTCTGTATTTCATTTGCCAGTGTAAAGCAAGAATTATTGAAAATTTCACCAGAACAATGGTTGTATTTGCGCTGTCAACCACGTTTCTGTACGCACCAAACGTGTTTCACAATAACTGACGGTTGCAACCGTTTGTCGCTATCCAAACATGACAAAATGTACATCTAGTTGTTTCAAACGTTTAAACATGAATAAGCTTGGAACATTTTAGATATACAAACATAAAGGTATATTTAAACTGCTTCGGTTTTAATCAAGTAACAAGGGTCTGTGTTGAATAATTAAACACTTTCACAGTAACTAATCTATACCACTGTTCAAAGTTTAATCAACAAATTAACGAGTCATCAGCCTGTGCCAGTACTCAACGCTTTAAAATAGAACACGTTGCTGTTCAGAAGTTGAAATTGTCACACGAAACAGTATTAAACCTAACACTAACTGTATTTTAAGTATTTTCTATTATGTTCAGAGATTTCCTTTATTTTCAAAGACTTAGAAAAGTACTTAAGTTTGTATAAAGTTAGAACGCAGTTCGCAGTTTGCAGCCTGCAGTGAAACTTGACCCCAAGGATTCCCTTTTGTATCTCCGTTTCATTTCCGGTAAATTTTGTCTTTAAAGTATTTTTATGTCCTGATTAGGAGGTGTTGCTTGCCCAAGCAGTCTCTGAATGGATGCCAACCGTAAACTGGTCGCTCATATTACAGTGCAACCACTCCAGAGCGGCCCTCTCTTGAGCGACAACCCCCCCTTCAACAACAGCATGCTTTTTCCCCACTGTACGATTGGACTGTCTATTTAACCTCCCTAGAGCGGCAACCTCTCAACAACGACATAATTTTGCGTCTCCCAAAGGGTGTTGCTTTGGAGAGGTTATACTGTATATCATAGTTAAATAACATTTTAGCACGAATGAATCAAGGGTTATCTTATGCAATTATTGTTCGAACCCTTTTGGTCATAGACAGTGTATTTCAAGATCAAACGAAGATCGGCAAAGAAGAACAGCAATATACGAACAAGTATTTAAACACAGAAAATGACTTTACAATACACTATTGTATATGGACCATGAGTTCGGCATTTTCCCATCATTTTATGCATTACTATTTTCCTGTCAAATATCCAATAATTCTGATCTTTCAGTAAATTTAACAACATTTTTTTATCTTATCTCCTCTTAATCTCGCGAGCAACACCTTTTAACTATAATTTACCTCATTTCAAAATTTGCATAAAATTCGACCCGTTTGCGGCCATGCATCATGATTTTTAGTATTTTTTTGGAATTCAATTTTCGAAATTACGAAGTTCGAGGCGTTATAATACAAAACGTGTTTGTTTTAATTTAACATTCTCGAAAAATAAAATATAATGGGACAACCAACTTACTGATAGCAAAGTTTTTTTTTCTAAAAATTCTGACAATCATTTTTTTCGCTGCAGCGTTTGTCCACGAACGTGATGTCTGCCCATCATATAACTTTAACCTCAGACAGTATTTATCACAAAGTAATATACTACAGTCAAAACTGGGTTAGCAGCCACCTCTGAATTAAGACCATTCTGTAAATAAAGGCCATTCTTTGAAAATTGTCGCTGATTATTAAGAAAAAACTCACATCTGAACAAAGGTCAAATTTCAATAAAGTTCACATTTTATCTTTCCCAAGGGTGGTTTTTGTTCACTGGTTTGATTGTACATACAAATAAAAACAAACTGTGTCTACGTTAATAGAAATAAGACAAATGTGATTGAACCCATTATAACATATATTCCTATCAAGGGATCGTTACAGAATTTTTGTTATTAAATATAGATAACAAAAATGAGCCAGCAGACGATTATTTCAGAAAACCTTTTGATAGGCTCCATGTGTCTTTTCCAGTCCATGGAAACATCTGTTCAAATCAATTAATTTAGTGTTCTGGAAACAATATGAAGTTGTATCGTTGAACATCAAAGTAGCCGGTCGTAAGATGTACAAACATTAAGCTGTGACCGTATAATTTATTTCCAATTTATAGAAATCATAACTAAAAGGAAAAAATACTCATAACCAGTTCAAAACAATTACACAACAATGAACAGTGCATTACAGAATACTGTTGCTGCAGTTTGGAGTACGCCAGAAAGGTTAACAATATTTTCGAAATAAATAAAATCATAATTATGGTCAATATATGTCACAGCACAAACACATAAAAACTGGTCACAATAGCTCACAATGACCCGTGTCATAAGGTTCTAGTGTGCATTGTATGCGTCAGGGATCAATATTGTTTCACCGCAAAGGGTTTTGCGGAAAGGTCTCCTGGGACAATCAAGTGCGACCACCAAACTACCAGGAACAATTAATGGTGTGATAAATTGCATCCTGACCTTGCAAATTCATTGCATTTTGTCCTGTAACAATAGAAGTCAAGGACGAAATTTACGGTAACCCTCACAACCTGTGAAAACATTATCAGTGTAACTCGCTAAATTATGATAATTGGATTCTTGCACGTTACTGCCAGCTCCATCACAACATAGATCTCCCTCATGAGGCGTCTGACTGCTAATGATGACAGTATGCCACGAAAAAACAATCAAAAACCATTATGTAAACTCTTTGTGTTATTTCAAATGAATAGTTCTCTATATTCAAGAGCGGTTTTACGTTAATTTATATAAATCTTCAATGAATGTTGTTAATTCATGGTGCTGTTTATTAATGGTCATATTGTTTGAACAAATACACTAAATAGTTGCCTAATAGTAATTTCTTTTATACGAGTTGAGTTGCAGTTTAATAAAGTACATATTTGTTATACAATATAAGACCAATTCATCATTGACCAAAATCGTAATGATAAGAAATTAATGACTGCTATAAGCCATTACATGTAAAGAGGGGGTAAGTCAGGATAAACGTGTACTATGTCTTTTATCTTAAAAAAGGAGCTTTTTAGTAACAAGCTGACAAAACACTGTTGTATTAGACACGTTTCGGTCACGACTATCTAGATTTGGGAAGAAAATGCATGGATTCTTATTATAGTCCTAATATAAGAAAAGTATTTCTAGAAAAAAACACATCCAAAAAACCTCACTCTAGGGATGACAGCGAATTTCGAACATTCGGTCCTCCTCATCCGGGGCACTGTTATAATCACGCTGCTTTCGTTTAAACAGGAAGTAGACTAAACATCTGACGGATAGTGTATTATCATCATCATCTCGATTTTGTATTGTTTATATTGCCTAAGATGTATGCTCAGCAGATTTTGAGTTTGGACATTCCTGCTTGTCAAACTTAGCTGTCACAGATGCTTCAAAATGCGTCGCTTTTTTATTGAAAAAGACTACTAGGATGGATGACTATTAAGCATGAGGCTTATCATACTGTTTCCGTGCATGACAATAAATTCAGTGAACAAGTTAACATAAATATTAACATAAGTTAGCTATCTGCCGTAACAAACTAGATAATAGCAACTCATGGTTACATAAATATTACGACAATACATCTCAGTATTGGCGCCATACTGGAGACCAGGTCTGTAAACAAAGATATAAAAGTTCACTATAAATTCATATTGTCGTTCAGCTGTGAAGATTTCCCTATTTAGAGTATATCACACTGTACTATTTTCCTGACGGCTTTAATTTACCCATAAATGTCTCAAAAAAGTAAGTCTGTCATTATACTCCAAACGAGTCGAGAAAATAAATCATAGATACCGGGTCTTTTGACAGACTATTGATTTACAATCCTATTAATACAAAATATTACCCAGAACAATATCATAAACGACGTATTGGTAAAAAGACCTCAGCAGGATGGGCTATATATAGTTTTAATACCAGAGGATTTGCATTACACTAATGAGATTTGTTCCTTATTCTCAATACGACGACAATACTTACTTGCAGACTCAATAGCGATTCTGCATATTTGAAAAAGAATGTTTAAGCTTGAACAAATTCTTATACACATGTAGAACGTATCATTCGTTGCCCCATTAGCAACTAAACGTTACACAAGCTATGATAATTGATTGCCATCAGCCTGCTGGAACTCCTTCCCAAAAATTGAGTAGCAATTTAAATTAGCACTTCATGAGCTTGAAATTAAATTTGCACGACATGTGTACGCGCGTATTATCGTTGTAGTACCAATGAACAGCTCAGGTGCGGCCTGTAATGAGACGAACATTGAACTGAGTATAAAAACTTAGACCAACTTAATAAAGTAAAGCCGGTTTTCACTATTCCAGTTTGATGATGAGACAGCCTCAATATTATTATAATAAAAAAGGGATTTCTAAACAGAAAAATACGCACAAAATTCCTGCCTCTCCTAACAAACTTCCCCGACACCCATAAATCCCAAATCCTACTAACAGATGGTAACTGACTAAACATAGGGGACAATACACAGTCACAGCCTTGGAACGCTCTACAATAAAGTTGCTGGAATTTAAACTAATCTGGCGGGCTTAATTCCACACAAAAATCACATAAAAAGGTAGACAGACAGACAGACGGACGGACGGACGGACGGACAGCGAGCGAGCAAGCAATCAAGCACAATCAACAATAAACGTACAGTCAAACTTGTTTACGGCTACCTCCAAATAAAATTCACCCTGTGAATAAAGGCCATTCTTTGAAAATCCGTCAGTGATTATTTAGAACAAACTGACCTCCGAATAAAAGCCACCTGTCAATAAAGGTCACATGATGTATTTCCCAAGGGTGGTCTTTGTTCACATGTTTAACTGTACATAACGAGTGGATTGTTCCAGTTCTATCTGGATTTTGTTTGTCTTGAAGGAAATCGTTTGGATATCAGGGCTTTATTGTGCTACTCTTCAGAGATTTAAGTAATAAAGTTATATGCACAGCATCTATTCACCCACACTGAATAAGCGTACCATCCCTAGATATTGGGCGCTATTTATGGATAATTGTAGTTAAATATATGCAAACAGTTCATGTTAATCAGTTTAAAGAATAATACGCCTTAGAAATTTCTGAGATTAAAACCCAGAGGTATTGGTGAACATGTCTAACGTCAATGCGTGCAAACATAGCATCATGTATGACCCCCTGGAAAGTTATCAAGGCAACCTGATGATGACCTTTACAAATATCAGTCGGACATTTGTATTGTCAATGGTATAACCTGTTTATGGCGTATTGAATACCAGTCTGTTATAAAAAAATATTGATTGTTACAAATCGTCCACAATGAGTTGTGATGCAGGTTTATTTCATAATTATACAATTATAAAGTGGACCTATGTTTTGTACCGCAGAAATACACATATACAATGTATATCAACTTGAATATATGTCGCGACCACCCACACCAAAATAAAAACAACAACAAAAACGAAAATTGTTGCATCGATCGAGGCGCGAAACACGCGGAAATTCATTCTATGCGAACAATAACGATACCACAATATTGTACAAGTTTTTCTGTTTTATTATACATTGGTTTTCAGACAAAGGTTATTTGATTTCCTCCCGTATTGGCAATACCGTGATTTTGTTGTTTTGCATTTCAACGTTTTAGCATCTGTGGCAATTTTCATGCTGAATTCATTTTTTGTTTAGTAAATTTAGCCATACATAATCTTACTTCAATAAAAGGAACGGAAGTGGTCGACAATTCAACATTTGTTTTACAAAACACTCGCGCTATTTATTGCGTATACAAAAATCACTCCGATAAAAGATTCGCAGAAATTGCTAAAATGATCATTTTCTGATTATTTATATAAAACAGGTTTCTTGTAACTTTCAAGTCTGAACAAATGATAAAAATGGCGATATAAGAACAATGTAAATGATGCGAAATGTGAAATAGTAATACAGTGCAACCTCTCAAAGCAACACCCTTTGGGAGACGCAAAATTATGCCGTTGTTGAGAGGTTGCCGCTCTGGAGAGTTAAATAAATAGTCAAAACGTACAGTGGTGTAAAAGCATGCTGTTGTTGAAGAGAGGTTGTCGCTCAAGAGAGGGCCGCTCTGGAGAGATTGCACTGTAACAACAAATATTTACAATAGTTTTCTCTTTAATGAAGCATTTCATTGTGATTTAAAAACTTAGCATTATTGTGTTACCGCTGATAAAATGTATTTCATACATCTGACATAAATCTTACATTAAAACACGTTGCCAATTTACATATATATTTTGCGAGTATCGTATTACGTTTTTGTCGGGATTTTGAATTATTTCTGGAAGAAAATTATTTTTCTCCGTCAAAGATCATTAACAACAAGAAGCAGAAATCTGTGAATTGATTTGTATACATTCGAATAAAATATACATGGACTTTTCTTTTGTTGGTTTCATGATATCTGCTTGTCATATATAAATGCTACACTCGTATAGCAACAATTTTTTTTTTAAAAAAATGTCTTTTATCTTTGAAACGGAAAAGAAACGGATTTGGAAAGTAAAATTAGTGAATATATTGTTTATTAAAATATTTCATACAAACGAAACACAACACACGCGTGTCCTTTACGAAACTCTTACAATTTATTAATTATAACAAACAAAAGAATAAATGTTTGATTGTAAGAAACACGGGTTTTATCTACCGGTTTAAATTATTTATCTATCCGTTCGTTGTTCTTAGTTTATAAAATGAATTCCGTCAAAATTGATTTACCAAGAAAACCAAGCCTTTAAAGATTGTGGACATTTTTTTGTATTTATAACATCTAGGTATTCATTATTGTTGTCAATAAGGCCGCAGCTGGTTCAAGCCGAATCCCTTTTCTTCCATTACATAATTGGCTTTTTTCAAAGTAGTTAAATGAAAGCCGTCACTATATATCACAATAATTTGCAACAAAAACATATCTTATTACAGACCATATATAATAATATATTGTTATGTTGTGTTTGTGTCCTGAAAGGTTTCCATAGAAACGAATTTAAATCTAAGAAAAGATGGTTTCATTTAGCAAGTAGATTGGAAACATTACATTGAATATTTTTTATCAGGAAGTAATGGCATATCGACAAGACGATATGAAAATACCACCTGGACTGATACAAATGTCTAGGAAGTTCTGCTGCAGTAAATGGTTGGACAAATTTCAGAATCAGGAACCAAAGACCGTTCACACTGTAACCGTTGTAATTAAGATTACTAATGATATCTCAATGTTAATATACTTCACATAGAAATATTACATCAAGATGAAACGGGAATAAAGCCCTTTGATCACAAAAATGAAAATTGTTCACTTTTCGATTTTAATCAACCAATGGTGAAAAACACCTAAACGAGACAATATTAAGTATATTTATAGATTCACACAGTCTTTCTTGTCTGAACTTTAGGATATTAACCCTCTTTGGTTAAAATGGTTTTCAGCACAGACAAAGACATACCACGATCATGTAACAGACAGACCTCTACTTAACTCGCAGAACAGAATTATAGTGATATAAGACAATTATGATGGCATGTTTCTGCATGAGATCTACCAGATTTTCATAAAAAACAAAGACATTTTCACGAAAATTCAATAACTTTTCACCGTACGATTTCCCCACCAGATAGTAAACGTACTTATTACGAGGACGATAAAATATGTTTTCAGAAAATAAAACATTTTTTTACGAAAACTTAACTCGCTAAGTGTAAGCAGAAATTTGCCACCAAGACATGTATCAGACCGTTGTCCGATAGGTCTTGTTACAACGATGTGACATCACAGTGTGGAATACTGGTTATATAGTCAACAAAAGGTAACTGGATGGTAATTGGTTGATAAATGAGGCCAAAATCTTACAACGAATTATGATACATTATGTCGAATGTGTTCAACGTAATTTCATATAAAAATTACAAAAATAATTATTACAAATGTAAAACATAACTTTGATTACATTGCTAGTATTCGGATACTTATTAGCAATTTTCTGAAGGTTGTTTTGCATACAGAAGATTAAATAATGCAAATGTTGTCACATTGGAAAGATTCTATTTTAAAAACGTCGCAGCTGATGGGTATAATGTAATGGAGAATTTTCTTTCTGATGATGTACCTATTCATAAAAAACGCTTAGGCGAAAAAAAATATTTTGGCTTTCCAGCAGTATGCCCGATAAGATAAGAATTTTGACACTAATAGTTTAGAAATAAAACACCTGGTCTTTGATAAATAGCCACGGTTTTGTGAATTCTATTAATGGACAAATTGAGTCAAAGATGATTTAAATACTGAATTTTCAGTTTTGGGGATATAACAACGGGATAAATCATCACTATAATCATCATAATGATATAGTCACCTGGTCATGTAGAGAACTAGAGTGTTAAGATAATATGCACAGTTTTAACTTTTATATATCATAAAATACAACATTTTCAACTTATAATTTGGCACAGGAACATGTTGAACAAGCATTCATTCATTGCAATACATTTCACAGTAACTGCCAATACATGCTGCGTATTATCAACATGATTGATTAGTTTTTCTTCACTCCGTTGCAATTGAATATACAAATGCAATACAGATATTTCTAACAGATCAACACTTCTCCCTTCTTGAATTGATTGGTGATTTATTTCATTCACTCCTGGGTTACTTAGATACGATTCAATCGTGTTATATATTAATTAAAATGGCGAAACAATGAATCGGAAACGCTCATAAAAAGTCTATGGTACACTGATAGAATTGATATCAGGTATATATCTGCAACAAATCATTTCACGTTGACAGGCTTTTATGTTATCGGTATGTCACGAGTTGAACTTTGAGAATATATTTTGATGACAGAAGCGCATGTTGTGTATGTCTCAAACACAAACATTAGAGACAACTTTACGATGAACATGCCTGACACGTTAATCGCTTTTGTAATGAAGAGCTTGTACCTTATTCCTTCACTTCGTCGGACGGTTCTATAAAATGGCTTATACTCATATATTTTTTCGACTCCACCTTATATGACAACATTTGCGTCCACAATGCTTGTCTGCTCTCTTGGTTGAACTGTTTCCATTCAATCTTCATAAAATTTTGTCAAAATGTTTATGGGAATAAATTCGTCGTACGATTAGCAACAAAATGTCCATAGCATCCTTGTATCATAATCTCTGACTTAGTAAAAATGATGACACGGCGTGTGTCCACTCTCTAGAGGAGTTCTCATATGATCTTCACGAGATATTTCCGACGACCGTATTTTGTGATGGTTTGTCGCTCCTGTTTCCAATTTCAAGAAACGTCATTTTTCACAACACAATGAGCGGATCACAACAGCAGCTGTACAACTGTTTGTAAAAGTTTTTCATTTAACCAAGCTAAATGATGCGTAAACTAAGTAGGCGTTGATTTATGTCTTGTTGTCCTGTTTATAGACTGTTAACTGGTTTGAACTGTCGCATCCCACAAAATATGATAACTGCAATTGCAGTATTGCCAGACGGGTCTAACAATTGAAAACATAGGCCTATATTCAAGTCGGTTAAAGAAAATCGCAGTCTGTGTATAACTGTTGCTATTCAATTTACGTCGATTTGTGAAGAGTAAAATATCTACCATTAGCCTGATTGTCGGGCAATTACAGGTTAATCAATTCATAGAACACATTATTTGTATTTCAGGGAAACGCTTAAATCCACAAAGTATTGAATTAAATAAGAACACAAAAGGGAATGAAGAATGGGAAGCATAATAAATATACTGCCTGGAATAGAACTATCCATTATAATTTTATCAGGATGGTGTATTTAAAGTAACTTTATCGGATTGTTAAAAGAACACGATAATAGCGATTGAATTTTTTATAATCATTAATATATATAGCTTGATTCTCAAAAGAATTAAATCAAAACTGCAGAACATGCGGTTTTATGGCAGCCGCAATATTTATATTTATGTTAATACTTTTTGTATGGTCTTTTGTTTGGGGGTTACGGGGTAGTATAGAAGAACCTTTCTAATCAGAACTTACTTGGACAGACGAAAATGTTCGGATTAGAGAGGTTTTTGGAATACAAAGGTTCCGGATTCAGAAAATGTTTTAGCTTTTAACTACATAATTAAAAATCGGGGCCAGCTGACGTGTTCTGTTTAGAGAGGATTCCGGATAGGAGAGGTTCGGTTTAGAGAGGTTCGACTGTATTTTGTGGAAGATGGTATTTTTCGTACGTTTTTGTTTTTGGAATCATATCTTATCTATACGCTAACAGCGTCTTATATTTTTATCAAACGATAACGACACAGGCGTTCAAAATTTTACTAAAACAATGCTACGTGAAAACGACAAATTATTTAGCAATCTAAAATTCTTTATGCAAATTACAACGTGTGCTGTCTTTAATATGGACATATTATATCCCAATATAGTACAATATCGTGCCGATGTCTGTTAAATTAACATTTGAATGAATTACAGCATTATTCAAAGCTATATTTTTCTATTTCAATAAATTGTTTAAATTAAAAGTATTGTTATTGTATTAATTAGCATAGTTTTAAAACTCCGCTGTTTGATATTTCGTATTGAACTAATAAGTTTGAAAGTAATGTTATTAAATATAATAGTTAACCATATATAATACAAGGCTGTATATAATACTCGTAGTTTACCCGAACAAAATGTAACGAAGTCGTTCGTACTTTTCCTGCCTGAATATAGCGTGTCGCACTAATGTAATAAGTCAGTCGCAGACAAGAGTTTTAGCATGTTATATGAATGCATTGTCCCTCACAATATTATCCAATTTATTCTCTTCAGCAATTTAACATTATGCTAAACCAATTCTTTAATAACTCGATCATTTGTTCTTTTTTTGAATTACATTTCCTCGGCCTTTCGTGACGACATTTTGTCACTTGTGTGACATTTGTATCTCCCGAACACGTCGCTAACGAACAACAATTATGGTGGTTGATTCAAGAAGGTAAGCACTTTTATTTTAGTAGCATTAATTTCGTTTCTACAACCCTTCCCTGATTTTTTCCATGCTTTTGTACAACTGGTTTCAATATAAATTTCATTATCTGTAGCAAATAGCCGTTTGATATGATATCGGCCTTAATAACAGCAGTCAGTTAAATACGGTGACTGGTTCACTTAACCAGTTTTCCTGGAATTAATACTAAGCAGTAGTGCCTTACCCTTCAACAAGGAAGTTTTGAAGGGCAAGACCTGCTGCGACCGGGAGTTGAACCCACTTCGCCGGGTTACAATTCCAGCGTACTAATCGCTTAACGACAGTCGCGACTAACGGCAGCATTAGTAATTAATAAGTTGTAACAAAGTTTCACGGAACATCATCCTAGTATCATAAAAGTCATTCCTAGCGACTGGTACTTAAACAAAAATAACGAATGCACTATCGTACATTAGTTCAATATTACCTTTGACACCATGTGAATCACATAAATATCGAACTTGAAATTTAACGACAATAGAGTCCACCCAATATGCCCGATACAAATAACACGGCGTCAAATTGGTTCACGAAGTAGAATCCATTTCATAAAATTGTTTTTTTATTATCTTATTTCTAATCAAGGTGATCACCAATACCTCATGATATCATTTATTTATTGCTTTCGGACTTTGATCATTCACCACATAGATAGTGATAATTTTAAATATACAGTATAAATACTTCATCGACAATAATAAACATTACGCTATGAACACCAGGGCAAAGATATTGTATGCTTTGATGGTGGTAGATTAATTGTTCAGGCATAAATCTCATATTGAACTGCAAGTCTCTACAGATAACATACAGGTTCCACTGACTCAGGGGCTAAGGACTATTATTCGTAAATTACACGGGTTGACAGAATCGACACCGTATAGTATAATGGTTGTTCGCTTTTATAAATCATGTTATTTATGGAAAAATTCGTCAAATGCGATGACTATGCACTACAGTATGCTCGATGGCTTGATGCTATTAACATTAATGTTGGTAGATATTGTTGTCTTACTTTTATTTGTTTTTTACCGGCACATGTGGACGGTGACAAAACATATATTTTCATTTTCTGGAAAATAGGCGCACTAAATCCATCAAATGGGAAATTAATTTGATGAAGATTAAATGGTTGTTTTAGGTCTAAAATTGAAGTCAGTGTTAACGATAATGAAATGTCATGCTTGTTTGTATCGAAGACGACAGTGTGCCACGGCCGTGGTCCAGTGGTTAGTGCGCTGGACTTGTAGCCTGGAGATCCGAGTTCGAATCCCGGTCGTGGCAGGTCATACCATTCTATGAAAATTTGACAAAAATGTAGGTTTTTCTCCGTATGTGGAGAAGTTGTCGGCTCCTTGTGGAAGGGTAAGTTAGTACTGGTTAGTATACAGTCCAGGAAAACACGTTAGGTGAACCGTTCGCCGTACATAACTAAAAAAAAATGTTGAAAAACGGCGTTAAACCCCGGTGACAATAAGAAGACAAAAATTGTCTGGTAAAAATGTCATTCTTCAACTTTCATTCTGAAGATAGATACCACAGCGAACGATGTTTGTCTAGACTAGCATTAAATGTACCAACGCAATGCGATGTTTATTTTTGGCGCTGTGACGTTATTAAAGATTTTTTTATCCATTTTGCTAAATTTACATACGTATCATTTGACGACAATGTTTTTTTGTGTAAATATCAATAAATATTTTGATTTACCTTGAAAAAGTAGTTGTAAATAGAGCTAGTGTATATTTAGAAAGAAAATTAACGGTTTCCTGAAAAATAACACAAACAAAAACGATTTATACACATGTGAGTTGAGATGTGTTTTTTTTATGTTTCTAGCGTATAAACAAGTCCTTCAAACAGAACATTTATTCGTCTAAGGCAACACTTTGTCAATTCAAATAAATGCTTACAAGTGATACAATTTATGACTTAAGTCTTGATACAAAATATCAGTTTTTATCACAATTCAAAACAATGAATACACTCTCAGATAGAATATGAAAATAACTGTCAGCGCCCAATTGTATAAACATTGGTTAATTCTAACCACTGGGTTAAATTTTATATAAGGTTCAATTTTGGTTAAAGTTTGGTAAAGCAACAATTTGGTTAAATTTTACCAGGAATTATTTGTGGTTAGATATAACCCAAGAATCTAATGTTGGTAAGAAGTTGTCAACATCCTCAGTTTGTCTGTTTACTGGTCAAAATTGTTCAGGTTGTCCAGCGTTTGGTACAACAAGGGCAGACATCTTGTGTCTATTTAACTTTTGGTTAACTTCTTAACCTAACCTTAGATTTAACCCAGTAGTTAAATTTAACCAACGTTTATACAATTGGGTGCAGATAATTTTTCATTTGTATAAACACATTTAATTGATGAGTATAATATTTACACAGAGTCAAGCCTCATTCTGAGCCATGCATTGTTTCGTCCATGTTTAAAACAATATGTTTTTAATTTAATAAATACAATAATTATACAAGATGTTCCTGTCCCTAAGGTCGCTGCGTACATATATTCATATCATTTCCAGTAACATCATAACAGTGTAGTTTACACATTTTATAATTATGGATATAGTTGAGACAACTTGATACATGCTTGGCAATATATTCTTGTTTGGTTTTGTAAAATAACACTTATACTTCGAGCATCGGCTTACATAAATCAACGTCCTATACATCAGAGCGCAGTTATAAAAGGGTCCCTAAAGGCCCTCATAATTATTTTATTACATTTATATTTCACTACATCTATCACAATCAAGCAAAGATGATCGTGTTCGGGGGTGGACGCTTTATTGTATCCAACTCATCGCTACTTCAAAGTTCACTAACTGCGTTTTACTTCATTATATAGATATCTATAGTTAGTTCTTTTGCCACTAAATCACTTTTTATAAAATTATATTGATCCTCTCGTTCTGTACTTAACATTCTCAATACTCACGGCCATTGTACAAACAAACTATCATGTACAATAAAAGTCACCGTCTAATTCAGATTCTATTTCAAAGAATACAATCCAAACTCTCCAGGCTGACAGATGAACTGCTCAGAGCTGATAAAACACAGGACCAGCTCATGAGTCTCCATCATAAGGAATTCACTGCAAAGTTACAGTGACAAATTGAACTATACCTCATGCTAAAAATACAGGCTGTTTCCACGAAAGTATCCATAATATGGCCCAGTACATCATTGACATAAAACAGCATATGCTTCCAGACACTGGGTCGTGATTTATCGATTTTAATATACCGTAACATAATAATGCCGAGCAAAACATTACTATAAATAATGACCAATATAAGGAATATCTCTAAATATATCAATATAAGGAATATCTCTAAATATGTCAATATAAGGAATATCTCTAAATATGTCAATATAAGGAATATCTCTAAATATATCAATATAAGGAATATCTCTAAATATATCAATATAAGGAATATCTCTAAATATATCAATATAAGGAATATCTCTAAATATATCAATATAAGGAATATCTCTAAATATATCAATGTAAGGAATATCTCTAAATATATCAATGTAAGGAGTATCCCTAAATACGTAAATGTAAGGAATATCTCTGAATATATCAATATAAGGAATATATCTAAATATATCAATATAAGGAATATCTCTAAATATATCAATATAAGGAATATCTCTAAATATATCAATATAAGGAATATCTCTAAATATATCAATATAAAGAATATCTCTAAATATGTCAATGTAAGGAATATCTCTAAATATATCAATATAAGGAATATCTCTAAATATATCAATATAAAGAATATCTCTAAATATATCAATGTAAGGAGTATCTCTAAATATATCAATATAAGGAATATCTCTAAATATGTCAATGTAAAGAATATCTCTAAATATATCAATGTAAGGAATATATCTAAATATATCAATGTAAAGAATATCTCTAAATATATTAATGTATGGAATATATCTAAATATATCAATGTCAGGAATATCCCCAAATATATCAATGTAGGGTATATCCCCAAATATATCCGAATTACATCCAGACATAAATAATTCAAGGTTTTATTTTTAATTGAGGTAAAGTAGACTTTAAAAATTAGATCATCTGCCATTTTCGTTAACTGAGTCTTAAAAATGTTTGTGTAACCAATTAAATAAGACATTTTTCTATCCACAGTCTTCATCAATCCTGAAGACAGTAGGATTCTGCTGCATGAATCATTTTCATGTCATATGGTAATTGTGTCCAGTCTCCTACGCATGTACACATTTATTTCCCGAAAACTGACATTCAGTCTCACCGAATGACTTTGAAATAGAACAGATACCGTTTATATATATGTGTCACTCATAAAACGTAAAATACAGAGTTAACATTATTTATTTTTTACAAATGGGCGTCTGTAAATATCTCAACTTGAAGGAAACCAAGCTAATGTGTATTTTGATCCAATCATTTGATACTAGAACCTCAGTTATGTTGTTTATTTCCACATCCATGGTCTTAAAGCAAAACGAAACATGGAGCAGGTCCTTGACAAAAAAAATCAAAATCCGCACGAGGAGTGAGGTCCTCTATAAGAAATGAATGCCTACATTACACATATACATCTTGCGACCAATTCCTAACCCCTGGTTCATGTTTAGCTCTTACAAGGATATCTCAAGGTCACTCTATTTGTGAGTGCATTGCACTTGTTGAGATTGAAATTTGTTAGTCTAATAATCCCTAATCCCTCACCGGTGTTAGGTTTGATCCCATCGGGACCAGAAGATTTCACATGTTAGAAAGCTGCTTTGTAGGTGATGGAATATCGGTGGTAGTATATGGAACGTATGTGGTTAGGGAATGTCTGTGGTTCTACTAGCAGGTTATAGAATGTCTGTGGTTCTACTAGCAGGTTATAGAATGTCGGTGGTTCTACTAGCAGGTTATAGAATGTCTGTGGTTCTACTAGCAGGTTATAGAATGTCGGTGGTTCTACTAGAAGATTATGGATGTTGATGATTCTACTAGAAGGTAACGAATGTCAGTGGTTCTACTAGTAGGTTATGAATGTCAGTGGTTCTACTAGTAAGTTATGAATGTCAGTGGTTCTACTAGTAAGTTATGAATGTTAGTGGTTCTACTAGTAAGTTATGAATGTCAGTGGTTCTACTAGTAAGTTATGAATGTCAGTGGTTCTACTAGTAAGTTATGAATGTCAGTGGTTCTACTTGTAGGCTATGAATGTCAGTGGGTCTACTAGTAGGCTATGGACGTCAGTGGTTCTACTTGTAGGCTATGAATGTTAGTGGTTCTACTAGTAGGCTATGGACGTCAGTGGTTCTACTAGTAGGTTATGAATGTTGGTGGTTCTACTAGTAAGTTATGAATGTTAGTGGTTCTACTAGTAAGTTAAGAATGTCGGTGGTTGTACTAGTAAGTTATGAATGTTAGTGGTTCTACTAGTACGTTATGAATGTTGGTGGTTCTACTAGTAAGTTATGAATGTTAGTGGTTCTACTAGTAAGTTATGAATGTTAGTGGTTCTACTAGTACGTTATGAATGTTGGAGGTTCTACAAGTAAGTTATGATTGTTGGTGGTTCTACTAGTAAGTTATGAATGTTGGAGGTTCTACTAGTAGGTTATGAATGTTGGTGGTTCTACTAGTAGGTTATGAATGTCAGTGGTTCTACTAGTAAGTTATGAATGTCGGTGGTTCTACTAGTAAGTTATGAATGTTAGTGGTTCTACTAGTAAGTTATGAATGTTAGTGGTTCTACTAGTAAGTTATGAATGTTAGTGGTTCTACTAGTAAGTTATGAATGTTGGTGGTTCTACTAGTAAGTTATGAATGTTAGTGGTTCTACTAGTAAGTTAAGAATGTCGGTGGTTGTACTAGTAAGTTATGAATGTTGGTGGTTCTACTAGTACGTTATGAATGTTGGTGGTTCTACTAGTAAGTTATGAATGTTAGTGGTTCTACTAGTAGGTTAAGAATGTCGGTGGCTGTACTAGTAAAGTATGAATGTCGGTGGTTGTACTAGTAGGTTAAGAATGTTGGTGGTTCCACTAGTAGGTTATGAATGTTGATGGTTCTACTAGTAGGTTATGAATGTTGATGGTTCTACTAGTAGGTTATGAATGTTGGTGGTTCTACTAGTAGGCTATGAATGTTGGTGGTTCTACTAGTAGGTTATGAATGTCGGTGGTTCTACTAGTAGGTTATGAATGTTGATGGTTCTACTAGTACGTTATGAATGTCAGTGGTTCTACTAGTAGGCTATGAATGTTGGTGGTTCTACTAGTAGGCTATGAATGTTGGTAGTTCTACTAGTAGGTTATGAATGTTGATGGTTCTACTCGTAGGTTATGAATGTCGGTGGTTCTACTAGTAAGTTATGAATGTTGGAGGTTCTACTCGTAGGTTATGAATGTCGGTGGTTCTACTAGTAAGTTATGAATGTTGGAGGTTCTACTAGTAGGTTATGAATGTCGGTGGTTCTACTAGTAAGTTATGAATGTTGGAGGTTCTACTAGTAGGTTATGAATGTTGGAGGTTCTACTAGTAAGTTAAGAATGTTGGAGGTTCTACTAGTAGGTTATGAATGTTGATGGTTCTACTAGTAGGTTATGAATGTCGGTGGTTCTACTAGTAAGTTATGAATGTTGGAGGTTCTACTAGTAGGTTATGAATGTTGATGGTTCTACTAGTAGGTTATGAATGTCGGTGGTTCTACTAGTAGGTTATGAATGTTGGAGGTTCTACTAGTAAGTTATGATTGTTGGTGGTTCTACTAGTAAGTTATGAATGTTGGAGGTTCTACTAGTAGGTTATGAATGTTGATGGTTCTACTAGTAGGTTATGAATGTCGGTGGTTCTACTAGTAGGTTATGAATGTTGGAGGTTCTACTAGTAAGTTATGATTGTTGGTGGTTCTACTAGTACGTTATGGAATGTCGGTGGTTCTAGCACTTCGGGTCTTCTTCCGCGACTAAAAGCTGGACAATTCGTCATATACCGGCTGTTGTTGAGACGTGGAACCAAACAAAATATAAAATTCCCGATTATCCTGCCGGTATGTCCTTACTGCCTCATTCTGTAAGTAACTACTAACAGTTTGTATAATGTGTGAATCAGTGCTAGTAGACACATTAGTTTGGATTTATCTTAAATCATATTGTCTAGATGAAATAGAAAGTGAAAAAAAATGCAAGTTCACAAGAGACACCACAAGCACAGTATGGTTGAAAGCAACATGAATAGTCGACTAAAATGTCTTCACACCTCAAATACCACAGTCGGCTAAAAACCATTAAACCAATCAACGGTCACATCATATAAGTACATGAATATCGCATAACAGCATAGCTTAAATGTTCCGGAAATTATACAAAAACCGAGAGGTTATTTCATCTCCGAAGAAGCAAAACAGTATCGTATGTTGTTTATACAAATCGTTATTCATAAAACAAATATTATCCCTGAAGGATCGCTGCTAAAACATTAATGCAAAATCACAATAAAACAATGTTATTACTGAGGTTTATCATAGCTTGTTTTCTGGTCATGTTTCAAGTTTGTCTGAATTTTATAGCTTTTATGTGTGAGATATACCAGGATTCGTCTAGTGCTATATTTTGACCATACCCGCAACAGCTATTCTATAATACCGGTGACGTATTGTTTGATCTCAAATTACATTTAATATCATCTTTTGTAGACATTGTGAATAGCGGACCGTTTCCATTATTTTCATATCTGACTTCAAAGTGACTTTATTCAATAAAGTCGTGATTCTTAAAAACCCCGGTAACTAGAAAGCAAATTGAATACAAGTAAAATCAAGGATTAAATATGGTGTGTTTATTCTCCAAATCCATTATTATGCCCGTTAAAATGATTTTTAATCGGAGCAACACAAATTGAATAAGCTATACAGTGGAACTTCTGAATACCGGACACCCGTGGGACCAGCTAGTTTCCGGTTTTCTTGTTATTACTTCAAATGAACATCAGTTGTTAATACTTATTAATATTTGCTGAAATGTAATTTGCATACTGTAGTTTGATCTGAGTTTGTATATAAACATGAAACAAATAGACACACGGATTATATTAATCTTTTACTCCATAGACAGTTCAATCCTTTGACGTATTGTTGGTATTTCGGACATTTTCAGAATGATAGTAATTTCTCAAAATGCCAATCTTCTAAAGTTGTTTGGCCTGTAAATGTTGTAACTCTTACCTGCTCTAAACATTGAAACTCGCAAGTTTTGAGCGGATGTAAGATTATTGGACCATCATCATCCGAGACAAACAAACCACTCAGATAGAACCAATCATGATAAATGCCGAGGTTGACCGAATAATGAAACCAGTTGCCGCACTAGGTTCGAGTTTAAAATGGCACAAACAGTCCGTTCATATACCGACTTTAAATAGATATTAACGGTGGAGGCAGAACTCAGGCATATATACCTGGGTAGAACCACCGACCTTCACTAAGCTTCCCTACACTTGTTTTTCTCTGGTTAGGGATGGGATTCAAACTTACGTCGGCGAGGGGCTCGTGAAAAACGTGTCTGGGAAGGATACATACTTTGATATCTCCTGTTTTCACTCTATCCGAAATCGCTAATCCCGGGTTCTTCTGTGTATGACTTACTTTGATAAACTTTCCTGTTAATTCAAGGTATTAAACAGTATGACGAACGTATACAATAACAAATAGCACCAGACGAGTATTCGTAAAAAAGAAGAGAAAAAACGTTATAGGCTGAATTGGCAGTAACTATTAATTCGAGACATTAAATTGTTACCCATTTCACCGTTTTATTATAATTCCTGGCCACGTATTTTCTATTTCAATGTTTAATGTCTGTAGATAAATTTTGACTTAAATTTTGTTTCGGCTTATCACGGCAATCGTATGCTTTCTAAAATGTGATTCTATCAAAATATTTGCAGGCTATTCATGATTGGGAAAGACGATTAAGTATAAGTGTTTGAATATTAAGTTTATGTATAAAACAATATTTGTAACATTAACTTATTTACATTAACTTAGATATGTGGCAGACAATCGTCTGGTTACATACACAAAAAATGCGCCCTGTCGGCGTGCCAATTGTCTTTTTAATGCAATACCTTCTCTTAAATTTGAATGTGATCTCTTGTAAAAGAATGTCTCCGTACTTTTTAGACCATTTTGTCAATAATAGCGTCAATATGTTAACATCAAATACAAATTATGGCATTTTGGCTTCATAGAAAGAGCTTAGTGCAACACGTCCGCGCAATTAATCATCATGACATCGGGGTGTCCGCAATCAAATGGTAGATAATTAAGATATTAGAAAATCTTTTACCCGCTCAAGAAATTACATATCTGTCGGATTAATCGCAACATTACAAATATCGTCAATTATGCTAAAAACAGACGACAAATCAACGAATTAACTTATCGCACATTATGATTTCTAGTTTTTTTTTCTATTTTTCTTATTATTCTGCGTACAGTGATATCTACAATATTATCATGTATGCTTTGCATGTAGGTGTGTCTGTGTGTCTAATATAACAGCATATATGGATCTTTACACTATAATACCATGAAGCCTTGGTTAACACGAAGTAAAATCGTTTATTTCGGTCAAACCCAATTTCATTTGTAATTACAAATGAAATTGGGTTTGACCGAAATAATACTGAGGAACGTATATAAATTTGAAACTGACAAAAAAAAACAATTGGTGAAAAGGTGTTAAAAGGATCGATACTTTCTTGCAAGGCGTTGATTAATGTTCTAACATTTTATTTTGCCATCATTGTGTCGGGTATATAGAGCTTATATTAAAATCATTTGAGAAGTTACGGCTACTAATAAATACAGATAAAAAATATGACTTATAGAAAATAACACACAAAACATACCATCTTCCAAAAATACTATCCTCCCCGGATCACAATATACCTGTTCAAATTCGACGGTGCGTGCATTTCCATAAGATTAATTTTTCATTTCTTAATTTTTAAAGTTCCAACAATTTTTCAGTTGAATGTTAAACAGAATTACTTCATCGTTAATGCTACGTTAAGCAAACCTGGCCATATCGTGTTGTGACCAATGTACTAGATGCTATAAATAAACATACAGCGAGACAAGCCATTTTGTAATGCGCGGATTTAGTGAAAATTAGATACACGCAAAAAATATGGTAACATCATACTACAATTATTATTTCTTACATACGTCTCACTGCCCTGTAAGTCAGAAAAACTACGCAAAATTCATTTTGAAATATGCCATAAATTCATTCCAGCGCTAAAACACATGAAAACAGTTTATGCGCTATTTGCTGGATTAGCAAAATAAATGTCACAATGCTAGGATGATTTTTAATGCAAAGCCGTATCAGGACCGCTGAGAATGCACTAAGACAAAATTAACTTCGCCTACCATGAAAAAAAAACATCAGCAAGGAGTGTGCTGTTTATGCTCTTTGAAAGTGTTACACCCGAAGGCACAAAGAGAGGTTTTAGTTTTCTTAATCAGGCTGTACACGCTAGTTCTGATGATTGGAGATTTTCTGGATGTCTTACAAGTCTTGTTGGAATCTATAGAAAAAACTCACTGCAGACGATACACAAATGTTTGCAGATAATTGATGCCGATTCTGAAGGAGATATGTTTACTACTGTATTTGTTGTTAAGGAATTAACGTTTACGACAACACATTAATCGCATTAATCTAAATCTAACCTGAATTAGGTTTAGCACAGTTCACACAGGAAACTAAAATTAATGCGGCAAAAATAAAATGCACCTTTTAGAAGGTTGTTGTAAATATAAACCAGTCCTTTTGATTATTAGCTCGTCTGTTCCGAAGAAAAAGAAAAGTCGAGCCATTATAATCGTTGTGGCATCGTGAAAAAACTTTAATGTAGTCCATTATTCAAACACGACCCTTGGAATACTTGATTTTCATGACGATACATTTTTGGAATTATGCTTCTACTTAACTTAGAATTTTAGTCCAAATTATACCTTATCGCGTTCAAACTCGACGTCTCAAATGTGGCCCCCGTTGAAGACATGTAAAACAGACCAGCGTTGGTGCCGCTCTGCGGAGCTCTAGTATTATGTTTGCATCTGATGTGGACTGAACCTGAAAGTTAGACATTTTTTTTGTATATTGATGAGGACATTAGGAATATGACTCGCTTTCAACCTGTTAACAGATGCAGTTCATACAAACTATAAGAACATGTTTTACTGGTCCCATAGAGCTAATGACCGTATGGTTGAAGTACTAATAACACTTGACCAACCTTTCTCTTATATAATGTTCCCAGATCATGTAAAATCTGTTAGATTCGGAAAACTTCAAAATACCTGACAACACGATTCTTAAAACAAATCAAATACTGCATATGGAATACGAATGTTCGCACTGAAATGAATCGAAATAAGTCGGTGACCCCGCTTCAAATCCGGTCGCTGCAGGTCTTACTTTTCTATGAAAATTTGAAAAAAATGTCGATTTTCGTCCATGTGTGCTCCTTGTGGAAGGGTAAGTTAGTACTGGTTAGTATACAGTCCCGGAAAACTGGTAAGGTGAACCGGCCGCTGTATATAACTGAAAAAATGTTGAATAACGGCGTTAACCCCAGTGAAAAATCGAAATAATACCATTCAGACAATCTACAAAATTGTCTACAAAAATAACAAAATAACAGAAATTCACGTTATAATTGTATCAAGTAAGAAATCATTGATTAATGTTGCGAGTTCAGCAGACATGTGGGTGTTCAGAGACATTTTGTTAATGTGGTTCATGTACAATAAAAACAAAATCTTCAGACAACCATTGGGACCAAAGACTAAATGATCCTAATACTGAAGTGATATCATCATTAAAGTAAATCGGAGAAGACATGGGGGATTGGTCCTAAAATATGTTTTATTAACACTGAGATGAACGTTGCGTTGACGTGTTCCTTGGAGCAGTGTTGTACTCAGCTGTAAAACGCT
Source organism: Lutraria rhynchaena (assembly GCA_008271625.1). Lineage (NCBI taxonomy): Eukaryota > Metazoa > Mollusca > Bivalvia > Venerida > Mactridae > Lutraria > Lutraria rhynchaena. Next base: position 1,160,103 of record VIBL01000141.1, read on the forward strand.
GTTCTACATAAAATATACAGTCTAGTCCTAACATTATATGGTTTAATACATGCACTGTGAAAACTTCGCAACATAGATAATTATCTTGAATTCAGAAAAGCAGGTTTTCATTGTTGTTTTCCTTACCGCTTGTATCTGACAAACCTGACGACATTTTGTTTCAGATTTTAATTTGGTAAAAGGTTGTGTAACATAAGTTGACTTGATGCAACATGCATTTACAAACAATTTATCATACCATGAAATAACACGTGGAACTGAAGTCCATTGGGATTCATACCGGCTGTATTGCGTGTCAGACTAGTTTAATAAATCCAAATAAGACGAATCTTTACGAAAACATCCACACATATAGTTCCACGTCATGTTATACAATTGACTCTTCCCGACGGTTTAACATTAAACTCAATAATTATTTTTTATTCATCATTTCATAATCATCATCACACGTGCATATTGTGTCGTTTTGAGTTATTGTAAAATGACTTGATTGACACTACGGATTGGTGCTAAGAATGAACAAAAAAACTTTTACAAAATATTTACAAAAATATACCAGGCGAATCTTATCTTGACGTGTCAGGATGTGGATCAAAATAATAACAATAATATCATATCTAATCGAGTTGTTTCAAACGCTAATGAAGTTTTAGTAGTGATTGATCACACATTTTGTAAAAATAGACTACTTATTTTGACAAATACATACATTCCTTTTTTACATGTATACCACGATACTTCTTTGTTGTGTACTTTCTTGCGTGCTGCGTGGGGTTTGGGTATCGAGGGATGTTGGGTATGGTTACATTTGTATTTTTTTTATCCTTAGGCCATACTTAAAAAAATGTATGTTTGCTTCAACGTGGCTCAACATTTTTTGTGGGACGGTAGATAGGGATTTTTTAAGAGCTATTGGAACTTCCACAACAAAAATCCAAGCATTTATATATAGGCACAATGATCGTCAAAGAATGTAAGCTTTTGACTGGAATGTATAGATGCACATGTTTTGGCTAGTATTAACAGTTACTGTGATAGTCACATGTCATATCAAAATCATGCAAAAATATAGATTTTGTCTTAAGAACTTAGCCGAGGGGAAACGCCTAAAATTTAGTGTACAAAGGGTAATAAAAGTACTGAGATGGTTAAAAAAAAGTTGAGTCGCGGTGACATTTATGAGTCGGTTGTGTTACAGCAAACGTATTTCGTTTTCAGGATAACCTTTTCTGTATCACATATCTTAGTCTACAAATCTTGTTTTAATATTAATTTGAGGTTATGTAAAAAGTGTTTTTCATTTAATGGTGTTTCACAATTTGGCCGCACAGCTCGTTTTTACTTACATGGCTTTTAAATATACACACGGCTTCACCTTTATTAAGAGATGCTTTAAATAGTACACCATTCCATTTACTATATAATCCCTCATTTATCAAACAAAGCCAGAAGCCAATATTACAAATAGTATCATGACGCCCAGCTAGTCTCACTGAGATATGGGTCGTTGTACTTAGTATTTTATACCCTAACTTTTAAACTTAATGCATTAAACAAGAATATGATAGGTTTTAGATAAAACGAGAACAAAAATCGTTTAAAAAGCGATTTACGCTCCGAAGAAATTAATCGATAGTATTGTTCAAAAGCCACAATGAATTCTTAGCTTCACGTTTTACATCTGAAAAAGACGCCTTGGTGGTCTTATACGAAAGAGCGATTTAAACCAGATCGTCTGCAATACTGGAAAGATTACTTAATGCTTTGTGGGATTTACTTGTTACGTTTATTTAATCTAGTTTGTTTCGGAGTTCATTTCCATTATATATTCATTTCATGTAATCTTTTGAACGTTTAAAACTAGTTTCATGCTTTCAACCACTATATAAATGCTTTAGACTGACATAAGACGTAAATCTGCAGCCTTAGTTACGAATTGGACTCATTTTATTTACTTTCCGATTCTCGGAATATCGGCATGACGTCATTTCTGTGCGACATTTAACGTAATATAACGTAAATGTCATTTTGTAAGTTGTCGGAACTCTAATATTCCTCTGACGTTAATCTGAATTTACGTCCCTTCAATGTAAATGTGACAAGGCCTGTTCTAACAATCCTTTCTCCTAACACGTTATTGCTTAATTATAAGTTTAGTTCTATTAGTAGTAACACTATATCCTCATTCCTCACGTGCTGGTATGCAACAGGAATTGGACAGAATTTTCTTCAATCTAACAATTTGCATGTACGGCCATTGCATTTACAAGTGTTACCAGCGTCAGACAGACTATAAGCAGATTAGACATTCTGAAGATGATTGTGTTTTTACATATGTAAATAATATAATTTAATAATAAGTATCATAACATTTAAACGCTCATAGAGTCGATTTATAAATTGTCTTGCGCGGAATCATGCCTTCTGTTTCAGAAACTTACTTGTTCGTCATAAATATGTAATGACCAATGGCGTGCCGCTAAATACGATATTTAATATATAATGAATTACATTTATTCAGAATACATAAATTGGCTTGAAGTAAGCAGTGTTCCCAAACATAAGGTCCAAGTTGACTGGATGTCAATTAATAAACGGGAAGATGAGAAAAACGGAAACACGGTGGTTACCCTTAACGATTTTACGGACCTTAACGTGTAAGTATCAACAGGCAGTTTACGTGTTTTGTCGTATAATCATTGAGTTCATGAAATCAATAACGAACGTGTAACCGTGATATTAGCATGCAGTTCATATTCTGTTTCTGACGATTTATTTCGATATGTAATGCTATGAAAATATGCGATAACAACAATGGGATCCCATTAACTAAGATAATGATGTTGAGATGATAGGAAACTATGATTTTCATCATCAAAGTGTTAGTGAGAGATGAGACAAGCCATCTGGAGAACACGAAACTTTCCCCCCTGAAGGTCGGTAAAATCTTTGATTCAAGTGCTATCTACACGTTTAATACATCGACATTATTTATTCCAGTTGATGGAGGGTAATTATATCAGAAAACCTTGAGTCAAAAATGTGTTTTTGACCACCTCCGAATAATGACCACCCTGTGAATAAAGGTCATTCTTTGATAAACTGTCACTAAAGATCTAGAACAAACTAATTCCCGAATAAAGGCCAACTCTCAATATAGGTCACATTTTGTCTTTCCCAAAGGTGGCCTTTGTTTACAGGTTTGACTGTATATCTATTAAAAATGGATGGGAAAGTATAAACTTCGAGGAAATTATACGCAATGTACGAAATATGTTACACAGGCATTTTGTTGATAAATATAGTCTCCTATTTGACAAATATATAAATACGAGATATTTGAGATATTATATGTGATATACGAACATGTGACAGTTTTAAAAGAGAAAATCCCCAGATTTATGGTTGCTTTTTCTAAATCGGGAAACACTTTTTCTGTTTGTAGAAATTATTTTACAGTATAACAAAAAACATGCGTCATGTTGTAGAAATATATTATAGATGACTGATTTTACCTGTTCGGTATTTTCATGTAAAGAGATACAACGAAAACAGTAAAGGTCAAAGTATTGATTGCAAGTAAACGCTTAAAACGATTTTTGTAATTTTCAATTTCATAAATCTCCAATTTTCAGTCTTAGTTGTTTCTTTACAAGAATTCCAAGCCATTGAAGTCAGACCACTGTGAGGTTACACGCAACTACAAAAGAAACGCTCTGGTTTCTGACTTTTTAGGATATGCAAAGTAACAAAATCATACATTATTTTTTCTAAAATAGTATTTTTTTATTTTTATTTTTTTTGGAATTTTTATGTTTATCTGTACGAAAACATACAAAGTCAAGAACGCATGATTTATACTAGGCATTTAATAACAAAAAAAAACAAAAATGTTGCGGCAGTTGTAGGCAAGTGATTATGATCCCTGACAACTAAGTTCGAATCCCACCCGGTCAGAATTTTAACATTTGAGGAAGTTGCCAAGCTAGCTATGGTCGGTGGTTCTACCTAGGTCTCCATCAACCATGAAAGCTGGAAAAGTCAACTGACCTTTGCTGTGTGTGTGACGCTAAACCCAAGAATAAACAAATTTTTTGGATTTAGAAAACAATTGAATCAAATAATCAATAAAATCAATCAAGATTGCTCTTGTAGTTCGGTGTATAATGGTTTTATTTACTGTTCACAGTTGGGCGGTAGGTAGTGTGAACTGTTATATACCATATATATATATCCTTACTTTGTGTTAAACACTCATAACGGAAACCAGCTCATTGTTTTCAGCGTAATACATTCATGATGAGTAAATGAAAGATTGAATTGGGATTCCAGCATAAACGTTGAAATATGCCTTGCAATATTTTCACATTAAAAGATTTATTACCAAGCAAGATTCAAGTATTTGCATGAATTTAAATTGTTTCAAATTATCGTTCGATCAATATGCTAGTTTAATACGTTTTAAAATTTTATCAAGACTTATGAAATCCAATGAAAGACAAAATAAATGGTTTCTTAATATTTACATAGTTTTGAAACTTGCTTTGCTCGACGACCGGAAGCTTTGAGTTTGCAGTCGTCCTTGAAAAAAATGGTTTGCAAGAAAAGAATGTTATATAAACTATATTTATTTAGAATTAATTCAAAGAACGCGATCGAGATAATTCTCAAATAGCGAAACATAATTTCAACCAACAAATATCACAGAAATAACTATATGTACGTAAATACTTGTAACGGAAATAGAATAAAACAAGCATTCAAATTGCATAAGAACGAAAACCACATGCAAAGTCCTATATTTACGTAATGTAAAGCGTGCATATATCTGAACACAAACAAAAAATTTTCTTTATGTTTCTATGAAATGAGACTTTTTTACATCCTTAATATTCCGACTTGGTCTCAATTTGTTAAATTTTTGTGTGGCGGCATATAGAGTCATACAAATGGTCAAGTATTAACCGGTATGAGAGTAATCTTAGCGTGTTTAGCCGATATAAAAATCACACGAGATACGTATAAATAAACATGTCTATAATCCCATGAAATATTAAGTCAGTTGTTCTGTTTGATATTCAAACACGATCTTATACAAATGCTTTTGTTCATGGTAGGTTATCATGATCATATAGTCGCGTTCAAAAGTAAAATACACTCAGAGACTCCCGCTAAACATTTTTCTAGTACCTAATGTTACTACGCACTCTTTTGAAAACCTTTTTGACATGGACTTGATGCAAAATTAAATCTGAACGCAACGTTTACTGGCAAACATTATTCTTATTTTGTCATGTTGTTTTTATGTCAATATTGTACCACAACTGCCGAATTTACCCTGTTTGTTTTAGTTTTGGCTGTTTAAAAAAACTAGAGCAAAATGACGCCCTTTTAAAGTCCCGGGAAAATACTGGATAGCAGCATTCATAAGCCTTCACTGCATCGCATTCCCCATTTTGGAACATCACCTTTGTGTTCTAATACACCATTGGTCGAAAAAAGAGCAATGTCATGAACAGATTTCCTCAAATCACCTCGAACAGTTTCAGTAATTTTAGACACAATTTACGAATATGCGAATGTGTTTGATCTACAAAGTTTTGTCGCTTTTTCATTGATCTTAACGCTTGATTCAATTTCCTTTTCGATCTAGAATTACATATGACATTTGCCTGCATATTAATCCATGATTTCGCATTGAAATTACTTTATCAGAGAATCGGATTCATGTTTGAATTTCCAAAGTATTCGCGACTCGTTTTCCGCCCATCTAATATAACTGTGGTCTTATTGAAATTACAATATGTTTGGAAGCCGCGGCTGTGGTGCAGTGGTTAGTGCGCTGGACTTGTAGCCCGGAGATCCGGGTTCGAAACCCGGTCGCGGCAGGTCATACCCTTCTATGAAAATTTGAAAATTGTGTCGATTTTCCACCACATGTGGAAAAGTTGCCGGCTCCTTGTAGAAGGGTAAGTTAGAACTGGTTAATATGTAGTCCAGGAAAACTGGTTAGGGGAACCGGTCGCCATATATAACTGAAAAATTGTTGAAAAACGGCGATGAACCCCAGTGACAATAAGTCCCATTAAAACAAACAAAACAAACAATTACAATATGTTTGGAATACTTCTTGTATCACATTGTGTTAACGAAAACATTGAATAGCCTACTTAGGCTACAATACATGCAATATACCATATAGTCTTTGATACAAGTACCAATTTTCATGAAGCCTTCTTGATGATGGTATCAGTAAGGCTCACCAGAATAGAATTGATCGAGTGCTTAGTACATAAATCTCCGACCTTCATTCAGACAAATATAGAGGGTTATAAATTGCTGCGCTATTCCACGAGATCAGTAACAATGGTGTGTGGTGTTTGTTTCTCACGCTCTGTTTAAGAGGAGGGCTGATCCATCAGTCAGCGGTCATCTACTGTGTGACAAACGCATGTACTAAAGACACGACGCAGTTCATGCGTGTCATGTCATACATCCGCAGTTACACGACTATTTATTAGATCATATTTTGGGCTAGTTAGCGTTACAAGTATTGTCAGCAAAGCTGATTAATTGTATATTTCACCTCCGCTTAATTATTGACATCCGATATTTCCCTACAAGACGATCGGAAGATGACCGTTAAAGTAAATGATGTGACTAGACTTAGGAGAAATGTGGAAAAGCTAGATTCTTGAACGATCGACCCTAAACATAATGTTGACGTATTGAAATTGAGTCAAACACGAAGAAAACGGTGTATGTGAGGTACAGAAGGAGCTTTTTTAGTTTGTTTTGCCTTTGATAAACTGATCATTTAATACATATTTAACTGGTCCAGTCTTTCGGGAATTGGCAATGTTTTAAGTCAGTGTAATGTCAGGATATATGTATATATATATATGCTCCTGACATTACATTGACTTAAAACATTGCCAATCTCCGAAAGACTGGACCAGTTAAATATATATATATAGTTTCCAAAGTAATATTGTCAGAATAAAGTACTGTTATTGTCTCAACTATCATCCATACTCATTCAAATATTTGTCTTGTTATCAATATAAAAGTGTCCCATTCTGAGCAAGATAATTCATGTTTATGACTGTCCCCATTTTAATTTTATACAAATGTTAAACCAGCATGGAAGCTCTCAAAGATTTCGGCAAGCAGTTAATATATGATAGCTCTATAACAAACGTAAATTAGACAACAATAGTGCAATTGTTGATGGATATTTACGGGACGTAAAAAATGTGGAAGTGACAATGGAAATATAATAAGGTACAAACACTGATTTACTCTATTTTGAAAAATACCTTTATGTTCAAATTTAAGCATTGAATTCTCCACAGTGAAAGTAATCGTTAAAGTGAAGTACCCCTCAGTTTTTGCAACACAATATTATTTTATTCTCATCCGAAATGTATTAATAGTCTACAGTACAACCTCTCCAGAGCGGCCCTCTCTTGAGCAACATCCTCCCTTCAACAACAGCATGATTTTTCCCTGCGTACGATTTAGCTATTGATTTAACCTATCTGGAGCAACAACCTCTCAACAACAAACACATAATTTTGCTCCCACAAAGGTTGTTGCTTTGGAAAGGTTGCACTGTACTTTGTTTGTGTTAACTCTTTAGTGTCCGCCTACAGTTCTATGGGTCCAGGGTTCAATCCCCGGTTAGGACTATGGATTTTTCTCGCTCATAATTTACTATAATAAAATGGTAGACTTTATTGCGACAGTTCGCTACCGTTTACTATTTGTTGTGAACAGAAATTTCCGTTGGAAATCTCAAATTCCTCATCCTGAGTGTCTGATGTGTACGTTCGTGTTGTCTGATCTAAAATGACAAATGTGTAATGGGATGTCATTGTATGTTAAAATTATAGTCCATATTGTATTCTGCAGGATTAGATTAAATTGCCGTATCGGATTAATCTGTCTGTCTACATATTTTAAAACGATAATTAGTTTAATATTTACTTTTGAAATCTCTCTAATCAAATACAACGTAATAACTCACTGAAGATTGGAAAGACGCTATAAATCAAGAGCTATAAGCCATACTCACGGTTTGAATTATCATATATATAATAGGGTATTTGAAGAATTTTAGTCTGTTTAAAGTCTAACAGATCTTTCTTGTATACGTCGTTTTATAGCCGCCTTTGTTGGATTGTTTGTTTTCTCTTGACGTGTGATAAAATGTAGAAATAAAAGTCGTCCATATCGTACTTCCTGGAATTTAACACGGAATCTATTCATATTGTCATGTGATGCTTGCGTGATTAGCGGTACGAAAGATTATAGAATAAAGTATTGTATATACAAACATGAACGTGATAGCATTTCTTCTGCTGAGCTTCGTTTATAACAAATATATCAAATATATATATATCAAATCTATATCAATTTTTTCACTAGGTTCAACGACGTTTTTCAGCAAATTTTCAGTTATATACAGTGGCCGGTATACCTAAAGAGTTTTCCTGGACTGTATAATAACCAGTATTAACTTATCTTTTCACTTATCTGCTCCACATATGGAGGAACGTCAACATTTTTGTCAAATTTTCACAGAAAGGTCCAGGTCATACCCTTATATGAAAATTTAACAAAAATATCGATTTTCCTCCATAAGTGGAGAAGTTGCTGCCTCCTTGTGGAAGGGTAAGTTAGTACTGGTTAGTATACAGTCCAGGAAAACTGGTTAGGTGAACCGGTCGCCGTATATAACTGAAAAATTGTTGAAAAACGGCGTTAAACCTCAATAGAACCAATGCAACGTTTGGAATGGACATATTGTGAAGGTAATGACAAAAGTAGCACTTACTTCAACTGAAAAGTTGACTCTGACTTATCTATACAACTAAAGTGGTTGTTTCTGGATATCGCAGACGAGAAACAAATGTGTCTTATTGATATTGTTGCTTTGGAGTGGTGCACTGTATATGTTAAAGCATTTGCCTGGGTTAGCTTCAACATTGTGTTACAGTTCTACCGTATGTGCTTTTCTTTTTATATCAGAAGTTCCTGAGTATGGCCAGCGATTTGAACATTCGTAGACACACCAGTCAGCATTTGTATAACTTAATAAGGTCGACCAATTGATGTTTCTAACACAGGATTTATTGGGACATTTCCCCGGCTTACAGAATTTATGCTTGATATATAACTATTACCTTTGACATATTATCAACAGACTCCCAAATTACATCCTACACTTAACATCAATCAGAAATGCTTGGGATATTCACAATTTTATGCCAATGGTTACAAAACATACATCCTATTTATTTCTATTTGTCGCTTTTGAAATTTCGCCATACAACGAATAAAAACAAACAGTTTCTAAATATTAAACAGAAGCTGGGATGTTTTGTGTGTGTTTTAGGAATACCACACTACGTATCTATATCCATTCAACTAAACGTCTTCTGTCCCGACTTTATCAACAAAGTGTAATAGAGAAGTCGATGATTGTTTTTTAAAAAATATTGGTTCAACCTCTCTGGTTGAACTGAAACAAGTATTTATAGAGCGTGCAAATCTCGGTCTGATATATAAAACCGCCGTTGATAAGATTAGGACAAAATTTCATTGTTGTACGCGAAAATTTTAAGTTCACATCAACAGGCATCAACAACTGAAAGATCAGGGTGCACGCCATGGACTCGTTTTATTATTACATGTTAGCCAAGTTTGAACATATACATTTTGGACATTTACCTTCACTGCTGACAACATATCCCCAGTACTCAGTCGGATAAAAGACTTGTTACTTACAAACAAAGTTAGCAAAATATTTAAAAACTTTTATTTTTGCAGAGTCCATATTTAGTTGGCAAATCGTCAGCTTATTTCTACAACCCTATTACTCGATTTGGCAATATTGAGATTTTGGTATCATTGCTTTCGTCTCGTTTAGCTCTTTATAAAGATCATTCTTACCTGCTTGTAGATCTATCCTAAGTAGGGTTAATCCCAAATCCACAAAACCGCAACTCGCTGACAGTTATTGCTGTTCAAAAATTCAAATACACTTCTCTCAAAATGGGAAAAAATGGCATACCAGGCAACATGATATTTAGTTGTTTGTTCCCTCCGCTTGATATGTTTTTATATCAGCATAAAAGAGACGTTGTTACATTTGTATAACCTTTATTGTGTCTACAGCAACGGTCAGCCACAGTGACTACATGACGTCTTAGTAATTAGGTTTCGTAAATCAGAAAAAAATACACATACATCAATAGAATTCCTGGAAATACGTCGTTACAAGTTAGGAATGTTGTAAGAGTTATTGTGAACATTATACCGTCATTTAGAATTTACCTGTTGTAGTATGACATTGCACATACATTTTGAAACATATTCACCTACATAACAAAGTGTGCATGCATTTCGAACAAAACATAACATTCGAATTGCGAACTGCGAACTACATTCCAGAACGCAGTTCGCAGTTCGGAATTTGAATGTTATGTTAAACGTCAGGTTTGTCTGCATGCTTTATTCATGTCACACTTTCTGTTTCCACTCGAACACACGCGGAGCTTTCTGTTAATAAACATTAATAAACATGCCAAAAATCAATTTGTTCAAATGCAAAAAATGTTGGATTCTGCATGTAACTGAACGGGTTATGAAAATCACATATTAATAACCAGTATAGCCAGTAAAATAATTCACGTATACTAAAACGTGTCAGTGTAATGTATTAACTATTTTTTATACTTGTAAACATGGTATTTCATCCAGGTTTAACTGATTGTATATTTATGTGTACATTGAGAAAATAAGTTGCCATTCGAAGGTGACAGGGTGTGAATGTTTACCTGCTAAATTAATAACTGAATAAAACGGTAAGAAAATCAAAGAGACCCGGAGACAATCAGTCTATCATTAGGCCAGCTAGTAATATTTAATGAATTTTCAGTCTTAAGCACATTCATGTCAACACCTTTCTGTGTTGACTTTGATCAACGAAAAAATGCTTAACGTCTATGTACTAACTTCTTGTACATGGAACCAGAGCAATTTATGAAATGAAATTTCTAGCGTATTGTAATATCATGGTCAATACATTTATACTACGATTTTCAACTGTCTATGATCGAAATACATTGTGTCAAATGTATTCTGTTGTAAAATTAGTTGCTGAATGTATCAAACGTATGAATTCGTTATGATAAAAATACGAAAGTGTACCAACTTCGTATTGTTCATTTTCGGATATGTATTGATCTTTTATGGATGTTCATGGTGTATGTCAGGCTAAGAAATATAGCTGGATCATTTATCCTTTATAATGCAACTAGCATATGATAATAATGATATTTACTTTATAAAACGTTCCGTCAATTGAATGATAAATTGTATAAACTTCTTACTTTGTTTTTGTATTTTTTCCTAGTAATGTGTATACACATGTATATTTGTTTTGTAATGTATGGATTAGCATAACAGAAAACGGCTAACATATTTATGTCATGAGAACTTTACATTTTAGCTTTACTTTATCTAACTTGTGAACAGAGGACACTTTTCTACACGGACACCTGTCAACAAAAGACATTTATGGGTTGTCTGGAAGTTGTCCTGTGTACAAAAGTTTGATTGTAAATGTATTTGCTTCTTTTTACAATATTTACCCACAAAATAAGTTCGCTTAAAAGAATTAATCACATTAACATTTTAAATGATCATAAAGAAAATTTGATGAAAATACAAGAAAAAGAAAAAAAACTCTTTCTATGATACTAGGATGTCGCTAATACAATTCAATTGCTGTAAGCCAAATATATAACAGAGACATTCCGAATAAGTACGCTCTAGATTGCGTGTCACGATGCTGTTAATTCCTGATTCTGTCGTAAAACTTTTATGTTGATAAATCTTGCTAGACCATTATGATTATATACAGCGCCATGATCTGACAACAAAGTTACTATACTGCACGCTGTCGTTCGTACCATTGAGGATTTGTTTTCTAATGCAGATAGAGCATAATGAAGTTGCATCAGGCAAAGGCAATAAAGTAAGCTGACAAATGAGGCAAAACGTAATTTATAACAACGACACATTTTAACGAAATGGACTGTATAATACACAAAGGATTGTCTGCAACAAATCTGCAAATACACGCAAAAAAAGGATTTAAATAGAGTATATAAACAAATGAGAATATTCGTTGACTGTGTCATCTACAGTCACTGTTCTTCATTCCCATCAAAATCCTCACGGTGTATCAAAAAAGTAAGTGTAAAGATCTGTATTTCAGAATTTAAGACATTCCATCCTAATGTAGATTTTTTTCATACCTTGCCTCATACTATTGGCATTTCTATTTTACTAATCTATTAAATGTAATTTGGACGGTAAGGGGCCTCAGTGAATCACTCTTTTGATAGTAAAATGAATTTGGCAGTTTTCTGCTGTTCTACTCTGTGATTGATTCTCGTACATTGAATATTAAACTTATTTGTCGGTCATAAATGAAAATATTCGATTGTGTTAATTTTTCAGACGATCTGGATTTAGTTTCATTCTATGATGAGTTTGTAGTAACTGATTCCGTCCGGTTTTAAAAAAAATAACGGATTTTCCCGGAAAACGCCACATGTGATAAATTCATCTATGATGATATAACGGACATATCTTCTTTCCATCCTAAATATTGGTATCAAGATAAAGTAATACAATCTGGCCTTTAACAGAACGTAAAATGAAACATTCTCACTAAGTATCGTCATTGGTCGGCGTTTCTAAGTATAATACAAATAATATAAATACAATGTATTTATATAGCGCAAAGATTAATTCATTATTCTATTGCGCTTAACAATTTACATATGTACTCCGCAGAGTTACTGTTAAAAAGATTCACATCCTCACAGTATACAATGTCAATTTCAAAGTTATTGTATGTACATAGTATTTACATCAGCACAGATAATGTAAGTTTGTCAGTGATAGTATTCTGCACTATTTATGAAAAACACTGAACAGATGTGTTTTAAGTCTAGCTCTAAAGCTGACTTACGACTTGATGTCTTTCAAATCACTGGGCAAACTATTCCACCACCTTGTATTTCAAAAGAGAAATAATAACTGGTCTTCATTGAGACAAGGAAGTTACAAACACTACTGAGTCATCCGCAATAAAATAATAAATAAGTTTGTAATTATGTACATGTTTATTATAATAAAAAATTAAACTTAACATTGTGTATGTTTCATTAATTTATTCCACGTGCTAGTGTCCGTTAATGCACTGGACCATCATCCGTGGTCGAGTGTATAAAGTCTATGACAATTAATCACTACCCCTTAAAGCGGTGAGTTCGAATCACATTCGCGATACGGTCATGTTAGAACACTGTCCAAGTAACTTACAGGTAGGCCAATGGTTCTACCCATGTGTACGCCAGAGTATCCAGTCTTTGCAAACTGGAGAAGTGGTGATCATATATAGTCTGACTGTTGGTGTCATACCCCCCCGCCTTAAAGAAAATAACATTCTCAAAACCCGATGGTATTCATTCCAAATAAATATCTAACATCAATCGAATTTAGGAAAAGCAATACATTTCTTGGAAAATATTTTAGGAACGTGAGAAAGCATCTGGTGCAGTAATAAAGGGGTTAATCATTTCCAGGAGAATTCCACTTTTGAAGAATATATTAGAATCGGCCAAACGTCGACATCCTTTCATATAATTTAGTATATACTGAGAGAAAAAAAGTTTAGCAAGTTTTTTTACGCCTTTGGTTTTTGTCTATAAATCAATGTCACTATAACGTTTCCGTATTGAACAATTGTGTCCATTCAGTGACAGCATGTTTTCACTTGTTTTTGTACACTTGACCATTATGTAATCGTGAAACGTCACTTTCACGAAAATCACGTGCAGTATGTGCACAGCAAATCGGATGATCCTCCGCGGGTCACAAAGTACACAGTTTGAGAGCTTTCTTACCGTAAGCACACAAACGGGAAAATATTCTTTGAAAATCAATGATGGGACGTCGGCCTGGAATGACGTTTTGAGCAACGTAAGAGAGCCATCGGTATGCTTACCGATGGCATGTCGGCAAAAGACGTTGCTTGACATTTCCATCGCCACGAATCGACAATAATTCGACTGCTGAACAGATTTCAGTAAACCGGGAACATTGCAGACCGACCCAGATCAGGCAGACCTCGTAAAACCACACGGAGGGAAGACCGTTTTCTCACGACGTCATCTCGACGCAATAGATTTCTTTCTAGTCGAAAGTTAGGTAGTTTGCTGAGTAATGCTACTGGCACAAGAGTTTGCGACAGAACGGTGAGGAATAGGCTACGTGTCGCTGGATTGAAAGCGTGCCGTCCCTACGTTGGCATTCCGCTGACGTTGCGACACCGTCAAACAAGACGTCAATGGGCCAGTGGTCATTAGGATTGGACTCCCAGGCAATGGCGCGACGTTCTGTTTTCGGACGAATCTAGGTTTAACGTGTCATTTACTGATGGCAGAGTTCGAACTCGGAGGAGACGATGGGAGAGGCTGGACCAAGATAATGTTGCGAACGTGACTGTTATAGGGGTTGTAGGGTGATGGTTTGGGCGGGCATACATCATGATGGGAAGACAGATCTCGTCATAGTGCTTGGTAATCTCACTACTCAAAGGTACTGTGACGAAATCATCGAGCTTGTTGTTGTACCGTATTTGCAACAACGTAACGTTGGGATTTTCCAACATGATTATACCCGTTCACACACTGAGAGGCATACCCAGAACATTTTACGCATCCATAACGTCAATATGTCGCAGTGGCCTGCAAGATCACCGGATCTCACTCCCATTGAGCACTTATGGGACATCTTAGGTCGTCAGATGAGAGAGCGCCATGACGTCAACAACGTCCGTGATCTTGAACGTGCCCTGCAAGCTTAATGGGTCAGGATCCCATTGCAGGTCATTAGAAAACTGATTTGTGGCATGCGACTTCGTTGTCTGTCAGTCTTGGCTGCGAATGGTGGGCCAACTAGGTATTGAGTCGTGTCCGAACTTCTCGCCTGACCCCTAGTTCATTTCATTTCACGTACACCGGAGACTAAACGCCTCAAAATCATGGAATAACATTGATGCGAATCATTTGGTTTTATGATCTCGTACCTACCCTTTCCCCAGAGTCAATCCTTTCTGAACTTGCTAAACTTTTTTCCCTCAGTATATAGTGTATGTGAAGGACATATACACTCTAAACTTCCTTTTTTAAGTAAACTGCTTTTGAGGAATCACTCAGATAAACAGTCGTTTTAACCCCTTATTTCTAATGATTAGCCGTTGACTTACATTTTTCATGTACCTTATCATATGTCACCTATCTTGTGCCTCTTCTATGTTTCAGTATTTTCAACTTTTTGAGAATATCCTAGTTGTATTACATTTTGACCGGTGTATTATCATCCGTACACATATTATTTGTAAATATAAATGAATCACGTGATTCGGTACGCTGTGTTTGTGGATGGACATCTATTAACCAATTTCAAATAGAAAACGTACGATATGAATGGTTGAGTTCTTTCTCATTTTCACCTATATCAAGTCTTGATTACCGTTTGCAGCACAATAGTTCACAATGGTGTTTGCAGAAAGCCTATCAAATGATAGGCAGATTGAGTTAGTTTGTGCTTTTGATGACAAGACGCATTTGCTGATGGCAGTTTCGTCTTCACCGAACAAGTAGTTTCTTTGGAATGTGATTATTTGTCTTCCTTTGTGTCAATAATTATCCGATCATATTCTTGTTAAATATACACTACTTGTGACATGTTGGTGCCGGTATAAGATCAGTTTGCGTGATACGGGTATTGTCATGAGGAATTACTGTGTATTTCACAACTATTTGAAATGTACAATCCGCGATGTCTAATCCAAAATGACAATTTTACATTAGAATGTCATTTAATAACTTGTATGTTAGTCCGATATTGTTTCCTGCAGGAAATAATTTAACTGTCAGCTCGGATTAGCCTTTTTATATTCGTACCAATCGTAAGTAGACCACTAGAGATATCTAGCTGTAATTGGTTTACCAAACTTATAAGGCTGACGATTTTGACGTAGTGGGTTTAAAAAAGCACTGTCGGCGAAGCTGAATGACAACTTGATAGCTATGTTGTCTGTGGACTTTTCTGTGTATGACATTTTCCGGAAATTCGTTGTATACCCAATGTAATCTGATTAAATATGATTACGATTTGAATTCAGGATGGCATACTAAGATGTAGCTTCTAAATTCTTTTTGTCGTGTAAACTTAATCTAAGTTGTGGTGTGGGATTGCAAAATAACACAGACATACTATTAGCCATATATAAATCTATATACGAGTTTTATTACCGTTACTGCTTGGATACATTATATCTCTTAAAAGCATATTTTCCCCGACTATATTAAAATAATAAAACTCCTAACGGATCTAATTATCGGTACATTATTTCAAGTAAGTATACTGACAGATTATTTTTGTGATTTCAAGTTGACATGCTTCTCTTTGTATACACTGTAGAAAATTTAATACAATGTTTTCAGAAATGAAGTAAAAATTGAAGAAAACCTTTGTTTTCTGTCACACGCTCTTCTCAGTCGGTGAACTATGTATCACTTACCGTACAACACTACATCTTTTATGCACAGTTTGGTTTAATCATTATTTTTGTTTATTTAACAGAATTATATGATAGACATTGATAATCTTCTTAAAGCGATGCGAAGGAATTATTTGACTGGATTTTTCATAATACATAAAAACTGTGTCCGATTGCTTACCATATGCTTTTTAAAGCCAATGGTTGTCGTATAAATTAACATATACCAGACGTCACTACGGCTTGCGTATATACAATTTCTCCAACTCATCAAAGGTCAAAAGCATGCCAAATATATATACATTGTACATATATATATGTCAAGGGAGTAACTACAATGGGGATTTTGATAGTTGCCCATACAGTAACACAAACAAAAAGCGTTCATGGTCAAACAGAAAAAACCTAGATTTTCTATCCAAATTTAATCAATGTTTACTTCTATTATCACAGCGTGTTTGAACAGATGTGTACTGTTTTGATTGCTTTCGTTATGTCAATATGCTCTTTCAAGAATGAATTCGGACTGATGGTATCAATCTGTCAGATAAGGTGTTTGTCTTAGCAAATCTCATTTGGAAATTATGTTCGATCGAAGCCATTTAATCTTGGATTTCAGAAAGATTTGTCATCAGGTTGGTGTTATCTTGTAGAACGACCATATGCTCAAATGTCGGCACATTTCTAATATAAACCAAGTTTTATCATTTTGTAGTGGCGGCCTACCTTACCCGACTGTGGGAGATGGCTAAAATCGTAAGAAATATAGTCCGACTTGAATTGTTTTGCGGCCGTCCTTTTACCTCTAAAACATGCATCTTATTGTGTTCAACCAAAAACATTGAACATTAAAATCGCAAATGTGTTGTCATTATTCAGATATTAAAAGTCCCTGGTTTCCTCTAATTCGACCGACACTTTTTGGTTTGCCAACCGTTGACATTTATTATTTATTTCAGTTTCGGTGAAATTTTTGCTTCATTTTCATAAGAACTTTTTCTCCGAACTTAGAACAATATATATTTGAAAAAGGGTTCAGTCGAGTCAGTACATTCTAAGGATATTGACAGAAACATGGAGTCCACTTTTTGCCCTTAAAGAATATGTATGTAAACCATACTGTACGTGCTAAACCTACTTTAATTCTATAAAAGCGTGACTGTATAAACCGTTCTTTACATATCCGACTGAATGACAAAAAAAATCGGGTTTCCTTTCTTTGGATTTCTAGAATCTATAACGTCAAACATAACTTTTCGTAAAAAATGTCATTTTACTATCTACTTTAATTTCATAAATATATCATAGTGAAGTTTCTTTTATGGAAAATAATATGAAAGCTTGATTTCTTCGACCGGAAATCAATTTAAGATTTTGACTGTTATTAAATGATTTACTCAGTGTATATGCTACATTGAAATGTTTAAAGAGATTGAGCTGTAAAATGTCAATTCAGTTAATACTAGTCCTAAATATCATCAAATCAATTCAATAAAATAGGTCGTAAAGTAACAACAAACACAAGAAAATCAAATAAAAAGTTTTTTGTTATTCTATATTGTCCTTCTAAGAGTCAATACATCCTTTGCAGACTTACAGACAATTGCCTTTTGTAAAAATGCTTGTAAACTACAAAAATAATACAGCATACACAAACAGTTGCATTTAGGTTAATAGAAAATTAGGTATTTATCGAACAACTTCTACATTTTTGCCCGACATCAGGCTGAAGGACGAGACATCATCTTTAGTAAAAGATTATTCTGTGGAACAGACCGAAACCTGCATGAATTTTATCATCTATTATGACACATGTCCTCTGATGTAGATTGCTATCATTTTTATATATTGGACCCTCGTTACGTCGTAGCGATTTATTACACAGACGAAAATTACAACGAATTCTTATGGGGTACTATCATGTAAGGTAAAAATTACCTCAATATGCTATGATAAATAATAGTTTTTGGTTCTTATAAAGTACTTTTGGTCATGCGATGCTGTAATTATTCAGTGGACTATTCTTGGACATTTCCTTTATCAAGTACGTTATTCTATCACTGGACTATCCAGCTTGTAAGATACTACATCGATCTTCCATAACCGGACCTCTATCAGATCTATGTTCGTGCCTCATCCAAGGATAGAAGTTAAAAATCAACCATCTGTATGTCATTTACCAGCACGAATTATTGTTACACACATCTGTTATTATGTATTGTTAAAGATAGTGCAGGTAAATATGAATTCGTACAAACATACGTGAAACATGTGTTTGTTTGAAAATATCCATAAATATACATTGATTTAAATGGTGTCCAATCTTAACCGTCCATGAGGCTTTCAAATCGGGTTAAGACAATTTTCTTACAAGACAGAGCTAGACATGAATGTATACTGATGGAAAAAAAAGCAAGTTCAGAAAGGTTTGACTCCTGGGGAAAGGGTAGGCAAATGAAACGATAAACCTAGATTCGTCCGAAAACAGACGTCGCGCCAATGCCTGTGAGTCCAATCCTGATGAACCCTGATACATTGACGTCTTGTTTGACGGTGTCGCAACGCCAGCGGAATGCCAAGGTAGGGACGGCACGCTTTCAATCCAGCGGCACATAGCCTATTCATAACCGTCCTGTCGCAAACTCTTGTGCCAGTAGCATTCCTCAGCAAACGACCAAACTTTCGACGAGAAAGAAATCTATTGCGTCGAGATGACGTCGTAAGAAAACGGTCTTCACGTGGTGAGATTTTACTAGGTTTCTCTGATCTGGGTCGGTCTGCAATGTTCCAAGTTTGTTGAAATCTGTTCAGCAGTCGACTTATTGTCGATTCGTGACGATGGAAATGTCGAGCAACGTCTCTTGCCGACATGCCAGCGGTAAGCATACCAATGGCTCTCTTACGTTGCTCAAACGTCATTCCAGGCCGACGTCCCATCATTGATTTTCAAAGATTATTTTCCAGTTTATGTGCTTACGGTAAGAAAGCTCTCAAACTGTGTACTTTGTGACTCGCGGAGGATCATCCGATTTACTGTGCACATACTGCACGTGAATTTCGTGAAAGTGACGTTTCACGATTACATAATGGTCTAGTGTACAAAAACAAGTGAAATCATGCTGTTAATGAATGGGCACAATTGTTCAATACGGAAGCGTTTTAGTGACATTGATTTATAGACGAAACCCAAAGGCGTAAAAAACTTGCTAAACTTTTTTCTCTCAGTATAGTATGTAAATATCGATCAGAAAAAATCAAATTGAATCATATAGATCTTTAGGCGTAATACATGATTTTCTCCATGAGGTTAACGCCGTTTTCAACAATTTTCAGTTATATACGGCGGCTGATTCACCTAACCAGTTTTCCTGGACTGTATACCTTTCACAAGGAGTCTGCAACGTCTCCACATATAGAGGAAAATCGACATTTTTGTTAAATTTCCTGTCGCGACCGGGATTTGGCCCGGCGTAATAGACGCGGGTTATGAATTTGTGCACATGTGTTTTTTTCTATCAATGAAACCATTGTTTACATAATATTATGGTCCTATGACTTTTCAGCACATTTACGGTGGAGGGTGACCACGATCATACACTCGGGTAGAACCACCGACCTGTTAGCTGAATGGACCACTTCTTCACTTATCAAATCTTTCGGCTCACGGGTGGAATTCGATTCCACGGTGGGTGATTACTATCCTGAGGTCATAACCACCCAACCACGATTTAGTACTTTACATGAAAACATTACCACATTTTTCTGCAATGGTAATGCGATAGTTTGCGTTCTTTGTAACGAATTACGTTGTTTAGTAAGTTGCGTCCGTAAACATTTGAGAGCCTAGACTCAAACAAGCCTTTGGTGGGATTAAAATATACATGTAAGTTGTCTTATTTTATTGTAACATCCGATGAAGAGGTTTTACATACATTTAGTTTTTTTTTAAATAAAAAAGCTAAATGTTTCAAATAAATCTTAAACATTGTAATAATATCAAATAAAATCAAGCATGTTAAAGTTCATGTCTTACCAACTTTGCTAATGAAGCATTTTAAAGTGACAGGTTTATGCTCTATTTTCCTAAGGGGAAAATGAACAGCTCTTATGAATTATTAAATAGGGTACTATCCTTCATGCAAATTAACTAACACAAGTGATTGTTATACATAAAATGGAATTCGAAAATAAACAGTACCGGAGCTCAGTACAATTTTCCTTGATGTTAGCTGGTTACCGAATCAAAATGCTTGGAAGAAGTCACGTTTTGAAGAAACAAACTATCGGGTCAGCATTATAAATCAGAATTTGTTTACTGAAGCCACTTTTGATAGAGGTAAGTGATGGTACGGAGTTCTGCACCGCGATTTATTTAATGAAACACTGTTTTAAAGGTGCAACCTTCCTCGAAACCATCTTTAATGCTGTAATCGCAACACATTCATTACTTGTAAATATGCCTATTCTAACATTATACATCATATTGACTATTTAGAACATTGAACTATGATTGCTTTGTTTCAAGCTTGTACAGCGAAGTAGTTATATGTGCGTGAGGCGTCTTCCCAGCATGATATAGTAATGCGATGTGATAGATTGTGTCTCAGAAATATGTTTGCATGCCAGTTTTTCTTCAGAGGATATTAGTGCTAACATAAATGTCGACATCTCATATAAGCTTCATGTTTTATGCAGCAGTTCTCTGTTTGGTGTGTTTAGGATTCTGTGTTTCTATGTAAGTTGGCATTAGTTAGAATTCGTTAACATCATCATTAGGAAGGTGGTCTTTCATGTGATTTTCTCTTTCGTGAAGTATAAAGAGTACATTAACGATACATTCATTATGTGAACAAAGTTTGTAGTATTTCTAAGTTCCAAGTTATATAAAGTCTGCTTGTGACTATAAAACAGTGCACAAATTGTGTGAAAAAAGGTTAAGAATTTACATTTTGCTAAATACAAAAATACACAGGTTAGTGCGCTGGACTTGTAACCCGGAGATCTGGGAAATAAGTCACATAAAAACAAACAAACACAAAGTCATTCTTATTCATTCAAACCCTTGAATCAATACTTCACCTGAATAATCTTATTAGCTTTGCAAAAGTATGTGTTCATGTGAAAGAAACAACACCTTTCAATCGTTACAAAAATTTAATTTTGATGAACTAAATGATAGGATGGTGTATAATAGGTTATCAATATGATCTGTCAATCCCAGAACCATGTTTTGTCTGTAGGATTCGAAAGAAACATTCAAAACAGCAGCAAATAAGGAACTATATAAAATCTCGTCTAATCTCGTGAATAATCCCAGGCATTTTTTACATCGATGATTTGTTTCATGGGCTTAATAATCTATATTTAGAACATACCGCTGCTCTCGTAGCAGCTTTACGCCAGAGCATTGACTTCAAATAACAACCTCACTGTTTTATCAGTAATATGAGATTAGAACGGATTAATGGTTGTATTATTGTTCCTTACATATTATTTCTTGAATGCCAATGTAATATGGCCGTCTCATTATTTCTAAACTGCATGCTTTGGAACCCAAATACTGGGCAAAATTTGGAAAATCTCAATATTGGAAACAATAAGTCATTTTTAAAATTAGCTTCATTCGTACATATACCATATCTCAGTGATTTGACCAAATTAAAGTAAAGCTTTATTCGGCAAATTAAAAAGAACCAAACAAATGGACCCATTTTTGAAATCATTGTTTCAACGTGACTTTTTAAAGTAATTTTTGTTATCAAAAGGTGATTATTTCTAATATCAAGAACTAACTACCGAAACATTATTGAAACTTAATTTGCATATTCCTATGTAATCGATAAATGGGAATAACTAAATTCTATGGTCATATTATTATTCGCGCATGACTGAATTTCTGAGCACCAGATTGATACGCGAAATGACGAATTCAGTGACAATCTCTAATATTCTATATATTTTAGATGTTCTTTTAACTGAAATTGAAGATTTGCGAATTAAGATCGCGCTAAAAATATCGGTCGTTTGCACAAATAATAATACCAGCGAAATTTAATGAGACAACAGTACATGGACCAATGTGGTTTACCCGCACCATACAGAATTTCATAAAAAACAGATCATCAATAAATCATAGTATTGTTCATATCAAAATATATTTAAAGGCTATTTTACTATCACCGAACACTTCCTGAGGTCTGACATTTTATGTAAAAGATAATTCGGTTGTGAGAACTGAAATTAATTGCACACAAAATGGGAAGCGAAACAGAAATTCAAATGCATGTATAAGTCATAGACTGATGTTAAAATGTGTTCAAATTAAAGCTGCTACAATTTTTCGAATTATTTTGAATAAACTTGATTCGTATGAGAATATACCATTCCTATGTTTCCAATGATCTAGTAACTTCCTGATCAGTCTATTTATACATTAAATCAAGTCTAAGTGGTTGTTCAACTTATGAGAAACCATTCCACGAACTATTAAAATACACACAACGTAAAATACAAACAGTTGTACTGATGTATTACACAAGAAATTAACGCCGTCTAAATATATTTGTCAATTTCTTTAAAACAGTCAAAATGCACAGATAAAATTAATAAAGCTAAATAAAGTTTTACAACATCTATGAACACATACTTCCCGGAGATAGGACATGAGTCATAACAACAAAATCATTCCACCAAAAGCCGAATTCTGTCTTCCGAATGATGCATAACACGTCATAAGTGTGACAGTTGTCATCACATTCATGACTTTATAAGACACTTCTATTTCTTATTTATGTAAATGATTTGTCTGGTGTTATTTAAAGCAAATTGTTATTATTCACAGATTATTCTGGTATCATGATTGAAGGTAGAAATTGGTCAATCATAGAAAAAAAACAGTTGTCTAGGGATATATGGAAACAGTAAACCAATGGTTGGCTGATAAAAATCTCTACATTTGGGAAAAACGTAGTTAATTTTGTTTGGTCTAAAGCAGAAGTTATATCTAATGGTGGTCTGCATCTTTCTTGTAGTGGCCAGATTCAATCTTCAGTCAAGTATTTAGGTGAATACATTCATTATCATAACATAATTTTAATACAATATGTTTTATTGATAACTATGTTATTAGTTTTTTTTAATGTATTGCCATTACCCTGTTGCACAATTTTGAAATAAATCTAAATCCCTCAAGTTAAAGATCTCTCCACAAGCATGTGCTAAAATTGTTTTTAATTTCATCGAGTTTTTCAACTGTATTCAAGTTATTCACTGGCGCGGACAAGGGTAAACTTGTATGAGGCTGGGCCCTTCACCAAGTTAAACTCTCAGCAGCTTCGCTTCAGACCATACAAAGGTGGTACCCTCCGGAAATAACGATTACTATGAGCCATTTTGTATCGCTCATTTCTTCATATTACGCTCTTTAGCTGTTTTACCTCAGGGGAATGTGTTCCATGTACTGGTTGGGGATTTTAAATGAGAAATCAATGTGTTAATATAAGACAACATTATATTGGAGGATATAATGCTTCATCACGTACTCGTGTTGCGACCCTGAACACTTCTTGAATTTTGTCTCTCCTTGTGGAATTGTGTGATCAACTGTGAATCCAAGTTCTCTTAGGAAACGAACTCTGAATGAAATAGATCTTGTCTTTGCATAACCACTGTACATTGATCCATAGAAAACATGCTTGTCATTATTACATATTCACACAGTCATTATTTAGCACTGGTATTTTGATTGAATGGAAATTCAGACGTCAAACATTGCCCATTATGTATATAATGCTGTTGTTTCCACCAATACAGAAATAGGAGTGTAAGGTATTGCGGAATGTGGTTCATTTCTATTTGGAAATTATAAACACTTGCCATTTATATTTTACTATAAGTGGACATTCTGCAATACCTTGCATACAGATGTAACGATAAAAACTGATTTCAAAATATCATTATGACTAACTTCAAACAAGATTATGAATACAGAACGGTTCAAATGTCCATTTTGTATTCCTTCACGATAAATTAAGCGTTCATTGGGAAAATATATGTGACGCAAATTTGAATGTTTGTTTTATGTTGTCACTGGGTTTTCAACGCGGTTGTTCAACATTTTTTTTTCAGTTATATACGGCGACCGGTTCACCAAACAGTACCCTTCCAGAAGGAGCCGACAATTTCTCCTCATATGGAGGAAATCGACATTTTTGTCAAATTTTCATAGAAGGTTGTGACCTGCTGTGGCCGGGATTTGAACCCAGACCGCCTGGTTACAATTCCAGTGCACTAACCACCGGACCACGATTGCGGCTAAATTTGAGAGTCAATTGTGGAGGTCATAAAAATATCGAACACCAATATCGATTTATAGCATATAATAAAATAATGATAATTAATCGTAAGGGCGCATGTACTCGTTCCAAGTGCCAAATTTGTTTGTATTTTGTCAACGTATACTTGAAAGCAAGGTTTTTCCACCAACAGAATTTATTCCCATTCGCTGATGTCTTTATGTTTTTTTCCCATAAATGCACAAAGTAAATTCATTTTCTATTTATTTGTCTATTTATGCTCACCTATATTGCAAAAACTGACACGGTGTATGCAATTCATTATATTCTTTCCCTCGGGTTTTACGTCGCACAAACAGCCAGGGTCATTCGGCGACTTCTCCATCTTTAACGATGGAGGAAGATTTCATGCATCCTACTGGGCAAAGCCACCTACATTCCGAAAGCTTAACAGTTTCTTCATGCATGACATTTTGCGCCGGATGTGAAAAAATTAACAGGAACCTTTAAAAGACAGCTCGCGTTTAGTGGGTTTTAGGCCGTCATTATTTTCCTGTTATGTTCTATACAATCAACATAATGGTATGTCTGATTGTACATACGATCTGCATAAAGGGTTAACGTTCTGTCGGTACGAAAAAAAACATCATCATTTACAATAATCTTTTACGTCACGTACACATTGACCTGGGAAATAAATCCATTATTAAGACGATCCCTACAGACTGAATTGTTCAATTAAGCTTGTCAGTACCTATTCCCCGCAAGTATATTAAATTTCTGTCTTTTTTACGAGTAAACTTTGGTTAAAACGCAAACATAACCACAAAAAGTTGTTCATGTCTGAGACAAAAAAAAAACTGTAAGCAGATACACTCATTCATAAACCACGACATTAAGAGGCTAATATGATTTGTGCCTTTTTATAAACATGCCATCTGAAGCTGAATAATATCATAACAAACGCAACTTTTTTGTTGGGTTGAATGTCTCAATAATAGTTAGGGTCATTTTGCCTCTTATCCAGCTTTCAATGGAAACTTAAACCATCCCATCATGGAGACTCCAAAACTTTTTATGCTAAAATTTACGTCGGAAACAAAGAAAGAATTGCTTTTTCTCGAAAAATACATTCGTAAATGCATGTAGTAATTCTTTTCCTATGGGAAAAGACCTAGAACATACATTACATATGAAAATCAATGTTTTACGGACTAGATCTGGTAAAAAATGACTTGTGTGTATAAGTGTACATTGACGCATTAATTAATTACGTTTCATATATACAGTTTTCCAAAGGAGGCGGGCGAAGTAAGGGCCAATCAATCATACTGACATGGCAAAGGAGCGGCGATGGAGTACTGCATAGAGACAAGTCCAAAATTACATGACATCATTGGACCAGATTTATGAGTTTGAAGGCAAGTAAACAATATACATTTTCAGATACATTTCAATTAAAACTTTAATGATTATTGTCACAATTGTTGTCGTTATTTAATAAAAGGAAGGCCACCGTGTTGGAAAGGTTATGTTCGGCTAGCCCCTAATTGCTGTTTGGATCACAGCAGAAACCTGACAAAATCAACATGTGAGGTAACGATCCAGCTGACATGCGGAAGGTCGGAAATTCAGCCCAAATTTGCGCATGTCTTCCTCCGCCGTTAAAGCTGGAAATTCGTCAAATGACCTTTGCTGTTGGTGCGGAGTTGAGTCCTGTTATTTAACACTGGACTGCTCTCATACTTCAACATAATCATAAATGCTGATATGTGCAACAAATTTCTAAGTGTTTTTTTTGCAGATTCAGTATGATTTAAAATATTGCCGTCAATTTAACAGAAATGTCAGTTTCATTTAACAAATGCCAGACGATACAAGATATATCTCGTCTATAAATGTCTTCTATGGATAAAACATTATGATAAAAGAACAATGATTGGAAATAATCCTAAAATTTGGAGACACTTTCAATTTTAAGCTATTACTTTTATATAAATTATTTTCCATAATTTGCATTCTGACTAATCCATTTTCGGATTTTAATGCAGACTTTGTTATGTTGCAATAATTTATTTTATGTCATTGATCAAACTTCAGGAACATCAAATTTGCTGCTGTCTCCGATTATTGTTTTGTGCAATAAAGATATACACAGGACATATTTGCTAAACAACATATTGGCTCTTCAAATTTCGACACTCCTGACGTGAAATATTACTGAATTGTAGACTTACTTTAGATTTCAAAAAGGTTTCCTTACCGTACTTACCATTGTATTTAAACACGTACAGGCATTAAAAAGTCGTTGCGAATCTATGAAGATGATGAACCTCTGTGATTCAAGTTTAAGTCGTACAAGGGTAATTATAATTATGAAACTGAGCAAGCAGTTTTTTGGAATGGTGAAGTAGATCATTTCATGTACACGAAAATTGAGACAAAATGAGGGAAAACCTATCCTTACAAATTCACATGTCTTATTTTTCTGCCAATAATATTCAGTTATTTTGAACGAAAAGAAAGCAGTTTTATGCATATCATGGTGAAAAAAAATCGCTCGATTCAACCCGATTTTGATTGCATTTTGACCGGTACAGAAGCCTCGAAATTCAATTGAATGCTCTAGAAAACGGAACGAAAATATGCAATAGTTTAATTCAGAGTTTCAACTCCATTCTGTATTAACTTGATACAACTGAGTGTGTGATTCACCCCACAAAAAAATATTATATTGGACAGTTAAAAAAACCACTTATTTTTGTATTTTTAGGTATATGTAAGCGCAAGGTAATTGTCAATAATTCAAAATGGAAGACATCTATAAAATTAATTTTGATCTTAATAGTTGTTAACAGTTATCATGCTTCTTTTTGTCTGATATTAAACGTTTTATTATCCCATTAGTAACAACCGTATCTTAATAGCTTTCTAATCAAAGAGAAATCTTATGAATATTCGTAGAAATTTAATGACTTGAAGTTCACATGAGAAAATTTGAACATTGCTTTAAGCAGATAGTTTTAATCTATTCCATTTGCCTAACCCTGTTTATGAGAGTGATTTGTTAATTTCTACCAATCCCCACACAAAGCCGGAAAAATAACTCTTTTTGTGTTGGTATCATTAAATCGAATTCAGAAACATTTAACATGATCTGCCGTGCTATGGTCTTACGCAGTTGCTGTCTGACTTGTAAACGTATCCTTTGCTTCATATACTGAGAGAAAAAAGTTTAGCAAGATTTTTACGCCTTTGGTTTTCGTCTATAAATCAATGTCACTAAAACGTTTCCGTACTGAACAATTGTGCCCATTCATTGACAGCTTGATTTCACTTGTTTTTGTACACTAAACCATTATGTTATCGTGAAACGTCACTTTTACGAAAATCACGTGCAGCATGTGCACAGCAAATGGGATGATCCTCTGCGGGTCACAAAGTACACAGTTTGAGAGCTTCCTTATCGTAAGCACATAAACTGGGGTTTTTTTGTTGTATTGGGGTTTAACGCCGTTTTTCAACAATTTTTCAGTTATATACGGCGACCGGTTCACCTAACCAGTTTTCCTGGACTGTATACTAACCAGTACTAACTTACTCTTCCACAAGGAGCCGGCAACTTCTCCACATATGGAGGAAAATCGACATTTTTGTCATATTTTCATGGAAGGGTATGACCTGCCGCGACTGGGATTCGAACCCGGATCTCCGGGCTGCAAGTCCAGCGCACTAACCACGGCCACGGCTCACATAAACTGGAAAATAATACTTGGAAATCAATGATGGGACGTCGGCCTGGAATGACGTTTGAGCAACGTGAGAGAGCCATCGGTATGCTTACCGCTGGCATGTCGGCAAGAGACGTAGCTGGACATTTCCATCGTCACGAATCGACAATAAGTCGACTGCTGAACAGATTTCAGCAAACTGGGAACATTGCAAACCGACCCAGATCAGAGAAACCTAGTAAAAACCACGCAGCAGGAAGACCGTTTTCTTACGACGTCATCTCAACGCAATAGATTTCTTTCTCGTCGAAAGTTAGGTCGTTTGCTGAGGAATGCTACTGGCACAAGAGTTTGCGACAGGAATAGGCTACATACCGCTGGACTGTAAGCGTGCCGTCCCTACCTACATTTTACCTCCACAGGTCCGTTACTAATGCCTGTGCCATTACATGGATCTTGTTGGACTCGATGTCCGTAATTATTCGTGTTTTATTATAAAATATGGGTTACTGAGTATTTTCAGATGTAACTTTGGGACTTATGCAGTTTATTGCTTCAGTGCCATGAAATCGTATGAAAGAAATGCCATATTTTAATGGAAAATGTGTAAATATTCAGTAATAGCTTTTACTGTGTATGAATATCTAATGCAGTGATGATATGGCTCTATTTGCATCACAAATATAACAATTATACACCCGTATCTGATTCAATGTTAATAAAATTCAGATTTCTTGTCTGAATACACAGCCATAGTCTGAAATTGTTCCTTATTTAGAATAATTATGAATACGAAGTATGCTATACTGAATAATTCAAATCGCAGATAACATCAATTTAATTCTGCTTTAATTATTCTGCATTTGAATCGGCATATTTGTAGTTTAGTTCGGGGACTTTTAACTATACTTTGTCAATTGCAGGTCCTTAAACTCATAACTTAATGTACAACAAATTTCCATAATTGATACAAAATATAAATTCACTCCATACAGGCGACTCTTAATCCATGCACGTTGACAGAAAGTGAAGTGTAAGACATAAAAAAACGACACCGTTTATCAAACTCGGAAATCATCTTTAAAAATGGCTATTATATTTTATGTTAAATATCCAGGATTTTGTCTGATTTTAAGCAAGCAACATTTCAGTTATATATCAACGTCAGTTAAACTAACAAGTTCCCCTGCACTCTGGACTGACACAAACCCTGTTCTCCGCAACTTCTCCAAATGGATGATCAGTGGTGAAGGATGAAAGTCCCCAGACATATTGTCATACACACCTGTTTATACACCTTATAATTCTAACACATACATAAACAGCCGATATAAAGACCA
This sequence comes from Lutraria rhynchaena, assembly GCA_008271625.1. Lineage (NCBI taxonomy): Eukaryota > Metazoa > Mollusca > Bivalvia > Venerida > Mactridae > Lutraria > Lutraria rhynchaena. Next base: position 1,190,119 of record VIBL01000141.1, read on the forward strand.
TTCATGGGATCGAAAAATAAGTGGTCGTTATAATCAGGCGGTTCTGATGTTAACGTGTTCCTTAAGCGAGGTCCCACAGTATAATTTATACATATAAGTTTTACTTTCAGTTAAAAATCGAATAAATAATATTACAGTGAGAGGTATTTATCTATTTTAAGTCAAAGAAAAAAAAAACACCATTATACATTTAAAATACAATCCTTTAAGGGTAATTTCTAAAGTGTCACGGCGTAGATATGGTTTCTTTATAATGTTTTAAATGACAATATGTACATTACAATGGATTCATATAATTTACATTTAATAGTTTCAACTAGTTGCAAGAGACGAAATTTAACAATTATATATATATCAATTATTTTGTATTTAAAGTGATTCTGGACGCCACAGAAATGTAAATTGCAATACAGTAGTAGACAAAATTTACATTCATATAACATACGACCCACGGCTCCGGATATGTCCCTATATTTAATTTACCAGATACTTAAATATCACTTTTCAGTTTATTTTGTACATATGACAAATAAATAATTTAATCGAATTCACACCCATCAAGTACAATAGTTTAAAATAACTGTTTTAAATCAGTTTGACTCGTATTTTTGGCAACTACCTGGTTCCAGGCTAATGGTCGTCGGTTGTTGCCCAATAATATCGCTTATCAGTATTTGATGTTTTGCGCTCTGGTTGCGACTTCCGTCATTGTCCATTTAATTTTTTTTTTATTTTTATCTATATTTTGATAGTTTCATTTATTTATTACAACTGAAGTCATCCCTGTTTCCGTATGGCAAAACTCAATTAAGGTTAAGGAAAACCTGTTACAAGAACATATGGGATTATTCCTTTCAAGAGTTACCATATTTTAGCTTATCCGATAGGTTTCTCAAGATATTCAGAAAGTTTTTAGCTTTTAGCTATTGCTATTTTACGCATGTATGATAACAGCATACGACTTTAGGACAGGTTTATAATTAGATCATAAGTGTTCACATTTATACAAAATTTATTTCGTTCTTACAATGGAACCGAATATTATGTGATATCTGAGCACAATCGCTTTAAAAATAAAGCTGTGAACGATATATTAACAGCGTTACAAGACCAAGAAGTATAAACAATCAGTCATTTTTCATCTTTTTCGCGCAGAAATATTTTTTTATTTAGCGATGAAACACATATTTTGAACGTACTAAAAGATTAAGTTATCTCCGGGTTTAATGTCACTGGGGTTTAACGTCGCACCAACAGACAGTCAAGTTTTGTGGAAAGCCTTGACTGTCTTATATATATATCAATTCACCTTGTTATATTAAATATTGTTAACTCTATATAAGGATAATTCCACGTTAATATATTCATATATTCACATCGTATAATGATAAATTGGTATCATATAAGAACACATCGGCATGATATATTGCAAAGTTGGCTCTATATAAGGATGATTCCACTTGATATATTCATAAATGCATATCGTATAATGATAGATTGACATCATATAAGGACACATTGACATAATATAATGTTTTGACTCTATATGAGGATGATTCCACATAATACATTGATATGTTTACATCGTATACATATAGATTGACATAATATAAGGACACAGTGACAATGTATTATTTTGACTCTGTATATGGCTGGTTGCACATAATATATTCATATGTTCACGTCTTATAATGATAGATTGGCATCATATACGGACACATTAATATCATATATTGTTCAGTTGAATACATATAGGGATGCTTACACATAATATATTCATGAGTGCACATTGTATAAAGAAAGATTGACTTCATACTAGTGTATTGCTACTTGGACACAACAACGTTAATTTTTATTTATATAAGACAGTCAAAGCTGTCCATAAAGTTTGGCGACTGTCAAGTTTCAACGGCGGAGGAAGACCCCAGACATACATCGGGGTAGGACCATGGACATTCCGTATGCTAAGCCAGCTAAACAGCTTCCGCACTAGTGAAATTTACTTCTAAGTGGGATTCGAAGCTGTGAATGTTAGTGATTACAAGTCAAGAGACAATAACCACTCGCCCAAGGAGACCTTCACCATCTTTTTATTACCTTAAATATTTAAATATGAAATGAATAAACACACATTAAAGAAACTGTGGTTCGATATGTTCTTATATATATTTCCCCGACAATTTGATACAAAATTGAAAGGTTACTGCATGGATCCAATGAAATGACACTTTTGTATAAAAAAGTTTCCGTTTTTTATCAAATGTTTCACAACGAAAACATGATTACTAGGACTTAGGTTGAACATTCTTACAAACTGACAACTCCTGAATGGATTTGTCGTCGCTTGTCATTGCTTGGATTGATATGTCATCCTTAAATCGTGTTTGGAAATATAAGTGTTTTTAAATAGGATAAACCGCATTGCTAAAGTCAATATATTTGAAGTTTATTTTGCTAGAGATAAGTAGATACACATTACAACAATTACTAGTACTTTCAGAACTGTCAGACATACTATTGAATAATGGATTAGAATGACAAAAACGATTTCACAATGGCATTGATAAAAATGTCTTGGTTCAGACAGAAAAGAAACGCAAAAAAACTTATTGAAATTCTCGTACCAGCGGTAACTGTTACATTTTATGGTGTCTGCACACAGTCCACCAGTACACATGTACACGCAAAATACACCCGTACTGTCTGATTACTGAACCAATCGGTGCGGACCGCCCGGCGATAATTATATAATACTCAAAATTTGCAAAGGATCACCTTTTTGACATTGCATATTTCAGTCCTATTATCATCATATTAAAATCATATATCCGCTAACGATACACCTGTACGGGGACCTCATAATTGTGTACTGAAGTTAACGATTTGTCATGTACACCTTGCACGATAAGCACATGGAAAAGCAAACCCATGGAAATTTGGTGTTTTATGGCCATGTGCTTTCACTTAAACGTGTACAAGCAGCAGGACTTCTCTCGTTTTATTGTAAAACTGTGTTCGAAATTAGCAAACTATGGCAAATCGACAGGTTAGACGTCGTCTTAGTGAAGATGAAATGAACAGAGGTATTGGAATGTTGGAGGCTGGCCGTTCACAAAGGCACGTTGCCAATGTCCTTGGGGTATCCCAGAGCGTTGTCGCCAGGATGTGGAACCGATTCCAAACGACTGGAAATGTCTTGCAGGGCCACGCCGGAGGTCGGGAACGTTCAGCGACTCCAGCCCAGAACCGATTTATTGTCTTTCGGACCAGGCGCCAACGGTTTTCGAACGCTACGACCTTACGTAACGCCTTCCAGAATGCAACTGGTGTGCGTGTAAGCACACAAACAGTTTGAAACAGGTTGCATGATGCTGGGATGAGGTCGCGGAGGCCAGCAATTCGCATTCCATTGACACAACGCCATATTCAAGAGCTTTTGCAATGGGCAAAGACTCGTGTCACATGGACAGTTAATGATAGGACCCCGGTTCTCTTCACTGATGAGTCAAGGTTTTGTGTGGACTTCACGGACAGACGGGCTAGGATTTGGAGAAGGCCAAATGAACGCCTAGCTCCAGCATATGTTGCAGAACACGACCGTTTTGATGGGGATTCAGTCATGGTGTGGGCGGGAATAAGTGCTCAGGGTAAAACAGACCTACACATCATTGAAAACGGTACACCGACGGCAGTAAGGTACGTCAATGAAATCTTAGACGTCCTGGCGCAGTCGGCCCTGATTTCATTCTTATGAATAATAACGCCCGTGCGCACAGAACCCGCATCACAAACCGATATCTTTAGGAGGCAACTATAGTCCGCATGGATTGGCCAGTGAGGTCCCCGGATTTAAATCCAATTGAGCATGCTTGGGATATGCTGCAGAAAGCCATTTCTTCACACCACGCCCAACCAACAACAGTTCAGGAGCTAAGACAAGCACTCGTAGAGGAATGGCCCAGATTCCTCATCATAAGGTCCGCAGGCTCATCAGCAGCATGCGGCGACGATGCCAGGCCGTAATTAATGCCCGCGGACACCATACTCGGTATTAAACACCCTAGGTCAACCATTTCCTAATTTGCAAGATTTTTTTAATTTCACTATGTGATCTCCAAAATGTTGATTTTTATCCACCGCACACTTTCCGCAACAGGCACACGTCAAGGAACTCTTCCATTGTCATTATTTTCATAAAAATCAATTCCGAACTAATTATATTTAATTCCTTTAATCAATTTTCATATGTTTTTCAAACACACAAAAGTAACGCACTGTAGAAAAAGTGGTCTTTAGCAAATTTTGAGTAGTATATATGATTTGGCCGTTTCCGCGTTACCACCCGGTTATTTGACATTTGAAGCGGGTACAAGAAATTTTCAACACGATATCATTGTGGACATGGCTTATACAGCCGCAGTGACTCATATATAGATGTTTATGTAATTGCTCTGATTCTGTATCAATATTTGCTGCATGTGGATGCTACATATGTTAATCAATCAATTCACGAATCTATTGAATCATAGGCATTCTCTTCCCAAGAATGTAACCGAGGACAATGTTTCAATTTTTTTTCGAGAAAAGCCTTAGCATCAAGACACTCTTTGCACCACACGAACATGACTTAATATCTAATTGGTCTCATCATGAAGTTGAAATACGATAAACTTAGTGAACATCCGCCCGCAAGCGAATAAATAGTCTTAATGAGGTGGTCGCTAAAATGAGGTAACGTCTACGTCTGATGTTACTGTACATAGCTCTTACATTAATACTATACTAGAGCGCTCTTTACAACTGACTGCGGGGAGATTCTTAAATGTGACAATAAATGTTAATGTTAGAGAGCCATAATCTGTCAACACATAATTTATTCCTGAAGGAAAACAACCCATTATGGTTGGATATGTCAGCGGATATATTAGGGAAAAAGAATTGATGAAACTCGTGCTGGCACATACATCAGTATGTGAAAACATGTATGGATTCATTTAATGCATTGAAACGTGGAGAAATCAATGTATTAGCGAACGTAACAAACGTTGTTTCGTTTCCTGGACAATGCTCGGAGTTCCTATTCTTATCTAGATTTGCATATGGCAATATTTCCAGATCTGAAAATTAATAACAATGTTTGCAAAGTTTAGCACGGCTTGTCGAACCAATCAGGCATAAGTTTTTTGCGGGTAAAAGCAACGAAATTTAATTTATTCAGTTTTTGCAACATCCACAGAACATATACCGTATAAAAATACCAGCATTGTCAGAAATATATAAACAACTATGGATAATAATTCCTACCTAAACTATGCATGTTTCGGTGTTTAATGTAAAAAACATGTCCAAAGTAAAATGTCTTAAAGCATAAGTACATTCATTAAAGTTACATTAACGGACCGTTTATTTATTTATTTAATATTGGTATTAAATAATGGCGCAAAATAAGGATACAAATTTTAGTTCTGTATATAAACATATGCTTTTGAATATTAATTATTTAGAGAAAGTTTGTATGTCAGCATGAGTTTAGAAAAAAATTAGTTTAATTCTGTGGCATCATTTATTTTTTCTAGCGTGAAGATTTTGCGTTAACGTCAAAAGTACAAATTCGGACGGTCTTAAATTCTTAAGTGTCGAAATTTTCAATATTGGTACAATCGTAATTCGAGAATTGATGTTTGCGCAAAATTCGGGAAAATTCGTCCTATGCAAATAATAATGACATTATACATGTATATTCAAATATCTACATCTAATCGTCTTTGAGACCAATTAATAAGAGGTCGATAATTCTTAATTTCATTAATTTATACAATTATCTTAAACTACAGTCGATATGAGCTTGGCTTTTTAAGACAACAATTAAATTCGGATGCGAAATAAGGCTTATACATTTCGGCAAACACATACAGCGTACACATACATGCAACAATTCTATATTTTGTGCCGTCACGAACACAACTTTGTGCCGTCACGAATAAACCGGTCTGGGAAATATGGACTGAAACAGGATTTTTCTGATGAATTCTATTGCTTTATCAAACTTGTCAGTATCAATTTCTCTCAGGAATATCCTAATTTACAAGAATAATAAGATATAGAGGTTTAAATCTAGCCCAAGCAGAAAACAGTAAATAGAACCATACAGTTTGATATACATCATCTCTAAACAATCTGATACAATGAGGCAATACTACACAGCCTTTTGACATTTTTGACGGCGGATCACGTTTGCTTTTAATGGTGATTCAGTTATGTAATGGTAGTCAGCAAACACTACCAGGATTCTGTACCTCCTCTGACCCTTTCCTCCGCAAGTAACTGCCAACTTCTCCACGTGATTAATCAGCTGTGTAGCAGGAATTACTACAGAAGAAAATGTGGAATTAAATATTCTCAGAGAATACGCGCCTGGATCATAGTTCATAAAGTTCCGCTTATACTTGATATTCGCTTTGTATAATTATCTTTTCTCGTAAAAAGATATTTCTGAAACATTTTGATTCACTTTGTTATTGATCTCGTTTCGTGCTCAAAAGTTATTCAAGCATATTTTGCTAATGGTGACATTTAAATGACTTTTAACCCATTGCCTCATAAGCATACTTTGAATTCTTCCAAATTCAAAGCAAATATACAAACATCAATTTATTTCATAATATTAGGTTATTTCTCTCTGACAGAGGGAAAGATAGTGGCAAAAGAAGCCATTTTTCATTACAAGCAATGGTATACAAAGTCAAAGGTCTGTGTACCTGAGAGGTGCTTATTTATAGTTTTTGATAATTTGGGCAATTTCATTGTATTACCAATTTGGGAATGAAAATGTATAACGCCTCTAGTTTGTAAATAAAAGTAACGTTTTTGTCTGTTGATTGCATTTGGGATACATTGTTAGCTATTTAAGAAGTACTATTTTGTCTCAAGGAGGTCTGTGTAAATATACTAATGAAAAAAAGTTTAGCAAGTTCAGAAAGGATTGACTCCTGGGGAAGGGGTAGGTACGAAATCATAAAACCAAATACTTTTTCAGATATTTGATTCTTATCACCAATGATTCGCATCAATAATATTCCATAATTTAGAGGCGTTTAGTCTCCAGCGTACGTGAAATAAACTAGGGGGTCAGGCGGAAAATTTCGGACGCGGCTCAATATCTAGTTTTTGCATTTGCATCCAAGACTGCCAGACAACGACGTTGCATGCTGCAAATCAGTTTTCTAATTGAAGCTTGCAGTATACATAAGAAATCACATTACATTCAGAACAAAAATATCAAAAATGAATAAATTCTTACCTCAATTCTTTGAGCATAATAATGATTTAACATATCATAAAACAACGTGTTGTCTTTCCAACGTATTACGTCTGTGTGCGAATTTACTATCCAAAACCAAACCTATGTGGAGCTAAATTGCCACACCCAATATCGAGAATTACAAAACCCGGGGAATTCTCGTGGAATTCATAAAAATATCGTACGATACTCAATTTGTCCCAACACATACTGAGGCTCGTACACGTGGATACATGAAAAATACCACTTGAATCAAGGTTATAAAAGTATTAACTTACTTGTTACAGAAGCGAGTTAAATATAAATTACATGAAAATGCTAGATTCAAAATGCAAACAATAATGCCTTATCTTTGCAAAACAACATCCAACAAGTTAGTCGAAAATATAAGAATAAAAAGCTAATGCAATGATTTCCCTTCTTTACGTTAGTTAAAATCTGAGGCCCGGCTATGCACTTTGTGACATAAAGCAAATATGCAACATCAATTTATTTCATAAAATTAGGTTATTTCTCTCTGGCAGAGCGGAAACATTGTGGAACAAGAAGCGATTATTCACTACAAGCAATGGTATATAAAGTCAAAGGTCTGTATACCTGAGAGGTGCTTATTTATAGTTTTTGATCATTTGGGTAATTTCATTGTATTACCATTTGTGGAATGAAAATGTATGCCGCCTCTAGTTTGCAAATAAAAGTAAGGTTTTCGTCTGTTGATTGTATTGGGGATGCATTGTCATCTATTTAAGAAATATTATTTTGTCTCAAGTAGGTCTGTATAAATATATTATTTAAATTATCAAAAGTTTACATATATCAAACAGTATACCTTTTAACATCCATTATATAGCTAAGCACTCAGCTTTGCGTAAGAAAGCTGAACTATTTTTGGAAGAAATTTCTACCCACGGTCTATTTGCTTGAACATTTCCTTGGATTCCGTCCTAACCTATATTTTTGTCTAAAAGCAGCTCTTAATGTCCGGCTAGAGTAATTCTTTTATCCCAAGGATCTATAAACGAATAAATGTCAATATATTTGTCAATGCTACAAGCAATGTTGTATATGAAAACGGACGTAACTAGTAAACAAATTATTTAGGCTGGGGGTGAAGCATCATTTTATGGTTTGAAATGTCACAGGATGTATTTGTAGTAAAACAAAAGGGGTGGCACTGAAGCTTACGCTTTTATCAGTTCAGGAAGAAAGTATAAGGATTCATTTAATGCACTGTAATGTGTTTGTGTGATGTAATTCCTTAAAATATGGTGACTTTTGTAGGATTACAATTAGATATTTATCTGGATACTGTCCATACGTTAATAGACTCCAAACTTAACTTCCTTTCACATTTTTGACGCCCAACATGACTTGTTCTAAAAATATACCTTCCACATGAGAAAAACATTTTTATGGCACGATTTAATGTTCCTGAAATTATTGCAATTGAAGTGATATAATGGTTACTTAAACTAGGACTACATATAAAAATAAATTTTCAATTAAGGGATAATTTAGAAAGCAGACTATTCGAAGATACCGATTGGAGAGAAATGTAGAAAGTAGAGAAGTCTATCAAAACTCCTCATACATGATACTAATCAGTTCTCATATTTTTGGGTGATTTGTTTATATTCGCTGTATGGTCGATGTATTATATTTACAAAACGTGAAACAAACATTCATTACACTTTACAACAAGTAAGCATACAGTCCGTCCGTCCGTCCGACTTAATATATTTATCCTTTTGCGAATAAACCCAGATGTTTATAAGTTTATAAGTTCTGATGAATATTTAGGACCGTAACACAGAAAGCATAGAACTATCTTCACTCGATTATTAGAGCACATGTGTTATTACCGGTTCAGTTTTTGGTACGGCGGTGCTCAATTTTTGCGACCTGCTGCAATGGGTGTCTTTGATTACAATGTGGATAATGGTCTTGATTGTCTCCGAACGATAAACGAATCGAATTAAGATATTTAGAAGTGATCCACATCAGAATTGAATAACGGAAAATTACGTAATTTCCCAATTTCAATTCATAGATTGAGACACTTTGGGGACTCATATTCATAACATTTGTTTTACATGGATGCCAATATGTAGAGTTGCTATGCTATATTTTATTGATGTAAATCAAGGCAAACTATTGTATCTATTGCTTCCAGTTTGTACTATGTAAGCCGTGCAACAAACATAACGACAAATACGGTAATACCTTTATCATGTTTCTTTGACATTTAAACATAAAATGTCATATTATTATAAAGCTTTATCGGAGTGTAATTTTACAGCAGCGATATTTATACAAAAAGAAAACCATTTTCATTGTTGTTATTGGAAACCTTGCCGTCTACAAATCCTGAAATGGTCAGGGATATCCGTAAAATAAAAATACTAGAAAAATCAAATAAGCATAAACTACTTTAGATTCAGTCCGTCTAGACGTATACTGTGTAGATATTAAAATGTCTTATGCATTTACAACATTACTGTATTATTTTTACTAGAACATCTAGATAATCAAGTCTTATGATATGCTAAAACATACTAACTAGCTAGATAACTATTTGTGTTTGAGACATTGCGGCCCCAAAAACAACATCAGAATTTATTAATTAATTCCTGTTTATTTCTCCGTTAATGGTTCGTCTAAAACCCGGTACGTGTAAAACCCGGCATGTGTGCACAAATCGATCTTACCATTTCTTTTCGTTCTGTTGTATCAATCATCTCACAGTATGATAGAAATTGTACAATATAAACAGTGTTATCATTTCCCGCGGCTAATACTTTTACTGGAACATTAATGTTTCCAAGAATATAAGTAAGTAAGAAGCAAAATAATAAATTTCACTCCTTCGGGTTTTAAATAACAATACGAGATGAATGCATTATGTTAACCATATAATGTACGATATAGGTGCTGCGATTTACCCTTCAATCAGTGACTTCCGCTAGATATAATTTCCCTCTAGGTGACGAATAAATCGGAAAGTTTGTCATTTGTAATTCCTGAAGTATTTCTAGTATTATGGATAGTGCTATTAGGCTTGAAATATTGTATTAATCTTCACTCATCTTGAAAGTACATACAAATAACACACTTACGAAGTGTTACAATGCTAATACATATTCACACCTAATATCTTGTTTCCCCGCTGATGATGAGCGCACGATATTTTTATTGGTGAAAACATATTTCCATACACGATGATAAATAACGTTATGTCAAAGCTATCTGCAATAAAATCGCCATAGTTTATTCATTATCATAGTTTTTTCTTGCACTTAAGTCCTTTATATTGTTATATTTTATACAGCCTATCATATCATTTACCATTTGCCTCATGTAGCCACGAAAAAGTAACACCAAATACAGTACAACCTCGCTAATCCGAACCTGCTCGGACAGACAAAATGTTCGGATTAGAGAGGTTTATGGAATACAAAGGTTCCGGGTTACAAAAGATTTTAGCATTAAATACATAATTAAAAATCCTGTCCAGCTGACGTGTTCGGTTTAGAGAGGATTCTGGATTGGAAAAGTTCGTATTAGAGAGGTTCGGGTATTAATACGTTACAGTTGTGTTTCCACGTACATTTTTTCCATAAAAAAAACATATTAAATATGGCCGAGACCATACATTCTATAATCTGTAAATTATTAAAAATGTTTTAGTTAGTTACCAAGTGTGTGGCTTGGTCTATTATCACTGGCTTAATGAATATCTGATTTATAATATGAACTAAAGTACTATTAAATTAAGCTGTGTCTGAACACATTAATAGAAGCCTCATATCTATCAGAACTGTCCCTGTCGTCGACGGACGGTTTAATTATTGGAAAAACGACTAATATGCTAGACTGTTTAACACGACTGAGAGCTCTGTTGGTTAAATTTTATTATAAACGTCGTACGTTCGGTATGAAATTATTTTTGACAATAGAACTAAATCCTTTCAGTAGTTGTATTAATATTAATCAATCTGATGAAATTAGTTTCAATATTTGACATGATCTGTGTTGATATTTTCAATTTTTCATGGTTTTTTTTATTTTCTGCGTGTTATGACAAAAAAAAACAGGATAAAATTCCTTCTGGTGACGAATGTTCTTCTGTTTTTATTTTTTCTCTTCGATTCTTTCTCAATCGTCTTAATAAATACAACAGCGTGTTTCCTTTGTTTTGAAGTATCCGTAGCATGTTTGTAACTTATACATCTACAACAGAATTTAAAGACACCAATAAGATATACGCATTTTTCTAACTAAACGTCAGTTTTTGAAAACGTTGTAATAGTGTTGTTTGCTTCAGACTTTTTTTCAGTTCTGTCTTTAAACAATTGTGTGAATCCTGATTATATTACTAATGAGGCAACACTAGTAAACTGGTATGTTTGTACATTCTAGTTGTTTTTAACGCTTTGGTTCTTTTTTTAAACTCACCGCCTTGTTTTACTGACAAAACTATTGAATAAATAATAAACAACACACGCGGTAAGCCGGGGACCAATTTGAAACCACACTGCTTCACTCAGTCCATATTAAACGTAATAAACTGTTTTATAATATTTTCTAAAATGTCAACAAGCGGAGGATATATTTTCTTAAATGTCACTCTGTTGGACGATAATAATCTAAGCGGTGAATTGTTTCTAGAACTCAAAATAATTTAAATACAATAAGTGAAGTTAGAGCCGATATGTTACTGCCAAACTGTCCCCAGTGTCAACGATGTTTGCTCTGCGACGGCAACCCGAGAATATCAAATTACCTGGAATCGGTAATTTTTAAGAAAGGATGTTTTTCTAAGTAAATTGAAATACATGTATAATCCAATATATTTTTGTACGAGTATATCAGGTTCTTACTGAATTATCTCCATTTATTAACCGACCCTTGTATTAATGCCGTGTCACTAGTATATGTAATTCAATAGTCAAAAGAAATTAGAATATAACAAACAGTTTTATATGTCAGGTTGTTTGGCACAGCTAAAAGAAACTAATACGGTCATGATTCATTTTATACCCTCACTGATATTTTCCTGAAAAGTTTTATATTATTTTTCTTGCAAAACAGATATATGTTGAAGATGAAATTCCACCGACAAATAATGGAAACAATAGCCCAAAGAGGTTATTTATCTGTCCGGATTAGTGTAGAAAAGGAGTTCCATTGATTCAAAATACAAGGCGTGAAAATGATTTCTTAGGACTGTAAAGATATCCATACCTGAAAAAGTGGAAAGATAAAAACAACACGATGCTGTCATTGGCGTGTTTTAATACGACCAGTTTGTAATGGCTTTTTTAAAAATCTTTCGGCGAAAGAAAAATCGACAAGACCGACGTATATGAAAAAAAAAGTTTTACAGTAAAAACAACCTCACACACTGTCTAGTATTGATGAATTGATGATTAATTAGAATGTAGAGTACTTCTCAACACATTTCTATTCAGTGATGTCAAGGTTGGACAAACTACTTCGTCGTTTGTTGCAAAATATTCTGTTCTCATTAATATCTGCCTATTTGGATTACGTGAAAATATCATGCAGACAACGATGGTTGTATTAGGCGCCGTCAGTTATAATCACACCTCCAAATAACAGGATAATCTATTACTTCTGGTTGTAGAAGAAAAAAAATGTATTGAAAGGCAAACGTGCAAAAGTTTCACACAAAAATACATTTCAATATGTAGACAACTGCATCACTTCTTTTTTTCAATCAAGGAAATATGGTTTCATCAACAAGGACGATTTACCAAAAAAAATGTAAACATTTTTTTATGTGTAAGATGAAAGAGCAAGAAGTCAGAATTTAACATTCAGTGAACAGAGAATAAAGAGTGGTTTTATCTAAGTCTCATTGTCATGTACATGTATATCATTTGCATATATTTCTATTAACGAATATGTACAATAAAAAAAGAAATTATTCATAGAAATGATTGAAGACCAGCGTCATTCTCATTAATGCAATCCTAAAACATCAAAGATTCATAACCATCAATGATCCAAGCCACATGACGTCTTATTTACTTCACAAAATGACAATATACCTTAATTATTGATATCTTATATTCATTAATACGAACATTATTGGATAAGAAATGGACAAGTGATTATGTAAATAACAGTCTGCTTCATTGTTCTGTTTCTGTTTCGCTCTAACTATCGGTTAGCTTATGAATACGAAGGCATACTTTGTTGGTTTGCATTGTAAACGTTTGCGAAACACTGACGAAACATTGCCGCTTTTAATGTACTTAAACAACATTAGTACAGACATGTACCGTTAATCATAATTTGAGATATAATTGATATAAATATGTTAAGATTTCATATTATTTATTTCACCAGTAAAAGAAATTAGCTAACTAGGTGTTTCATAATCATCCGGTTATTTTGATTTTCCATGTAAACAATCAATTAGCACTACTTTCATGTATATGTTATGAATATTTCTTTTTTTTCGAGTTTTCCAATAATTTAGATACTGGCTTACATTTGATCTGATCAGGTGTTTCAGCATTATTTGCTTGTACAAACCTTGTCCTTCGCATGTAACTGCCGACTTCTACACACGATCAGCGGTAAAAGGACGAATATTCCTAAACGTAACATGTCTTACATCAAATCATCACAGAAAAAATGAGCCATACATAGTGAGTTCGAACCCGGGGTCTATTGACTAATCGATATACCATCTGAGCTACCTCGTAGTTTGAAACGTAAAAAAAGAGCAATGTATGGAAATTTCAGACAGTGGATATGTATGTTTTATCAAATGGCTGCCTTTTTTCCCATAAGAAGATCTGTTGAACGGAAACCTGTAACAACGTGCTTCAAAGTTGTTTAAATGTGTTTTTATATCGTCACGAATGCAACAAGTCCTCTAGTTTTAGATTAGATTTTTCAGAATAATAGAAAGTTTATATTGAGATAATAAATACTGTCTCGGCCATTGGCATCGTTTTAAAATTCAAGAGGACGATTTAATGTTTTATATTTTCGTAATAATGTATTTTTAGAGATAATTACAATAAGATTTAAGACATCAATCTCCTAACGAACTAACTTATATTAAGGATAACACCATTATGATCCGTCAGGTTTTTTATTATTACATTGTACTATATTAATTTAGTTATTTACAGACAAAACATTGAAGGTATTTTTAGTGAGCTGTAATTCATGACAAGGTGAATGAACAGAATGAATTATCTCAGTATTGTTGCGGTAAATAGCGAAATTATTTAGGATACATTTATGAACTTAATAGACAGTTACGTCGAAATTTGGCTCTTGTAAATTAGCAGTGGGTGGGGTACGTTTTGACATGATATTACAGCAGTATATTTCTTTTTAAAGAGAATGTACGACACATTCTAATCATAAATTTACATAATAACAAAAACATCTTTCATAAATCAACCAGCCAAAATTATTATTTCAATTAAGTAAAGATTTATTATTATATGTAGTTAATAATGTATAATATGTTTCGCTATAAATCGTAGGAAAGGAGTTGATCACTAACTGTTGTGATTGCTGTACTTAATATAAACAAAAATATATGATCTATGTACGCATACTTCCAAATACAGTAACACTAGGTTTTAATGAACTCGCATATTGTGAAGTATCGATGAGGAGAGAAAATCACTTTCTACGAACAAGCCCCTTTTAGGTACAATTTAATTGATAAAATTGACACGGAGAGAATATTTGGGTCCCTAGGAATTTACAATAAGGGTTCTACTGTATAACGAGTCAAGTCAAAGTGAAAGTATTTATTGGCTTAAACAGAAACAAGTTTGTCGTCGAATACGCAAACAAAATGGCGGTAATTATTGTTATAGTATAATAATATATACGTTGTAAACAGGTGTGGTTTGTGCTCAACACAACATCGCTGAGGTGTTCAGTGAAAACCATAGTTTTGTGACATTTTCTTATTTCTTAATCCAAAATATGAAAAATTCAAAAATAAAATATGGTTCGGTTCCTGGTCGTGTAATGATTGCTGTGTCTCTCTGCAAACAATTGAAGTTTGGATATCACACTTGTTTCATATTATGAAACAAAATATCACGTGATCTGTCCTAATATGCACGATATAACATAATATTGCTTTTTGTTCCATAAATGTTCATTATATCACGCTTGTTAGTCTGGTAGACGGCACGAGAAGATACAACGAGCCAGCGTTTAAATTAACATCTTAAAACAATTGTAATATGTTGATGTATTGTTCTGTATTTGTCAGAACAAATTCTGGTATTATTTCGTTGCCATGGCAGCCATTATTAGCGCAGCTGGTTACAAGTGATGTAATCAGTTACCTTATCTTAATGATGTCTCTGGTATCATTGAAAATAGAAGCCGCTGAATCGTTTATCATGTTAATAGTCTTACAGACCGTAAATAGACAAATCCTTAAAGGGTAAATGTACGAACGAATTTGTAAATGTAGGTAAGATGCGCTATGAACATGTGAATTATATGAAATAAAATGGTATAATTTGTTGTTGTTTATAAAAGAAGTTGTTTTTAAAGTCTTTCTATCAGATATTAATGATCTACAGATCATAAGGCAAAACCAAAAATGACGCTTGAAATTAGCAGAGTAATCGTTCCAGCAGAAATTGAATGTTGGTATTAAAATACAGGCATACTGAGTTTTTGGCCGCTGTGAATAGAGGGCATCTATGATCAAGGATCATATTTTAGGCGCATTTTGTATAAGATTAATACCAAGGACAATGTTGCTAAAATGTCATACTTTTGTTTTCTTCAACGACATTTTTCACCGGTTTTATTGAATATAGAAATGATGTTCAGCGGGTCGTATTAAAGGGAAAAAAGGTGAGCCAAACATTTGCTCTAAATGTTGTAAGCTATGGTCAAGATGGATTCTTTTATCTTAAATAACAGCGCCAACGAACATTTGTAACAAAACGTAGAAAAAATAACATTTTGGAAATGGTTTAGAAGTACAATAACGTACCACACACGCAAATCATGTTTGTCTGCAGAAAATTAAATGTATGTCAATAGTTCGTTTGGATTGGTTAGCTTGCTATGCGTGGGCAACATTTTCAATTCCGCTGATTGGTAAAACTGTGAACTTTAACAACCATATTCTCGTAAACCAGTTTTAATTGCTGTATGCCACGGAACATTGATTCTGAAAAAGTGTTTGCAGAACGAATGATGGCTTCAAGCAGCTAATGGAATATAAAGTTTTACTTTTATGAACACATGTAAGGCATCAGGGCAGAGATATTTTGAGTTAAATTAATAAAAAAGATGAAAGTCAAAGACAGAATACAGGACAATACAAAAATCAACGAATGATCCTAAACATTCAAGCGTCGGTTCGATTCTTTCCATCTCCACACGCGCCAAGACGGCACAAAGTCGTTAAAACTTC
This sequence comes from Lutraria rhynchaena, assembly GCA_008271625.1. Classification (NCBI taxonomy): domain Eukaryota; kingdom Metazoa; phylum Mollusca; class Bivalvia; order Venerida; family Mactridae; genus Lutraria; species Lutraria rhynchaena. The sequence goes on from VIBL01000141.1 coordinate 1,206,870, forward strand.
ATTAAGTAAATCCCGATGGTTTTTGCTTGATAAATATGTGATAATTTACAATATGTATAAATATTTGTATATGATAACAGATTAAACAAAATGACATTAATGTAAATGTTTGAAAATTGATAAAATAAGTAGATAAAAACACCATTTAATTTGTATGCTTATATGATGCTGCTGACATACTATGAAGAAATCTACCATGCAGGTGTTTTATAGGATAGGCAATTTCCGTGACCTTTCAGCACTGAATTACACCTTATTTACACTTGTGCACATTCGTTCTTTCTAACTGAAATATATGTGTTTATATTCAATCAGAAAGTTTTACCTACAAAATAAAATCAATATGTCGGGTCACTTATATAAGGACAGGAAGTAGACCTAACCAGTGCTTATGTGTTCTGTACCAGTTCTAACCT